>CM064866.1:71114860-71724693 GCA_032719365.1 Prinsepia uniflora | reverse complement strand
ATATAAATTATTAAAAATTAATGATTAATGGGAGAAGTGAATGGATAATGAGGCTAGGTAGTTATTCCTCTTATTATCCTTTTTTAAATTAAAATTTATTTTATTTTATGTTTTCTAACAAAGATAAAAAATAATTCCACATGCATAGTGGATGAGAGAGGCTAGTGACAGGACTCATCCCAATCCTCCTGTATTATCGTAGGATATGTCATGCTCTCATTTGATACCACGTGTCAGACTAGAAATAAAATCGTAACCCGTGATTTTCAGAGTACGCAGTAGCATATGATGTTTCGGTCTCTACTATAGTCTGCATCCGCGATCAACTTGAAGGATATCAAAAACCATAAAAACTATGAGTGGACAAAAATAATCAATTTAAAAATAATTTCCGAAATAAACATTTATACCTTTCACTTAAAAACATGCATGCATTCAAAAACAAGTATTTCAAATACTTTCGTAAAAGCAAAACATATTGTTTTTCAAATCAATACACAGTGAAAACATTTTTCAATCAAAGTCATTTCCTTAGTAGGGTCTCAGCCCAAAATAAATCACATAGGGTCTTAACCCAAATCCAAATCACGTCGGGTCTCAGACCAAATCTAAAACACGCAGGGACTCAGTCCAAATCCAAATCTCATAGAACATCTCTGTCAGGACCCACCCCGGTTCCACCCTGAAAACCGAGGTAAATCCTGCTCCCGTCTGACAAACCGACACAACACAGTCAGACGCAGGAGAAAATATATCACATATCTCGAAGTCAACAGTTTACAGAGCATAGTACTCAAGACAGAAGAAAGAAAAAAAACGAAAAGCTAAGTTCACGCACAACGGAAAATTTAACACAGTTCGGGATCACTCTTGTGACTTCTATGCCTCAGACGCTGCCTCAACGCCGGAACCCAGCGCTAGCTCCACAACCTGGAGGGCAATTTAAAACAGAAGGTGTTAGTGGACCAGAATAAAAGAAAAATTTTGAAAACCATTTTATAATAAAACCGGGTTTAGCCCTCCGTTTTGAAACCACATGCATAACCCAGTTATTAAAACAGTTATAAATTAAACACCATAAAACATCATAAGAAACAGAAACACTATAAAACAGGGATAGAAAACATATCAGAACATCATAAAACCGTATTATAAACCGTGAATATCAAATCATCATTCTCCGATCAAACCTGCTGGACCTATCCGAGTCTTTAAACTCCCGAGTCTTTAAACTCAATCCAGGCCTCAATAATATCCGAGTCTTTAAACTCAACAGGCCTACGGGGGAAATATCAATATATCCGAGTCTTTAAACTCCCGAGTCTTTAAACTCAATCCGGGCCCGTCCCCCGTCAATCAATATCCGGGTCTTTAAACCCAATAACCAGATCCACCAAATCCAATCAAAATAATTTGAAAACCTTTTCCAAATCTACATCCAAACCTGAATCCAAAATCACCGGTCTGATGCCCTTCCAGCATCCCGAACCGTCATTCCGAACCCAAATCCGGAATTCCACTTTCCAATCTGAAAACCAACTCTCGATTCTCGAAATCCGTTTCCAAAACCGAAAATCCTTTAATCACCAAATCAGGTTTTAAAATCCCTTTATGCACATTTAAACCATTTATTTATTGAAATCCCAAATCCATGGCATTATTCTCAGAAATCGACATTTCTCGTAAAACGTGCCAATTACCTTACTTTCTCGAAAACCGTGCAAGGATATAAAACCACATCATAAATCCAACATTCATGTAATCACATATATAAAACAATTAGAGAAAAGCAGTTATGCATGTTCGAGTTTAAGGAAAGGGTCCACTCACAGTACCGAGCCCTCAATCACGTCCTGAACGTCTCGTACGTTCCTCAGCTTCCTTGGGAACTCTCGATCCTGTCAACAACCATCAAAATACGTCACTAACACATCTACGAAGGTCCACCTAATTTCCCTCAAAAATCCCCGGTTCCTAAGTGTAACAAATCGGAACCCTAAGCTTTCACCCTCGCAAAACTACTTCGATTCGACGTCCAATTAACCCGAAAATTGCACCAATGGATTCCTTAAGACATTTAGAACTAAAACCATGTTGGAAGTTTGGCTGGAATCCTCCCCACGCGCCTCCACGAGCCGCCCAAAGTGGCTGCACGTGGCCCTCACGCGCCTGCTACAGTGTATCTTCAACCTCGAGCAAACCCAGTTCAGCACAGTATCCTGCAATCGAACCAGCGTCAGCGGTTCACCTCCTTCCATCCACCAAATCGACTCCACTCTTCACCAAAAGCATCGTCCAATCCCCTGCAACCTAACCCAGTCCTAAAATTGAAGAATCACGGCCTAAAACCCCTCGACTTCATCCTCGAAACAGAACCCGAACACTGCCCTGTTTCCTTCTCCAGCCACCCAGGTCACCCCCCATCACGTTGGCTAGCTTAAACCCTTCCTAAGACCATCCTAAACCTCACCCAACGCACCAAGACCATCGACTCAACCCCAGACTTCACGACTTTCGATTTGAAGTCGACGGAAAAACAGAGCACATCGGTACTCTCCGTCGTATAGCCTTCACCGTGCACTCCTCCGTCACGGCAGCACAACCAGCAGAAAACTAGAACCCTACTGAACTCCCTAGACCTCACAAGACTCCTCGATTCTATCCCTAAAGTCACGACTTCCAACTTGAACCTCAACGGAAAAACAGAGCATGGAAAGGGGAAAACAAGACATTACCTGCCTCCTATCGCCGTCGTGAGCTCAGCCGTGAAGCAGAAGCTCCTCCCGTCCTCCTCCGACCTCTGGACACTTCCACTGGCTTCGATTGGTTGATCACGGCCACAACACCACCCACAAACACTCACCTCCTCCCTGTTTTTCTCTCTGATTTCCCGTGGCTCACCACTCACGCACAACCCATCACCACTCCTCCACCCTCTCTCACTGTCTCCATCTCACTCTCTGGTCACTCTCACACACTCACAAGTTCACCAACATCCACAATCACCCCTCACTTCCTCTCAATTCCTCAGCCTCTGTTTTCTGTTCTTCAAACACACGAGCACATACACGGGTGCCCCAATTATTTGGACCGTGCACCAATTACTGGAACCCTCTAGTTCTCCCACACGTGTCACCATCTTCCCCATTCTCTCACAAATGGCCCCATTACAGCCATCCACTTGTCCCAATCTGTTACACCAAGCCCAAAGTACAAAAGACCAAAATACCCTTCTATGAACCCAAAATTACCATTTTGCCACTACCTTTCTAGACCCGTAACTCCCACATCGTAAGTCCGATGAATACGTGCCGCCTGTCATCGAACTCAGGACGACGAGATCTCTCTAATGGTCTTAGGTCAACATACCAAAACCCGTTCCTACAAAAAGTCAACCCTTCCCCCTTAATTTAGTCAAATTACGGTTATGCCCTTAACCTTCCGAACATCACAACTTCCTCCTCGGATGTCGGAATCGGGCGTGCCACCTGCCTACGGATTTGTGACGTCCTAACCTACGTCCTGGTCACCAGTCAAAGTCCATTGGACCACCCGAACTAAAAGTCAACTTTTTGCCCGAACTAGGGGCAAAATCGTCATTCTCCCCTAACGACCCCAACGAGACCAACTAACCACTGATTAAGCTCACTAATCCCATCTTAATCACTATCTTAACTTTAATTTCTGGGACGGGTCGTTACATCTCAATAGGGCCTCTGCTCGAAACATCGACTCACATCCGAAGTCGTATGAAAACATGATCAACCAATCCTCTTTATCCAATATCTAGCAAATCATCTCAATAGTCATGATATCAGCGCTACGCGTGCGACTCGGGATTACACATCCGAGTATACACCCAAGATCTACGACATCTGAGTGGTAACTCAAGATCGAAGTCTCTGGCTCGACGTCTGAGCGATGACATTCACAGGCTCGAAACCCCTAGCTCGACATTTGAGAAATGTCCATCTCTAACACTCTTGAGCATGAGCCTCCCCTCGAAGCTACTCACCTCCAGGCAGTGTCATCGTGACCTCTCTAGTCCAGGATCTATGACGTTTGGAGGCTACCGCTTCAAGATCTACGACGTCTAACAGGAACAATCACATCATAGAGGATGGTATTGTGGAAAACATTTCACAAATCTCAAATCATCTCAAAATGTTTCAATAGAGCCTACGCTCGAAATATTGTTTCATCAAATCAGTTTCCACAAAACCATCATGAAATAGTGTTTTCACAATTCCAGGATCATCAAATCCTATCAAATCCAATCTTGTAAATCCATAATAGGGACACAGCCTAAAATCTCATATCATAAATCAGAACTGGATCACAAGCCCGATATATTTCACGTTTGACTATACTCTAAGTCAAAATATAAATCAACTGAGACACAAGCTCGAATATTTTTTCCAAATCCGAAAACCATTTCGTTATTCAAATCACTTTTCAAAATCACCTTTGACTGTAATCCAAGTTAAAGTCAATATCCAACTGGGACTCAAGCCCGAAATGTCTATTTTATGCATCTCCGTGAAATAAGTCAAATCATATAAATCGCATGTACGTAGAAAACTCAGTCGACGCCCAAGTATCATATAAAACATAAATCTAGAAATACGTGCATACTAACATTTTCTACGAAAATTCCACTCCTATTTAAATCATGTGTAATCAATGTATCTCAAATCATATTCATAAAACATGCAAAACATTTATGCATGCATCATATTTATAAATCAAAAGTCCACTCACAGACCGTCCAAGCTGCGCGCTAGTAATCTGCGTTGTAAGTCACTCCGAGGCTAATCCACAATCTCCGGGATGTCCGGGCCTATCCAAATCATACTTAAATGTCACTATCGACCTATACAAGTCTAAACCATAAACCCACAAAACTCCCGGAATAATAAACGTGTCCCGAACACGCTTTCCGAGACCAAATAACCTATCAAATTATCTTCGATCGACCTAAAACCACTACCATTGGATTTAGATCGTCGAAACCTTTTGAACAAGATAGGTTTGACCTCTAAATTTGTGCTCACGCATCCACACACGCCGATCAAAGTCTGATCCACGATGGTCAACGCTGGTCAATGGTGGTCAACGTTAACAACACGCCAGTTAACGCTAACGTCAACTGATGATGTCACCTGCTGACAACTCTGACATCTGACAGCTCTAACAACATGACACATGTCACTCCCTGATTGGTGCCACAAGTCACACTCTGACACTACCACGTCATGTGATGACATCACATGCTGACTCATCACTACCACGTGTCACTAACGTCAGCTCTCACAACTAGACACTTATCTGACAACTTGTCACGTGGCACCACCTCATTGGTCCACGAGGTCTGACAAGTCTTGTCAGGACCCACCCCAAATCCCCCAGGATCAAGGGCTAAATCCCGATCCCGTCTAACTTACGCATGACACGAAGGCAAAACTGACGTCCAACCTTCCTGTGACACGTAAGTCGGACAAGGGATTCTCGATCCGACCGTCCAAAAACAATTTCCAAACTTTCCAGAGTGCGCAAAGTCTACTGTGGATCGTACGTGTGATGTCTCCGTCTCTCTCGACTAACAGCCCGCGCCGCAACAATTTGGAGGGTATCGAAAACACGTAAAGACTGTGAGTGGACAAAAATAAAGTTTAAGTTAAAAAACAGTTAACAAAAAACATAAGTACATTTATACCCTCCGTTTCAAAAACCAATGCATGCAGATCAAATTCATGTCATAAATCCATGTACGAAAACCAAACACAAGTTCCTTTTTCCAAATCCTGGGCCTCAGCCCAAAATCACCGAAAACCATTTCATTGGGGCCACTGCCCAGAACATCGGAAAACTTTGTTTGAAACCATATCATTTTTCCATTCACCGAACCTGCTGGATCTATCCGAGTCTTTAAACTCCCGAGTCTTTAAACTCAATTCAGGCCTCAATAATCCGAGTCTTTAAACTCTAAGTCTTTAAACTCAACAGGCCTGATAGGACGTTAAAAAAGCATTATTTTATATTATTTTATACCCTTTATACTTAACTTTTAATATTAAAATATTAAATAAATTGATAAAACAATTTATGTTGTGATTTTTATGCTTAGATAAATAAAGTTTGTAATTTGGAGCATTTTGGCGAAAGAATCGTCTCAATCGGAATTATAACGAATAAATTATGGACGAAATTCGGTGGAATAATTGATTTAGTTATAAATTAATTAAATTAATTAATTTGTGCAGCCCAAACCCAATGAATAAATGCAGCCCAGCCCGTGCAATCCCAGGCCTGCGTCCACTGCGCGTCAGCCCAG
Organism: Prinsepia uniflora; assembly: GCA_032719365.1. NCBI lineage: Eukaryota > Viridiplantae > Streptophyta > Magnoliopsida > Rosales > Rosaceae > Prinsepia > Prinsepia uniflora. Next base: position 71,718,359 of record CM064866.1, on the reverse strand, counting down.
CTAAGACCAGCGAGGCCCAGTTTGTGCAGCCCAATCCGGCCCAAAACAGATGGCCCAAGCGCGCGTCTGAATGTCGTCAGCCTAGAGACCATCTTCGGCGCGCGCCCACCGACGTCCAGGGCTACCGTTCGGCGCGTGTGTCCCGACTGCCCACTCCCCCTTCAGCAAGCGCTTGCCGACCGCCACAGCTTCTCTTCAGTCGCTTCTGGCCGAATTTGGGAGGGATTTTCAGCTGCTCTCTGCTGAACTCTTTTCCAGCAGCTTCCACCCAATTTCCAGCCGCTTTCCAAGCCACTTTCCAACCCAATTGTGCAACTTTACAACTCAAACCACTTCTAAACATCATCACAAATCTTTATTACTCATCATTCCATTATTCCACATTTTTTTATTGTATTTTTATATTATTTTTGGTAGCTTTTTCCACCTATAAATAGGGTTTCAATTCACTTGTTGAAACACACCTTCTTTGAGGCACACATTTGAGCCCTCTTTGAGAGAAACTTTGGCAAAGTATTTCCAATACAAAGTTTAGAGTTTGAGTCCATATTTCCCAAGTTTATTTCCTCCATCTTCATAAGGTTCCGTCCGCTGTCGGAGAATCGTATGAATAACAATCCATTGTTTTCATTCACCTTGAAAGTGTAACAATTACTCTCCATTTACTCAAACTCTCATTTTTGTTATTGGTTTTGATTATAGTTCAATATATGCGAAGTATTTTCTTACTAATATTTGTAAGTGTTAAATGCAATCTCCATGTGCCTTACTTTATGAATTTTAGTTATTTTATACATTTTAGTGCTTCATACTTCAATTCAATGTTAAGTGTTTTATCCGCTGTCGGTGCACTTAGAGTAGAATTGAAGAGACTTAATGTTGATCGCTGTCGGCGCATTCAGTAAAAAACAAAAGGTAAATCATGTTGTAAGTGTTATCCGTTGTCGGTGCATTTATAATATTGAAAAATGTATAAAGGTAATTGAGACGATTAAGGTAAAATTTCGTGATTGTCTTAATATTTGCAATTATTAGAGTGTTGGTAAGATTTGTGTTTTAAAAATGTCACTTGTAAATGAATTAGAATAGAAGTAAAATTAGTTTATCTATGCTTTTACTTATTTACATAATTACAAACTTTTTTAAAACCCCCCTTTATTCTTTATTCTTTTATTCTTTCATACTTTTAGTTTATTATTCTTTGATTCTTTCATTTCTTTATTCTTTTATTCCTTTACTCTTTAATTTGTTAATTCTTTGATTATTTAATTCTTTAATTCATTATTCTTTTATTCATCTCCCACTAACACATTATTAATGTCCTTAATTTCCCCGGTTAAGAACGATATCTATGTATCATTACTACATCTATACAAAAAGGGTTTAAATTGCATAACACTCGAATTACATGTTTAATTTAATGCGTAGTTTGGGCGTAGTCAATTTTTGGCGTCGTTGCTGGGGAAATTAAAATCATTCTTAATGTGTATATAAATTGTTTATAAAATGCCCATAATTGTGAATAATGCTTACATATTGTAAATGTGTTAATTTTTATTATACTTGTTTAACTAGTTTTATTCCATTACATTTTTTTTATTACTCTTTATTCCATTAATTTTATATTCACAATTTTCCTTTATTCCCTTAACTTTAAATATATTACATTAACTTTATTCCATTAACTTTCTTTTAATTTTATTCCATTAACTTTATGTTCCACTAACTTTATGTTTATACTTATTTTATTTTTATGTAATTAATTGTTTGTTTTTGTCTTGTTAAAATTTAAATTTAAAATGAAGGGAAAAATTCGGAAAAAAAATATATATAAAAAAAATATATAAAAAAAATTTAAAAATTTAAAAATTTTTTAAAAAAATATTTTAAGAAACATTATTTATCTTTGCCTTTCCTAAAGTGTAAATATTGTTTCCTATTAAATGTTCTAGAGTTGAATATTGTTTCCTATTAAATGTTTTAGAGTTGAATATTGTTTCCTATTAACTGTTTTAGAGTTGCATGAATCTCATAGTCCCTTTTTCTTCAAAATCTTACTTTCGGGAACAGGTAGTGCCCCTCTTATTTACTTTCTCCTTAATCCTTCATGATGTGTGGATTTCATCACCACACACCATAAACTCGAATCTATGGACATGAGGTTGGGGCGGAGTTTGTAAACACTTGGGGTTTGGTAATTCATTAACTCGTCATTTGGATTGATCATGGTGTCTAGGAGAGTTATGACTGGTGACAAGTTTTGGATTGAGAAAGAGACCACCAATGGAGTATATGCCAAGCTAGCCTAGGGGTGTTCTCGAAATTATTCTTACTTCTCGCGTTACATCTATCTCAACTGGCCATGGGTAATGTTGAATGGTGGAATGGTGGTTATCAGTACGCACAGGACGTACGCCCGGGAAAGTACTATGAGAAGCAGAAGGGGAAAGTTATTCATGACACTCTAAAACTCTACTTATTGCATTATTAGTTTGCATTTGGAACTTGTGCATTTTCTTTCCATTAACGTAACTTTTTGTTAATTCTGGTTTCCATTTATGTGATACTTTATGCAAATCTCTACTCTCTTACTCTTATTATCTCTTCTTGTGTATACTTGTCTTCTAACTTAGAGTTTTGTTTTAATAGAGGTACGAACTTATGAATGCGTGCTCATCAATCTAAGCTTGATCGGCTGGGAAGAACTTGACATCTCACCAAGCAACGCAACATTCAGAGACGCACTTAAGCAAACCGGCTCATCCGGACCTCCATCCCCAATATTCGGTGAGTCCAAAAGCGAGAAGAGTAATTCGGAAGAAGAACAGACTTTCGGAACACCGATAACCATGGCACGAAACCTGAGTATCCGGGAGCAGACATGTGCAAGCACAAATGGCACTACAGACTTCTGCATCCAGTATCCCGAGCCTCGAACCAACAAGAAAGATATTGAGCTTAAGAGTGGAGCCCTTCATCAGCTGCCCAAGTTCCGTGGAATCAGAAATGAAGATCCACACAAACACTTAACGGAGTTCTAATTCATCATTAGTAGTATGTGTCCGGATGATGCGGACTTGGAAATCATGAAGCTGAAAGCTTTCCCATTGTCCTTGGAATAAAGAGCACGGGTATGGCTTTTGAGTCTCCCACCCAATCATATTGACTCTTGGGACAAGTTGGTTCAGGAGTTTCTTACCAAGTACTTCCTTGCCTCAAAGATTACGGTCTTAAGAAATAGATCACTGGAATCAAACAGAAAGAACATGATGAGAATTTCAGCCAGTACTACGAGAGGTTTAAGGAACTTTGTGCTTCATGCCCTACTCACGGGATCACAGAAGGCTATCTTTTAACCTACTTTTACGAAGGACTCAAAGGCTGGGATAGAGGACTGCTCGATGCTGCAGCTAATGGAAGTTTCTTAGCTCGGAGCCTAGTAGATGGTCATGCACTACTTGAAAGTCGTGCACTCAATGATGCACAATACGAAGGTGCCGATCCTATTTCTAGAAAGGTACATGAGGTAAGTTCCCATGCTATAAACGATTCTAAGTTAAATAAGATCACCTCTATGCTTTCGAATATGCTTGAGCTAAAGAAACAGGTAGCTCCAGTTTGTTCCATATGCTCTCAAGGCCATCTTGAGGAGCAATGTCCCTACACTGCAAGGGAGGAAGACTCCGGAACTGAAATGGCACACGCCATTGGAGGCTATCAAGGAGAGCCAAGGACCCAAGGTTACAGTTGGAGAGATTCAAACAATGTCCTAAACCCTCAGCACATGTCGACCGGGCCAAACTGTGTCCTAGACCAGTTCCCAAGGCCCTCATGGCAACCAAGGCCCCCGGTCCCATTTTCTAACTTTTCTCATAATCATGCAAATAATCATACTTCTTCATCTTCTAATCTTGATTATGGTAAAATGCTGGCTGCTCTTTCCCAAGGGCATCAAGCATTAATGGCGTCAACTCAGGCTCTTGTCACAGGTCAGCAAAATCAACAAAAAGACATCGCTGATCTCAAGGACCAAATGGGCAAGGTCGTGGACTTCATGGGTAAGATCCAAGCTAGCGGGGTGCTTCTACCTCAACCTACACCCAACCAGAATGCAAGACCTGAAGCCAATGTAATTATCACTCGAAGTGGTAAAGTGCTCAGAGAAATAGAGCCAGATCCAGCCATTTCTGAGGCTGAAAAGCACAAGGTGGCAACTAAGACCACCACGACACAACCGCCAACTCAACCTACCCACACACAAGGTAGTAACCCAATCCCTTCAAGTTCGGTTGTTACTAATTCCTTGTTTGTGCATGCACCATTACCAAGTAGGTTTTCCAAATCTAAGAAGGATGAATCCGATGAGGAAATCTTGGAGATCTTCAAAAGGGTGCAAATCAACATGCCCTTGATCGAGTGCATCAAACAAGTGCCGAAATACTCAAATTTTTTGAAAGAGTTATGCACTCCAAGGCGCCAGACGAGGGAAAAGGAAGTTGTGATGGTAAGTGAAACAGTTTCTGCTGTAATCCAAGGTAGGCTACCCCCAAAGTTGAAGGACCCAAGGAGTTTTTCTGTTCCCTGCGTGATTGGTAACAAGTCATTTGATAAAGTCATGCTAGACTTAGGTGCATCCATTAATGTTATGTCGTATTCACTATATGTTGCCCTAGGTCTAGGTAAATTACAGCATGACGATGTTATCATTCAGTTAGCCGATCGCTCTAATGTGTATCCTAAGGGATACGTCGAAGATGTTCTTGTGCAGGTTAACCAGGTCATCTTCCCCGCTGATTTTTATGCCCTAGACATGGAGGATTTCCCTACGAATCAAGCTCCACTAATGTTGTTGGGAAGACCATTCATGAGAACTGCCAAGACAGAGATTGATGTGTTCAATGGAACATTAACTATGGAAGTAGACGGGGAGGAAATTGGCTTCAACATTTTTGATGCAATGAGGTACCCTAGTTCCACAACTCAAACTACTTTTCTGTTGACGTGTGCACTTCTCTCGCAGAGAAACATCTTGATTCAATTCGAGAAGACATACTCAACATGATAATCCAGGAAGGAGTTAGCCTAACGCAATCAGGGGACGCCTTCGTTGAAGATACGGATTACGAACTAGAGCCTCGAATTTGGGATGAAGTCATGACCCTAAATGAGGCCCCCAGAATGGTAAATCATAAGGTACCCTTTTCACTTCCAATTAGTACTAATACCACTCCTCCTTCAGTGGTTCAGGCCCCCGTTCTCGAGCTCAAAGTTTTGCCTGACCACCTGAAGTATACCTATCTTGGCCCGGACGACACTCTGCCCATCATAGTGTCTTCTGCACTAACCGAGTCACATGAAGATAGATTGGTACAGGTCTTGACGAAGCACAAGACAGCTATTGGATGAACTCTGTCAGATATCAAGGGAATCGGCCCTACAACCTGTGTGCATCAAATCTTACTAGAAGATGATGCAAAGCCCTCTCGCGAAGCCCAATGTCGCCTCCATTCTCTGATGATGGAAGTCGTGAAGCAAGAGGTCATCAAACTCTTGGACTGTGGTGTCATCTACCCAATTTCAGACAGCAAATGGGTCTCACCAGTCCAAGTAGTCCCGAAGAAAAATGGAGTCACAGTTGTTGCGAACAGTGAAGGAGAGCTAGTGCCCCAGCGAACAGTGACCGGATACAGAGTCTGCATCGACTATCGACGCCTAAACACAGCAACTAGGAAGGATCACTTTCCTTTGCCCTTCATTGATCAAACGGTTGAAAGGTTAGCAGGTCACTCCTATTATTACTTTCTTGATGGTTATTCCGGGTACAATCAAATCTGTATCGCTCAAAATGACCAAGACAAAACGACTTTCACTTGTCCTTTTGGCACTTTTGCCTACCGAAGAATGCCCTTCGGCTTATGTAACGCCCCAGGTACTTTCCAAAGATGCATGCTTTCTATTTTCTCTGAATACGTCTAAAAAATAATTGATGTATTTATGGACTATTTCAGTGTCTTTGGGGATAGTTTTGATGCATGCTTAGAACACTTAGCACTTATCTTACAAAGGTGTGTCGAAACTAATCTGGTACTTAACTGGGAGAAATGCCATTTCATGGTTAGACAAGGGATAGTCTTGGGCCATATTGTCTCTGAAAGAGGAATTGAAGTCGATAAATCATAAGTTGATACTGTGCGCCACTTACCCTCTCCCACTTCGGTGAGAGGAATCCGTTCATTTCTTGGTCACGCAGGATTTTACAGAAGATTTATCCAAGACTTCTCCCACATTGCAAGGCCCTTGTGCCGACTTCTTCAGAAGGAGACACCCTTCGTCTTTGATGCAGACTGTCAGGAAGCTTTTGAGAAGCTTAAAAATCTCTTAACCACTGCCCCCATTCTTTGTGCCCCTGATTGGTCCTTACCCTTTGAACTAATGTGTGATGCCTCTGATTTTGCAGTTGGAGCCGTACTCGGACAAAGGCGGGACAAGAAGCCCTATGCCATCTACTATGCATCCAGAACCTTGAATGATGCCCAAATGAACTACTACCACTACCGAAAAGAGGTTGCTTGCTGTTGTATTTTCTTTAGATAAATTTCGCTCTTATCTACTTCGAACTAAAGTCATTATTTACACTGATCATGCAGCACTGAAGTATCTCCTAGCCAAGAAGGAAGCAAAACCAAGACTAATCCGATGGATTCTTCTTCTTCAAGAGTTTGACATCAAGATTAAAGATAAGAAAGGTGTAGAGAACGTGGTGGCAGACCATTTGAGTCGCATTGCACATGAGCGAGATCCTGTGGCGATTCAAGAGATGTTTCCAGACGAACAACTCTTCAGAATCGAGGGAAGTACTCCTTGGTATGCTGATATTGTCAATTATTTAGTCACCAAGAAGTTGCCCACCACCCTCTCCCGTGCACAAAAAGATAAACTTAAGAAGCATGCTAGGCACTATATTTGGGATGAACCTTATTTGTGGAAACACTGTGCAGATTTATTGATTAGGAGATGTGTCCCTGATATTGAACATAGGTCAGTCCTAGAGTTCTGCCATAGCCATGCTTGTGGAGGCCACTTTGGATCTAGAAAAACTGCACTCAAAATCTTAGAATCTGGACTATATTGGCCCACACTTTTTAAAGATGCACATTCATTCTGCTTAGCCTGTGATAAATGTCAGAGATCAGGAAACATAGGACGAAGGGATGAAATGCCACAACATTATGTTCTCACTGTTGAAATATTTGATGTTTGGGGTATCGATTTTATGGGTCCGTTTCCTCAATCTAATGGCTATCTCTATATCTTACTTGCCGTTGATTATGTATAGAAATGGGTGGAAGCTAAGGCCACCAGGACTAATGAGTCTAAATCTGTTGCAGATTTCCTCAGAACTAACATTGTTTCCAGGTTTGGGATCCCGCGGGTCCTAATAAGTGATGAAGGAAGTCATTTCTGCAACAAGACCATTGAAGCTTTAATGAAACGGTATGGTGTCACTCACCGAGTCTCTACACCTTACCATCCTCAAACGAATCGAATGGCTGAAGTTAGTAATAGAGAGATCAAGAAGATATTAAAGCGAACCGTGGGTCTTAATCGTAAGGATTGGAGCCAACGGTTGGATGATGCACTTTGGGCATACAGGACGGCATACAAAACACCTATAGAAATGTCACCCTATAGGTTGGTGTACGGTAAAGCATGTCACCTTCCGGTGGAACTAGAGCATAAAGCATGGTGGGCTGTCAAGACTTTCAACATAAAGCTAGATGACGCCGGGTTGCATCGAAAGCTCCAGCTGAGTGAGCTTGAGGAAATCAGAAATGATGCATTTGAAAACACTCTGATCTACAAGGAAAAGGCTAAGGAATTTCATGAAAAACAGATCAAGAGTAAAGCATTTGACATTGGCCATAAAGTTTTGTTGTTCAATTCCTGGCTTAGACTCTTTCCAGATCAAAAGCATTGAAACGGGAAAAGAGTTCAAGGTCAATGGCCACCGATTGAAGCCTTACATTGAGGCAATTGGCTGACACGATGTGGAGTCAGACAGAGTACTTCTACGTCCCATCGGATAAAGAATTTGGTCTAGGCTGGATGGACGTTAAACTTCAAGCGCTTGTTGGGAGGCAACTCAATGTGTTCTCGAGTTGTGAAGGAGTCATCAACACAGATTTGCTTTCTTTCAACCCTTCACTCTCTTTTACTTTGTTTATGTTTTTCTTTCTTACTTCATTTTCTTAAATCATCTTCCTTACTTTGATTCTATGTTTAATTACTTCGTATTTTCCTACATTGAGGACAATGTAGAATTTAAGTGTGGGGGAATGGTTTACACATTTATTTGTGCATTTGAAATTGTTTTATTAAGTCTTTCTTAATTTGCAATTGTTTTATTTCTTTCTTACGAAAAAAAACAAGAAAAAAAATTACTGTTTTAAATATTTTTCTTTTAACTTAGTATTTTTATGAGTTTTTTTTTATTTTGTGCAATTGAAATTGTTTTATTAAGTCTTCCTTACGAAAAAAAAAATAAATAAATAAAAAATAAAAAATTATTGCTTTCTTGAGTTTTTTTGTTTTAACGTAGTGTTTTTGCGAGTAATAAGTTGTCCTTTAACTTGTCAATGATATAAATGAACGGAAATGAATATGTTATGGCTATAAAGATGATCACTACAACTTGAATTTTTTTGTTAATATTTTGTGATTAAGTGTTACAACTTGAAGATAATGCATGTAAATTGGTACATAAATGAGCATGATATGATAAGTATGAATCATTTGAACCATATGTGAGCTTTAGAACCTTATATACATCTTTGATGAGTGATTCATAAGTTCTTTGTTTAAATTGATATACATATGCCTCATAATTGCTTGCCATAGCTTTTAATGAACTCTAGAGTACTAGAACTTATTCTATGCGATTTTCAAAGCTTTTAAGTCAATAAACTCTCTGATTTTGGAAATGATTAAGGCACTAGGGTTAACACCATAAATTCAAACATCCATGTTCCCTATTTTGTGCGCACAAGTTGCGACCCCCTTAGTTTTAACCCTTTTGAGCCCACATTAAGCCTTTCTTTCATCACCATGATTATCTAAACACTTGAGCTTAGTATAGACATCTTTTACCTTTGTTCCAAGGATTCGGTTGAAGACATAATGATTGTGTAAAGAGAAAATGATGATATTGAAAGACTTTTATGTGTATATTGTGGATTTACTTACTCAAACATTGTTGTATTATTGACACATGTTATTACCTTGATAAATTAAAAAAAAATGTATTGAGTTTTTATCAAGGTAATAAGGTTTGATTATGTAATGTTTAAGTTAAGTCCTTTACATTTGTAAATCCGATACAAAGAATGACTATGAGGCCCAACATGATGGAATTAGGCCTATGTTCGAAGGGATGGATTACTGACATCATTGCACTAAGGTTGGGAACTTATGATACGTTTTGGGAGTCTATTGAGTCTTGGAACGAATTGAGCACCACTTGTCCTATATTTTCCTTGCCTCTAAACTTAGCCCCACTACAACCTTTATAAAGACCTTATGATCCTTAAGATGGTAAAGTTTGATTAGTTGAGTTAATCATTTGAGTAAGCTTATGGTTTTGGTTCATTTGTGCAAGTATGTTTTGTTTTTATCATGAGTTGTTTGTTTGAGATTTTGCAAAAGTACTTCATTTCGATTATGTGAGTATTTCTCACATACTTTGAGTGCAAACACAGACCCTCACAAATTGAGTGAATTTATGAGTGCATATCCTTGTGAGTTGATTCCTACTTGTCTTATTCATGTAGAGATCAATTTTACCATATTTACTTATTATCTTACTCGTTGAAACATTTTGTTACCATGTATTAACTCTCGAATTCCATTTGCTTAAATGATTTAAGTGAAAATTTTTTATGCCATGATTATAACAATGAAATTTGAGACAAATGGTTAAGGGTTTGCTTGTTTTGGATTTTTGTAGTTTAATTTTAGTATTTGCTAGGGACTAGCAAAGTTTAAGTGTGGGGGTATTTGATAGGACGTTAAAAAAACATTATTTTATACCCTTTATACTTGACTTTTAATATTAAAATATTAAATAAATTGATTAAATAATTTATGTTGTGATTTTTATGTTTAGATAAATAAAGTTTGTAATTTGGAGCATTTTGGCGAAAGAATCGTCTCGATCGGAATTATAACGAATAAATTATGGACGAAATTCGGTGGAATAATTAATTTAGTTATAAATTAATTAAATTAATTAATTTGTGCAGCCCAAACCCAATAAATAAATGCAGCGCAACCCATGCAATCCCAGGCCCGCGTCCACTGCGCGTCAGCCCAGCCAAGCCCAGCGAGGCCCGGTTTGTGCAGCCCAATCCGGCCCAAAACAGATGACCCAAGCGCGCGTCTGAATGCCGTCAGCCCAGAGACCATCTTCGGCGCGCGCTCACCGACGCCCAGGGCTACCATTCGGCGCGCGTGTCCCGACTACCCACTCCCCCTTCAGCAAGCACCTGCCGACCGCCACAGCTTTTCTCCAGTCGCTTCTGGCCGAATTTGGGAGGGATTTTCAGCTGCTCTCTGCTGAACTCTTTTCCAGCAGCTTCCACCCAATTTCCAGCCACTTTCCAAGCCACTTTCCAACCCAATTGTGCAACTTTACAACTCAAACCACTTCTAAACATCATCACAAATCTTTAATACTTATCATTCCATTATTCCACATTTTTAATTGTATTTTTATATTATTTTTGTTAGTTTTTTCCACCTATAAATAGGGTTTCAATTCACTTGTTGAAACACACCTTCTTTGAGGCACACATTTGAGCCTTCTTTGAGAGAAACTTTGGCAACGTATTTCCAATACAAAGTTTAGAGTTTGAGTCCATATTTACCAAGTTTATTTCCTCCATCTTCATAAGGTTTCGTCCGCTGACGAAGAATCGTATGAATAACAATCCATTGTTTTCATCCACCTTGAAAGTGTAACAATTACTCTCCATTTACTCAAACTCTCATTTTTGTTATTGGTTTTTATTATAGTTCAATATATGCGAAGTATTTTCTTACTAATATTTGTAAGTGTTAAATGCAATCTCCATGTGTCTTACTTTATGAATTTTAGTTATTTTATACATTTTAGGGCTTCATACTTCAATTCAATGTTAAGTGTTTTATCCGCTGTCGGTGAACTTAGAGTTGAATTGAAGAGACGTAATGTTGATAGCTGTCGGCGCATTCAGTCAAAAACAAAAAGTAAATCAAGTTGTAAGTGTTATCCGCTGTCGGTGCATTTATAATATTGAAAAATGTATAAAGGTAATTGAGACGATTAAGGTAAAATTTCGTGATTGTCTTAATATTTGCAATTATTAGAGTGTTTGGTAAGATTTGTGTTTTAAAAAGGTCACATGTAAATGAATAAGAATAGAAGTAAAATTAGTTTATCTATGCTTTTACTTATTTACATAATTACAAACCTTTTCAAAACCCCCATTTTATTCTTTATTCTTTTATTCTTTCATACTTTTAGTTTATTATTATTTGATTCTTTCATTTCTTTATTCTTTTATTCCTTTACTCTTTAATTTGTTAATTCTTTGATTATTTAATTCTTTGATTATTTAACTCTTTAATTCATTATTCTTTTATTCATCTCCCACTAACACATTATTAATGTTCCTAATTTCCTCAGTTAAGAACGAACCCTATTTATCAATACTACATCTACACAAAAAGGGTTTAAATTGCATAACACTCGAATTACATGTTTAATTTAATGCGTAGTTTGGGCGTAGTCAAGGCCTACGGGGGAAATATCAATAATATCCGAGTCTTTAAACTCCGAGTCTTTAAACTCAATCCGGGTCTTTAAACCCAATCCGGGCCCGTCCCTCGTCAATCACAATATCCGGGTCTTTAAACCCAATAATCAGATCCAGCAAATCCAATCAAAACCATTTCTAAATCCATATCCAACCCCGAATACGAAATCACTGTTTGAAGCCCTTCCGGCATCCAGAACCGTCATTCCGAACCCAAATCTGGAATCATATCCACCTCATTTCCAGATCCGAGTCCGAAAGCATCATTCCGTAAGCTAGCATCCGGAATAACCATTCCGAACCTAAACCCGAAAATCCACTTTCAAGTCCCGAATCGAATCCCGAATCGTCATCCGGAATTCCGATTCAAAACCTGAAATCACTTTTCTTAAAACCACTTTTTGAACTGGGCTTCAAGCCCGAAAACTCTTTCCAAAATCCTTTTACTTTCTTTGAAACTAAACCGTATTTTTAAATCCCAACATCAAATCATTAAAACCAGGTTTAAATCACAATATCCGTCAGACCTCGTAAAACGTGAAGAACCGTAATTTCCTCGAAAAACGTGCAAAACCGTAAACCATCACAACCATAAGTCAAATCATAGAATCAAGTATAGAAAACATATAAAAACATATATGCATGCATCAAGAGTTAGAAAGCAAAGTCCACTCACAGACCATTCCGACGTCGCCTCGATACGCATGTACTTACGCCGTCCCCGACCATTCTGCTATCCTTGGCTTCTCCAAACCTGTCCAAAGCCCATAACGAGGTCACTAACGACTTAATTAAGCTTCTATTAAAGCCCCGTAATTTTTCCGTATTTTTAACTATTTTTAACCGAGCCCTAAAACCTTAGGACAGCCCTAAACATATCGAGCCGATGTCCGATCGACTCGAAACCAGCACCAAAATGTTTGTTACATCGATTACATTATTTCATATGTTGAACACTTTCCCAGACTACGTCCCACGCGCCCTCACGCGCCGCCCAAAGGGGCTGCGCGTGGGAGCCACACGCCCACTGTTCAACTCCTTCAACCTTGGTCAGACCGGGTCTGAACCGGTCCAGGTCGACCCGGTTCAATCCTGAACTGGCACGGTTCAACTGTTCTTCTTTCTTATTTTGTCCCGTTTTCAACTCTATTTGATCCTAACCGTCTCTTTAAGCCTTCCTAATCAATCCATGAATTCGAAATGAAGGAAAACAAGCTAAAACCCGTTACCTTAATCGGTTGTTGAACCGGTCGTCCAACCCTTCGACGGTTCTCTCACGTCCGGCCACCGTTGGCCATGGTTCCAGGTCCTACGAAGTCCCCTGAACTTCTAGATTATCACCCAAGTTAACAGATCAAACAACAACCTTGAATTTACACAAAGCCATTTTTGTTCTTAACAAAACCAGGAGATCGAACAGAGGCGTACCAGGCCCTTCAGGTCTCGACCATGATCTCGTCCACTTCCCCAGTCCTCCAGTAACCCCTCTCGTTCACGACAGTCAACAATTAAGCTCCAAACCACCTCCCAAATTTAAATGAAAATAGAGGTTTCGCGGGTTTTTCCTCCCTTCCCACCGCCGTACGCCGCCGTCATGCCTCCCCGTGGCCACCAGTCCACGCAGCCTCACTTCCCCTTCAGCTTTCCTTCTAACTTCATCCTCAATCGATCACGTTTTGAGAGGGTTTAGGTTCAACAATCACCCCTGTCTCTGTTCCTTTCCCTTTAAAACAGTTTAAACCCGTACATTATTGTGCAACCAAGTTCAAGGCGGTGGTGAGAGGGTTCTATGACCTTCCAGTGAAGGACAGATGTCCCAAACTTAGTGGATATCACTCCCCAGAGCAGCCACTTGTCCACTAACCATTGGGCACAAATCCTAATACATGATAATGACCAAAATACCCTTTCAAGTACAATTACCATAATACCCTTCACACGTTTAGACCCGTAATTTTCATTCTCGAACTCCAAAAGCTACATGCCGCCTGTCGTTGGAATCAGGGACTCGAGACCTATCTAACGGTCCTCAGTCTACGTGTAAAAACTCGATGGTACTAAAAGTCAACTTTTCCCCCTTCGTTTACCCAAATTACAAAAGTGCCCCCCAACCTTTCGAACATCACAACTTCCACCTCGGATGTCGGAATCGGGCGTGCCACCTGTCTACGGACTCGTGACGTCCCGACCTACGTCACAGTCATCGGTTAATGCCCAATTGACCGCCGGAACTAAAAGTCAACATTTTTGTCCAAACTAGGGGTAAAATCGTCATTCTATGCCCAAGGTCCAACAATAACCAACTAACCCCGATTAACTCAGCTAATCTATCACTAATCACTTTGCTAATCCCAACTCCCAGGACGGGTTGTTACAAGTCTAACATGGCATTGCCACGTCAGCTACCACGTAACCCTGATACCCTTTGACAGATCGCCATGTGGTACTACCTAGTTGGCCATGGGGCCTGACAAGATGACGTGGCTTGCCACGTCATTGTCGTCAAGCTCTGGGCGGGTCGACCCTTTTGACTGTAACGGGTCGTTTTGACCCGCGACCTGACTTGGTCATACTTTCGTCGTCCGACCATCAAAAACCACCATTTTTCTCCCAACCTAATCGTCTCTACCCCAGTAATCGACCCCTAACCTCAAAACTCGAAAACAAGGTTGAAATCTCACCTATCACGATCGAACTCCCACGACCGTCCTATGAACCACCGCCAAGGGCCGTCCAGGGGTCCTCAGCGTCTTGTTTTCAATCCTAATAGCTCGTACGAGTTCATTGAACACATCAAGAGCTTTAGAACGATCTCCAAACGTCTATAAAATCGAAACTAAGAAAAATAACTTAGATGGGCTTTTGAGTTTACCTGGGTTCCTAACCAGCCAACCACCATCGTGGCTCCGCCGTCCTCACCTTGACTCATGGTGGTTCCTTGCCAGCCAACCACCATCGTGGCTCAACCATCGTGACTTGAGTTTACCTCAGTTTACCTGGATTAATTAATCCCGCAAACTCGGGACAGGTTGTTGGCTACACGGAGATCGAGGCTCGAGAGACGGAGACATGAATTAGCAGCATTTGCGTTATCAGGATTAATCGAGAATTATTCATGGATTTTCAGACCGTCAGTGTAAAATGACGATTTTTGTAACGACCCGAACTTTCGTAAATGATATTTTATTTCAAAATGACCATTTTGCCCCTAAGGGGGGGAAAAGTTGACTTTTTCCCTGAAAAATATTTAGGACTTTGACCCATGACCGTGACGTAGATTAGGAAGTCACGAGTCCGTAGGCAGGCGGCACGTCGAAAATGGACGTACGACGAAAAAGTTATGGTCACAGAAGTAAAATCGATTAACCAAACGAACCGAGGTTTGAATTAAAATAATAATATAATAATGTAATCTGATTTAAAACCCAAATTAATCTGGACCCTTGGATGAGTGACAAGTGTCACTCATCCCACACATCTTTTTCCCTTAAACCAGGATCTTGTCCCTATTGGCTACTTAGTTTATTATTTATTTTCTCTCATAAAATCCTAACCATCCATTCTAAATCCCAGATTGAATCTGGACCCTTGATCCCATCTTTTTCTCTCTTTTAATTGTTCAGACCCTTACTCCCTCTCACCTTCATTTTCTCTCAAGCCGTGAACATACATTCCTTCCTTGTACAAACACACCCACCAGATGACCACCCCTGCCTTGTTCCACCTCCAGGTGACGGCCAAACCCCATCACTCACCACCAGTCACCAGCCACCACCACTGACAAGACCCATACCGATTACCCCTCGATAATCGTGAAGAATCCTACTCCCGTCTAACAATATTTCTAAAGTGCCAACAGTAACCTTACATATATACATATATAACATAACAAACGACAAACATTGTCAGACAATGGATAATTAAGTTTTCCAGGACTGTTGACCTCACAAGTTTGACTAGTCAACAGGTTTACAGAGCATAGGTAATATTACAAGTAGGGATCAAAATCCTACTATGTAAGGTGTCTGAGTGCGCAACGGTCTACTTATTCTTCTGCCTCGTCACTAGCCCCCGTACCTGTGCACTGGCCCGGAGGGTACAGAAAACATCAAAGGTGTGAGTGGACAAAAAGAAAGGTTTAGAAAAATATTTATCAAAATATATTCTTACCCTCCAGTTTCGCAAACATGCATGCATATCATGAAACATGAGTAATAGCATGAAATCAATCAAATAAGAACAGTGGACCGATAAAATCAAAACATGTGTTCCCATGGTCTATAAAACTCATGTTCATCAAATCAGTTCATCATATAAAGTATCTGAGCACAAATATCAATCAATCATTCGAATACAACCAATCCTCAATACCCAATCTCAATATCCAAGTAACCCGTCACGATATCATAGTGCAACGCGTGCAATGACAGGACCCACCCCTAATCCCCCGGGATTAAGGGCTAAATCCTGCTCCCATCTAACTTACGCATGCCACGAACGCTAAATCGATGTCCAACCTCCATGTGACACGTAAGTCGGACAAGGGATTCCCAACTCGACCGTCCAATAGCATCCGAAACTTCCCAGAGGACACCGAATCTTCTGTGGAACGTACGTGTGATGTCTCCGTCTCTCTCGACCAACAACCCGTACCGTAACAACCTGGAGGGTATTGAAACCACGAAAAGACTGTGAGTGGCCAAAAATAAAGTAGAATTTAGAAAACAATGCAATAAAACAATTACATTTTTACCCTCTACGCAAAACCAATGCATGCATATCAATTTCAAGTCATGAAACCACTCATATCAAAAAACATCCAAGAAAAATTATTTGAAAACCCGTATCCAAACCGTTACTCAAATTCAGGCCTCAGCCTCAAATATCAAATCAACCTCAAATTCGGGAACTCAGTCCCAAAACTCGTCAAATCCAAAAAATCCGGGCCACTGCCCAAAGCATCTGAAAACCAGTGAAAAACATCAAGCATACAATTTTACTGGATCTCAAGTGCGCCCGAGTCTTTAAACTCAAAACCATGCGCAATAACCAGGCCTTCCTGAGATATCAACGAGTCTTTAAACTCAAAACACAATCACAGGCCTCGGGGGATATCATATCCGAGTCTTTATACTCAAAACATATACCGAGTCTTTAAACTCAAAACATATCAATCCAGGGGCCTCCCCCCGTCAATCAATCCGAGTCTTTAAACTCAAAACCAGATCCAGTGGGTTTTCTCTTTTTTCGGGTCTTTAAACCCAAAACCATTTTTCAAATAACAGTAAAAACCACAGAAAACCCTTCTCCGAATTCGCAACAATGATTCCGTAAGCTAGCATCCGGAACCATCATCCCGAACCCAAAACCATATTTCCTTTCCAGGTCCCAAAACCAAATCCAAAATCCAGTTTCAAAACCGAAATCTCGTATATCGAAATCTCAGAAACAGGGCTCCAAGTCCAAAATCACTTTTCCAAAACCATGAAATCAAATCATATTCCAAATCCCGAAATCAAACCATTAAAACCATCGTCAAATCACAAGAGAAATCGAAATCTCGTAAAATGTGAAATTCCATAAAATACCCCGAAAAATGTGCAAAATCGAAAACCATCAAGATCATAAAGAAAATCATAGAATCACGTATGAAAACATATTAAAAACATATATGCATGCATCAAGAGTTAGAAAACAAAGTCCACTCACAGACCATTCCGACGTCGCCTCGATACGCGCGCACTTACGCCGTTCCCGGCCATTCCATTATCATCGGCTTTCCCGAACCTGTCCAAATCCAAATATCAGGTCACTAACTACCTCACGATACTCCTACTAAAGCCCCATAATTTTTCCGTATTTTTAACTATTTTTAAACGAGCCCTAAAACCTTCGGACGCTTAAAACTAACCCGATCCGGTGTCGGATCGATACGAAACTTATCCGAAAATGTTCGTTACATCGCTTAGAGTGAAAATCGTGTTGAACGTTTCCCCAGAACAGTCCCTACGCACCCTCACACGCTGCCCAAAGAGGCTACGCGTGGGCTTCACGCGTTTGTACTATTCATCATCTTCAACCTCAGTCCACCCGGTTCAGACCAGTTCTCACTCAAATCCAGTCTGTTTTCAATCCTATCTTCAATACTAGTTTTGTCCCGCTCTAAGCAATTGATTCCCCTAACCAAAACATGAAATAAGGCATGAAAACTCACCGTCCAAAGCTCGAACCAGACCCCTGAAATTCTAGTCACGGTTTTTCGGCCACCCATCGTCTCCTCAGCCACTAGTTCAACTCCTCAGGCTACTAGGGACTTCCTACACCTATTAGAACCAATAGGACAACTCGACTAAGCTCTAAAACCCACGACTTTCATTTTGAATAAAAACGGAAAAATAGGGGACATCGGGAACTCACCCATATTCTGTCCTCCGCCGCGCTCGCCACTGGGTTCCTCTGGGTTCACAAGGCTGTCCCCAGCCTTTCTAGCATTCCCCCGAACCCGATTGGATCCAAATGATCGGTTGTTGTGGCACCACGATCCTCGACACCTTCTCTGTTTTTCAGGTTTTACTCACCTCACACACACCCAAACTCACTTCAGTTCAACCCAAACACTTACCAGCCTCTCAACTTCTCTCTGCTCACACTCACTTGATCACCAAAACTCACACACTCACCCAGAAACCGATCGATTTCCTCCCTGCTCTCAGTCTCTAGTTTTCCTCTCCTATGCACAACATCAAACCATTTAAACCGTGTAACCGTGTAGGCTAGAACCCACTAGACCTAAGCAGGTGTCAAACACCTGGTGGACCAGCCCCAAAAGAGCCAATACACACTGCACACCTGTCCTTATCTGTCCTTATCTCACTCGTCCGATGTCCGATGAAGGCATGCCGCCTTTGGTTGTACTCAGGACGTCGAGATCTACCTAACGGTCCTTGGTTTACGTGAAGAAACCTTGTCATGCAAAAAGTCAACAAATGCCCCTCTTTTAACCAATTTAAGAAAATGCTCTCGGCCTTCCGAACATCATAACTTCCTCCTCGGATGTCAGAATCGGGTATGCCACCTGTCTACGGACTCGTGACGTCCCGAACTACGTCACGGTCATAGGTCAATGTCCAATTGACCGCCCGAACTCAAAGTCAACATTTTGCCCTTTCTAAGGGCAAAATCGTCATTTCGCACCGTCCGTCCGAATGTCTCCAACTAATCACCGATTAACTACACTAATCCGTCATTAACACTAATCTAATCCTGATTTGTGGAACGGATCGTTACATGCAAACTCAGGTGTCTCAGGTTCGAGTGCCTCCCCAAGATCTACGACGTCTGGGTGATATCGTCTCCAGGATCTACGACGTTTGGAGGATATCATCATAATCTCACACTCCTGAGACTGAGCCTCCCTCGGAGCTACTCATCCCCAGGCAGTGGATCGTGACTACTCCAGGATCTACGACGTCTAGAGGAGACTATCAAATCGCAGAGGATGGTATATGAAGAGCAGTCATCAAGTCCAGTAATCTCATTTTTAAAACCATTCAAATCTCAAATCAATGCAAAAACATTTCAACAGGCCCTCTGCCCGAAACATAGCAAAGCACGTTCCACAATTCTATCATAAAACGGTGTCCAGAATTCACTTTATAAATCAAAATCATCAATTTCATCATAATCACATGTGACTCCAAAGCCGAGTCAAAAGCACTATCCACTTGAGTCGCAAGCCCAAGATATCATTATCACACAAATCCATAAAAGATAGCTAAAAGAATTATAATCTCATCAAATCAATTTCCCGACTCATAATCCGAGTCAAAACCAAGCTCAAATCCCAGGTCATCGCCCAAAATAACAGTTTCATAGTTTTCTCGACAATCATGCCCAAAGTCATATAAAATAATATAATATTCCCAAAATCCAGAAATCAACACTTCAAAACATCAATCATGTCAAATCATTTCAAATCATATCATAAAGCATTTAAAACATATATGCATGCATTCAGGGTAGAAAACAAAAGTCCACTCACACACCGTCCAGTTTGTTCAGTCTCGAGCTGTTCGTTCACTTCCGACGTCTCGGGAATATTTCGGCCTGTCAAACAAAGTAATTTAAGGTCATTAGGTCATCACATAACCCCACATACAAAGTCCTTAACAGTCGGAATTTAATAATATTACTTAAACATAACCTATACGCTTTGGGTACTCGAAACTACTCCAATTTCATATCTGATTGACCCGAAACCAACGCCAATAGGTTCGTATCACCGAGAACATCAAAAGTATGTTGGACCCAAAGTCAGAAACCCAGCCACGCGCCCTCACACGCCGCAGCAAGCGGCTGCGCGTGAAAGCCACGCTTCGTGCATAGTACTGCTACAGTACCGTCTCTCTCACCTGATTACCTGCTAAACGTGTCGTGAACCCGCGATCAGACCCGGTGCAATTTTCCTCAATTCGACCTTGATTTTGTTCATTCTTTCACTCATTTTTATCTATTCAATGTTCATTAGGGATCTGTAACATCAATTTCATGAAATGGATCCTCAAATCACTCAACTCGAAGTGAATACCCGATGGGTTCCAAATCGGGTTCTACCCCATTTCAAGCTGTTTCAATCAATTAAGCACACAGGAAGCATCCTATCTCCATTCTAAACATGAATTCGAAACCAATTTCAAGATTGCTTACCTCCAATTACGCGAACTCAACCTCCACAATTCGAGGATGTCTCAGGGTCTGTTCTTAGTGTTGTTTAATCAATTTCCTTCAAATTCAATGGTGGTTCAACTCATCTCAATCGCAGAAATCTCAAGTCACAATCAATTTCACTCAGAACCGTCTAAAAATTCGAATTCGACATTAATGTTTATGGATAGTTTTTCGGGTTTCTACGTGTGGTTTCAGCTGGGTTCTTTTCTATTTCACTCTCGGTTTTCACTCCCAATTTCACTTAGTTTCTCACTCAATTTGTACTTGTTTCCTTGTGTTGCTGGGAATCTATCAATTTGGTCCTCTGTTCTCTGTTGTTGTTACTCAGTCATGAAACAAAAGGTTGATTTTATCCCTTAATCGTATTCAAACGGCAACAATTGCCACCCATCACAATTAGCAAGTGACAAATGTCACTGAATTATCCACCTGACTCACCCACATGGCTGATTCAGCCAACAATTAACTTGGCAGCCTAAAATTGCCATTTTACCCTTCATGTAACAAATGACTATTTTGCCCCTTAACTTCATAGACCTGTAACTTTTTCACCTGAGCTCCGTTTTCGACGTGCCACCTGTCTACAGATTCAGCGTCCCGAGACCTACACAATGGTCTTTGGAAAATATACAAAAAGTATTCCAAACAAAAAGCCAACATTTAACCACACCCCTCTAAGGGTAAAAACATCATGTATTCCATGTGTCAATGCTGCGGAAATATGTGTATCATGAGTACCATGTGTTAGAATGGTATCAGAGCCGGACCCTGACCTGAAGTGTGCCAGCGAAGACGCTAGGCCCCAAGGGGGGTGGATTGTAAGACCCGGTCTTGGAAGCAAGAACGGTGAGCAAGACCCGTGAGCTTGAGAAGCAAGAACGGTGAACAAGACCCGTGAGCTTGGAAAGGTAAGATCGGTGAACGATCCCACATCACTCGGGGAGGGAAAAGTGAAGTACCTTATATGTGTGGGCTGGTTCGGTCAGTGAGTCTAGATGGGACAATATCGTGTTAGGTAGAGTGGGCCGCTGCATAACTCTGATCTAAACAAGGCCTTTTAGGAGCTCAATGGCTTTGGGCGGGATTGGAACCCCAAAGTTAAGCGAGTTGAGGCTGGTGCAATCCCATGATGGGTGACCTACTGGGAAGTTGGACTTGAGCTCCCCAAAACAAAACCGTGAGGGCTGGGCCCAAAGTGGACAATATTGTATTAGATGGGCCTGGTCGTGACAACCACCACAGGAACCCCTCCCCTGTCTGCACAACCCAAAACACCCCAGACCAGAAAAGAAGAAACCAGCCCCAAGCACCCAACCGTCCAAACCGCACCCGCATGACTCGAACCAAGGCAGGACTAGGTGTACTAGGACGGTAGGAGGACGGAGGACTAAACAGGATAACCTACGGCGGTGACACGGCGGCGGTGAGTCAGAAAACCCAAGAGGTCCATTTTTCTTCCCTGTTTCGAAACGACCCGTCTTTGACGTTAGGTTTCATTCTTTACTTCTGGGACATGTCCTAGGAACTTAGACGACCAGGTTGGACTAGTATTCGAGGCCAGAATCTGGGTGAGTCACCGAAGAAGATGACCAGAGCTTGCAAACGGCTTTCCTTTCGAGTTTCAGGTAACTTCTTCATCTCCAAACTTAGTTTTGATTCCACAAAGCTGTAGGGTAGGTTGTGACGAGTCTATAGGGCCAAGTTTGATAAAAAATGGTGGCCGAAAATGAGATCTGCAATCAGGTCAAGCCGCGGGTCAACGACGACCCGGTTTCTGGAATTCGGGTTGACCCGGTACTGTAGCAGTGATGACATCATCATGATGATGTCATCATGTTAGAAACTATCATACCAGGGACCAATCAGTGTGTGACACATGTCCTCTGACACTGTCAGTGCTGACGTCATGCGACGTCAGCATGCACTGTAGCAGTGTTGACCAACCTTTGACGATACTCGTGGGGGCGCGTGTGAACAGTAAATTTTGTGGGACCAGTACCATTTTCAATGTTTCGACGATACAAATCCAATGGCGGTGGTTTCGTGTCAATCGGAGATCGTTAGGTTAGTCAAATTAGAGTTTGAAGCCTTCAGAAGCGTGTTCGGACGGCTTTCCCAGGCCGGTTTCAGTCTAGGGTTTCATGGTTGAATAGTAGGGACTTATAGTGACCTTTACGTGTGTTTTGGACATGACACGAATCGTGCAATAGCACCAGGACATGGTTATACGCTCGGATTTGCAGCGGGATTGTACTGTGAGTGGGCCTTTGATTTCACTAAATCCTGGCATGCATAACTGTTTTCCTTTCTATATATATATATATATGTGTGTGTGATTCAATCAAAAGCATCCGATCATCTTGAGTTATGATTATGGAACGTATTACGATGTTTGGGCATGAGACCCGTCTGGTTAGTTTATGCACTGTTTTGAGTCATATATATGTATATGGATTGACAGGACCCATCCCAATCCCCCCGGGATTAGTGCGGGATGACCCTGCTCCCGTCTGACATGAAGTGTCAGACAAGGGATATTTCCGACCTTTGCCCTCCCGGGCTATCAGAGTACGCCAGGATCCGGAGGAGGCATGTGATATCTCAGTCTCTGCTACAGTCCACATCCGATGTCAACCTGAAGGGCAGTCAAAACATTAAAAAACTGTGAGTGGACAAAACAAAATTTTATAAAAACATTTAATAAGAAGACATTTGTACCCTCCACTAAAAAGCATGCATGCATTCGAAAACCATTTATCCAAAACAAACCATATGTGGGACTAAGCCCAAAGCAGATATAAACTAAGGTCGAAAGGACCACAATGAAAACGACCATACGGGCCACTGCCCAAATCCATAAGGGACTCGGCCCCAAACCATAAAGAAACCAAGCACACGAGCCACTGCTCAAATCATGTGCACACCTGTGCACACCACATATCATATATATACATATAAGTCACACAACAAATCCTATCACGGTATCCAAAGCTACGCGCGTGCTACCCGGGTCTCAATCCGAGTCTTCTCAAAGTCAAGGTCAATGTCCGCAGACCATTGATCCTACTCGAGGTAATAGTAACCATAGCCTTCCTGAGAGTAAGGAACCCAACTCGAGGGTGACTCCACTCAGTCGGTGCTCCGTGACTACTCCGGGGTCCACCCAGGCCAACGACCCTCCCCGGAGGAGATAATAGAAGTAAAGGAAGGTAGATGAACATATATATACATAACATAATATCCATGCCCGGTTCCCCTGAACCATCATGATCCATAATATCTCTAACCAAGGTAACATGCCGGTTCCCATAAACCGTCAAGTACCGTAATAACATAACCGAGGTAACATGCTGGTTCCCATAAACCGTCATGTACCATAATAACCAACAAGGGTTCATGCCGGTTCCTATAAACCGTCATGAACCACGATACCATAACAAGGGTTCATGCCGGTTCCCATAAACCGTCATGAACCTGGGAATCCATTTAAGGTTCCCTGACCTGAAATCAAAACCGTAAAGTGACTGGTCCCATGCCCGAACATAGGACATCAGCTGGGCACCGTGCCCGGAATCTGAGGTCATATGCCCGAGACAAAACCAAATGGGTCTCATACCCGAGTTTATCCTTTTGAAATTCAAATCCAGTTCATTTAAATCAATACAGAGATACAGACCCGTATAAGCACCGTATAAGGCCGAAACCTCGAAATATGTGCTTATGCGTAACCACATACAAATGCACCCATGGCATTACAAACAAGCATTTAAAACATATAATAAACATTTATGCATGCACCAATTTAGAAAAAAAGGTCCACTCACAGACCGTCCGAGCTGCCGCCTCGATTTGCGTGCCATTCGGCTCCCCGAGCCGATCACCGTCACCGGGACTCCCAAACCTGTCCAAGTTGTAATAGAAGGTTACTAACTACTTAATTAACCTCCCACTAAAGCCCCGTAATTTTCCCGTATTTTTAACTATTTTTAATCCCGAACCTAAACCTTCCGATGCCCCGAAACATATCGAGACGGTGTCCGATCGACACGAAACCAGTCCCAAAATGTTCGTTACATCGAATAGAAGATTTCACATGTTGAACACATCCCCAAATTTTCCCCCACGCGCCCACACGCGCCGCCTGAAGTGGCTGCGCGTGGGCTTCACGCGCCGCTACAGTACCTGCTGACGTCATCGCTGACGTCAGCATGACGTCATGCTGACAGCTGTCAGGTCTGACATGTCAGACTCTGACAGGTGCCACGTGTCAAGCTCCCATTCGTCCACATCACTGTGCTGTCAGTTCCACGTGGTAGTCTGACATGTGCCACGTGTCATCACGGCACTGGTCCACGTCTGTGCCACGTGTCAGCCCCTAATTGGGCCACGTCACTGACATGTCAGTGCTGACTGTGCATTGACATGTGACACGTGTCGCACTCCTATTGACCCATTTTCTGACATGTCAGCTGACATTGTCAGATTTGACAATGCTGACGTCATCCCTGACATGATGACGTCAGCAGGATGACGTCACCTGTCATCTCTGTCCTCCCGCGGGTCGACCCGAATACCAGTAACCTGGTCGCCGTGACCCGCGGCTTGACCCGACCGGTTCTCCACCGTCCGGCCACCAAAATCGTTCCCGTTTGTCCTATTTTCCTCCTCTAATCCTAACCTAGGGTTCTATGACATTAAAATGGAAGAAAAACATCAAAAACCTGTACCTTCAATTCGGCCATGGCGGCCGTGACGTCTCCCACCGTTCACGGCTGTTCCAGGCCGTTCTAACCTTCAAAAACAATCTCATTTCTCTCCTAGGTCCCCCAGAAGCACAACCCAATTATTAGTTTCAATTAAAACCTAACAAAAACAAAACTTGGATTTTTAAATATTTTCACCTCACGGGCCGAGCTCCTCCGCCGTGTCCTCCGTCGTCCGTCGCCGTGACTCGCCGTCCCAGCCTCTCTGTCCTTCCCTCCAGTCACTCACGGTCACACCCAAGCAATGAATGGTGATGGGGTGTGTGTGTTTCGGTTTTTGAAAGGAAATGGAGAAAATGGGGTTATGGGGTTTCGGGTGGTAAGGAAACAAAGAAGAAGGGGGATGGCTGATCAGATGTGAGGGAGATGGGATGGAGGGTGTGGATTTAAGGATGAATTGAAATGGATGGCCAAGATTGAATGGTGGGTGGATTTGATTAAAAAATTAATTAAATAATATTATTTTATTATTAGATCCACAATTTGGGGGGAGTTAGCCAATAGGATGAGTGACACTTGTCACTCATCCATGGGACCCACTAAAAATATCTGCCCAATCAGATTTCGCCAATTCATCCCCGTCTCGAAGTTTGTGCATAGTGAAATCGAACTTCCGTGACCGATAACTTCCCCGTTCGAAGTCCGATTTCAGCATGCCGCCTGCCTATGGATTCGTATCGTCCTTATCTACGTAATGGTCTTCGGCCCTCGGCCATCGGACATCCCGGTCAAAAAGTCAACATTTGACCCCCACTTAACCAAAATTACCAAAATGCCCCTAAACTTCCGAACGTCATAACTTCCTCCACGAACGTCGGATTTGAACGTGCCACCTGGCTTAAACCTCGTGACGTCACGAACTACGTCACGGTCATCGGTTAAAGTCCATTTGACCGTCCGATTGAAAATTCAACGTTTTGCCACCACTAGGGGCAAAACGGTCATTTCGCATCATTCGTCCGATTTAGCCTAACTAATCACCGATTAGCCTCACTAATCATGATTAGTCACTAATCTAACCTAGGAATTTGGGACGGGTCGTTACATGGATTTCGATGATTATCTTTAGTACTGCACTGTATAGATCTACCCTAGTGATACTGTCTCCTCCGGATGTGGGTACCCCAGAGTGGTCACGACGCATTACCTGCGAGGGGTCATTCTACGGAGGGACCGGACCGTAGAGTGGCTCAGTAGCAAGATTTCTATGACTGGACGTCTGGGACGTCATGCATCTAGGATGCCATACACGGACTGGGTTCGGAATTTGGACTCGGGATTGAGACCCCAGGTGGCACGTGTAGCCTTAGGACTGTGACCTTATTGGACGTCTGAGACGTCAGACATCTGGGGTGTCAGGGTTAGGATGTATAGTGCAGTGACTGATGTTATGATTATGTTTATATTATTCTGCTTATGTTTATATGATATGATATTATGGTTTTTGATACTGATGCATGCATTTTGAAAAACAGAAGGGTAAAACTATATGTTTTCGATATGATGAACTGTTTTATAAACTTTGAGTTTCGACCCACTCACCCTTATTGTTTTACTGACCCCTCTAGGTCCTGCTATTGAGGCAGAAGAGGCTCCCGAGGTAGAGGCATAGGTTTACGTTGCGCACCTGAACCCTACTGCTGGGTAGGTTGGCACATAGAATGTCTTAGAGTCGTGCTCAATAACCTGTATTTGGAAACTATCCCTTGTTTGACACTATTTGTATTCGGATATTATGTAAAACTTAAATTTGGATATTTATGCTTTTGAGTTTCCTTAAGCATAATTTCGGTATTTTGAGGTCGGGTATTAGACGGGAGCAGGGCACGTCCCCGGGTGGTCCTAGGGGGATCGGGGTGGGTCCTTTCAATTTTGCCTCTAGGAATCAGTAAAATGTTGACTTTTGACCCGGGAGGTTAAATTGTAACGACCCGTCCCATAAATCGAGATTAGATTAGGGGTTAATGACGGATTAGTGAAGTTAATTGGTGATTAGTTGGATGCTTCCAGACGGACGGTGCGAAATGACAATTTTGCCCCTAGAACTGGGCGAACGGTTGACTTTTGGTTCGAGCTGTCAACTGGACTTTGACCGATGACTGTGACATAGTTCGGGACGTCACGAGTTCATAGACAGGTGGCACGTCCGATTCCGACATCCGAGGAGGAAGTTATGATGTTCAGAAGTTCAAGGGTAATTTGGTAATTTAGTTAAAAAGGGACAATTTGTTGACTTTTCAAACGACATGGAATTTTCATGTAATTCGAGGACCGTTAGGTAGGTCCCGATTCCCTGAGTATAACGACAAGCAGCACGTTGTCATTGGAGTTCGGACGACATAGTTAAGGGTCTGAACGCGCGAGGGGCATTTTGGTAATTTCACCTCAAGGGCATTTTGGTCAATTGGCTAGCATTGGGATCTGTGCCTAGTTGGAGATAGAAACTTTCCCTGCTCTGGAATATGTGTTTACTAGGTTTTGGACACCTGACTGGGTCTGGATAGGTGTAGAAGCCTCAGGATGGTTTTAAATTCGTTCACGGTGCATGTGTGTGGTTTACAAACAAAGGGAAACAGAAGAGAACTTGAATTGTGAAAACAAATCCAGATGAAACCTATGATCTTCATTAATCGTGAGTGTTGTGTGAAGGAAAGTGGAGTGTTGAGATGAGACACGAGTGGTGGTGCCACCGTCGTGGACGGTGGCCGTGGACTTTTGGCAGAAAACAGAGACAGAGATGATCGTGGAACCCCCAACCCTCTCAAACATGATCAGATGAAGAAGGGGTGTGAAGGAAAGCTGGAAGGGAGGCTGTGCTGAGATGCCTGGTGGCCACGGTGAGGCACGACGACAGAGTACGGCAGTGGTAACTGAGAAAAAGCCGAGAAGTCCCCTATTTATGTTTGAACTTGAGAAGTTGGATTTAGGGGATGATAATTGATTTGGTTCATTGAGAAAGGTGTCCGAGGTCATGAGGAAGTGGCAGAGCTGGTTTTCGAGACCTAACGTTGACGGTAAATGAAAAACCCGTAGGAACATGTTGTGATTTCTAAAATGGCAAAGTGTGTTTTAATAACAATTAATCAAATGGATTGTTTGGACAAGGTTCTAGAGGACTTAAGGAATTGATTGCGCTTAAGACCAAGGAAAATGGAGGGTGGGATCGTACACGTGCGACGGTCAGGTTAGGACGATACTAATGGGATTAAAACGAGTGAAAAAGATGGGAAAATGGTGGAAAACCGCCTGCGCTGGTTCAGTCGAACCGGGCCAGTTCGAACCGATCTGGACCGGGTCGGCGAGAGGAAGGAGACGATGAACAATGTAGGCGCGTGGCTTCCACGTGCAGCCCTTTTGGGCGGCGTGTGTGGGCGCGTGTTATGGTTTTTGAGGATGGTTCCAACATGACTTTTAAAGTATTCGATGTAACGAACATTTTGGCACTAGTTTCGAGTCAATCAGACATCGTCTCGATATGTTTCAGGATGTCCGAATGTTTAGGGCTCGGTTAAAAATAGTTAAAAATTTGGAAAAATTACGGGAACTTAGTATAAGCTTTATGAAGTAGTTAGTGACCTTATTATGGGATATAGACAAGTTCGGGAAAGTCGGTGATAGTGGATTGGCCGGGAACGGTGTAATTGCACGCATATCGAGGCAGTAGCGTAACGGTCTGTGAATGGACTTTGCTTTCTAACTTATGATGCATGCATATATGTTTTTATATGTTTCTGTACGTGATTTCTATGTTTTGATTTGATATTGATGATTTACGATTTTGGCACGTATTTCGAGACAATGACGTATTTGTATGTTTTACGAGATACTATTTTTTGCGATGGGTTGGATGATGGTTTTGATGATTTGATTTCGGGATTTGAATTATCATTTGATTTCAATGATTTCTAATGGATTTTGGAAAGTGATTTCGGGCTTGAAGCCCAGTTCAAAAAATGGATTTCGATAAAAGTGATTTCGGGTTTTGGAATCGGATTTCAGGATGACGATTTGGGATTCGATTTTGAAACTTGAAAATGGATTTCCAGATTTGGGTTTGGAACGATTTTTCCGAATTCCAGCTTACGGGATAATGGTTTCGGATTCGGATTTGGAAATGGACTATGGATTTGGATTCGGGATGATGATTTCGGATTGGGCTTGGAATTCGAAATGGTGATTTCGAATTCGCATTTGGACATGGATTTGGAAATGGTTTTAAAATGATTTTGGATTGGATTTTCTGGATCTGGTTATTGGGTTTAAAGACCCGGATATGATACATGACAAGGGCGGACCCGGATTGGGTTTAAAGACCCGGATTGAGTTTAAAGACTCAGATATTGTGATTTCCCCCGTAGGCCTATTGAGTTTAAAGACTCTGGAGTTTAAAGACTCGGATTATATTGAGGCCTGTATTCAGTTTAAAGACTCGAGAGTTTAAAAACTCGGATAGATCCAGCAGGTTCGATGGATTGAAATAGGTTTCAAAAGTGATTTCAAATGTGTTTTGGATTTCGATGATACCTTGATGGTTTTTGAATAATAGTTTTTAGATATTTTGGGCTATGACCTGGATGATATAGATTTTGATGGTTTTGGGCTGAGGCCCGGGATTTGAGAAAAGGAAATGAGTTCGGTTTTCTTAAACGGTTTTGAATAACTTGAATATGGAATGGTTTTACGACATGGGTTTTGATATGCATGCATTGGTTTTTAAATGAAGGGTATATATGTACTTTTCTGATAATTTTTTTTATAAACTTATCCTTTATTTTTGTCCACTCACAGTCTTTTATGTTTTCGATACCCTCTAGGTGTAACAACCCGTACTTTCATGAAGGGTACAAATGTAATTTTGTAAAATAATTCTATAAAAAGGACGATTTTGCCCTTGTGAATAGTGTGCCAAAAGTTGACTTTTTAATTTGGAGGTTGAACGTGCATTGAACATTGACCGTGACGTAGTTTAGGACGTCATGAGTCCGTAGACAAGTGGCACGTCCGAATTGAACAATCGGAGAAAAATTTATGGTATTCGGAAGGTTAAGGGCGTTACCGTAGTTTTGGATAAATAGAGGAAAATGTTGACTTTTTGCGGGACTCTTAGTTTTCACGTAGATCGAGGATCGTTAGATAGGTCTCGACGTCCTGAGTATAACGACAGGCAGCACGCTGTCATCGGACGTCGGACGGTAAAGTTATGGGTCTATGAAGTTGGAGGGCAAAATGGTAATTTTGGACTTAGGGGCATTTTGGTCTTTTCACACTTGGGCCAATCAGATAAGACCACATGGGAGTGTGTGATTGGATATTTTCTTTCTGTCCAGTGAGAGTTGGACACGTGGGGGACTTCCTAGAGGGTTCTAGGCAGTTTGGATAGACACGGCTACAAAATGTTTGATTTTAAACCGTGCATTTGGTTCGAAGAACAGAAACAGGGAGAGGGAAAACCGTGAGGTTTTGCTGATCGATTCTGTGTGTGTGAGGCCTTGTGAAATTGGTGAGAGTGACAGAGAGAAAGAAGAAGCTGGGGAGTGGATTGTGAGTGGGAATCGTGCAAGGACCAACGGTGGGAGTGAGGTGTGAGTTTTCAGGGAAAACAGAGAGGGTTGAGGTGGTGGTGCGGCCACAGAAGATCAAATTGACCCAAACAAGTTTGAAGGGAGGCTAGGACGGCTGAGGAAAACTCTGTGGACGTAGAGGAGCACGGTGGCGCGTACGGCGGAGGTTGGAAAGACGGTAAGCCCATATTTCCCCTGTTTTGCCGTTTTGTTCAATTCGAAAGTCGTGGCTTTTGGGGCTGAGTCGAGGGATTTTTTGAGTTCTATGAGGCTTAGTAGGGTTCGTCCCGGTTATCGAGGTGATAATCGGGGTGGGTCTTGTCAATTGGTATCAGAGCATAGGTTTGTCGGTTGTGTATGTACGAGGTCGTATTTAGGTCGTTTTACTGACTCTATGCCTCTTTCAGCGGACGATTGACCATGCCTCCGAGACATGCTCCCCATCCACGACCTGCGGATGAAGTAGCGAGAGAAGCAGAGATTGCTTCTATAGAGCGAGCTCAGCGTCTAGGGGCTATGACGTTCAGTGGTGGGGCAGAGCCAGAGGAAGCCCACCGGTGGATCATCAGAATTGAGCGGATTTTTGGGGTGATACAATGCCCTCCAGAAGATCACGTGTTGTTGGCTACCTTTCTGTTGGACGGAGCAGCGTATGAGTGGTGGTATACGTTGGAGTTGTCAGGTTGGGATGCTCATACCGTGACTTGGGAGACTTTCCGGGACCGGTTCTTGGATCAGTACTATCCCAGCTCTTTCCGAGATGCCAAGGAGGCAGATTTTCTTCAGCTGAAACAGGGGAGCATGACAGTAGCCGAGTATGAGCAAAGGTTCCAGATGTTGTCTCGTTTTGCTTCTGCATTTGTGGCTACCGAGGCTGAGAAGTGTCGTCGGTTTGAGTTGGGTTTACGAGGAGAGATTAGAGCCATTGTGTTCATTTGCTACCTTCAGAGATCTATCAGACGCTGCAGTGAGAGTAGAGGCTAGTCTGCCTACCCGGCCACAATACTCGGGCAGTGTGTGACATCGTGAGCATTCTTTTCCTGGAGCATCGAGTCAGAGGACCCTAAAGTGGGGCAACTATGGTGGTACTTCATCGGCCGGTGGTGCCCGGTTTGGCAGACCAGGCAGTTTTCAGGGGTCCGGATTTCGAAAAGCTAGAGCACAACCGACTCCGCAGGCGAGTGCGAATTCTGTTGCTTCTCTTGGGAGACAGACTGGTGGACCCGGTAGAGATGACTATTACTATTGTGGAGAGCGAGGCCACTTTCGGCGTGAGTGCCCTTTGTTACCCCAGGAGGGTGGAGCAGGCAGAGGTGCGGCAGAGCCAGGGCGGAGCATTGCGTTAGTGTCAGGGGCGGTAGGCCCTAGAGGTGGCGGTGGCGCCACGAGTAGTTCGAGAGGACGCGGTCGGCCATCAGGACCTCAGGCGCGAATTTTCGCTATGACCCAGCGGGAGTCCAGATCAGCACCTGGAGTGGTGACAGGTACACTTAACATACTTGGCCATGCTGTTTATGCTTTGATAGATCCAGGGGCTACTCACTCTTTTATAGCCCGGAGTTGTAGTTTGGTTACGGAGAGAGAGGTGTCTACCTTGGATTGTGCCTTGGGGGTGAGTGCGCCGACTGGGGAGGTGTTGGTGGTGACTCAGGTTCTGAGAGAGTGTCCGGTGTTGGTAGGCGAGGTTGAGTTAGTGGCAGACTTGTTACTGTTGGATCTACAGGACTTCGATATTATTTTGGGTATGAACTGGTTAACTAGGCATCATGCTTCTATCGAATGTTTCGATAGGAGGGTGACCTTCCGGAGTCCAGGGTTACTAGAGACTATGTTCCAGGGTGATCATCGTGCACTTCCTTTGGGTGTTATTTCAGCATTGGAAGCTAGCAAGTTGTTGAGGAAGGGGTGCCAGGGTTATATAGCTCACGTGGTGGATACACAAACTACACCAGTGAGGGCGGAGGACATCCCAGTTGTGCGGGAGTTTCCCGACGTCTTTCCGGAGGAGTTTCCAGGATTGCCCCCTCACCGAGACATCGAGTTTACGATTGACCTTCTTCCAGGTACACAACCTATCTCTCAGGCTCCTTATCGCATGGCACCTGCCGAATTGAGGGAACTAAAGGCACAGCTACAAGAGTTGGTCGATATGGGATTTATTCGACTGAGTGTATCTCCTTGGGGAGCGCCAGTACTGTTTGTCAGGGAAAAGGACGGAGGTTTAAGATTGTGTATTGACTACAGGCAGTTGAATAAGGTAACCATTAGGAACAAGCATCCCCAACCTCGGATTGATGACTTGTTCGACCAGTTGAAGAGAGCACGGTACTTTTCGAAGATTGATCTTCGCTCTGGATATCATCAGCTACGAGTCAGAGAGGATGACATACCTAAGACAGCCTTTAGGACCAGGTACGGCCACTAAGAGTTTGTAGTAATGCCTTTTGGATTGACTAACGCCCCAGTAGCGTTTATGGATCTCATGAACCGAGTGTTCCGGTCATACCTGGATCGTTTTGTGATTGTGTTCATTGATGATATCTTGGTGTATTCGAAGAGTGCGAAGGCGCACGAGAAACATTTAAGGGTAGTGCTTAACACCTTGAGAGAGCATCAGTTGTATGCGAAGTTGAGTAAGTGCCAGTTTTGGTTGACCAGTGTTGGTTTTCTGGGGCATGTGATTTCAGCCGAGGGCATTAGAGTGGATCCCCTGAAGGTTGAGGCGGTAGCGAATTGGGAACAGCCCAAGACGGTGACTGAGGTCAGGAGCTTTTTGGGGTTAGCAGACTATTACCGGCGTTTCATTGAGGGTTTTTCCATTCTTGCTGCTCCGTTGACACGGCTGACTCGGAAGGGAGTCCGGTTTGATTGGGATGAGAGCTGTGAGCAGAGTTTCTAGGAGCTTAAAAGGCGGTTGACATCTGCTCCTGTGTTAGCCTTTCCAGATGATAGTGGGGAGTTTGAGGTTTACAGTGATGCTTCTCCGTAGGGTCTGGGTTGTGTGTTGATTCAGCATGGACAGGTGATTGCCTACGCTTCCGAACAGTTGAAACCTCATGAGATGAATTACCCTACTCATGAATTAGAACTTGCAGCAGTAGTTCATGCATTAAAGATTTGGCGACATTATTTGTACGGCGAGAGGTGCAGGATCTTCACGGATCACCAGAGCTTGAAGTATCTGTTTACTCAGAAAGAGTTGAATCTGAGACAGCGCCGTTGGCTAGAGCTGCTTAAGGACTATGACTGTACTATCGAGTATCACCCGGGGAAGGCTAATGTGGTAGCCGATGCTTTGAGTAGGAAGTCAGCTAGTTTTTTGTCGCATTTGAGGACAGTTCGGTTGCCTTTGTTGGTTGAACTCCGCATGATTGGAGTAGTTTTGACTGTGGATAGCCAGGGAGCGCTACTAGCGAGTTTTCACGTACGACTTGTTTTGGTTGATCAGGTTATTAATGCTCAGTTTGAGGATCCCATTTTGGGCATCATTCGGATTGAGGTCGAGGCTGGAGAAAGACAGGACTTTGGGATTCATGAGGATGGAGCCTTGGTTAAGGATGGACGATTGTGTGTACCTGAGGACGAATCATTGAAGAAAACGATACTTGATGAGGCTCACTGTTCAGCTTATGTGATGCATCCTGGAGGGACCAAGATGTATCGTACACTTCAGGAGCATTACTGGTGGTCAGGTATGAAACGTGGGATTGCCGAGTATGTCAGTAGATGCTTGATTTGTCAACAGGTGAAAGCCGAGCGACAGAGACCCTACGGAGCAATGGAGCCCTTGCCGATCCCAGAATGGAAATGGGATCACTTGACGATGGACTTCGTATTCAAGCTTCCCAGAATGTCGAAGGGACATGATGGTGTGTGAGTGATTGTGGATCGACTCACGAAGTCTGCTCATTTCTTGCTAGTACGCGAGAACTTCCGGTTGACACAGTTTGCACAGTTGTTTATTGATGAGATTGTTCGGTTGCATGGGACTCCAGAGTCGATAGTCTCCGACAGAGATCCGAGGTTTACTTCCCGATTTTGGCAGAGCCTACAAGAAGCGTTTGAGACAAAGCTGCATTTCAGTACTACCTTTCATCCTCAGACCGATGGACAGTTTGAGCGGACCATCCAGATTCTAGAGGATATGATGCGAGCTTGTGTTTTACAGTTTCAGGGCACGTGGGAGTCACATTTAGCTTTGATGTAGTTCGCCTACAATAACAGTTATCATGCGAGTATTGGAATGGCTCCTTATGAGGCCTTGTACGGGCGACAGTGTAAGACTCCGTTATGTTGGACCGAGGTTGGTTAGAGGAGACTGACGCCTTTCGAGCTGGTAGACCTTGCCCAAGAAAAGGTTACACTGATCAGAGATCGACTGAAAGCAGCTCAGGACCGACAGAAGAGTTACGCTGACCGTAGGATTAGAGATTTGGAGTTTGAGGTAGGAGACTGAGTTTTCTTGAAGTTATCTCCTTGGAAGGGGATCGTACGATTTGGCAGACGAGGGAAGTTGAGTCCTCGTTACATTGGACCCTACGAGATCTTGGAGCGGATTGGTCATGTTGCTTATCGATTGGCCTTACCAGCAGATCTGGCAAAAGTACATAATGTCTTTCATGTATCTATGCTTCGGAAGTATATTCGGGATGACTCACATATTTTGGAGGCGTAATCTGTTGAGCTTAGAGAAGATTTGAGCTTTGAAGAGCAGCCTGTAGCGATTTTGGATCGAAAGGATAAAGTTTTACGGAGGAAGACGGTACCCTTAGTTAAGATTTTGTGGAGAAATCATCAAGTGGAAGAAGCTACATGGGAACCAGAAGCTTTAATGCAGGAAAAGTACCCTTATTTATTTCACTGAATTTCGGGGGCAAAATTCTTTTAAGGGGGGGTAGATTGTAACAACCCGTACTTTCAGGAAGGGTACAAATGTAATTTTGTAAAATAATTCTATAAAAAGGACGATTTTGTCCTTGTGAATAGTGTGCCAAAAGTTGACTTTATGATTTGGAGGTTGAACGCGCATTGACCATTGACCATGACGTAGTTTAGGACGTCACGAGTCCGTAGACAGGTGGCACGTCCGAATTGGACAATCGGAGAAAAAGTTATGGTGTTCGGAAGGTTAAGGGCGTTACTGTAATTTTGGATAAATAGAGGAAAATGTTGACTTTTTGCGGGACTCTTAGTTTTCACGTAGACCGAGGACAATTAGATAGGTCTCAACGTCCTGAGTATAACGACAGGCGGTACGCTGTCATCGGATGTCAGACGGTAAAGTTATGGGTCTATGAAGTTGGAGGGCAAAATGGTAATTTTGGACTTAGGGGCATTTTGGTCTTTTCACACTTGGGCCAATTAGATAAGACCACATGGGAGTGTGTGATTGGATATTTTCTTTCTGTCCAGGGAGAGTTGGACACGTGGGGGACTTTCTAGAGGGTTCTAGGCAATTTGGATAGACACGGCTACAAAATGCTTGATTTTGAACCGTGCATTTGGTTCGAAGAACAGAAACAGGGAGAGGGAAAACCGTGAGGTTTTGCTGATCGATTCTGTGTGTGTGAGGCCTTGTGAAACTGGTGAGAGTGACAGAGAGAAAGGAGAAGCTGGGGAGTGGATTGTGAGTGGGAATCGTGCAAGGACCAACGATGGGAGTGGGGTATGAGTTTTCAGGGAAAACAGAGAGGGTCGAGGTGGTGGTGCAGCCACAGACGATCAAATTGACCCAAACAAGTTCGAAGGGAGGCTAGGACGGCTGAGGACAACTCTGTGGACGCAGAGGAGCACGGTGGCGCGTACGGCGGAGGTTGGAAAGCCGGTAAGCCCATGTTTCCCTTGTTTTTCCGTTTTGTTCAATTCGAAAGTCGTGGCTTTTGGGGCTGAGTCGAGGGATTTTGTGAGTTCTATGAGGCTTAGTAGGGTTCGTCCGGTTATCGAGGTGATAATCGGGGTGGGTCCTGTCACTAGGTTTGATGTGGTGCGGGCTGTGGTTAGAGATACGGAGACATCACACACGCTATCCACAGTAGATTCTGCGTGCTCTCGGAAGTCCGGTACTTGGGGACGGTTCGATTTGGGAATTCCTTTTTCCGGCTTATGTGTTACATGAAGGCTGGACGTCGGCTTAGCCTTCGTGTCACGCGTAAGTTAGACGGGAGCACGACTTAGCCCTTAATCTTGGGGGATTGAGGGTAGGTCATGTCATAAATGCATGAGGACCGTTACGTAGATCGGGATGTTACGAGTCCGTAGACTAGCAACACGTCGAATTCGGACTTTCGACGGAGAAGTTAAGATTCACGGAAGGAAAATGGTACTATTCATATTTTTCGAGAAATTGACAAATGGCAGTTTTGGATTGGGTTGAAATCTGGGGGGACCACTTGATGAGTGATAAGTGTCACCTATCTAATTAGCCCAAAACCCAAGCATTTGGGATATTTGTTCATCTTCATCTCTTTGTTCTCTCTAACCCGAAACTCACACAAACCCACCCTAAAACTCAAACCCATATTCCTCAAACCTCATCCATTGCTTCTGGACTGTGAAGGGAAGTGAGAGAGTGGGACCAGGCGATAAAAATGGTGGCTACGAAGAGGGAAACCGTAGACAGTGGCTGGAAACCCGAAACGGTAAGCTTTGGATTTCAAAAATTCGAATTCGAGTTCAATGAATTTTTAAGGTTTCCTGAAGATCAAAACCTGTTCCTTGGGAGTGTGTAAGGCTGTCGGGACCAATTTCGAAGGTTTTGGTGGTCAAAATCAACGGGGAATCGAAGTTGCAGATGGCTATCACTGTTCATCATTTAGAAGGTATGATTTTGACCTTTTTTGTTAATTCTGGGTTTAGGGATCCATTCTAGAGTCGAGACGAGTCTAGGGGTCCAAAAATGGTGGGAAATGGTGGTCGGAGGAGTGAAATCCAGTTGGGTCAGGTCTAAGGGTGGCAATTTTTGACACGACTCGAAACATGCACAAAATTTATCCGGGTCGACCAGCACGATTAAAAATTTGGGTCATTTTTAGGTTAACCCGTTATGACCCGTTTATTAAACGGGTGAGTTTTGGGTCAACTTGTTAACCCGTATAATGACTTGTTAACCCGTTAAATAAATGGGTAATTTCGAGTTAACAGGTTAACCCGTATATTGTCTTATATATTGACCAATTTAATAAACGTGTCATTACTAACCCATATATCTACCCATTTACCTACCTAACTATATATTAAATCTTATAATTTAAATAGGTTAAACGGGTCAAACGGGTCATAGGTTAATTCGGTTTTGAGTATGACTTGTTTATTAAATGGGTTAAACGGGTTACATGGGTCATTAATAGGTTGGGTTTAGATTGGACATTCTTGACACGATTATTAAACGGGTCGGATTTGGGTTGGGCATAAATGGGTAAAACAAAATTCATGACACGGCACGACCCATTGCCACCCCTAGTCAGGTCACGGGTCCAGTTGACCCGGTTGCATAGGTTCGGGTCGACCCGTCAATAGGTTGAAGGTGATGACATTAACAGGTGACGCCATCATTTTGTCAGAGGTGTCAAGCCACGTGGCCCATCAGAGGCTGCCATGTGGCCACTGTCAGGTCTAGTCAGCACTAACAGGTGTGTGACATATGGACCAATCAGGTGCTAACACATGGCATTGTCAGACATGACACGTGCCAGACCTGCCAGGTTGACGTCAGCGTGTCGTCACCCATTGACTACTGACGTTAGTGTTGACTTTTACCGACGACAGTGTTGACTTTGACTAGCGTTGAGTAGGAACTTTGACTCGCTCGTGAGGGCGCGTGGGTACGAATTTTGAGGTAAAATCGATTTTGTTTGAAAGGTTTCGAAGTTTTGAATCCATTGGTGGTAGTTTCAGGTCGCTCGTAGATCGTTAGGTTGGTCAAATTGAGGTTTTTAGCCTAGGGATGTGTGTCCGGGACACGTTGACTTTTCCAGGAATTTTGGGGGTGTTTACCTAGGACTTCTCTCGGTTGGTGATGACCTTTAAGTGTGTTTTGGACAGGTCTGGACGAACCAAAGAGTTTAGTATAGTCGGAACAGCTTACGGCGAGCTTGCAAGCGCGTAGTAAGGACGGTCTGTGAGTGGACACTTGATTTTCTAAATATGATGCATGCGTAACTGTTTTATATGTTTTATATCTATGATTTGAGATGCCTTGAGTGCATATGATTGTGGTATTTGGTATTTACGTATAAATGTGTTATTGCACGTATTTCAAGATTTACGGTTTTATGTCGGGTTTCATACGTGTGTGTGATTTCAATGATTTGAATAATTAAATGATTTCGGATTTGAAAATGTGGAATCGGGCTTGAGACCCATTTGGTTTATGATATCGGGTTTGAGGCCCAATTTGGTTGTGAAATCGGGTATGAGTCCTAGTTATGGTTGTAGGAAACGAGATTCCGGGTTGATACCATATTAAGATGATTTGGGCTTATTCCCTATGAGATTTGGATTGGAAATGGTTTTGGAAAGTTTTGTGGAAATGGTTTTGGAAAGTTATACCTCGAGCTGAGACCCTGTTGAAATGGTTTGATTTATGGTTTTAAATATATCATCCTTATGAGTGGATTGTCTTCTCCCGGCGTTAGGGATGTTGTAGTAGTCACAGCGCATTGCCTGAGAGGGGTCGCGCTACGGAGAGACCGCAAAGAGGCTCGCGTAGAGAGGCTCAGGATCAGGATTGCTATTGATTAGACATTTAGGATTTCATACCTCGGGTATTGATTTGGGAAAGGCAAACCTCTATGGTACCGCTCGAACACTGGTGGACCTAGGGCCTTACTCGGACTTGAGACCCCCGAGCGGCACGCGTAGCTTTACGACCGTAACAATATGGATTAGACATCTGGGATTTCAGGTATCTGGGATTCCAAGGATTAGTTAAAATATATTTTACTAGATTGGTTATTCTGTGTAAACTGATTTGGGCAGTGACCCATATGATATGGTTTTGGGATGAGTTCCCACGTGGTTTAGTTTTGGGCTGATACCCTACTATAGAAATGGAAATAATTGACAAAATGTTTTTCATTGTGGTTGATTTGAGAAGCATTTTTCACTGGTTACCGCTTGGAAGCCTTACGATTAAATTTTCTGAAAATGTTGTGATAACTTGTTTTATATGCATGCATGATTTTTAATGAAGGGTATAAATGTCTTTTCGTGAAATGTGTTTTATAAACTATTTAATTTCGTCCACTCACAAGTTTTCCTGTTTTTAATAGCCTTCAGGTTGATCGCGGATGCGGGCTGTAGTAGAGACCGAGACGTCACATGCCTCCACAAATCCTGGCGTACTCTGGAAGCCCGAGAGGGTTTGGGTGTATCCCTAATTTGGCACAGGGTGTTAGACAGGAGCATGGCATATCCCACATTAATCCCGGGGGGATTGGGACGGGTAAAAAATGAATAGTTTAAAAACATAATTTGAAAAAATTGAACCTTTACATTTCGTTTTCCAAAACCATGCATGCATACCAAAACCAGGTCAAAATCGTTTCACTTCGATTAGAAAAAAATCAGTTTATCATCTCGAAATATGTGAAAAGAATTCTCAAATTAACAGTCATTAAACCATCTAAAACCTCTACCTCGGTAAGTTGATATAACCATCACCACAAGAACAATACATCAGTCACAAACAATCAACTCACCAACATCACATTGTCACATATGAAACCACTGCCCCACTAGCAGGTACACCACAAGTTCACTCGAGATTCTGAGCCCAATTCGATTCCGAGTCATCACAACACAATCTCACAAGCCATCACGTTAATCCACACAATCAATCCATAACCAACATTAGCAAAGAACTCACATATAGCCAACTCATCATCAATACATCTGCACAACATCAATCATCACATCACAAGGCACTACCGATAGGCCATCACATACTCACTCAGGATTCGAAGCTCCTAGCTCGACGTCCGAGTGAGATCCGACTTAGGATTCAAAGCCCCCGACTCAACGTATAAGTCGCCACCATAATATAGTCCTAGTATTCGGAGCTCCGGGCTCGACGTTTGAGACTCACATTCAAACCGCACAATCAACACT
This sequence comes from Prinsepia uniflora, assembly GCA_032719365.1. Lineage (NCBI taxonomy): Eukaryota > Viridiplantae > Streptophyta > Magnoliopsida > Rosales > Rosaceae > Prinsepia > Prinsepia uniflora. The sequence goes on along the minus strand of CM064866.1, from coordinate 71,677,349 downwards.
CAACATCATATCATTATACATCACGTATATCGAGAAAATACGTTTTCATATCCCAACTCAAGATCACATTTCACCACAACATATCACATCATATATCATAATCCAAATCCACAATAAAAATCATGGGCCTAAGCCCCAAACACAGCTTAATCACACTTTCTCGTAAAACATGTCATTCAAGCTACTTTCGTAAAACCGTCCAAAAATGATAGGAAAATCATAATATTTCCAAAATCATATTATTTCATGTCACAAGCCAAGTTCAGTACGAAACTAGAATCAAAACGGTATCTGAAACCAATTTACGAAAATCCTCATAAAACGCATAATAAAATATTCATAAAATCACCGAAAATCCAATAAAATTTCCAATCACTCAACATCATTCAAATCACATAGAAAACCATTTAAATCACATAAATATGGATGCATAATAGTTTAGGGAATGAAAGTTCACTCACACCTTCATAACACCGAAATCGGCTTTGCACGTGTTTCCATAATTCCCGAGAAAGTCATTTCCTACCAAAATTCACATCTAAAGGTTGCATATCAGCTCAAATAACTCCTATTTTAATCCCATAATTTTTTAGATTTTTACACGTATTTCAAACGCACATTAAACCCTCGAACACCCAAAACTACCCTGAAATGGTGTTTGCTCAACTCGAAACCTGTGCTAAAATGTACGTTACATTGAATACATTGAAAATCGTATTGACCGTGTCTCAAAAAGCCCATGCACATGCCCCCACGTGCCACCCAAAGTGGATGCGCGTGGAAGCCACACACCCAGGTACTGTGCATTCGTCTTCAACCTCGCAACACCCAGTTTCCTATAATTCGGGTCGCCCAACCCAGCGACTTGACCCGGCCCTAAAACACTCATTCTTCTTTATTTATTTTCCCTGTTTCGTCCAATATAATCTACAACAACCTAACAATAGATCTAGAACTTTAAATCACGAGAAAACACATCCAAAACAAAGTTCAAAAGTCATGAATTCGGTCATAACTTTGCTCTTCGGTTTTGGGCATTTCCAACATTCAAACCAACAACCAAGGACCTTAACAAGCTTGAATCCAAGCTTCCAGCTCGAAACTGGGCCATCCAACCATAAACCTGAAAACACCCTTCTCGGGTTCCAATCGGGTCTGAGCTAACAGCTCCAACTCCTCCTCTCTCTTTTCTGGGGCCTCTTTCTTTCCTTTTCTCTCTCTTTTCCTTCCTGGTTTACCCTCCATCTCCTATGTTTTTCCATTTTTCTTCTCAACCAAAACATACAAAACTCACATACACACTAACTCAAATGTCAAATAACAACCACACACTCATTACCAATAAAACACACATATAATCCAAGTCGGTGCGCAACAATCAAATAGATAAGGGGACAAGTGTCACACTCTAATTAGTCACCCAAAATATCCCACGAGTGAAATTACCAAAATACCCCTCCTTGAAAAATTACAAAAATGCCCCTAGGTAACTTATACAAAAAACGAATACAATCGATCTCTGTTTTTGGCATGTCGTCTATCAACGTACCCGGGAGATCGTGACTTTTCTAACGACGTTCCAGGAATCGCCAAAAGTCGTCCCAGTCAAAAAGTCAATTTTTTAATTTTGACCAAAAAAGTCAACCTTTTACTTTAGGGGTAAAACAGTCATTTCGTCCAAATTTTCCGATTTTAACCTCGTTGAAGGTCCGGGTCCTTATAATAGTCATCTCGACTTCCAGCTTATGACTTGTCGCTGAGGTATTTAAACCTCCCTTCTGACGTTGCATCGTCGCCTCTGAATGCTCTGCCGATCTATGACATGATTTCTAACTAATATTTACTTCAGTTGATGATTTATGAAAATTTCTACCTGATCAAGGCGCGAATGCAAAGGAAACAATTTAATTTTATCCACGTACAATTTCAATTTTGCACTTCAATTCTAGTACTTTTACTTTCCAGTACTTGTACTTTCGTTCCCATTTTAATACAAACCAGATTTTTTTAAAGTAGAGATTGGTACTCGAGACACATCATCCAAGCGTGGTTCATGATTGTCCAAATCGGGATACCATCTTTGAGCATTGGTTCGATATTTTGATCCTGACTTGAGGGAATCTAGGACCCTTATCCACCCTAAATACTGAAATGTCAATGTCGTCAACCTGAATATCATGGCCAACGAACTTGGACTACGTTGGAAAGAAAATTAAAGTCCTTGCATACATTAAGAAAAAGGCATAGGAAAGAATAGCACAAACTATCTTGCCTGCTTACCTCACAATCATTTAATCAAAACAAATTTTCTTGGGCCACGAAGAGAACTCATCTATATTGTCTAGTAACAGCTTCTACTAATAACAGGCCCACATCGAGTTAAGGCCTATTTGTTTCCTGGTCAGCCCATTTAGGGATAGACCGTGGTTAGAAGGCGTATCACACTCTCAACCCATCCAGCATCATGCATGTCACCTCACAACAAAGAGACCTATGTGAGAAGCCTGCCCCCTCACTCCGTAGACCCGATTTCACGTGGAAACCCAAGGAGGGTGGATCTCACGGATGAATATTTCCATTTTATATAAGAATAGATGCTTTGATAAGTACATCTTGAATTAGTTATTTAGTTTTGAATTTAATCGTTGATCTTCAATATGGATCTCACGGATGAATATTTCCATTTTACTTATTCAATTCCTTAATTATTTGTTTCTTCTTTTTTATGGCTAATAGCTTGATACTTTGATTGAATGTAATCAAAGATGAAGATGATGTACAGTGGGTGACTGGAAGTGCAGGGGTAGGTCGGCCATTCCGCTGCATAATTTTTGTTTTGTTTATTTATTCACAGATAATTAAATAATTAAAACAAAAAACAAAAAGCTATATGGTGTAAATATTGGAATTTAAGGTTGAAGGAATTATGATCATTTTGACTAAATGAATTTATTTGATTCAATGTTCTAATAAATGCTCAGATGATAAATACAAAAATTGGCAGTTTATTTTTTTTACTTGAATTGTTTTTATCTTAAGACCAAAAAAGATAGAAAACGTGTAGACTTGGAAAGTGTTCGTCTATCGTACTACATTCCAAGGGAATAATGGAGACAGTCTCATACTTAATTATAGCATATATCCGATTCGGGTTTCCATTTTTGGTCCTTGAGCAAGTTGATTGGGTGCATCTTAAGTTTATTAATCCGTGAATAGTTCCATAGAATCTTCCTCGTTTCACTGGAAAGGTGGTGAGTGAAATGAAGTTGAGGTAGGGAACAAAAAATGATGCATATAAAAAGCATGTGGCGGAGGAGGAGGACAGATGATCAATGAATAGACATGCATAGACAAATGAGCAATGGAAACTCTTTTATTACATTGAAAATTGTGGGCAGGGCAGGGCAGGGCCAGCAACTTCATCACAACCAACTTTTTTATTAATATATATCACCTTTTATTTTTATTTTTATTTTTAATTCTTCTTATTAACCAAATTAATTAAGTTTGATGATCGATCATCGTATGGCTGGATGGACGAATATTGGACTGTGATGAATGATGATGAACTGATATATGATGATTTACATGACTGTGCAAGCTTGGGGATTTTCGTCGCTGAAACACTGATCAGGGCGGGTAACGCAATAGCTAGAGCTGTATCCCCTGCTGCCACCACCACCGTAGCTATCATACACCGGCCTGCCACAGTAACCATCATATTGGATGAACGGGGCGGCTCCACCGTAACCGCTGTAGCATGGCCCACCTGGATGCCCGTGGTAACAATCCATACAGCAAGTATTCACTTGGACAGGCGGTGGGCACGGCTGTGGCGGTGGGCACGGTTGTGGCGGTGGGCACGGTTGTGGTGGTGGTGGTTTAGGCTTCTCAGGCACCTTGGGTTTCTCAGGTTCCTTGGGTTTCTCAGGTTCCTTGGGTTTCTCAGGAGGTGGTGGCTTGGGCTTCTCGGGCTCTTTGATCTCAATGCTCTTGATGGCTCCACCGCCTTTGCAACATAATTTATCCCTTATCTTTTCAGGACTGCAGCACACCACTTTGATCACCACCTGATTTTGCTTCTCGTCGTATATCTGGTCTCGTATTTCTCTTGTTCACAAAATTTACTCAGTTTTCATTCTTTTTAACTAATCATAGAAAAATATTTAATTAATCACAAGGAAAAAGGGAGACTCACGAGGGAATTTGCAGAGGACTTTTTTTACCTTCTTGTAGCATTTGTGACACTGAAGATCCACCTTCAGCACCATTACCGTCACCTGATCCAACATTCCAACCCATATATATATATATATATATATCATTCATTTAATTAGAGTATTCAAGACTTCAAATGTATGATCATAATCAATTTCAGCAAACTGAGCAATAATTTATAGATCCAAGATTGTTATGGAAAAAAAAAAACAAAAAAAGATAATAGCTACAGGAGGTGGATGGATACATAAATAAGGTAAATAACTAGAAGAAGCTCTCTGTAATTAAATTTTATGGATTGCGGTTTGTGCAGGGACAGGTTCTGACTACTACTGACATGGCCGGGAAGAATCATCAGTGTCAGAGTATCGATCAGTATGTGACAAAATGAACAACAGTTAAGATCGGGAAAACAGCCAAAGAACAAAATATATGTTATGCATATAGCAGATACGGCACTTGGTTGGATTCTTGGAGATGAACAATCAATAAGGAATAGCAGCCACAAAAATTAAGCCAACAAATATATTACTTTAGGGCCAAAACACCAACCTTATCCTTTTCCGCCATTGCCGCGAATGTGAGTCTTCGGGTCTGGGTGCGTGCTCAGATAGATCTCAGATTCTGAACATCTCAATTAATTTTTGCTCACCAAACCTGATGACCAGTTTTTTGCTCACCGCTATTCTCTCTCTATATGCCACATGGCCATTGACGTGACATGAGATATTTTTTTTTGCCAAAAGTCGAGTTCTTTTATATGAAAGACTTGAGTTAAAAACTTAAAATGGATATTTAATACGTATTTTTTTTCAAAAGGGAATTTAATAATTTTTTTTAAGGAAATTTAATATATATTTTTAATAAACGCTAATATTTGAATTATTTTAATTAATCGAATTAGTTTATCACATGATATTTTATTTTTCACAAAAATAAATTTGGGATAATTTAATTTGTTATAATTTTTAATATTATTTATTGATTATCAGAGAGATAATTTAAATATTATTTTTTATTTATAATTGTGAAAAGTAATTTTAAATTTAAAAAATCCAAAAATCACTTGATGACCAAGCAAAATACCCATCCAACTCCGACAAAAATTCTGATCATAAATAGTCCACCATCGTAAACGGAAACCACCTCGTCGACAGCCGACCAGTTTTCGTTTGCCGACTCTCCCTCTTCCTCTTGTTAACCCAAAACATGATTAAAATTGCATTATTTCGAATTAGACATTTTATAAGTACAGGAGAGGCCTTTTTGCACCAATGATACAGAAGACTAATTCATCTACATGTTGAAATTTGAAAATTTCTAGGTGTTCAAGAATTCACCAAAGAAATTAAGGCTGAATGCAATTCTTAGGGGGTGTATTTTATTTCGAATCGTAGGGGATTTAAATAGTTGTTAAAAATTAAAATGTATTCAATAAGAATTTGTGAGTGTTTTAAAAGACATTAAAAAAGTTCAGAATATTCAATAGAGAATTTTAAGAAATTGAAAAATATTGAAAAATATCCTTCTAAATTCTAACGTATTCAGTTAGATTGTTAAGAATTTTCATATAAATTCAAGTATATTTAAAATGACAAAAAATTGGAGGGATGATCTAATTCATTTGAAAATTTGGGTGAATTGCAAGATGAAAAGTATATATAGAAAAGGTTAAGACAATTTCACTCTTTACCCTAGGAATTGTTTGAGTAGCTAATGAGAAAAGTTTCCCAAGAAAAAAAGAAGAGGAACAAGCAAAGAAGAGAAGAAACAATGAAGGTAACGAAAAACAAAAGAGCACAAATTAATTCAGAACAGTGTATGCTGCACAAATGTTGTGGCCATTGAAATTTTGAAAAGCTCGCCCACCCACAAAATAAGTGACAAAAAATTCACTTTTTGCTCAACATGAGTTCCCACAGCTGCTCCATAAAGAAGATAGGCATTATGGGTTAATTATTTTCTTTGTGGCGCCATGCTTGAATTTTATCATTTATGGGTTAATTATCTTCTTTATGGAATTCCAAGATAGGCATTTGGTTTTTACTTTTCATTTTTTAAAGTTTTAATTTTAATTTGAAAATTATTTTTTACAACTAAAAATAGGCAATAAATGTAGAGAGAATAGTTTTGAGAAAAAAAAAGGCTCGCAACCTCCCCTCGACTAAAATGATTGAGTAGCACTCACCTGCTTTTGGGATTACTTTATTTTAAATTTTCAACTATTCACATCGCATTTTTCTAATTTTTTTGACAAATTTAACTTAAAATGATCTAAAAGTTATTAATAACTAATTTTTTTGATAAATTTAACTTAAAATGACCTAAAAGTTATTAATAACTAGCAGTTAACAAAATCAGACTCTCTATATTTGACAAGACCCTTCCTAAAATAACTTTGATAACCGTGCAAGGCTCTACTCTCGTCTAAAAGCTAAACCTAAGTTCCAAAAAATACCCTTAGGACTTTAAATCATGATACGATAATCTGTCATATAAGAGATGTATAACCAAACAAATTCCGTCCTCTTGTGATCATCGCCCACACCAACCCACTGATCCTGGGGTAAGATAAATCTCTGTTCAATAACTCTGACTTCAGTCGTTAACCATGACATAATCATTATATCAGACCAACCAGTAACCCTCTCAACTAACAATCATGAACTAGCCAATAACTCCCTTAGCTATCACCCATGAACTAGCAGGTAACTTCGTCAACTATCAGTCATGAACTAGCTAGTAACTCCGTTGGCTATTAGCCATGGACTAAAATGCCTATTATCCTTTGAATTTAATCTCGAGACAATCATCAACGAGACATGATGGGAAGTACCCCTCATCACATGCCAGAAAAAATAACCATGAAAATCGGGATGGTATACCTAGTTAAAACCTTGGTGCAAGTCCAAACGCACTCACAGTACGTTCAAAATACCAATCAAGGGAGCAGTAATACCAAGAAACCCTTAAATACAGTATTAACCAGACTTTTTGACTCTCATAACCAAACTCGCCCCATATTAACTCAATTCAATTTGAATTTACTCATATGGGGCTTTAAACAGACCTAAATGATCTCGAAACCAACATAAACAGATCTAGAATGTCGAAAATACAAGGACACATGTTGTCATGGACGGTGGAACGGTTCCACGTGCCGCCATGCGTTAGAGGAAGTCTGACAAGCCTCCCACGCGCCCATACACACTCCAATGCTCTCCCATGCGCTAGCACGTGCGTCCCCGCACTAGTGGACTGCCAGCAGCCAACCCACACACAGCTACGCGCTTGAAGTTGGCTAAGAAACGTGCCACATGCCGCAGTACGCCTCCATGTGCTATGTAAGACCCGTGTCCTGGAGGGAACGGTGAACAATCCCACATTCCTGCGAGGGGGAATGGTCTGGGAAGGGAATGGTGGTGTGCCTTAAAGGTGTAGGCACACACCTATCTAGCATGAGGCCTTTTGGGAGCTCAGTGGCTTTGGGGGGGATTGGAACCCCAAAGTTAAGCGAGTTGAGGCTGGTGCAATTCCAGATGGGTGACCCCCTGGGAAGTTGCACCGTGAGCTCCCGAAAACAAAACCGTGAGGGCGAGGCCCAAAGCGGACAATATCGTGCTAGATGAATCGGGACCTGACAGAAAAGGGTCGGGTCCTGACAATTTGGTATCAGAGCCAAACCCCGACCGGGAAGTGTGCCAGCGAGGACGCTGGGCCCTAAGGGGGGTGGATTGTAAGACCCGTGTCCTGGAGGGAACGGTGAACAATCCCACATTCCTGCGAGGGGGAATGGTCTGGGAAGGGAATGGTGGTGTGCCTTAAAGGTGTAGGCACACACCTAGCTAGCATGAGGCCTTTTGGGAGCTCAGTGGCTTTGGGGGGGATTGGAACCCCAAAGTTAAGCGAGTTGAGGCTGGTGCAATTCCAGATGGGTGACCCCCTGGGAAGTTGCACCGTGAGCTCCCGAAAACAAAACCGTGAGGGCGAGGCCCAAAGCGGACAATATCGTGCTAGATGAATCGGGACCTGACAGAAGAGGGTCGGGTCCTGACATGCTACCACGTGGCATCTACGCGCTTCGTATATTCAATCCTGGCGAAATATTCTATCAGGGAATACTTCGTCAATCTAACGACATAATATGTCCAATCTTACAGAATATACTAAAGACAAGGGAATATTCCGTCAGGGAGTACTCCATCTCTAGAACAGAATATTTTGTCAATACTAACAAAAAAATTTGGCAGAGCGAAATATTCAATCGACAATAAAATATTCCGTCACCAGAGGCTTTGTCGTCTGGCTTACTAGAAAACTGGATTTTCTGGCTAGAAAACCCCATTTATAGCTAGCCAGCTTCTAAACTTTTCATTTTTCATCCGTTTTCGACGATCTACATATGTAGACTCGCCCTACCCTTCACTAGGAATTCAAATTTGGGCTAAAAAAATCGTACCTCTTTTGGCTAGAATTCCCTCGAAAAGGCTCAGTCCACTTTCGCTCTTCGATTTATATAAGTTGAGGGTGCTCTCATCTGGAAATCACTATCAATTAACTCGTGGAGTTGAGGGTAGTGGATTAATGGCCTTAATCGGAAAATCACCCGTTTTGGGCCTTCGTTCTTTATAGGAAAAGGGAGAGGATCTCCCGAGAGAAACAAAGAGAGAGTTGAGGACAATTCTGAAAAATACAAGAAATATCCCCCACCAAAATATCTTCCTTCCAAATTACCAAAAATGCCCTTGAGGTTTTAGACACGTAATTTCCGTATTAATACTCCGATTTTCGTATGCCGTCTGTCTACGAATTTATGAGTTCAAGGCCTACGCAACGCTACAAGAAAAACTTCCAAAGGATTTCCCAAACTTAAGTTGACTTACAATCCCCTTTCAAAATGGAGGGTAAAATTGTTCTTTTCCAATTAAGTCCCCAAATTTAGTCTAACATTTGGGCCGGGTCATTACAATATTCCTACAAGGGCTAGTTTTAATGTCTAGTTTTTTAGCAACTAGTTATTTTTATAGCTACTTTTTAACGGCTAGTGTCATAATAAATAATAAATATATATCCAAAGGCAATTTTTCACCAATCCCCAATCCCCAATGCTCACAAGATGATGATCATATAAATTTTATTCACACAAATTTTTAGCACAAAACCAAACAACCATCCAACAATAGCCATTAGTGTAATCCAACAATAGCCATAAAATAGACGTTTCATAGATTCCCTTCAAAAGCACTCGGTCTTTATACTTAGGGTCGGAAAGAAAGGTGAAGTTACATAACAATAATTCTTTACCGCCCAATTCAACTCTAAATCCCAATTTTATAACACCAAAAAACAAAAAAAAAATCGGAATTATGTGCTAAGAAAGTATGAAAAATCTTTGCCATCGACATCTAACTGCAACTATGCATTCCCCACGGCCCAATAACATTATGCCTTCTGGCCGAATTTGACTAACAAACTTAACGTATAGATTAGAGAACAATTGAATAATCACTTTTTCAACCTCAATATACAATTCTATGCCACATTATTCAAAGGAAAAACATACCCACAAAAAAAAAAAAAAAAAAAAAAGCGTAGCGGTAACCAAATTCTCTGCTATATTTGATTGTTCATAATGCCTCACTTGAACTAAAGAAGAGAACAAAAACAGTGCAAAAGAGTTTAAAATCATATTCCACTTACTTATTTGTCAATCCTCAACAAATCGCTTTGTCAATCCTCAACACAACTACTAAAAAAATTGACAAGAAAATGTATATTGCAGAAGGTGTCATTACATATTTGACTACCCATGGATGATTGGACCTACATATCCAAAATTCTTGAAACCCAAGGATGTTTGTTTAATCTAATCAATACAATGATTTCGAGAAAGAATCCAATAATACAAACTAATGTCAGAATTGGCATTAGTGGTATTACTAAATAAAATGGTGGGCAATTCATATACTCGCTTTTTAGATGAAAAGTTTCTAATTTAATTAGAATTTATAAATTTTATAATTTTCAATTTCATATTTATAATTTTCTAATTTATGAATTTTAGTATTTTGATATTAATTTTAAAAATTATAAAAATTACAATTTCACTTGTTTCAACTTATCATTTGAAAAATTAAATCTCTTGAGATAGAATTTCAACTCATCATTTCATTTGAAATCATCAATTTCCTCCAGAGTTTCCTCTAAAAATTTACCAAATTTTGATTCAGTTTTCCAAACAAAAAAAAAATAACCGATTTTCCGCTTATCAAATACTCCCCTCATGCCAAATGACATATTTATTTCGTGGAACCAAACACAACCTAAAAAATAAAATGAATTTTTGGTAGAAATGAAAATCCAATTTCATCAAAAATTGCCAGTAGTGGAATCTAACAATTAAAAAAATAGCCTTTACAGCAAATAAATAACAGAAACAACAAAAACAACGGCCATTAATTGAACCCAGTCGGCTCAAGCTGCAACACACCCCCACGCTTCAGCATTCACATGCTGGAATCTCCAAGAGCAGCAGTGTCCTTCTTCAAGCTGCAATCACAACATCAGCAAATTAATGCAATACATACAAGAATACACCTAACTCGATCATTAGATTCAATCATAGATGTAGAACTATCATTAGTCAAAAAGTTGTAGTCAGTCTCTTCCTCTCAGTGAGCTAACCCAGATTTTCTTGTAAGTAATCATTGTTCCTCTTCGTCTTACTTATTCTATTTCTAATATATGCATATACTAATGCTGTTGGAACAGGCTTCCACTAAGTTATTAGTTTCTACCAAAATTTTGCCAAGCTCTTTGTTTTTTCCCTCTTGTTTTGTTGGAAGCTATAATTGCAAAATTTTGTACCAAGTACCAAAATGGTAGAAATAAATCAAAGACAATAGAGAGCCCCAAAAACACCGTATCACACTAACATGTTACAAAATATTCGCACTCAAACTACCCTAATAACAACCTAGGTTGCACTGAAACGGATACAGATATGGTTATGAATACGAGAATACGATACGACATGATACTCTGATATGCCAAAATCAAAAAATACGAGAAGAATACAAAAAATAAATAATACATTAAAATTCAAATATAATTAAAAAAAAACAAGCATGCAATTTCAGTTTATTCCAAATAAACTCAATCCCAAAAAAATCCAAATACAATATGTTCATAAAACTCAAACCCAATATGTTCTAAAAACCCAAACCCAATCTATTTTAAAAACCCAACCCAAACCAACACACCTCCTAAAAAGTTAATAAATGATAAAATAGTAACTATAATAATTCTAGAGATACCCAAGCATTCTCGATATGCACTCACGCCCCTACCCCACTTCTCCATCATCTCTATTCTATTCCTCTCTCTCATCGATCTCTATTTTTTTCCTCTCCAGAAATTTGCACGGCAACACTTCTGTTGCCATTAAGCCTTTGACTCATTGCATACGCCATGCACCTTTCGACCAAGCGGGTATCGACGAAGACGGTGAAGACAGTTTCACGAATAAGGCGATGCCTATGGCTTCTTCGATGAAGACGGTTTCGTGAACTCACGATATCCCAAACCATGGTGCGATGGCGATGTCAGGTTCTTCAAAGCTGGGTGAGTCTGGAATTCAAACTGGGTTTTTCACTTCTTCTGCAAATAGGGTGAGTTTTGGGTGAAATTTTGGGTGAAATTTTGATGAAATTTTGAACTCTCCTTGAATTGATTGAGTTTCCATCTCCGGAAGCCAATGCCTTGGGGGTCATCAAGGGAAAGTTGGACAATCTCATGGCTTTTGGGGCGTATCGGAGTGTATTGTACGTGTATCAGACTAATATCGTTATCCGAAACGCGATACCAGGCGTTGGGGCGTTTCGGTGCTTCTTAGACAACAACACACTTCAAGCATACATTCATGGTTTTAAGTAAGCAATTCATACCTTTATGGCTACTAAGCAATACGCATAATGCACATGCAACAATTAAACAAGCGCAACGCGCTCTAAAGCCTATTGAAAGACTAGGGAAAAAGTAATCACAAAAACATTGAGCATTAGAGAGTCCACAAAATTGGTGATGATACAGAAGTCAAACATAACAGCATTAAACAGAAGAAGGCCTAACTCAACCAACATAGATAAGCATCACCATAGACAGAGGTCAATTTTTAGTTTCTTTCAACCAAAATTCATGAACACATAAAAAGCCAATTGCAACATTATAATCTACAATATGAGCTACATGGGGGTAAGGTAATTAAAGCATAGTGAGCAGCTAAAAAAAATAGGTCCGAGCTAAGATATTTGCCTCTTCAGCGGCTTCAGCTACAATGGGAAATCTAGGCACCCAGCCCAGAAAGTAAGAACCAGACCCATAGACTAAACACATCAAAAGAAGGTGAATATTATCCGAGCTCATTAGAAAATCCAATCCCAACCTATCTTTTTGGATTAAAGCTTCTTTTCAGAACAACAACGCGAAATTAACAAGAAAAGCTCAAAAATTATTTTATCCTCTTGATCTCACAGACCTTATGGAATATTTTATGATGCAATTGGACCTTGTTTGAGGACATTACCATGTGTCCGAAGTAACGGTATTCCTACTTGGCTATATACGAATCTCCCGGGGTCTCGGGAGTTTGGATAGGAACTTCATTTAAGACTAAGATTTCTAGATAGGGTACTTGAAGAGTCGCGATATCAAGATGAGATTCAGAAATAACCAGTTATCATTTAGGACTCGGAAGGAGCCGAGGTTCTCTAGTTAAAGGGTAATTCTAGAACTTGGAGTTAGGTTGTCAGACGGGAGTAGGACCAAATACAGTTATGAAAATGATTTCGAGAAGGGTCTTGTCAAAGAAACATCACTTAACTCTTTAACTTCCTTAACCGCCTATATAACTACTTCTTAAAAATCTCTAACAAACTACGACAGTGATATAACAACTCTATTACACATTGAACATTGACGTGTCATAGTCTCGTGAGATGAGATTGTGAGATGCACCAGATCTTCATGAGTTGCACTACAACTGCAGTGCATTCTTGCAGTTATATACTTGAGCTTGTATTGCTAACATTAAGGTAATTAAAGTATAATAAGCAACTTAAAAAATAGGTCCAAATTAAGGAACTTGCCTCTTCAGCAACTTAAACTGCAATGAGAAATATGGGTACTTGACCTAGAATGTAAGAAGCTAACCCATAAACTAAACACACCAAAAGAAAGAGGAATACAATACAATCCAAGCTCATCAACACATCCAATCCCAACCTATATTTCAGATTAAAGCTTCTTTCTAGAACAATAATATGAAATTATTAACAAGAAAAGGTCATAAAATATTTAAAAACTCAAAAAATTGAAAATTAAAAACTTGATAAAGCAAACGAAGAAGAAAAGTTTAGAACTTTGTGAATCAATTGATGAAAGCAAGCATTGATCGATGAAAGAAAACATATTTGAAAGTCAAAATAGGCAATATTCAACAGTAATGAGAGAAATTGAGACTTATCGGGAACCACGACCAACAGATCGAGGAAGAGAAACTAGTATGACAGGACCTGTCCCTAAATTTATTTTTAAAATCGTAATGGTCCTGATCATGTCTAAAAACTCTTGTCAGGTAAGGGATTTTCCTATTTTCTTATTATTCTCATTGATATGTTATCCAAACAAAATTCATCCGTTGCGGGGTACCGCCCACGTCCAGCCCACTAGCCCCGGCAAGAGGAAAAATTATTTTTATATCGTCCGAATCTTAAACTTATTAACAAATTATATGTTTAATTATGGCCACGAAATAATTACCATACATCAGGTAATTTACATATTCACTTAGAAAATACCACACTTATAGTCAACCTTCTCTTATTATTTTCATAAAATTCCCCTTCACATAAGATACACCAAATTCATCTTATAACTCATTTCCATAAAATAATCCAATTATCATAACCTACCATTATAAATTCTCCCATATTCATATCCAAATGACCATAACAATCCTTTAGTTCTATATCCATATTATACTTTCACAATTTTCCTTTTATCATAGCTTATCATTATAGATCGTTATTATTCCAAGAACCTTGGTCTTAACTCCTTAATTTTCCCTAGCTTTAGTTCATTTGTTTTAACATATAAATATAATATGTAGGATATTCAGAACTATATTTTAACAATATCTAATTAAGTTGAATCTTGTATCATTGAACTCAAAATCTCAAAACAAGAAATTTTCTCGTTGATCGTAATCTGAGGCGCCGCCAGATGCGCCCTAACGCGCCGGTGAAGGTCCCTACGCGTGGGCCTCACGTGCGGGGTGTCACCAGCAACCTCCAACTAGGTCGACCTGTGGCCTGCGCGCAGTGTCACAACCCAACCCATCTAGCATGATATTATCCATTTTGGGCCCAGCCGTCACAGTTTTATTTTTGGGAACTCACGTGCAACTTCCCAGTAGGTCCCCATCCTGAGATTGCACCAGCCCAAACTCGCTTAACTTTGGAGTTCCCAAGGAATCCAAAGCCTGTGAGCTCCTAAAAGGCATCACACTAGATAGATACGTGCACACACATATAAAACACTTCACATTTCCCTCTCCGAGCGATGTGAGATTGTTCACTACTTAAGACACGGGTCTTACAATCCACCCCTCATTGGCGCCCAGCGTCCTTACTGGCACACTTCCAGTAGGGGTTCGGCTCTGATGCCAATTTGAAAAGACCCGTCCCGAATGGACTTTAATAACCGTGTCCGGTCCTGTTCCCGTCTGAGAAGTCAACTGAAATACCGAAATTACCCTTAGCACTTGCTAGACAAGGGATAACTGTACTGATTTCCACTCATGCCTCCGCCTCTCGATCAGCCCCGATCCTCGTGCCACGGCCGGAAGGGTTAATAAAACAATAAAGGTGTGAATGGATAAAAATAATATCTTTGAAAACACATTTCAAAACAACTCTTTTACCCTCCAGTTACAAACCATGCATGCATAGAGTAAAAACGTGATTCGGATTTCACATGAGGCATAAACAATATCCCGCTTTGGGCCCCAGCACTCACGGGTTTGTTTCTAGGAACTCATGCGCAACTTCACAGTAGGTCGCCCATCATGAGATTGCATGGGCCCAAACTCACTTAACTTTGGAGTTTCTAAAGAATCCAAAGTCAAACTGCTCCCAAAAGGCCTCACACTAGATAGATACGTGCCCATACATATAAGACATTTTACTTTTCCCTCCCCGAGCGATGTGGGATTGTTCACCGTTTTTCTCAAAACACGGGTCTTACACGCAGGACTCCACCTGGCGCCCCGACCCAACTCACATCCTGACCCAACTCAAAACTCTCCATTTCTTATCCTTTTTCTTCTTTCTAACTGCTAAGATCCATCTAATAGATGCTAGAAGGTGCTTCGTGGGTTTAAAATTGGAAGAACTTACCTTAAAGGCCATGAACCAATTTCAAAGTTCACCGCTACATTCCCAGTTCGTTTTTGAGAACTTCCACACATCCAATTCTCCATTTTTCTGACTCAAACTCACCTTAGGAACTCATACAAACTCCCATAAACATGAGTTAGATACTTGAGGCTTCCAAATTACCCAACGAACCCAAGCCAAAATCTAGCTTCTCGGGTTCCTTTTGGGTTTAAGGTATCTCCCATTCTCCAGCCCATTTCCTGGTCTTTCTCTTCTCCTCCCTCATTTCCTCTTATTTTTTTCTATGGTTCTCCCTTCTTCTCTCTAGTTTTTCTCCCATTTGCTTCATTTTTCTTCCTCTTGACCACCATCTCCCCCCCCCCCCCAAACTCCCACATTACACACACACACAGTTTTATAATGGGCTAAGTCAGTAGAGGGAAATGGGAGGGAAAAGTATAGGCTATTCTAGAATACTCTAGGCTTCTCTTCCAAAATGACCAAAATATCCTTTTACTCAAAATTACTAAAATGCCCTTACCTTGTTTAGACCCAAAATGAGCTTATCTGAATTCTATTCTCGGTATACTGCCTATCTATGAACTCAGGAGTCTGAGACCTTCATAGCGTTCTTTTCAAATTGTCTAAAAAATGTCTAGATCAAAAAGTCAATCTTTGACCTTCAGGGGCAAAACCGTCATTTTTACTTTTCTCAAATTTATGGGTCGTTAGATGGCGGTTATGAAATCTACCAACAGTCGTCGAAGAGGATCGTGGTGGCGATAAGTCGACGTCAAAGTAAAGAAACGTGAAGAAGATAGCAAGATGGTCGTGAAACTGGTGGTCGTGCATAGAGAGAGAGAGAAACGAGATGAAGAATAGCGAGTTTCGAGAGATTTTTTAGAAGAACACACTTCGTAATTTAAAATTAAGATACAAACATATCTGGTAAGAGATTTAAACTTAAGTCAATGGACAAAAACCACCACCCACCAAACAAAAAAATCCATAGACCGGCATAATATCGGAGATTCAAAATCCACAGAAGAGGCAGGGTCAATTCCACCACAACTAGCTTACCACAGATACAAGCCGCATCAACCACACCACATTTTCTCCCCATCGCCAACAAGACATCATTCACAATGAGATGGAGATTCATCATCAGCCAATACCCACAAAAGAGGGGTAATATAGCACACACACTCGACTGAGCCGCTGGACCCGAAGGAAATGTAGAAAAGCAAAATAAAACTAACAATAGTATGAAAAATGAAACTACCCATGATTTTCTAGGGCTCAGTACTAGTAGTTAGTGTTATTTAAAAAGTCAAAGTTTAGATTAAATTCAGCTAATTTGTTGCATATCCATTTTTAATGTTTTTTAATAAATTTAAGTTAAATGTGTCTTAAAATTAAATTCGATTAGTCTGCTATAAATACTCTTATTTTCCTAGTAAGTGCATGGTTGAGGTATTTTTTTTTTCAAATTTAGGGATCTAGAAGGAATATTTATTTACGTGTTAATCTTACGAGTATACGAGTACTTCCAATGTATAGCATGGTTGGGGTAAAGTTGTCCGTATATGGTCAAGGAAGTTAACATTATGGTGGGAACTGGGAAGTAGCATGGGCTTCAGGCAGTAGCTTAATCTTTGAGCCCAGACCTTACAGCCACATCAAATTATGCGTCCGCTTTGAGCATGTAGGTTTTGGTCATTTTTGTTTAAATATATGGACTTACATGTTAGGGTGTCATACTTGTATAGGAATTATTATCTTTAGACCAAAAAAGATAGAAAACGTATAGATTTGGGAAGTTCTATTATTCAATATGTCATGTCAATAACAAAGACAATCTCATACTTATTTCAGCATATATGACATTTGAATCTTCAGTTTTGTCCTCGAGGAAGTTGATTAGGTGCGTTCATCTTAAGTTTAATTCATAAATAATTGTATAAAATTCTTTCATTCGAAGCGTGGTGGGTTAAGTGAAAATGAAGTTTGAGGATGAGGATGAGGATGAGCTAGGTAGGGAACAAAAAATAATGCAATTAATAAGAAGCATGTGGAGGAGGAGGAGGACAAATGAAATGAATACACAAATGTGCAGTGCAACAGAAACGCGATCTCTTATTACATTGAAAATTGTAGCCAGGGCTATCAAATTCATATCCTTCATGTTGAATTGTTGATGATCGATGATGATGTAGCCAGGGCTATACATATATATAACTTACCTCTCATTCTCCTATAATCATAATACACGAATTATAACCTGATTGTGACTTCGATCTCCACCAACATCAACAACCAACTTTATTTATATCACCTTCTTTTTTAATTCTTCTAGTCCTCGGAAATTATAAAACCAACTCGTACTTACCGCTTAAATAACCAAATGAACTTTGATGATCGATCATCAGATCATGGTATGGCTGGATGGATATTGGACTGTGATGATGAACTCATATATGATGATTTACATGACCGTGCAAGCCTGGGGATTTTCTTCGCTGATGCACTGACCAGGGCGGGTTAAGCAAGAGCTAGAGCTGTATCCCCTGCTGCCACCACCACCGTAGCTATCATACACCGGCCTCCCATAATAACCATCATATTGGATGAACGGGGCGGCTCCACCGTAACCACTGTAGCATGGCCCACCTGGATGCCCATGGTAACAATCCATACAGCAAGCATTCACTTGGACAGCCGGTGGGTACCCCGGAACAGGAGCAGGGCCCGGTTGTGGCTTAGGCTTTTCTGGCTCCTTGGGTTTCTCAGGTTCCTTGGGTTTTTCCTTGGGTTTCTCAGGTTCCTTGGGTTTTTCCTTAGGCTTCTCAGGTTCCTTGGGTTTTTCCTTGGGCTTCTCAGGTTCCTTGGGTTTTTCCTTAGGCTTCTCAGGTTCCTTGGGTTTTTCCTTGGGCTTCTCAGGTTCCTTGGGTTTCTCAGGAGGTGGTGGCAATGGCTTGGGCTTTTCGGGCTCTTTGATCTCAATGCTCTTGATGGCTCCACCACCTTTGCAACATAATTTATCCCTTATCTTTTCAGGACTGCAGCACACCACTTTGATCACCACTTGATTTTGCTTCTCGTCGTATATCTGGTCTCGTATTTCTCTTGTTCAAAAAATTTACTCAGTTTTCATTCTTTTGAACTAATTATAGAAAAATATTTAATTAATCACAAGAAGGGAGACTCACGAGGGAATTTGCAGAGGACTTTTTTTACCTTCTTGTAGCATTTGTGACACTGAAGATCCACCTTCAGCACCATTACCGTCACCTGATCCAACCCATACACACATATCATTAATTTAGAATATTCTAGACTCGGAATATATAAATAATCAATTTCAGCAAGACTGAGAAATAATATACAGATCCAAGATTGCTGTTGGAAAAAAAAGCTACAAGAGATGGATGGATGCATATATATAGTAAATAATTAGAAGAAGCTTCTGTAGATTTTATGGGATGTGGTTTGTGCAGAATCAGTGTCTGACTACTTCTGACACGGCCGGGACGAATCATCATCAATCTTCATGTTAGTGTATCGATCAGTACGTGACACAATGAAGATCGAGAACTAGCCAAAAACACCAAAATACATGTATAGCAGATACAGCACTTGGTTGGATTGTTGGAGATAAACAACGATAATTAATAGCAGCCACAAAAATTAAATCAACATATATATATATATATTATATAACTTTAGAGCCAAAACACTAACCTTTTCCTTTTCCGCCATTGCTGCGAATGTGAGTATGTGGGTGCGTGTTCAGATCTCAGATTCTGAACCTCTCAACAAAACTGATTGAGTGGGACTCGACTACTTGCAGTTGCGGGGCCAACTTTATTTTTATTTCTCAGCTTTATTTTCCTAGCTAGGATGTGCATATATGTGGGTGTATATATATATATATTATATATATAAATATATTTGTTGAGGATGTCGGTGGAACTGAACAGGCACGGCCTCCACAGAGCGAGAAAAGAGAGAGAGGGAGAGAGAGAGAGAGAGAGAGATTAGCAAAATATATATTGAATTTGAATCGATCCAAGAAACATCCGTAGCCTCGCACTCAGCTTGGCTAGTAAGAAGGTCGATAGCGCTCAGCGCAGACACAAATAATATTTACATAAAAGGATTTATAATCAATAACAATCTGAATATAATGAAATTGGTTACCAAGGGTCCAATGAGATGCGAACACGTAATAACAGAATGTTGATTTCATGCTACCATCATTGAAGTTGTCGTTTGCTGGTGGGTAATGGCTTTTTGATCGCAAAAGCTTCAATTTTTGTATTTGCATGAGCTGTGTCTGATCCACCCACCTCACCAACCGGACTTTCCATCCCCAACCTCCAATATAATTAATTATCAATTTGTTGATTGGCTTGGATTTTTAACTAAAGTTTATTCCATTCCATTCCAGTATTCCATTCCACCAAAGTTAAAAGTAAAATTACATCCTAAGCAAATAATTATGAATTAATAATCAATTAACTAATTAAGCACGAATCGATTTTATGATCAAGTACAGATATCATATAGCCATAATTAATTAGGTAACTATCATAAACCCAGTTTTGTCCCCTAGCTAGGGAAGGAGGCTGGCCTGCCCTGGCTACCCTCCCACTGTTGTATTATTATTCCTTGGTCGATCATCAACGTAAAATTATATTCCAAGGCAGATTATAATAATATATATGCATAGTTGGGTCAAATGCAATTACGTATCATGCACCAGTTCCCATCCCCACATGCCACATGCAAATTCCTCCGCTTGTCTCTGGATCTACTGTCTGGTGCCAACCGTCTTGGACTAGGACTTGTTACAAATTAACGTGAAATCACATTTTCATTAAGTGGTATAATATCTCTGCCGCAAACACCACCGTATGCTTAGTTAAACATTGAATTGCTAATTACGATGATAAATCTATATGAAACGTAAAATTGTATGTGAAAATGTAAGTGTATTTTTAATTTTTCATAAATTTAATCAGGCTATAAATTTTCTATTCATTGTGCTATTATCCTAAATTTCACAGTTGGATTTTTAAATAAAAAATATATCTCTATAAAAAAAAAAAAAAAAACAGTCAGCTAACAAATCTATATGATGCATTATTTATTTGGATTGTTAGAGACTGAAATGGATACTGTCTAATTAAACATTCATGCATTTGACAGCATTGTATGATATCATCATATATGTGATATTATCTGGAATGTACTGGGGGAACGCATGGATGATCAAAATTCAAAAACCGTGGGCTCCAGATCGATGATAACTTAATTATCTGTAAAGTATGGCTGCTTCCTAAGAAAACCGTTCATCATATGTGCCAATTCTCGCAAGGGTACGTGTTGCTAGCTTACAATCACTCACAAAAACAAGATAGCTTTTCTTTTTTCTTTTTTCTTTTTTCTTTTTTCTTTTTTCTTTTTTCTTTTTTCTTTTTTCTTTTTGGCATAATCAGTGGTCCAATCATAATTTAGAATGAACTGATATCCACAGCCAATGTTGAGGCGGGTATACATTCTACTTTTAAAGGTAATATTTATGTCCCACTCTAGTAGTATTTGCTGGCTTTTTAATTTATTAAATTGTTTTTATATATATATATTATAAAAAGAATTGTTTATTTTTTAAATTATCATATCAGAAATATCTTCATAAAAAAATTCAATAAAATTAAATTAGGTTTTTCAATCATTCACATATATAAACTAAATAACGGTTCATTATGAATAATTAAATCGTTGAGAGAATCGAAAGGGGGGAGAAAGAAGGTACTTGAGAGAATGAAAACTTGAAGAGTAAAATGAAATTTCTGTTTTGATATTCAACACTTACATACTGATACACATTACATGGTTATATAGCTCTACACAAATTCAGTAGCTTAGAGCCTGAGTAACACAGTTATAGTTAAGTAAAAGCTTATGGAAATACTGTTAGAGTTAGGTATGTAATTAGTTACAAGGATAACTATTGAATTTCAAAGGTTGAATTGTATTTCTCTCATATGATCCTTACAATTTGTACAACTATATATAGGCTTAGGGAAGCTAATTAACAACTCCTTGAATTAAGGGAATTGACAACAATTCCTTGAATTAAGGAACAACTCCCTTGAATTAAGGGAGATCCTTGAATTAAGGGAATTGACAGCAATTCCTTGAATTAAGGAACAACTCACTTGAATTAAGGGAGATGACAACAACTCCTTGAATTAAGGGTTCCAATACTCCTTGAATTAAGGGTTCCAATACTCCCCCTCAAGCTGGATCCAGAAGGTTGATGGATCCAAGCTTGGACAGAAGTCGTTGAAACTGATGAGAAGCTAAGGGCTTTGTGAAAATGTCGGCCAATTGGTCGGAACTTCTTGTGTAGTGTGTCTGAATTACTTGCGACTGCACCTGTTCACGAACGTAATGACAGTCAACCTCAATATGTTTCGTTCGCTCGTGAAACACGAGGTTGGATGCTATATGCATGGCGGCCTGGTTATCACAGAATAGGGACATAGGAAGGGTTGCAGGAAACCCTAAATCACACAGAAGACCCTTGAGCCAGATCAACTCACACGTTGTTGAAGCCATTGCACGGTACTCAGTTTCGGCACTGGATCTGGCGATGACAGTTTGCTTCTTACTTTTCCAAGTGACCAAGTTTCCACCAACAAAGGTGCAGTAACCACTTGTGGACTTTCGATCGATAGCATTTCCTACCCAATCTGCATCGCAGTACCCTATGATGTGAGTGTGGTCGTTCTTCGTCATGAGAATACCACGACCAACAGACCTTTTTAAGTAACGTAAGATCCTTTTTACAAGGTTCAGATGCTCGATGGTGGGAGAATGCATGAATTGACTGGAAATACTCACTGAATATGAGATGTCTGGTCTGGTGATCGTTAGGTATATCAATTTACCAACAAGCCTCTGATAGGAGCTGATATCCGAGAGTGGAGTGCCTCCCAAGTCAAGTTTGAGCTTGATATCGAGAGGAGTAAGGGCGGGCTTAGCATCACTCATATTAGCATCCTGGAGGAGGTCCATGACGTATTTCCGTTGATTAAGAAATAAGCCCTTATGAGAAGATGTCATTTTGATCCTAAGAAAATACTTTAACACCCCAAGGTCTTTAATCGCAAATCTTTGTTGAAGTGACTGTTTGAGTTTGGAGATCTCTGTAGCATTATCACCTGTAATTATTAAGTCATCCACATATATCAACACAACTAATTTCCCACCAGCTCCAGTACGAACGAATAATGATGAATCGGTACCACTCCTTTTGAAACCAACACTATGAAGAACTGAACTTAGTTTAGCATACCAAGCACGAGGCGATTGCTTCAGCCCATAAATTGACTTATATAACTTACACACCAAATCAGGGTCCTGGCTTTGAGGATGTCCAGGAGGCAAGCGCATGTAGACTTCTTCTTCAAGATCACCATGGAGAAAGGCGTTCTTCACGTCCATTTGGTACAGGGACCAACCCTTATTGACAGCCACGGACAATAAAACCCGAACTGAGTTCATTTTTGCAACAGGAGCAAATGTTTCTTTGTAGTCCACCTCAAATGTTTGAGTGAATCCGCGAGCCACTAGCCTGGCTTTATACCTCTCAATTGAACCATCTGAATTAAACTTGATCTTATAGATCCATTTGCAACCCACTGCCTTTTTTCCTTTTGGAAGTTTGGTGATGCTCCAGGTGTTGTGTTGGTCTAGAGCTTTGAGTTCATCTTGCATTGCTTTTTGCCACACAACATGGTTATTAGCCTCATGGAAGTTTTGGGGCTCACTGTAACTGGAGATGGTGTTAAGGAAGGCAGCATGAGATGGAGTCACCTTTTGATACGACACATAATTTGATATTGGATGCCTCGGTTTATATGTTTCAAAATCTTGAAACCTTGTGGGAGGCTGCATGTCACGTTGAGGATTGCGTCGAGGTTTTGGGAGAGTTGGCTCACTCTCGTTCAAATTATCAGCCACACTTTGAAGGTTTTCTTGGTTGCCGCTGCCATCATCATGCATAGAACCATCAGGATGAGTGCCTTCATGGTTATCTTCATTGAGAGAAGCATCAGGGTTGGCATGATTGAGCTCACGTTGCTGCGGACCTTCGGGTTCAATTCTTGGTAATGAGAACAAGTCCAAGATGCCATCCCCTTGATCTGTGAATTCACTTGTCTTGCCAAAAAAAGGGTTAGTCTCATGAAATTTAACATCTTTGGACCCAATCAATCTCCTTAGCTGGGAATTATAACACTTATATCCCTTTTGAGTAGAGGAGTAACTAAGGAAGATGCATTTAGTAGCTCTAGGGTCTAATTTATCTCGATGATGAGATTGAACATGAACAAAACAGATGCAACCAAACACTCTAAGATATGAGAGATCAATTTTCCTTCCTTTCATGACCTCTAGGGGAGACTTGAATTCCAAGACTCGGCTAGGTAACCTATTGATGATATAAGCAGCTGTCATAACACCTTGGGACCAAAATCTCTTTGGTACATTCATTTGCAGCATTAATGCTCTTGTTTTCTCAAGTAGGTCACGGTTTTTACGTTCGGCTACCCCATTTTGTTGAGGGGTTCCAACGCAACTTGTTTGATGCATGATGCCATGAGTGCTCAAATATTGTTTCATGATATGGGACATGTATTCAGTGCCATTGTCATATCGTAAGGTTTGAATTTGAGATGAGAAATGGTTTTTAACAAGGTTATGGAAATCCTTAAACACTTCTATCATTACATTCTTAGACTTTAGGAGATACAACTATGTGACTCGAGAGAAATCATCCACAAAAATCACAAAATACTTGTAGCCATCAAAAGATTCCCTAATTGGTCCCCATACATCTGAATGAACTAGTTCAAAACACTTACTAGTCCTAGACAAAGAAGAGTTAAAAGGTAATCTAGTGGCTTTAGACAAGTGGCATGTTTCACAAAAAATAACATCCTTACCTAATTTTGGAAATAAAGATGACAAAATGGGTGAGGAAGGGTGAGCTAAACGTTGATGCCACAATTGATTATCTTGAATGGGGTTGAATTTAGCTTGACACCCTCTGGGATTGCTCTTTGACATGTAATAGAGACCATCTAAATAAAACCCTTCACCAATCGTCTTCTTGGTGACACAATCCTGAAAGATCACTTTGTGAGGAGAAAAAATGGCTATGCAATTCAAGGTATTTGTGATCCTTCCCACAGATAGAAGTTGAAATGGAAAGGAAGGAACATACAAAGCTATTGATTTAATTTCATTAGACATCAACTTTATCTTTTCTTTTCCTAAAACCTTTACATGCTCTCCATTTGCAATTGAAACTTGAGAAGGTTTTGCCAATTTTTCAAAATTTTGAGATTTAGACACATGGTTGGTCATATGATCTGTGGCACTTGAATCTACAACCCAAAAATCATGCAACATATTTAATTTAAGAGCAGTTTTAAAGGCTTTCATGATACCTTGCATATCCTCTTGGGGTACAGGTTTCGTGTCTGCCAAGAAACCTGCAAACTTGCCGAGCAATGCTGTCGAGGTCCTTTCTTCCATGCTATCTGCACGGTCAATTCCAGCCCCTCCTTTCTTGCCTTGCAGGTACGACATAAACTCAGTCATGAGTTCTGTTGGGTTTGCTGTGAAGTTCTTGAATGGATCTGACCTATTGGAGATGGAGGTAGATGCATGATTTGCTCGATGTGAAGTATGGTTCACCTTTTGTACGCCCTTGTTGTTCTTCATGAAGTTAGGCTTTAACTCTGGATGTAAAACCCAGCATGTGTCCTTAACATGACCTATATTGTTGCAGTGTTGACACTTCAAGTGCGGATGTTTTCCTTTGTACTTTCTCTCGTTGGTCATGTATGCCCTAACCTCAGGTACGTTAGTCATTGTACTCAGGTTCATGACTTTCCTCCTTACTTCTTCACGTTGAATCGTTGCACACACACTGGTGAAGGAAGGAAGTTCAATGTTCATGAGTATGTGACATCGTAGATCTTCATATGTTGAGTCAATACTGGACAAGAGTTGAAATATCTTGTCTTCTTCTGCTCTCTTTCGTAGCAGTGCTGCATTAGTTGTATGAGGACGATAAATGACAGGACCCATCCCAATCCCCCCCGGGATTAGTGCGGGATGACCCTGCTCCCGTCTGACACGAAGTGTCAGACAAGGGATATTTCCGACCTTTGCCCTCCCGGGCTATCAGAGTACGCCAGGATCCGGAGGAGGCATGTGATATCTCGGTCTCTGCTACAGTCCACATCCGATGTCAACCTGAAGGGCAGTCAAAACATTAAAAACTGTGAGTGGACAAAACAAGAGTTTATAAAAACATTTAATAAGAAGACATTTGTACCCTCCACTAAAAATCATGCATGCATTCGAAAACCATTTATCCAAAACAAACCATATGTGGGCTAAGCCCAAAGCAGATATAAACCAAGGTCGAAAGGACCACAATGAAAACGACCATACTGGCCACTGCCCAAATCCATACGGGACTCGGCCCCAAACCATAAAGAAACCAAGTACACGAGCCACTGCTCAAATCCTGTGCACACCTGTGCACACCACATATCATATATCATATATACATCACATACATATATATAAGTCACACAACCAATCCTGTCACGGTATCCAAAGTTACGCGCGTGCTACCCGGGTCTCAATCCGAGTCATCTCAAAGTCAAGGTCAATGTCCGCAGACCACTGACCCTACCCGAGGTAATAGTAACCATAGCTTTCCTGAGAGTAAGGAACCCAACTGGGGGGTGACTCCACTCAGTCGGTGCTCCGTGACTACTCCGGGGTCCACCCAGGCCAACGACCCTCCCCGGAGGAGATAATAGAAGTAAAAGGAAGGTAGATGAACATATATATACATAACATAATATCCATGCCCGGTTCCCCTGAACCGTCATGATCCATAATATCCATAGCCAAGGTAACATGCCGGTTCCCATAAACCGTCATGTACCGTAATAACATAACCAGGTAACATGCCGGTTCCCATAAACCGTCATATACCGTAATAACCAAAAAGAGTTCATGCCGGTTCCCATAAATCTTCATGAACCATGATACCATTTAAGGTTCCCTGACCTGAAATCAAAACTGGAAAGTAGCTTGGGTCTCGTACCCGAACATAGGACATCAGTTGGGCACCGTGCCCGATATCTGAGGTCATATGCCCGAGACAAAACCAAATGGGTCTCATACCCGAGTTTATCCTTTTGAAATCCAAATCCAGTTCATTTAAATCAATAAAGAAATACAGACCCGTATAAGCACCGTATAAGGCCGAAACCTCGAAATACGTGCTTATACGTAACCACATAGAAATGCACCCATGGCATCATCAAACATGTATTAAAACATATAACAAACATTTATGCATGCACCAATTTAGAAAACAAGGTCCACTCACAGACCGTCCGAGCTGCCGCCTCGATTTACGTGCCATACGGCTCCCCGAGCCGATCACCGTCATCGGGACTCCCAAACCTGTCCAAATCGTAATAGAAGGTTACTAACTACTTAATTAACCTCTCACTAAAGCCCCGTAATTTTCCCGTATTTTTAACTATTTTTAATCCCGAACCTAAACCTTCCGATGCCCCGAAACATATCGAGACGGTGTCCGATCGACACGAAACCAGTCCCAAAATATTCGTTACATCGAATAGATGATTTCGTATGTTGGAACCTTCCCCAGATTCCCTGCTACGCGCCCTCACGCGCCGCCTGAAGTGGCTGCGCGTGGGCTTCACGCGCCGCCTGAAGTGGCTGCGCGTGGGCTTCACGCGCCGCTACAGTACCTGCTGACATCCTCGCTGACGTCAGCATGACGTCATCTGACAGCTGTCAGGTCTGACATGTCAGACTCTGACAGGTGCCACGTTTCATGCTCCCATTGGTCCACGTCACTGTGCTGTCAGTGTCACGTGGCAGTCTGACATGTGCCACGTGTCATCACGGCACTGGTCCACGTCAGTGCCACGTGTCAGCCCCTGATTGGGCCACGTCACTGACATGTCAGTGCTGACTGTGCACTAACATGTGACACGTGTCGCACTCCTATTGGCCCATTTTCTGACATGTCAGCTGACATTGTCAGATCTGACAATGCTGACGTCATCCCTGACATGATGACGTCAGCATGATGACGTCACCTGTCATCTCTGTCCTCTCGCGGGTCGACCCGAATACCAGTAACCGGGTTGCCGTGACCCGCGGCTTGACCCGGCCAGTTCTCCCAGCTCCGGCCACCAAAACACTCCTCGTTTGTCCCATTCTCTTCGTCTCATCACAACCTAGAGTTCTATGGCCCTAAAAACTAAGAACAACCTCAAAAACTATACCTTCCAAGTTCATCAATGGTGGCCGTGACTACCCCCGCCGTTCACGGCCGTTACATGCCATCTAAGCCTTCGAAAACAATCCTAAAAGAACCCTAAGACCTCTAGGAACATTTCCCAATCCCTAGATTTGATTAAAACACAACAAAAATCAATTTCCAATTTTTGAAAGAAAACTCACCCACGGGTTCTCTCTCCCCGCCGTGTCCTCCGCCGTGGCTGGCCGTGGCCTGCCATCCCCAGCCTCTTTCCACCACCTCACGGTCATGTTCAGCTCGCACAAGCAATGAATGGTGATGGTGTGTGTGTGTTTTGGGTTTTTGAAGAAAATGAAGAAAATGGAGGATTATGGGTTATGGGGTTCGGTTTGAGGATGAACAAAGAAGAGTGATGACTGATGAGAGGGAGATGGGATGGATGGTGTGGATTTAAGGATGAATTGAAATGGATGGCCAAGATTGAATGGTGGGTGGGTTTGGCTAAAAAAAATTAATTAAATAATATTATTTTATTATATAGATCCACATTTTGGGGGATCAAGTCAATGGGATGAGTGACACTTGTCACTCATCCATGGGCCCCACCAAAATATCCACCCAATCAGATTTCGCCAAAACGTCCCCGTCTCGAAGTTCGTGCATAGTGAAATCGAACTTCCGTGACCCATAACTCTCCCGTTTGAAGTCCGATTTCAGAGTTCCGCCTGCCTATGGATTCGTATCGTCCTCATCTACGTAACGGTCTTCGGCCCTCGACCATCGGACCTGCCGGTCAAAAAGTCAACATTTGACCCCACTTAACCAAAATTACCAAAATGCCCCTAAACTTCCGAACGTCATAACTTCCTCCTCGAACGTCGGAATTGAACGTGCCACCTGTCTATGAACTCGTGACGTCACGAACTACGTCACGGTCATCGGTCAAAGTCCATTTGATAGCCCGATCGAAAAGTCAACGTTTTACCACCATCAGGGGCAAAACGGTCATTTTGTATCGTTCGTCCGATTTCGCCCAACTAATCACGGATTAGCCTCGCTAATCGTGATTAGTCACTAATATAATCCTGGAATTTGGGACGGGTCGTTACAATAAATTTCCAACTCATTCCACATGTTTTTCATGCTTCCTAGGAGTTGCACAAACGGCTTACCATCTTGTTGCAGATCAGAGATGTCCTTCTTTAATTGGAAAACACGAGCAGCATTATTCTGGTTGCCATACATTTCCTTGACCGTTTCCCATAGCTGGTACGAGGATTCTGAATAGCTGAATATTTCAGCTAACTTTCGTTCCATGGAATTCAAAAGCCATGACATAACTAGTTGATCCTTGCTAAGCCAAGATTCATAGTTTGGTGAGGAAGCATCAGGAACTTTGATGCTTCCATTTATGAACCCTAACTTGGATCTCCCACTCAGCGCCAAAGACACAGCTCTTGACCACGGCAAGTAATTAAACTCATTCAGTACGACTGAGTTTAATCTTTGATTTGGGTTGACGTCCACCTCATGTGCATTCACGGAGAAAAGCTCCCGGGAACTTTCAGCTTCTAATGCTAAAGGCTTGTATTCAGACATTTTGGAGAGTGAATACTCTCGGATAGCAGTATAGCAGAAGCAGGTTAATTTCCCTGCTCTGATACCATATTAAATTTCAAAGGTTGAATTGTATTTATCTTATATGATCCTTACAATTTGTACAACTATATATAGGCTTAGGGAAGCTAATTAACAACTCCTTGAATTAAGGGAATTGACAACAATTCCTTGAATTAAGGAACAACTCCCTTGAATTAAGGGAGATCCTTGAATTAAGGGAATTGACAACAATTCCTTGAATTAAGGAACAACTCACTTGAATTAAGGGAGATGACAACAACTCCTTGAATTAAGGGAGTTGACAACAACTCCTTGAATTAAGGGAAGTGACAACAACTCATTGAATTAAGGGTTCCAATACTCCTTGAATTAAGGGTTCCAATAATAACAACACACACATCTACTCGAAACAGATTCCTAAAGTCATGGTGACTGTGGCACTTGTCACAATCACACCTTCATCGTGAGCTGAATCACTTGATGCTAATGCATTGCTGCACTTGATCACCTGCATTGCTTCACTGGGCAACCGTGAGTTGAGTCACTTGAGTGTAGCACTATACTACTAACATAAACGGCATTCAATCATATTAGTTTATTTGATACATATGAAAAACTAAACGACATCTAATTTTTTTGATTTTTAATATAAATGATTTTGATATGATTATTTAGAAAATATACATTTTAGATTATGATATGAGTACAAAAATAATTCGATAAATAAAAAAGATTATACGAAGAGATAGCATTAAAGTGGGATGAATTATATATTTTTTCTTATGTACCTTTCTTTTTCACTTTTCATTTTTTTCCGATACAATTGGTTTCATTTGCAAATCAAAACTGGCCTTCCAAGTTTGCGGCATGACAAAACTCTTTTTGTTGAAATCCTTGATCTAAATCATTCATACAACAACTAATTAATCAATAATTAAGTTGTCTTTCCTCAACTTTATTTGTTTTAGATAATACTTATATCATATTCATGGTCGTCCAACGCGTCCTCACACCACCATTTTTATTTAACGAATAATCCATAAACATATATCATAATTAGAACTGTTAGAATTTTAGGTAATCATTTAAAGATCATTTATACAAAAAATAAATCAAATTGGAGATCATTCAACTATTCATATATGTAAACTAATCAGACAATTCACCATGAGAATTTTAATGGTTACTAATATCGTTGATTTATTTGATATATATAAATGACTAGAGAATCTTCAAAGATGTTTAATTTTAGCAGCGATCATAAAAAAAGTGGTTATTTAGGAAATGATCAATTCCCATTATTAAATATTTAAAAAATAATTCGATATATCAAAAGGTAATATAAAAAGATAACACTTTACTATTTTCCAAATATTTCTTATATCAGCATATCAACAATAAAAAAAATTACTATAATATATATATATATATATATATTGTATTTCGTCTTGTCCTTTGGCTCTTTATTAAGCACACTAATCTTTAATTTTCTCCTCTTGATTTGATTCTGTAAATTAAAAATTCAATTTCGATTTGGCCTGCATAGGTACATTAGTAATAAGCATGCAATATTTTATATTTATATATTTTCAAATTTAATATTTTATTTAATTCTATGTTTTATTCATCTGCATTTCATTATTTTGCGGACAGAGAGAGCATGGGGTAATGGTGGTTGCAATCTCCTGTATCGAGCGTCGTGTTGCAAATTAGTTAGCGCAAAAAGATGCCCAATTTTCTAAACCAATTAATAGAGTCGAAAGAGTCTCATAATTAACAATTAATTAGAGTGATGAATATAGTACCATACCCTATATACAGCCATCACCCACCCTACAAGTGTAGGGAAAGGAATAGGAGTATGGTGATAAGTCATAAGTGGTGGGGACAAACAGTAGGCAGCTTTGGTTCCTTCCTACATGATCATTTGTGGTGCCAACAATTGCAATGTTGTTCTATTTTGGTTCACTTTTGCTTTGAGAAGTTTAATTTCAAAGCTCGCAAATGATGTACTAAATTGTGTTGGGGCTCGACATTAGTGGTTGTTTTAGTGCATGACTTTAGCTTAGCACAAATCCCGTCTTTCATATTATTGTTTAAAGAAAAAATTGTTAGTTTAAACTATTATTTTTAACGTAAATTTTCACAATTTGGATACTTACAATAACTATTGAAGACCTGTATATGCGGAGCTCGACATAAAGTAGTCATGCGATTTTAATTTACTCAAATGATTCTTCTCAATACTGTGATATTCAAAAATAACCAAGGGATTTTACTCTAGTGATCCTTGATTCATTTGGTGTCCGGCTGACAGGTCTAGGGTGTGAGACACGTTGGGTACTACTTGTTGTCAAGAATGGTATGAAATCTAACATTTTTGGACTTTGTTGGGATAGGCTTCATCATTCGGACCACCAAAGGTTTGGGCAAATAAATATATTTATGGTGCAGATAATTCCCAAATTGAATGGCCATGGGCTTAGCTTGGCTATGGCCGCACCAGGGGCCCAAGTTTTAGATATAATCATAATTCGTAAGGACGATCTTGGGCTAAAGTTGATATTTTACGAAGGCATTGAATCACTACTTTCCCACCCAAGGCTAAGGCTTTGTGCACAGCCCATCTGGGCAAATAATGGACTCTTTGGTCCAGCATTAAATCTTGAATTGAAACGAGAATGGTAAAACCCATACTTCATAGGCTGCACCTCGGATCCTAATGAGCCGGCCACGATTCCCCTAGTGCCCAAATTCTAATACAAGCAAACAACCCATCATCAGGCACCTACAACTAGAAAAGTCGAACTTCGAAGTTAGCTGCAGGAGGAAAACCACTTCTCCAAATCTAAACTAAGCCATCATGCTGCCCAAAATTAATAAACTCAGCAGGGACAAAATTAGCTTTTTTGAGAGTATGAGATAATCTAATATCTTAAAAAGAGTTTCGCCATTTTTTCACCGTCCTAACAATATCCTTAACTCTCCAAAGAGGATCAAGCTTGGAGAAAATCAGAAAAATAAGGATGTTACAGTCACCTTCCCACAAGTAGATTTTGATAGCCATAGTCGAAAGCAGCTTTAAGCTCTTCCAATAATGCTAAAATTTCGGCGAATAAGCTATTAGTTTTACCCACCTCCAGGGCCGTCGAACAAAATGTACACTGAAAAAAGGGGAATTGGGGCGGTGGATTGGTTGCAGCTAGCTAGGCAAAGGCAAAGGCAAAGGGAATTGATTTTATCATTGAATTGAATTGAAGTTAAGTAGCTACCAAATCTAAAGTTAAGTAGCTACCAAATCTAACTGTATGTTTGTAATAAATTATTATTTGGGTACGTTGAGTAGATGGAGGAGTTATTTCGCCCTCCATCGATCGCCTTATTAATTATTAGGGCTATAATGCCTGGGCTTGCAATTTTTATCTTCATTTTTCTTTTTTCTTTTTACATGTTCATCTTCAAGTTGCCTTCACTCTTCAGGACCACTTGTGCACTATTATTAATTTCTTTGGAAAATGTGGGTAACGCTGTGGAAGGGAATTGTCGATGATCATGAGCTTTTGCTTTCAGGATATATTCTGCAATCGATCATCACATATCATGCATGGATCAGAATCACCAGCTTGTGATCCTTTAATTTATAAAAAGCTTCACTTCTTTATTTTCCGATCCCCTTTCCTCCTCTTTATTAATTTGCTTCTTATTTTTATAGTTACATAGTTGATAACTTACCATATTGATCGTGGACCGCATATATAATAAAACACATGCAGACAAAGCTAGGAAGAGCTTGTGAATAAAATTGTGATCGAGTGCAACGTGCATATATGCATGTATATATGGGAATGGGATTCAACTCCTTGGTGATTGATTGGTTGGGTCCAAGTGCCAAGTTGGTGACATGAAGACAAGAATCCTCCCTTTTCAAATTCAATCACGTACCTTTTGTCATCTTTTTCTTCTTTAACTTCTTTCTTACGGGTTCAGGACTAGGGCTGGATTCATATATGTCAATGGAAACGGGCCAATGATCATTCAGTCATCTCATACAATATATAATCTATATGCTAAGCTGAATGACCATAATATATATATATATATATAATCACAATTCAATTCACAACAAACACAGAAAGATAGGCCAGCTGTCAGCTGATCGACGTGAGGTATTCGTCCCACCGCGTGCCACTGGATTCCCATTCCATTCCACGTACCATACCGCCCCCCCTTCCACCGGCTTTGAAGATGCCATCCATACAAATATATGCATCTAGAATGCCCTTTCCTCCCTACTATAGGCTTTTTGTTAGTCCGCAAGACAATCACTTGGAGATTGGAATCCAAAACCATGCGACCCCTGGATCGATCGCCTTCCATATCCCAACCTACTATGATTCACATATATAACACCCATGTCCACACCCACATCCACCCACAAAGTGATTAGCTAGCTTGCTAGTGACGCCCTTATTTCCCTGCTCCACATATATAATCCTTTATCTCTTTTTTCTTTTTCCCTTTTTTATGTCTTGTGCATATAATATACATTTGTCTGTATTTTAAAATTTATAGTAAAGTTTCCATAAACGATCAATCTCAAATAATATTCCAGCGTGTATTCCAAATGTTATGATTGTTCAACTTATAAAAGAGACGATGTGCATTAGGGTTCAAAACCTAGAAGAAAGCAGTGAAATGAAGGAGAAGATGTGAAGAAGAAGAAGAGAGAAAGACACTGCTGTATTGAGAAAATGAGCGGTATTACATATTATTTACAGGAGATAGCTATATATATTTGATAGAGACTGAAAACAGAAAAATAAGCATAGCAAATGAACTTGAGACACATGGCTTTTCTTCACAGCTCATTACCAGCTGGAAGTTAACTGCCATAACAAACTGCACAACTAGCCTAACTGTCCTAACACCCGCCCTCAGCTTGATGGGGGGAACACAACATCAAGCTGCTGCCGAAGAAGTAATGCTGAGGAGAACACAAAGCCTTTGTGAAAAAATCTACAGGTTGGAACTTAGAGGCAACATACCTCAATGTAATGGAGCCATCTTTGACTTTCTCACGGGTGAAGTGAACATCTGCTTCAATGTGTTTTAGCTTGGAATGATGCACATGATTAGTTGCAAGAGCCAAGGCTGAGATGTTGTCACAATGAAGGGAAGGGACAACAGTAAGTTCAATCTGTATATCTTTAAATAAATGTCTTAGCCACTGTAGCTCAGATGCGGTATCAGCCATAGCCCTGTACTCAGCTTTTGTGGAAGATCGACTTACACAGTGTTGTTTTTTACTGCACCAAGAGATAGGTGACTTGTTGAGCAAGATAACAAAACCAGATGTTGATCGTCTGTCATGCGGATCACCTGCCCAGTCAACATCAGAGAATGCTCTAAGATGTATACCTGTGTTAGAGAAAGCACTGAGTTGTAGACTGGTGTCTGAACTTGCAACATGTTGTAAGACTATGCCATGGTCAATAGTCCCCTGTATATAACACATAATTCTCTTAGTAGCAACTAGATGCTGTTGTGTTGGTTGCTGAAGAAACTGACATACAGTGTTCACACTATAGGCTATGTCAGGCCTTGTAAAAGTCAGGTACTGCAAACATCCCACCAGACTTCGAAAATAGAACACTTCTTCATCATTCAACCTCTGACATGTGTCCTTAAGTAACTTCACACCAACCTGACTTGGGGTAACCTGAGTATTGCACCCTGTCATGCCAGCTCTTTCCACCATATCCCTTGCATACTTGGACTGCGACAAAAAAAGATCCCCATTAGGTAGGTACTTGATTTCCAAACCTAAGAAATAATGAAGAGGGCCCAGATCTGTCATTTCAAACTCCTACTGAAGAGCAGTTTTAACCTCCTGAATTAGAGCCTGATTGTTCCCAATGATGATAATGTCATCAACATATAACAACAAGTAAACCAACGAACCAGCTACTGTCTTGATGAACAGACTAGGATCAGCATAGGAGGTATGAAAGCCTAGAGTGGGAAGAAAGCTGGTAAACCGTTCATTCCAAGCCCTAGGAGCTTGTTTTAAGCCATAGAGAGACTTGGAAAACTTACAGCCATGAGCAGGACGATCTGGATCAATGAAACCACCAGGCTGAGTCATATAGACCTCATCATGTAAGTACCCATTTAAAAAATTATTCTTCATTTCTAACTGGTGTAGTTTCCACCCAAAATGAGCAGCTAGTCCCAATACCAATCGAACAGTAGTATGTCCTACCACTAAGGAGGAAGTCTCATCATAATCGATTCCTTGAGCTTGACTAAACCCTCTAGCCACCAATCTGGCCTTGTGCCTAGCAACTGTGCCATCTTCATGTTTCTTAAGTTTAAAAATCCACTTACAACTGAAAACATTCTTGTTGGGGGGTAGAGGTACTAGTGAAATGACCCGTCCCGAATTCCAGGATTAGATTAGTGACTAAGGGAAGATTAGTGAGTTTAATCAGTGATTAGTTGAGCGAAATCGGTCGATCGGTGCAAAATGACAGTTTTGCCCCTAGTCGTGGGTAAAATGTTGACTTTTGACTCTGGGAGTCAAACGTACGAGGACCGATGATCGTGACGTTGATCGGGACGTCACGAGTTAGTAGACAGGAGGCACGTCGAAATCGAACGTCGAACAGAGAAGTTATGGTCACAGAAAGTTCAATTGGACTATGCACGCATTATGAGGCGGAAATTATGTGACAAAATCTGATTGGGCAGATATTTATGTGGGACCCATGGATGAGTCCCATTGGCCATCAACTCTAAAATGTGGATATAAATTGTGATTGGGCCACTTGTATTAAAATATATATATTTTCCACCCACCTCTCATCCCAGCCATTCATCTCTACGTTTCCCTCTCTCATCTGATTATCATCAGATATCATCCTCATTGTTCATCCTCTAAACCCGAGCACCATTCTCCCTTCCCTCTAAACAAACACACGACACAAACACACCACCCCACCACCATATTTTCATCCATGCGTTCGTGTGGAAGACTAGTGAGAAACTGAGAGTGACGAGGACGACGGTACACAGCGGTCCACGACGGAGGTACGTCGGACCGAGAACCCATTGTTTTAAAAAATTGGAAGTTGAGTTTTGGTTGTTGTTTTGAGCTTCCTTTAATCCTAACACGACCTAGGGACCAGGACGACTCGATGAGGATCAATTTCGAAGGAAATGGATGACTAGAAGGACTGGAAACCGAGCTTGAAGGTCAAGCTTACTGTTTGATCATGGGAGGTATGCGTTCGTTTGTTTTTACCGTGTTTTGAGGACGTAGATCGATAGGGATTGTTATTAGGAACCTATAGAAACTGAAAGGATGGAAAAAAGATTTAAAAAAATTGGAGAATTTAGAACCCTGAACCGATCACGCCGGTCCAGACCGGTCTTGTCCGATCGAAACAAGTGAACCGGGTTCGCTGGAGGTAGGGGATGATGAACAGTGAAGGCACCTAAGGGTGCGTGGGGGGTATTTTGGGGACGACTTCAACATGAATTTTAATCTATTCGATGTAAAAAATATTTTGGGACTGGTTTCCTATCGATCGGACATCATTTCGATATAGTTCGGGATGTCCGAAAGTTTAGGATCGAGTTTAAAAATAGTTAAAAATTTGGGAAAATTACGGGGCTTCAATGAGAGGTTAATAAGGTAGTTAATAACCCTCTAGTATGATTTGGACAAGTTTGGGAGTCTCGGTGACAGTGATTAGCCCGGGGAGGCTTACAATACGCAAATCGAGGCGGTAGCGTAGGATGGTCTGTGAGTGGACCTTGATTTCTAAACTGTGATGCATGGATAATTGTTTTATATGATTTACATATGTGATTCTATGATGATGATTTGGATATTGGTGATTTACACTATTTCACGTATTTCGAGGCGATTTACGTATTTGCACGTAAATCGAGGTTTATGTTTTTGCACTGACTATACGTGCTTATGGTTTTGATAATGGTTTAATGAAATGGTTTCGGATTTGAAAAGGTAAACTCAGGCTCAAGACCCATTTGTTTTGGAAACTCCCGGACTTGAAGTCCAATTAGTTACGTTATCGGGCCCGACTCCCAATTGGTTCATAAATTGATTTCGGGTTTGGAAATATGGAATCGGGCATGAGACCCATTTGATTTACGAACTATCAGACTTTGAGTCCATTTTATTTAATAAGGCACCGGGCCGGAGGCCCAGTTGATTTACAAAATCGGGCTTGAGGCCCAATTGATTTACGAATTGGGTCGGAGCCCAGTTGGTTACGAAGTCGGGCACGAGGCCCATTTAGTTTACGAAATCGAGCACGAGGCCCATTTAGTTTACGAAACTGGGCACGAGGCCCATTTGGTTTATGAAATCGAGCACTAAGCCCAGTTACGGTTTACGTTTGTGATTTCGGGTTCAGAGACCCTAAACGGATTTGGATTTGGAAATGATGGATTTCCGGTTTCATGACGGTTTATGGGGATTGGGTATGAACCTTTGAAAGGTTTTGAGAATGATTTCAAAATGATTTTTCATATACCATCCTTATATGTTTATGAATTGTCTCCTCCGAGGAGGGTCGTTGGCCTGGGTGGACCCCGGAGTA
Organism: Prinsepia uniflora; assembly: GCA_032719365.1. Lineage (NCBI taxonomy): Eukaryota > Viridiplantae > Streptophyta > Magnoliopsida > Rosales > Rosaceae > Prinsepia > Prinsepia uniflora. Next base: position 71,639,043 of record CM064866.1, on the reverse strand, counting down.
GTCACAGAGCACTAACTAAGTGGAATCGCCCCCGTTGGGTACCTTACTCTCAAGAAGGATATTATGGATTATAACCCCCAGGGAGGGTCATTGATCTGCAGACATTGACCTGGGTGGGCCTTGGGGAGACTTGGGATTTGAGACCCCGGGTAGCACGCGCATAGCTTTAGAAACCGTGACAGAATTGGTTATATGATATATGTTAAACATGATTTCTTGGATTTGAGAAATTGTGTTTTGTGAATGATAAATGGATTTGGGCTGAGTTCCCACATATGGTTACTAAGCTATGGATTTGTATAAATGGTTTTGGGCAGGGGCCCGGGTAACTTGAATTTACGGAACTTGGGGCTGAGACCCTAAATATGGTTGTTTAAACATATGATTCGATAAATGGTTTTCGTATGCATGCATGCTTTTTAGTGAAGAGCATAAAGGTCTTTTATGAAATGTGTTTTATTTAATCGTTGATTTTCGTCCACTCATAGTTTTTTATGGTTTTAATACCTTTCAGGTTGATCATAGATGCGGATTGTAGTAGAGACCTAGACATCACACTCCTCCACCGGATCCTAGCACACTCTAGAAACCGGTCGGGCTTATGGTTTTAATTTATTCTCTTATCTGACACTTCGTGTCAGACGAGATCATGACGCGTCCCGTGTTAATCCCGGGGGGATTAGGATGAGTCGTGTCAACTAGTGTCTAAGTTTTCTGAGAGGTCAAAACCTGCATTTCACACTGCATTGTTGTATTCCATTCTGGACATTGAAGAACAACCTTATAGGAATGAGGTTCTGTGAGAGCAGGATCAAGTGAGGGATGAGAATGTACTGCAAGCAAACATTTGGGTTTGAAGATGCCTCTTTTAGCTCTGGTAAGCATAACATGAGTATTGTAGTCTGTAGTAGAGTTGCCACTGGATGCAGAATGTTAGTCTCGGAAATAGGGTTGAATTGACTCTTGGTGCCTAGAGCATCAATGACAACAAAGAGACCTTCTCCTGGGACAGTATTGACAGATATGGCACCTGTGGATTCTCCAAAATGAATGGTAGTGTGATTTGTGGGAGAGAAGGCACTGAGATCAACCACCAAATTTGGTCCAGGAAGATCAGGCAGAGAGTGATTCATGTGCTTAACAAGGGGAGGTTAAGTACTCTGATGATCAGCAGATAGAGGAACTACAGAATCAGACATAGAATGAGGAATGAAATTATGAACAGAAACAGTAGATGTGGTATTAACAAAAGCAGTAGGGGACTCAGCATCCAAGGATGCAGAAGTCTCAGAAGAAGGATGAGAAGAACATGAAACAGGTACTACTGTTGTCGAGAGAGGGAGGCTTCAGTGATCCTAGTAATGGGGGCATCAACAGAGTTCAAATGGACCTCAGAATATACTGATTCAGAGGTCTCAGAGAAAACCTGTATAGGTGCTGGAGGAGCTGAGGGATGAGGAAGTTGTGCAAAATGTGGAAGTTGAGGTTGGATCACAGGACTGAGCTGCTGGGAAGCTGATTTTGAGGATGAGAAGGCATATGGAAAACAGGTCTCATCATAGACAACATGTCTAGAAATAACCAGCCTTCCTGATTATGTATGAAAACAGATAAAACCTTTGTACCCTAAAGCAATGCCAACAAAAACACACTGATCTGACTTGGCCATCAATTTGTGGGTATTGTACTGAGTTAAAAGTGGATAACAGGCACACTAAAACACTTTGATAACATCTAACCCAGGAAGTTTCTTATACATTTTTTCATAAGGAGATTGTATTTGCAGTGTGTCAGTTGACATCCTGTTGATCAGAAAAATGGCCAAAGCACATGCATGGTACCAAAACTTATCTGGTAAGGAAGCTTGCTTGACCATAGTGACTGTTGTTTCTCTGATATGCCTGTTTTTTCTCTCTGAAACCCCATTATGTTGGGGGGTATAGGGACAAGAAATGTGATGAAGAACACCCCTTTCATTTAGGAAGTCCTTAAATGTTAAGCTCATGAACTCTCCACCACCATCTGATCTTAAGCACTTAATAGAGACATGGAATTGATTTAACACATAGGCAAACATCATAGTGTACTAAAACAAAAGGTTCAGTAGCTCTAGATGTAGAAACTGGAAAATGAAGCTTGGTGAATTTGCCTTTGATACAAGCTTGACACAAGGGAGAAGGTGTACAAGACTTATTTTTGTCTAAGAGATAGGCTTTCTTCAACATAGACCTGGTAATGTCATTAGATGGATGTCCCAACCGTTTATACCATAGCTCATGCTGAACTTGTTTTCCAAGAAAAACGGAATGCTGCAACTGGAACTGAGCCAGCTGGGAAGCATTTTGTTGAAGACATGGAAGTGGATATAGCCATCCTCTACTCAACCCCCTGAACAGGACCTTGCCCTGCAGCTTGTCTTGCACAATGCACTCAAACTCATCAAGGATAACCCTGTAGTTGTTATGCTTGCAGAGTTGATGAACATATAGCATATTTGCTTTGAGTTTAGGAATTAGCAGAATATTAGACAAGGCTAATACTCCTAAAGAGGAATTACCACTGTGTGTAATAGAAAAATTCTCACAATTCCCAATAGTCACAGTATCAGTAGTAGGATAAGAAGTGACATTATGAAGCAACTGGATGTCATTGGTCATGTGGTTAGAAGCCCCAGAATCTCCAATCCAATAGGGCATATTTGGGCTACCAACAGACCTGATATTTCCAGAGGCTACCATTACATTTTGACCAGCAAAAGACACATTATTACCATCTGTTGTAGAATTGCTCATTATAGGAGAGTTGTGGTTGGTAGGAAAACCAGACAGGTCAGAAGAACCAAAAACAGAAGAACCAAACAGAGAACCATTGGTGTTGTTTGTGTTGTTGAAACTGTGATGATTTATGGTGTTGAAACTAGGTCTGTTTGTGAAGAAACTAGACTGACCTCTTGGAGTAGAGGCACCACGTGAATTTGGAAAACCAATCAAATGATAACACCTATCGGCTGTATGGTACTTCCTTCCACAGTACTGACATTCAACACCATTGTTACTTCTACCTGTTTCAGCACCCCTACCAGTTACATCAAAAGCTTACAGTTTAAGACAGGTCTTGGCACAATGTCCTGTCCTATTGCACAGCTGACAGGCACTAGAGTATTGACCAAAAACAGAACTCCCTTTTCCTCCTACATTGTTCTCTCTTCCCTCAAACTGGCCTCCTCATTAGCAAAGAATGCTGGGAAAGACTGATTCCCAAAACCATCACCAGTATAAGCAAGGAAATTCATTGAGTATGGGGGCATGTGAGTAAACTGAGCTTGAGAGGACAAGGGTGTTGATGGGATAGACTGCATGTGATGAGGAGGCTGATAAGCAGACCCAACAAGTTGAGAGGTGGACATTACCAAAGAAGGGGCTTATGTACCAGGTGTCAGGACCCGTCCCAATCCCCCAGGAAATAACGAGGGACGTTCCTGATCCCGTCTGACACAGAGTGTCAGACCAGGGAAAATTTGAACTTTTAGCCCGCAGGCTTCCAGAGTATGCCATGATCCGGAGAAGGTATGTGATGTCTCGGTCTCTGCTACAGTCTGCATCCGTAATCAACCTAAAGGGTATTAAAAACAGAAAGACTGTGAGTGGACGAAAAGTAATAAGTTCATAAACACATTTTATAAAGACATTTATGCCCTTCACTAAAAAGCATGCATGCATAGGAAAATCATTTATTAAACCACATATGTTTAAATAACCAAATCCATACGGGCTCCTGCCCAACACCATTTACGGAAATCTAGAACAAAGCAAACATATGTGGGATCTCAGCCTATATCCATTTATCAACCATAAAACACAATTTTGCAAACCAATTGAAATCATGTTTATCATATATTTCATATAACCAATCCTGTCACAGAATCTAGAGCTACGCGCGTGCTACCTGGAGTCTCAAGCCCAAATCTCTCCAGAGTCCACCCAGGTCAATGTCCGTAGATCAATGATCCTCCCTAGAGGTTATAATCCATAGCCTTTCAGAGAGTAAGGAACCCAACGGGGGCGACTCCACTCAGTTAGTGCTCTGTGACTACTCCGGGGTCCACCCAGGCCAACGACCCTTCCTGGAGGAGACAATTCATATATAAAGGATTGTATACGAAAAACCTTTTAAGGGTTCATGCTGGTCCCCATAAATCGTCATGAACCATAAAAACCTTTCAAGGGTTCATGCTGGTCCCCATAAACCGTCATGAACTGAAAATCTATTTATGGGTCCCTGACCCGAAATCACAATCTTAAAACATAAAGGGGCCCCTAAGCCCGAATCCATGTACAAACTAGGGCTCTGGCCCGAATTGTAAACCAGTTGGGCCTCGTGCCCGATTCGTAAACTAAATGGGCCTCATGCCTGATATAGTAAACCAAATGGGCCTCGTGTCCGATTTCATAACTAAATAGGCCTCGTGCCCGATACGTAAGTCAACTGGGCCTCGAGCCCGATACACAAACCAATTGGGCCCCGAGCCCGATACGTAAATCAACTGGGCCTCCAGCCCGATGCCTTTTTAAATCAAATGGACTTCAGGTCTGAGAGTTCGTAAATCAAATGGGTCTCGTGCCCGGTCCATATTTCCAAATCCGAAATCGATTCAAGAACTAATTGGGCCTCTGGCCCGAGAACGTAACTAAAAGGGACTTCGAGTCCGAGGGTTTCCAAAAAAAATGGGTCTCGAACCCGAGTTTACCTTTTTCAAATCCAAAACCATATCATGAAATCATTTCCAAAACTATAAGTACGGAAAATCAGTGGAAAATTGAAAACCTCGATTTACGTGTAATCACGTAAATCGCCTCGAAATGCGTGAAACCATATAAATCACAACCATCCAATTCATAATCATAGAATCATATCCATAAATCATATAAAACATTTATGCATGCATCACAGTTTAGAAATCAAGGTCCACTCACAGACCATCCTAAGTTGCCACCTCGATTTGCGTGCCGTAAGCCTCACCGGGCTAATCGTCGTCACAGAGACTCCCAGACCTGTTCAAATTAATCTAAAGGGTTACTAACTACCTTATTAACCTCTCATTGAAGCCCCATAATTTTTCCGAATTTTTAACTATTTTAAATCTCGAACCTAAAGCTTCCGATATCCCGAACATTATCGAGACGATGTCCGATCGACATGAAACCAATCCCAAAATATTCGTTACATCGAATAAATTAAAAGTAATGTTGAACACTTCCACATAGGACCCACCACGCGCCCTCACGCACCACCCAAGTGGGCTACGCGTGAGCCCACGCGCCTGCATTATTCACCTTCTTCAACCTCTAGCAAGTCCGGTTTAGACCGGTTCGAACCGGTTTGGTTAGACCGAACTGGCGGTCACGGTTCACGGTCTAAACTCACCTATTTTTGTTCCATTTCATCCCATTTTCATTCTAATCTCTTCCTAATTCCATTTCCTATCTTTCTACCATTTAAAATCACAGAAAAGGGACATTGAGGGTACCTTTCCGATCGAGGTAAACTCCTCTATTTTTCCACAGCCATACTCTCCCTTCTCCGGCCACCATTTGCCACAGTTCTGAGCTCCCTGAGCTTGCCTCTCCTCCACAACCAACGTCTAAGCCACCAAAACGATCGACACCCCTTGGACCTCGATCCACCATTTTGACCCGAAAACTGGACTCTCGGTTTCCGACCGTCATTGACCTCCTCTGGCCATGGTTCCAATCCTAAACCACTCCTACGATCACCAGAAATCCCTTCCCACAGTTAAAATCCACAAAAACTCATTAAAACCCATATCCAAATTTTCAAAACACTTACCTCGCGGTCCCCGATTTTCCTCCGTCGTGGCCTGGCGTCCACGTCTATTGATCAAGCACTCTCCCTCTGTGTAACGACCCGTCCCGGAAGTCGGGATTAGGGAAGTGATTAGTGATGGATTAGCTGAGTCAATCGGTGGTCAGTTGGTTACTTTTGGACTTTGGGCGCGGAATGACGGTTTTGCCCCTAGAACGGGCAAAAATGTTGACTTTTAGTTTTTGTGGTCAATTGGGCGTTGACCGATGACCGTGACGTAGTTCAGGACGTCACGAATCCGTAGACAGGTGGCACGTCCGATTTGGACAATCGGAGAAAAGTTATGGTGTTCGGAAGGTTAAAGGCGTTACGGTAATAAAGGGAAAATGTTAACTTTTGCTGGACTCTTGGTTTTCACGTAGACCGAGGACCGTTAGATAGGTCTCGACGTCCTGAGTACAACGACAGGCGGCACGCTATCATCGGACGTCGGACGGTAAAGTTATGGGTCTAGGAAGTGAAGGGCAAAATGGTAATTTTGGACTTAGGGGCATTTTGGTCTTTTCACATTGAGCCAATCAGATAAGGCCATCTGGGTTTGTGTAATTGGATATTTATCTTGTTGTCCATAGAAAGTTGGACACGTGGGGTGAACCTAGAGGATTCTAGGAAGTTTATGGTGTGCACGGGTACAACTTGTACACATTTAAACCGTGCAATTGTTCATCCTTCGTAGATCAGAGAGTGAGACGGTGAGGATTTTCTGGTTCGATTCTGTGTGTGTGTGACCTTGTGACTTGGTGAGAGTGACAGAGAGAAGGGAGAAACTGGTGAGTGGCTTGTGAGTGAGAACTGTGTGAGAAATCACAGTGGGAGAGTGGTGTGAGTTCTCAGGAAAACAGAGAGGGTCGAAGTGGTGATGCAGCCACAGACGATCGATTTGATCCAATCAAGTTCGAAGGGAGGCTAGTGTAATGACCCGTCCCGAATATCGGGATTGAATATTAATTAATCATGATTTAGAATGACTAATCGGGGATTAGTTGAGTGAAATCGGACGAAACGTGCAAAATGACCGTTTTGCCCCTGGCATGGGCAAAATGTTAACTTTTAGTTCGGGCGGTCAAATGGACTTTGGCCGGTGACTGTGACGTAGTTCGGGACGTCACGAGTTCATAGACAGGTGGCACGTTCGATTCCGACATTCGTAGAGAAAGTTATGATGTTCGGAAGTTGAGGGGCATTTTGGTAATTTGGCATAGTAGGGGCCAAATGTTGACTTTTTGATCAGGAGGTCCGATGGGCGAGGGCCAAGGACCGTTACGTAGGTCTCGTCGATACGAATCCAACGACAGGCGGCATGCCGAAATCGGAGATTCGACGACGAAGTTATGGTCACGGAATCGAGCTCGATTAACCGAACGAACCGGGATTAAAATAATATTTTAATATGAACAGTACCCGGTGACTGTGCACATTCGGATGAGTGACAAGTGTCACCCATCCCTTGATTCCAGCTCCATGTTTCCCTCCCAACACCATCATTACAACATCATCATTTATCCTTCATCATTTTCCTCCATTTTCTCCTTAATTTTCTCCTTCTTTGTCCTTCTTACCCGTGAGCTTTGAGCAGCAGAATTGGAGAGTGTTGGCTGCCATTTCTAACTGGTTTTGAGGGCAAAATCGAGTGCTTGTTGAGACTAACTCAATTGGGTAAACACGGGAGATTGAGAGTGGCTGAAAACTAGGAATTCGAAATTGGGTTTTTGGGAGGAAAAATCAAATTGGATGAATTGAGCCTTGTTGATCGAAATTGGGTTTAGTTTCTGTCTTCTGGGATTACTACGATCAATTTTGTAGAAGGAACTATGAGGAAGGAAACTTTCAGAAATCTCGAGGTTGAGTCGAGGGAATTGAGGATCCCACGATGCTTCTGGATCCATCAATTGAAGGAAAACGTTGGAGATTGACTGAACTCCATGGTTGCACAGTGACGAAGAATCGAGTTTGAGTCGTGGCGTTTGAGCCACGAATTGATGCAATTGAGTTGGGGAAAATACTTACCTGAGTCCATTGAAGCTTACTGGTGAATCAATTGAACGAAATCAAGAAGGTTTGATGGTTTTCGAAGGATGAACAGTGGCCGGATGTCCTTCGATTGATCATCTGTGATCGTGAGGTTAGAGGTAATGTTTTTTGTAATTAAGTCCACAGAACTCTAATTAGACTTGAATCGAAACTGACTGAATGTTCAATTGGTGGAATCAATGTCGAATTGACAGAAAACGAACCGGGTCGCCTCGCGGGTTAAATGGCCCGTTTTACAGACAAACGGGTGAGGGAGACAGCACTGTAGCTGGCGCGTGGGTTTCACGCGCAGACACTCACGCCGGCGCGTGGGGGCGCGTCCGGCCTAGTCTCAAGGTGAGGTCAACATGACTTTTGATCCTCTCAGTGTAACGAACATTTTGACGTTGATTTCGATGAAATCGGATATTATTTCGTTAATGTTCCGCGTATCCGAAGTTTTGTATTACGATAAAAATACGTATTTAAATCCCGGAAAAATTGGGGAAAATTATATGATGTATTTTGAGATGTTAGTAACCCTCTATAATGATTTTGGACAGGAGTTGTGATTTCCAGATTTTACGGAAAAACGTGCAACTCGGAAACGGACCGTTTTGGACGGTGTGTGTGAGTGGACTTTGTTTTCTAATCGTGATGCATGCATATCTGATTTCTAATGCCTTATTATATGATTTTATATGCTTGGGCATGATTTGTGTTTCAATCCGGTAATTTCTCAGTTTTATGATTATTATATTATTATTATTGGGTGATTTTCGAGAAATTACGAAATTTGGTAAAAATGATGTTTGGACTTGGTTTATGAGTCCGGGATTGTAATTGATTGAAAATAAGGTTTGGACTCGGATTATTGAGTCATGGATTGAAAAATGATGTGGTGACTCGGGAATGAGTCGAGGGTCAATTTCGTGGATTTACGTGAAAATGGCAACGGAGGTTGCAACGCATGGATTTGCGTGATAATGTTATTTTGGGCATGAGAACCCAAGTGATTAGTGATTTTGTCTCGGATATGGAGTCACTTGTGAAATTGTGAAATTAATGATTTATTGGGATTTATGATTATTTTAATCAGTCTTTCGAGCACGTTTTACGGGGAACGTGCAAATGGTGTTTTGGGCTAGGCCCGGAGTCTAAATGATTTCTAAAATGATATTTTGACTTGGTTGGTGAGTCAATGATGATTTCCGGATTATTCTATTGATTTAAATGTGATTTTAACGGTTTATGTGAAAAAGGTATTTTGGGCTTGAGATCCAGTTGAGAATGATCTTGACTTGGTATGAAGTCAAGATTTGATTGAAATGTTTTGGGATGTAATTCCCGGGATGGTTTTCATTGTGATTGTGATATTCCCAGACGGTCGGTGCTTGGGGGGATTACCCAGACGATCGGAGCTTGGGGGATGTGATTGTAGGATCGGGAGTTGATCCTATGGTAGTCAGCTTCTCGGATGAGGCTGAGCCTGGATGTACCACTCGGAGGTGTCTGAACCTGGGGATGTGTTCGCCCAGAGGTGACTGAGCCCGAGGGGGTTGAGCCCAGAGGTGTCTGTTCCCGAGAGAGTGACTGGATATTGGCCTACGCGTAGTGCAGCACTTGTGAGTAGTGCAGTTTGATTGATTGTGCACTTGTGAGTAGTGCAGATGTGATTTGTGATATTTTATGCACTTGTGAGTAGTGCGGATTGATTGGATTGATATATTTGTTGTGCACTAGTGAGTAGTGCTGATTGGTATTGATTGTGATGATGTACTGGTATTGAGTACGGATTTTTGGTCTTTGTGGCCAGGTGATTATGTTTTCACATGTGTTGGCCTGCGAGCCGGGATTTGATGTTTTATAACATGAACTGATTTGGTGAACATGAGTTTTATGGACCATGGGAAAATATGTTTTGATTCTATCGATCACTCATGTTTTACGATATGCATGCAAGTTTGTGAAAACTGGAGGGTAAGATTGTATTTCGGTAAATGTTTTTATAAGAGGTCATTTTTGTCCACTCACACCTTTTCTGTTTTGTGACCCTCCAAGCCGTGGTACGACGTTCGGGACTGATCATGAGGCAGTGACAGCAGCAGAAATCCGCGCGAACATCCCTTGTCTAGCAAGCACTGAAGGGGAGTTTCGGACCTTTAGTTGACTTGTCAGACGGGAGCAGGACCGGGCACGGTTTTTGACGTCCAGTTGGGACGGGTCCTGTCAGCTAGGACGGCTGAGGACAACTCTGTGGACACAGAAGAGCACGACGGAGTGTACGGCGGAGGTTGTAAAGACGGTAAGCCCCTGTTTCCCCTGTTTTGCCGTTTTGATTCAAACGAAAAGTCGTGGCTTTTGGGGCTGCGTCGAGGGATTTTGTGAGTTCTTTGAGGCTTAGTAGAGTCCTAGGAATCATTTAAACTCGAAGCTGTGATGGGGGATTGCTTGGTTGGCCAGGAACCGAAACAGAGGTTTCAGACAGTTGTGGTTCGAGCTTGAGGACGACAGGTTAGAGGCTGTAATGTTTAGATTTTAGGATTGAAAATGGTTACTAGGAAGAGGACGAAACTAATGGGATTGAAAGGACTGAAATCGAGTAGGAATTGAGAGAGAACCGGTCACGCCGATTTGGTTCAGTTGAACCGGCTGGCTAGAGGTTGAAGATGACCCTGTAGCAGGCTCGTGAGGGCGCGTGTGGAAGAATCTGGGGAACCTTCCAAGATGGTTTTGAGTCTAATTGTTGTAACGAATCTGTTGGGATAAGTTTCGGGATAATCGGATGTCGTCTCGGGTTAGTTCTAAGTGGTCGAAGGTTTAGGGTTCCGTTTAGTTACGTTTTAAGTCTGGGGAAAATTGGGGAAAATTAGGAGAAACTTGGTGGACGTGTTAGTGAGTCATTTTGGTGATTCTGGACAGGTTCGGGAAAGCTGAGGATAGCGGAATGGCCGGGAACGGCGTAAGTGCACGTGTATCGAGGCGACGTCGGAATGGTCTGTGAGTAGACTTTGCTTTCCAACTCTTGATGCATGCATATATGTTTTAATATGTTTTCATACGTGATTCAATGATTTACTTTATGATCTTGATGGTTTACGAAATTTCCTGTTTTACGATATTGCGAACGTTCTTGTGATTTGATCATGGTTTTAATGGTTTGATTTCGGGATTTGAAATGTGATTTGATTTCAAGGATTTGAAATGGATTCAGAAAAGTGATTTCGGTCTTGGAGCCCTGTTCTTGTGATTTCGGAAATGATGTTTTGGATTCGGTTTTGAGATTCGGAAAGGAAGTCTGGATTTGGGTTCGGGACAGTGGTTCCGGATGCCGGCTTACGGAATCATTGTTGCGAATCCGGAGATGGATTTTCTATGGTTTTCATTGTTGATTGAAAAATGGTTTTGGGTTTAAAGACCCGGAAAGAAAATAAAACCCACTGGATCTGGTTTTGAGTTTAAAGAATCGGATTGATTGACGGGGGGAGGGCCCTGGATTGATGTGTTTTGAGTTTAAAGACTCGGTATATGTTTTGAGTTTAAAGACTCGGTATAAGTTTTGAGTTTAAAGACTCGGATATGATACCCCCCGAGGCCTGTGATTGTGTTTTGAGTTTAAAGACTCGGATATCCCGGGAAGGCCTAGCTAATTGCGCATTGTGTTTTGAGTTTAAAGACTCGGGCGCACTTGAGATCCAGTAAACTTGTATGATTGATGTTTTTCACTGGTTTTCTGATGTTTTGGGCAGTGGCCCGAATGAAGTGGATTTGAAGAGTTTTGGGACTGAGTTCCCGGATTTGAGATTGATTTGAGATTTGAGGCTGAGGCATGGATTTGAATAACGGGTTTGATACGATTTGATAAACAAGGTTTTTCAATGATGGTTTTCGGATATGAATGGTTTCATGACTTGACTTGATATGCATGCATTGGTTTTTGAAACGAACGGTATAAATGTACTTGTGTTTTCTGTTAACTGTTTTTGAACTATACTTTCTTTTTGTCCACTCACAGTCTTTTCGTGTTTTCGATACCCTCCAGGTTGTTGCGGTGCGGGCTGTTGGTCGAGAGAGACGGAGACATCACACCCATGATCCACAGTAGTTTAGTACACTCTGAGAAGTCCGGTTATCTTTTTGGATGGTTGGAACTAGAATCCCTTGTCCGACTTACGTGTCACATGAAGGTTGGACTTCAGTTTAGCCTACGTGTCATGTGTAAGTTAGACGGGATCAGGATTTAGCCCTTAATCCATGGGGATTAGGGGTGGGTCCTGACACTCTGTGTAATGACCCGTCCCGAATATCGGGATTGAATATTAATTAATTATGAATTAGAATGACTAATCGGGGATTAGTTGAGTGAAATCGGACGAAACGTGCAAAATGACCGTTTTGCCCCTAGCGTGGGTAAAATGTTGACTTTTAGTTCGGGCGGTCAAATGGACTTTGACCGATGATTGTGTCGTAGTTCGGGACGTCACGAGTTCATAGACAGGTGGCACGTTCAATTCCGACATTCGTAGAGAAAGTTATGATGTTCGGAAGTTGAGGGGTATTTTGGTAATTTGGCATATTAGGGGCCAAATGTTAACTTTTTGATCGGGAGGTCCGATGGGCGAGGGCCAAGGACCGTTACGTAGGTCTCGTCGATATGAATCCAACGACAGGCATGCCGAAATCGGAGATTCGACGACGAAGTTATGGTCACGGAATCAGGCTCGATTAACCGAACGAACCGGGATTAAAATAATATTTTAATGTGAACAGTACCCGGTGACTGTGCACATCCGGATGAGTGACAAGTGTCACCCATCCCTTGTTTCCAGCTCCATGTTTCCCTCCCAACACCATCATCACCCCTAATCATCATGTTCTCCACCATTTTCCTTTATTTTCTTTGAAATTTCTTCAAACCGTGCACATTTTGGGGAGGGATTGAACTGGGAGAATTGGCTCCTTTTCTCTGCCGTTTTTGTGAGAAAAATGAGAGTTGGAATGACTGGACTAACAAGGGAAACACGAGGGGTTGTGAGTGTGAGGAATTCTGGGTTTCGAATTTTAGAAATTTTGGGGGGAAAATTCAATTGTTGCGAATTGGGCCGTGAGGAGTGGAATTGAAGCTCGAGTTAGCTTCCTGAGATCAGTACGAGTCGATCCACATCAAAAACACGAAAAATTGGCAACATTTTGGCTCTGAACACACTTGGTGACAGAGGAGGAAATTCGAGATTGAGTCGAGGAATTGGAGGCTTCGATGGATGAAATTGAGCTGGGGATTACGTTCCTGAGGATCCCACGATGCTTCTGGAAGGATCAATTGAAAGAAAACGGTTGTGATTGGCTGAACTCCATGGTTGCACAGTGTACGGATGTTCGAGTTGAGTCGTGAAGATTGAGCAATGGATTGATGCAATTGAGTTGGGGGAAAGGTTTTACTGAGTCCATGGAAGCTTTTGGTTGAATTAATTTAGGGATATCGATCGAAATTGATGGGGTTCGAGGGATGAACAATGGACGGGTGTTCTTGGTGTTCATCATCGAATCGTGAGGTTTGGAGTATGTAATCGTGTAATTGTTATTACAGACCTCTAATTAGACTTGTAACGAAGCTGTATGAATGTTTAATTGAAGGAATTAATGTCGAATTGACAGGATTGGAACCGGATCGTGTCGCGGGTTAAACGACCCGTTTACCAGACAAACGGGCTTGAACGACGACACTGTAGCTGGCGGGTGGGTTTCACGCGCAGCCACTCACGGCGGCGCGTGAGGGCGCGTCCGGCCTAGTCTCAAGGTGAGGTCAACATGACTTTTGATCCTCTCAGTGTAACGAACATTTTGACGTTGATTTCGGTGAAATCGGATATTGTTTCGATAATGTTCCGCGTATCCGAAGTTTTGTTTTACGAGTTAAAATACGTATTTAATTCCGGAAAAATTGGGGAAAATTATTTGAAGTATTTTGAGATGTTATTAACCCTCTATAATGATTTTGGACAGGAGTTGTGATTTTCAGAATTTACGGAAAAACGTGCAGCTCGGAAACGAACCGTTTTGAACGGTGTGTGTGAGTGGACTTTTGGTTTTCTAACTGTGATGCATGCATATATGGTTTAAAATGCTTATTTATATGATTTTCTATGATTTGACATGATTGATGCTTTGATTCGGTGATTTCTCGACTTTCTCGGTTTTATGATTATTATATTATTATATTCTGGCACGCTTTTCGAGAAATCATGAAATTGGTTAAAAATGATATTGTGGGCGTGAGAACCCAAGTAAATAATGATTTTGACTCGGATTTGGAGTTACATGTGAATTTGATGATTTTTGGTATCCTCGTGATTTTGTGATTATTTTAATCAGTCTTTCGGACACGTTTTACGAGGAACGTGCAAATGATGTTTTGGGCTAGGCCCGGATTGAAAATGATGTTTTGACTCAGGTTATGAGTCAGGGAATTGAAAATGATATTTGGACTCGGATTATGAGTCAGTGATTGATTTCATGGATTTACGTGATCGTGGCAACTCGGGTTTACGGTTGCACGGATTTACGTGATATTGATATTTTTGGCTTGAGACCCAATGGAATTGTGATTTTGATTGGATTTGTATTTCCATGTGATTACATGATGATATTGATGATATTCGGATTTATAAAGTAAATCGGGACTTGGGGCTGAGACCCTGTGTTGATATATGATTTGGTTTTTAATGCAACTGTTTTTCACTGGTTTTTGTGATGGTGATATGTTGCGGATATTTAGGGCTTTCGGGAGAAAATATGTTTTTATTTTCCCCGGAGTGCACCCTGGAGATAACGCTCGCCTTCGGGATGGAAGTGTTTACCCCGAAGAGGTCACGTAGCACGATCTTTGTCTTGCAGCCCAGGGGAGGCTTGACTCAGATCAGATGTGCTGGATTATATGGATCGGTAAGTGATGTGTTCACGAGATCCGGATCGTCGGCTGGTGAGGGTTTTTTCCCAGCGACGGATTGCTGACTGATGATGTGTTCACAGCAGTGGATGCTCGGATTTTGAGCGGTCCTTGAGCCTATTGATATGCACGCGTTGCAGGGATAAACGTGACTCTAAGCAACATGATATGGAAATAAGTCCCGTGGATTATGGAAAATGATTTTTGAGGAAACCGTGGTTTAGCGGTTAAAATGATTTAAAGAAACTGTGAACTTTTTGAGATGTTAAACTGATTTGGTGAACATGAGTTTTTGTGGACCATGAGAAAATATGTTTCATACTATTACTCATGTTTTACGATATGCATGCAAGTTTGTGAAAACTGGAGGGTAAGAATGTATTTTGGTAAATGTTTTTATATGAGGTCATTTTTGTCCACTCACACCTTTTCTATTTTGTGAACCCTTCAGGTCGTGGCGCGTTGATCGAGGCTATTCCAGAGGTGGAGGTATGTGCGGGCACATGCGCAAAAATTTCCTTGTCTGGCAGGTACTGAAGGGTAGTTTCGGACTTTCAGTTGACTTGTCAGACGGGAGCAGGACCGGGTACGGTTTTTGACGTCCAGTTGGGACGGGTCCTGTCAAGTTGGTATCAGAGCACTAGGTTGCTGATGCTGTTGCCCTGCCATACCTCCGGAACGTGAGCCTCGTGCGCGACCTGGTAGTGAGATGGGTATATTAGGGTATTTGAGACCTTGTAATTAATCTCGGAATGTAATTGACCTTGGTTTGTGGGTCAGATATTAATTTGTGTAGCTACGGCTTACTAATTGTCGAATCAGTATTCTTGTGGGTCTTAGGATTTGTTGGATCCAGAGGCTTGGAAGGTAGCACAATTGGGTAGGTTGGACCCAGGATGAGATTATTCTCAGTAATTCCTTGTGCGAAATGTGAGTTCCCAACGTCTAGAGTGTGTTGGGGTATTCCTAGGTTTGGAATGTGGTATTGATGTGGTTCATCGGCGGTAATTTGCTGGGTGACCGGGTATGCCAGGGATGGCATGGATGAATGAGTCAAGAATTCGGTTAGGACTCGAGATGAGTCATGGTAACATCTTAAGTCTCAGGATCTGTCGGATTTTGAGGGACCCTAGGTAGTAATCGCGGAACCTAAGGTGGGATGTTTGGTTCGGAAATGTGTGCTGGCGGGTGGTTTGACTCTTAATGACTTTTCGAAGTCGAGACCGAGTGACGATTGTGTCAGGTCTAGTCATGTCAGCTTTAGTTGTGGAACTGCAATCCACAGTCGGGGTTGGTACATGTCGATGGAATCCCAGAGTGGGGATACACGGTAGTTGTACGTGTACTTGATTCCATTGGATGTGGAGTCTCGATAGTGATGTCTGGTGGTTGGGTCTGCACAAGTCTGTGGTAGGCACTACTATCGAGAGTGGTTGTTGAGAATCGGGGAGACGTCAGGGGACGTTTCTTTTTCTCACATGAGTTGTCAGGGTGACTGTACCCAGAGTTGTTAGGTACGAAGGAGGCAAAGTTTCTCCTATTAGAGCAGAGGTACGGGGTCGTCGCTTGTTATGAGCGGAGATCCAGGGTTGTCAGTTTTGCACACGGTGTGCTCATACTGATACTGTTGTCTGTGTACTGGTGTGGGTTCCGGTGTGGTGCTGACGATGAGTCACGAGTCGGGTTGTGACATCGTCGAGTTGGGTATGTGTCAGTAACCAGTCCAAAGGGGACACGTGGTTGATGTCCGAGTCCGATGGTTCCAACATGGTTAAACCTACGGAATCATGAGAGGTTGTGTTTGAAGAGGATCGCGGGTTTTCCGCATGGGGATTAGGTATTCTGAAGTCATCAGGGGTGACTTCTTATTTTCTGCTTGGTGGCAGATAATGTTGGGTTACATGGCATGGGGAGTGCAATGAGTTTTGTTTGCATCCACGTAGGATGAATATTGGTGTCAATGATTTGGATCATCCTTGGTTTTCCCTAGGTGGGATGGCAAGGATAGATACGAGGTAATCAGTAAGGGTGTAAGACCTTGTGGTTCCTAGTTATTGACTGTGTGGATCCTAGGTGGATCGGGTTAGTGATGTCGTGGACTTTGGGCATTGTGACGATCTAGGATCGTGATGTTCACGGTCGGCTGACGTCGTAATGGATCTGGGTCGTGATTTCGATGATCCAGATTGGGTGAGAGTTTATCACTGCTTACGTCGGTATGTGAGTCATAAATGACGGGACTGAACTTCTTTTCGAAGTGGAGCCCCTTATGGTATGTTACTCGAGCGAGTAGGGTTCAGACGGGGTTGAATTTGTTCAGCCTTAGAGTTGTGGCTGTTGGGATTGGCTTCCTTGTGAAGTCCATCGGAAGTAATGTGTTACTCGCTTAAACTGGTAACCGATAGGTTCGGTTTTGGTGTTCCTGAGTGGACGTGAACCAGATTTCGGGTTTTGGAATCGAATTTCTGGGTGACGATTCAGGATTCAATTCAGGAACTTGAAAATGGAATACTGGATTTGGGTGTGGAATGATTATTCCAAATGCTAGCTTACGGAATAATGATTTCGGATTCGGATTTGGACATGAACTAAAAACTGTGATGTATGGATTTGGATTCGGGATTTCTTACGAAATTGCGGATTCGGATTTGGTATTGAAACTAGCTGATTGGTGGATTTTCGATTTGTCTCTTGCTGGTTTGGGCAAATGGACTCCATTATTGGAACGTGTTTGGCTATGACCTAGGTGGTTGTAGTCTGGTCAAGGGATAGATGTACATACCTTGTACGTGATTTGGGGTACGATATTTTGCAGACTTGTGGTGGCCGGGGTTGATGTAAATCCCGGGAGGACTAGGCGTTCTCTCCTGTGGACACGTTGATGTGTCATTTTGAGTGTTGTCTTTTGGCGAGGTGTTTTCGGGTAGCATAGGACAAGGATTGTCGATGTTAGCAAAACCCTCAGGGAGACCGAGCAGTAGACCAGGCTGGAATGTGTGTTTCTACTGTGGGGAGCGAGGTCATTTTCGACGTGAGTGTCCACTGTTGCCACATGAAGGTGGTGTAGGCAGAGGAGTAGCGGAGTCCGGGCAGAGTACGGCGTCAGGGACAGCAAGCCCGAGAAGAGGTGGTGGCACTGCTACTAGTAGTTCGAGGGGACGTGGTAGAGCGTCGGGATCTCAGGCCCGGGTGTTCTCGATGACTCAGCAGGAGGATCAATCGACACCAGATGTGGGGACAGGTACTTGTTTTACTTTTGGTTGTTCTGTTGGTTTGGTTGTTGGATCTCAGGGTAGAGTCTAGGAGTTTTCCTAGAGGACTTGGAGTGGTACAGTGAGTTCCGTAGGAGGGTGACGGAAGGTATAGGAAAGGAGTGACTATAACTGATCGATCTGAGACTATGGAAGGAGAGAACCCACAAGCTAGAGTTTGCCTTTAGGACTTTGTGGAGTTATTCCGACCGTGGCCGGAATAGCAGCCGAGGGAGATGGGTGGACGATTGTTTGGGTAAGTAGTCGAGTTGGTTTGGGAAGGTAGGGTGGTTGTATACGAGGATGTACTCTATGACTTTTGTCGCGTACTCTGAAATAAGGTATTTTATAATACCTTTGTTTGCTGTTCATAGAGTTTCCCCTTGCGTACACCATGTAGCTGTTACATAGCTAGGGTGGCCGTAGTAACCGTAGTTGGGGATGGTGTGCATTAACCAAGGTGGAGATGATAGACAAGAAATCCAGGAGAGGTTGTTATTTACCGGGTAGGAGACCCTAGGTGTTGGGAACTAGCTGTGGAATTTCGGGGACGAAATTCTATTTAGGTGGGTAGATTGTAACAACCCGTCCCGAGAATCGGGATTAGTAGACTAATTAAGGTGTGATTATTGAGGTTAAGCAGTGGGTAGGTGGTCCCGATGGATCCATGAGCGTAGAATGACGATTTTGCCCCTGGTTCGGGCAAATAGTTGACTTTTAGTTGGGAGGTCGATTGAGTGTTGACCGGTGACTAGGACGTAGTTTAGGACGTCACGAATCCATAGGCAAGTGGCACGCCTGATTCCGACATCCGAGGAGGAAGTTGTGATGTTCGGAAGGTCGAGGGCATAACCGTAATTTGGGTAAATTAGGGGGAAAAGTTGACTTTTTGAATAATCGAGTTTTGGTAGGTTGACCTAGGATGGTTAGATAGATTCCGTCGTCCTGAGTTCGATGACAGGTGGCACGTATTCATCGGACTTACGAGGCGAGAGTTACGGGTCTAGGAAGTTTTGGTTAAATCGTAAAAATAAGTTAAAAAGAAGGGTAATTTGGTCTTTCTGCACATTGGGATTTGTGCAGAAAGAAGGAAAGGGACGGCTGGGATGGAGCCATTTGGTGAGAGAGTGAGGAGGATTGGTGACACGTGCTAAAGGTGGAGTGGCTTCTGGTGAGTTCGAGTGTGTGCACGGCCCAAATAATTGGGGTGCACCCGTGTATGTGTGTGGTGCTGGTTCAGAAAACAGAGGGAGATCGTGAAGGAAATTGAGGGTGGTGGTGTGTGTGCTGACGAATTGTGAGTGTGTGAGGGTGATCAGAGAGTGAGAGGGAAGCAGTGAGAGAGGTTGACGGTGTGGTGGCTGTGTGTGAGGGTGTCGAGAGCTGCGGGAAAATCAGGGGGGAAACAGGAAGGAAACCAAGGAATTTGTGAGAATTGTGGCGGTGGCAGCCGTGTACGGGGCAACTGAGTCCGTGGTGGTGTCGTGCGGGTTGCGAGGAGTCAACCACTACCAGCGGAGCTCACGACGGCGACTGGAGGCAGGTAATTCTCTCATTCCCATGTCGATACTCTGTTTTCCCGTTGAGTTTCAACGTGGAAGTCGTGGTTTGAGAGGTTGAATCGATGAGTCTAAAGTGGTCTAAGGGTTTTAGTTGAGTCCTAGGAGTAATTTGGTTGAGCTGCCGTGATGGGAGGAGCACGGTGGGGGTTGGCACGACGGCAGGTCTGGATGTACTCTGTTTTGGTCGTGACTTTCAATTGAAAGTCGTGAAGATTGGAATAGAGTCGACGGTCCAGGTGAGTTGAGTTAGGTTTAGAAGGGTCCTAGGAACCGTCTGGTGTTGCCACCGTGAAGGGAGGTGACCTGGGTGGCTGGAGTAGGAAACAGGGCAGTGTACGGGTTTTTGTTCAAGGTTGAGTCGACGAGTTTTAGGGTGAGTCGAGGTGAGTGACCTACGGGAAGGGGTAGCCTAGGATGGGACGATGCTGTTGGTGAAGAGAGGAGTCGTTTTGGTGGACGGAATGAGGAGAACCGCTCTCGCCGGTTCAGGGTCCAGACCACTGGTGCGAACCGGGTCTGCTCAAGGTTGACGGTGCACTGTAGCTGGCGCGTGAGTGCCACGCGCAGCCACTTTGGGCGGCGCGTGGGGGCGCGTGCTGCGGCGTATGGAGAAGCGATCAACAGGACTTTTGGTCTAGGAGTTGTGGTGAGTTCAATGGAGTTGGTTTCGAGTCAATCGGACGTCGTTTGAGTGTAGTTCCGCGAGGGTGAATGTTTAGGGTCCCGGGTTTTAAGTCTTTGGTTTGGGGAATTTTAAGGACATTAGGTAGTTGTTCCGTAGATGTATTAGTGACGTAATTTGACGGTGTTTGACAGGATCGGGATTTCCCGAGGAAGCCGAGGAACGGGCTGGACGTTCGGGACGCGAGTAGGGCTCAGTACTGTGAGTGGACCCCTTCTCTAAACTCGAGCATGCATAACTGTTTTCTATAATTGTTTTATGATTTTGGTTATGATTCTATGTTTATTGAATATGTTTTGGTTGGTTTTACATTGTTGCACGTTTTTTGAGAAAATACGGTATTTGGCACGTTTTACGAGAAATGTCAATTTCTGAGTAAAATGCCAGGGTTTTGGGATTTTTAAAGGATAACTAGTTTGATTGTTTACAAAGGGATTTTAAAATATGACTTGGTGCTTAAATGATTTTTGGAAAGCTAAACTTGATTTTAAAATTGGAAAGTGGATTTCCGGATTTGGGTTCGGAATGGCGGTTCTGGAAGCCGGAAGGGCTTCAGACCGGGGATTTCGGATTCGAGTTTGGATATGGATTTCCAGTAGTTTTAAACTGGTTTTGGGATTGGATTTGCTGGATCTGGTTATTGGGTTTAAAGACCCGGATATATGTGACGGGGGACCGGCCGGATTGGGTTTAAAGACCCGGATTGAGTTTAAAGACTCGGGAGTTTAAAGACTCGGATATATTGATTTCCCCCGTAGGCCTTGAGTTTAAAGACTCGGGAGTTTAAAGACTCGGATATGTTTAAGGCCTGGATTGAGTTTAAAGACTCGGGAGTTTAAAGACTCGGATAGGTCCAGCAGGTTCGATCGGGAAATGAGGATTTGATACGGTTTCTGATACTCATGCTATGGTTTCTTATGATATTTTATAGTGTTTCTGTTTCTTATGATGTTTTATAATGATTATTTTATAACTGTGTTCATAACTGTTGGTTATGCATGTGGTTTCAAAACGGAGGGTTAAACTTGGTTTTCATATAAAGTGGTTTTGAACTTTTTGTACTTTTTGGTCCACTCACATTTTTGTTTTAAATTGCCCTCCAGGTTGTGGAGCTAGCGCGGGGTCTTGACGTCGAGGCAGTGTCCGAGGCATAGAAGTGACGTGAGAGATCCCAGAATAGATTAAAGGCTTCCGTGTGCGTGTAGTTATCGGTTTTATTTTCCTTGTATTTTCGTACTATGCTCTGTAAATGCTACCTTCGGGACATTGTGTTTAATTACTCCTGCGTTTGACTGGATTTGAGTGAGTTTACTTGAGTTTTGTGTCGGGGAGTCAGACGGGAGCGGGATTTACCTCGGGTTTCGGGGTGAAACCGGGGTGGGTCCTGACACGTGAGGGCGCGTCCGGCCTAGTCTCAAGGTGAGGTCAACATGACTTTTGATCCTCTCAGTGTAACGAACATTTTGACGTTGATTTCGGTGAAATCGGATATTGTTTCGATAATGTTCCGCGTATCCGAAGTTTTGTTTTACGAGTTAAAATACGTATTTAATTCCGGAAAAATTGGGGAAAATTATATGAAGTATTTTGAGATGTTAGTAACCCTCTATAATGATTTTGGACAGGAGTTGTGATTTCCAGAATTTACGGAAAAACGTGCAGCTCGGAAACGAACCGTTTTGAACGGTGAGTGTGAGTGGACTTTTGGTTTTCTAACTGTGATGCATGCATATATGGTTTAAAATGCTTATTTATATGATTTTCTATGATTTGACATGATTGATGCTTTGATTCGGTGATTTCTCGATTTTCTCGGTTTTATGATTATTATATTATTATATTCTGGCACGCTTTTCGAGAAATCATGAAATTGGTTAAAAATGATATTGTGGGCGTGAGAACCCAAGTAAATAATGATTTTGACTCGGATTTGGAGTTACATGTGAATTTGATGATTTTTGGTATCCTCGTGATTTTGTGATTATTTTAATCAGTCTTTCGGGCACGTTTTACGAGGAACGTGCAAATGATGTTTTGGGCTAGGCCCGGATTGAAAATGATGTTTTGACTCAGGTTATGAGTCAGGGAATTGAAAATGATATTTGGACTCGGATTATGAGTCAGTGATTGATTTCATGGATTTACGTGATCGTGGCAACTCGGGTTTACGGTTGCACGGATTTACGTGATATTGATATTTTTGGCTTGAGACCCAATGGAATTGTGATTTTGATTGGATTTGTATTTCCATGTGATTACATGATGATATTGATGATATTCGGATTTATAAAGTAAATCGGGACTTGGGGCTGAGACCCTGTGTTGATATATGATTTGGTTTTTAATGCAACTGTTTTTCACTGGTTTTTGTGATGGTGATATGTTGCGGATATTTAGGGCTTTCGGGAGAAAATATGTTTTTATTTTCCCCGGAGTGCACCCTGGAGATAACGCTCGCCTTCGGGATGGAAGTGTTTACCCCGAAGAGGTCAAGTAGCACGATCTTTGTCTTGCAGCCCAGGGGAGGCTTGACTCAGATCAGATGTGCTGGATTATATGGATCGGTAAGTGATGTGTTCACGAGATCCAGATCGTCGGCTAGTGAGGGTTTTTTCCCAGCGACGGATTGCTGACTGATGATGTGTTCACATCAGCGGATGCTCGGATTTTGAGCGGTCCTTGAGCCTATTGATATGCACGCGTTGCAGGGATAAACGTGACTCTAAGCAACATGATATGGAAATAAGTCCCGTGGATTATGGAAAATGATTTTTGAGGAAACCGTGGTTTAGCGGTTAAAATGATTTAAAGAAACTGTGAACTTTTTGAGATGTTAAACTGATTTGGTGAACATGAGTTTTTGTGGACCATGAGAAAATATGTTTCATACTATTACTCATGTTTTACGATATGCATGCAAGTTTGTGAAAACTGGAGGGTAAGAATGTATTTTGGTAAATGTTTTTATATGAGGTCATTTTTGTCCACTCACACCTTTTCTATTTTGTGAACCCTTCAGGTCGTGGCGCGTTGATCGAGGCTATTCCAGAGGTGGAGGTATGTGCGGGCACATGCGCAAAAATTTCCTTGTCTGGCAGGTACTGAAAGGTAGTTTCGGACTTTCAGTTGACTTGTCAGACGGGAGCAGGACCGGGTACGGTTTTTGACGTCCAGTTGGGACGGGTCCTGTCACTCTGAGTCCTCACGGTTGGTCACACAAGATGGATAATGGTGGTGAGGTGCTAAGTGTGGTGTTTGTCTCTCGGTTTTCAGAAGAACAAAAATAAAGAAGATGACTAAGTGCACAGGTTCGAAAGGAGGGAAAGAAGGTGAGGTTTGTTGTGAGGATTCAGATAAGGGAATGGTGAGAATGAGGGAAGGGAGGAAATGAAGGGCTGAGATTGAGAGGAAGTGGGTGAAGATATTATAAAATAATCCAAACTTAATATTTTAATATTAAAGCCACCAATCACAATTTAGATCCACTTTTTGGGGTAAATGACCAATACTTGTCACTCATCCAAGGGTCCCACACTAAAAGTCAACGAATCAGATTTAGCCAAGTGTCCCTGCCTCGTAATGCATGCATAGTGTAATCGAACTTCCCTGAACCATAATTTTTCCGTTCGAAGTCCAATTTCGGCGTACCGCCTGTCTATAGATTCGTATCGACCCGATTTACGTAACGGTCATCAGCCATATGCCATTGGACCTCCCGGTCCAAAAGTCAACTATTCGCCTCTTTTAACCAAATTACCAAAATACCCTTGAACTTCAGAACGTCATAGCTTCTTCCTCGAATGTCGGAATCGAACGTGCCACCTGTCTATGAACTCGTGACGTTCCGAATTATATCACAGTCATCAGCCAAAGTCCATTTGACCACCAGAACGAAAAGTCAACGTTTTGCCCACGACCAGGGGCAAAACGGTCATTTTGCGTCGTTCGTCCGATTTCGCTCAACTAATCACCGATTAACCTCACTAATCTTGATTAGTCACTAATCTAATCCCTGAATTCGGGATAGGTCGTTACACCAGGGGACACACTGAAATTACTTGAGGGACCAGATGCAGCCTGAGAAGTGAGAGAAGTGTTGGCAACCATAGCAGTCAGATTATGCATGGTAGTAAACTTAGAGGCTTGCTCCAGGTCATATTTTGCTGCCTTAAGCAAGGTTGAGGTTGATCATAGAACAGGTGGCCTGAGTCCTAATGATGGTTTTGATGGCAGTAAATTCAGGTGGAAGACCTTCAAGGATAGTGACCACAACATCATCATCATCTACGAGTACCCCCACTATTGTAAGAGCATCTCTTGCAGTTTTGATTTTTTCCAGATAGATTTCAATAGAGTTATGCCCTTTCTTAATCCTTTTGCAGATTTGCCTTGAGTTGAAGAATGTTTTGCTTATTTGAATCGGCAAATTTTGACTTCAGGCCTGACCACATGGCTGCAGCAGACAAGCTTCCCACATCACAGGACATGGCTCTAGGACTCAGGGTTTGTCCTATCATATTGATAATATTCTGATCTTGACCTTTCCATTTGACAAAGGCATCATTTAAGACCTTGGTGACACCATCTTCAGCCAATACATACTCTGGGGGACACTTAGTGGTACCAACAACAAAGCTAAGCAAGTGTAAACCTCCCAAAAACGATTCCATTCGAAAAAGACAAGTAGAGTAATTGGACTCATCGAGCATAATATTTGGTAGAAAAATAAGGGCATTTTGAGAACTAGATCCAAGAACTTGAGACTGAGAGCTAAACATCCCTGAATTGCGTACTTCACACCAATCAGTTTTTCACCACCTGAATTCGACTACAACTTCTAGGATTTTGTATTGTTAACTGTAATGTGCCACTGATCACTCTCCACTCAATTAACCATAATTTTCACAGTCATCAACATACTTCAACAGATGGCTTAATGCAATGAGACATCAAACACTTAATCAATATCAAGATTAGTACTGTAATTCAAGCAACAACAACCTTTCAACTACAATAGAGACATTTGATCAACAGGAAAACAAGACTTCGGTTGACTTTGATTCATGTGTGTAGAGCATTTAACAAAGATACAAAAAACAGAAGGAAAACAAGTTTTGAAAAGAACTTAGCTATGGCGGAGACGAACTCAGACAGATGACATGAATCCGGCGAGGACAACCCCAGGATTGACGGAAAAGCTCAGGAATGACAGATGATCGTGACTCCGAACTGGTACTGCACAGAGGACCACTCAAGATGAGATTGAGGATCGAGCCGGAGCTCTGATACCATCAAAACCTAGAAGAAAGCAGTGAAATGAAAGAGAAGATGTGAAGAAGAAGAAGAAGAGAGAAAGACACTGTTGTATTGAGAAAATGAGTCATACTACATATTCTTTACAAGAGATAACGATATATATTGATAGAGACTGAAAACAGGAAAACAAGCATAGCAAATGAACTTAAGACACGTGGCTTTTCTTCACAGCTCATTACCAACTGGAAGTTAACTGCCATAACAAACTGTACAACTTGCCTAATTGTCCTAACAAGGGTTTACATAAAGTAGCATTCGATTTCTTTAGATTCTTGGCTGACATGTAGTCTTGAGTCTTGCTATTAATGTGTGGAAAGTTAGGAAAAGAAAAGTAAATGGAAATTAATTGGCTGAGATTAGATTCGAAATAAGTCTTATCTGCACTTTTGTCTTAATTATGATAATAATGTGGGACATTAAGTTTTGTT
Organism: Prinsepia uniflora; assembly: GCA_032719365.1. Taxonomy (NCBI): domain Eukaryota; kingdom Viridiplantae; phylum Streptophyta; class Magnoliopsida; order Rosales; family Rosaceae; genus Prinsepia; species Prinsepia uniflora. Next base: position 71,612,965 of record CM064866.1, on the reverse strand, counting down.
TGATTGCATGTAGAACTGATGTTAGCGATGGACCGAATAAGCTGGAACCTTATCAGGATTTAGGATGATTTAGCTTTTTGGGTCGGCTAGCTACCTCATCCTTTGCTTTAATTAATTTGCTACTACGTACGTACAGGCGTACAGCCTAGCCAACCTAAACTTAACAAATGATAATTGAAAAGGTCGCTAATTCTTCCGTTGCCACCTACCATTACCGACCCCGGCCGATATATTCCGCTGGCATGGTTTCCCTTTTTGTCATCTGGGTTATAAAATGATTTTTTGTACGTCCCTACCCTTACGACCTTACCCAGTGAGTACTGAGAACATGACCCTACCAAGCCCTATTGGCTACCGACTCCTGGCTACTGGGTAGTAGTGCCCTGCCTTGGCTTTAATACGAACAACAGTAGTACGCCTAGTTGGCGTATATATGCATGAATGAATATACTGGGAGTAAAAGGGATAAGATCTCCCTCATGTATTGTAAATTATATTTTGACTGAATATATTGAAGAACAATTCAAAATAATTTATAACCACTTCATCTAATTGAACACTCGGATATAACAATCCCCACAGTGAATTTTTTTTTTTTTTAAATCCCTAAAGATCCTAACGGGAGCAAAGGGGATAAGGGCAATGCGTGAAAAGCAGACTCAGCAAGGACGTTCGTCGAGTGTGCATTAAACAATTCCACGTCAGATATTTAGTACTCTCAGAGTCTCAACTCTCTCATGTGACTTAAATCTCCTTTAGCCTATATCTCTCCATCCCCACACACAGGGGCCTTCCCAGTAGTAGTAGTACCAGCAGCAGTACCAGTCAGCCAGCGGGAAGTGGGAACCCCAACCAAATTAATTAGACCCTTCATCAAGACTTAAAAGAGAGAAAGAGTAAGAAGCAAAAGCCTCAAGTACTTCAACCTCAGCTTTAGAGGTGGGGAGAGAGAGAAAGAGAAAGAGAGAGAGCAGTAAGAAAAATACGATCCAGCTACTGGCATCCTTCCCTGCAATCCTTGTGGGCTTGTGGCAGCTAGCTAGCTTCAGAATCACCAGACTGATCAGAAATGGGTGAAGTAAGCATTTCATTTCTCCATGTATCTCCTTTTTGTCTTTGCATTATATTGGGCTAGATCTCCACCTTTATATAATTATGTACCACTTTAATCTTGCCCAACATTCTTCCGTCTTGTTGATTGCTTTGCTTTCTTGCGTAATACATATCGTGATCGATATTCAGGCATTATTACTTTCTTGGTTTCATGTAATAATTTGGTAGCATTTTACTAATTTTTGCTCATGTCTACAAAATAATTAAAGGAGAAAAAAGAGGAAGAGAAGAAGGAAGAAAAGAAACAAGAGGAAAAAAAGGAACCAGAAAAGAAAGAAGAAGAGCTTCCAGATATTGTACTCAAGGTTGATATGCATTGTGAAGCTTGCGCCAGGAAAGTTGCTAGAGCCTTGAAGGGTTTCCAAGGTAATTTCGTCTTATTCTTAATTTTTAAATTCTCATCATCTCCTCAATCTCCCTTTTTGATCTTAAACTACACGTATTTATCAAAAACTACAATAGTGGTAGGCTGGTAGCTAGGAAAATATATACAAATGAGTTTGAAAATGTACTTTTTTTGTTAGATGGAGCTAATCCTTTAGCATGTTTTTTTTTAAAAAAAACACATTAATTTCTAATGATATTATTTTGTACATAATTTATAATTGAAAAAGTGCAGATTAATATTATTGGTGTAGGGAATGGAATTAATGTTTAATTATGTAGGTAATTATTATAGGTTTAATGATAATGATGAATGGACGGTACTGTAGGGGTGGAGGATGTAACAACAGACAGCAAAGCGAGCAAGGTGGTGGTGAAAGGCAAGGCGGCAGACCCCGTAAAGGTTTGCGAAAGATTACAAAAGAAAAGCGGCAAAAAAGTGGAGCTCCTTTCTCCATTGCCAAAACCACCCGAGGAGGAAGAAAAGAAGGAAGAGGTTAAAGAAGCTGTGAAAGAAGACAAAAAAGAGGAGGTAATTAATTATTCAAAAACTACCTGCTGCTGTCTTCTCTTTTTTAATCAATCGCACTTTCACCTTTTTCTTTTCACGCACCAACCCTTCAACAATATACCCATTATAATAAAAGTATGAGAAAATTGTTACTATAGTTCCTAAATTTTACCCTAATAGAATTTCATTATTAGTAGCAAAGGTCCCTAAACTATACCTAAATGTATACTAACCATTTCTCCATTAAAATGTTAACAAAATTCTGTTAAAATTGAGGGTATGATTGTTTTTTACTGTTCAACATAATTCCCCCTTTTTTACTTACTGTTGTTATAGTCTCTCAACTTTATCCTAATGTTAACTATGGTCCATAAATTTTATTATTAGTAGCAAAAATCTCTGAATTATACCCAAATATATACTAACTATCCCTCCATTAAAATGTTAACATTTTTTGGTGAATTCAACTTCGAAGTACTAAAGTCCACTAGGTGGTAATTTGGTAAATACCATAACGGTTCAAATTCATGACAGTGATTTTGATTTTAGCCATTTTTTTTCTTCTTCTTCCCGTTTATTCTCAAGTAGTAGATGGAGGGTTATTTTTAGTTTTTACCATAAATATTTAATATTGTTCTTGCCACTAAATACTATGAATATGGAAAGTTGATACATTTACCTCTCTGTTTGACGGGTTTTGTGTAATTTGTGTTGAGTTTTGTGTTACGTTATTAGTTGCAGGGGCTTTAGAAATATTGGTGAAAGATTTGTACCAGTTTATGAGTTATAGTTATTAACAATTATATTTGGGTATAATTCATAGACCTTTACTACTAATAATGAAGTTTATGGACCATAGTTAATATTAGGTTAAAGTTCAGGGACTATAACAACAGTTAGTAAAAAAAAGGAATTTGTTGAACAGTAAAAGGACAATCATACCCTTAATTTTAACAAAATTTTGTTAACATTTTAACGGGGGATGATTAGTATACATTTTGGTATAATTTAGGGACATTTGCTACTAATAATGAAGTTCATGGATCATAGCTAACATTATGGTAAAATTCAGGGACTATAGCAACAGTTTTCCCAAAAAGTAAATTACCCTTTATTACTTTAAAATTTACATTTTATAATATATTTATACATAAATTTTCAAATATTAGCATTTCTAATCTTTTAACTTTTCAAATCGTTACACTTTAATCTCATTGTTAAATTTAAAATGGGATCCAAATTTTTTTTAAAAAAATATTAATTTAAATTTATAATTTTTTTAAAACGAAAAAAATTTACTTTCAGATAATAAAAATTAACGAAAAATTAAAAAAAAATATTTATGTATGAAAGTAATTTGTTTCTCTCCATAAATAATTTTTTTTACTTTTAATTATATTTTTGTGAAATAATGCCTTAGTAAAAAAATTAAAGATGATGGAGAGAGACAAATGACTATGGTACATAAATAAATTTTTTATATTTTTTTTAAATTTTGCAATTTTTGTACATTTGTAAATTTTAATAATTTTTATTATCTGAAAGTAATTTTTTGAATTTTTTTAAAAATAAATCATTTTTATAAATTTAAATTAATATTTTATTATTTAAAATTGTGGGCCCTATTTTAAATTTGATAGAAATTTTAATATATAGGTCAAAGTGTAGCAATTTGAAAAGTTCATGATAGAAATTGTAACATTTGAAAATTTAGATATGAATTTCTTATAAGGTGTAAATCACATGGTAGTAAAATGTAATTTGCCCGACACAATCATATTATGAACTTCAATGTTTTGACCTACCATGAACGTCTCTACTCACCTTGATAGAAACTTGTGAATCAAAATTTTTATACCTATAAATCACATAATCATCTCTAATTTGTTGATAATTTTCAAAAAGGATCTTAAAACAGTAATTAAGATTATGAATAATGCTGATTATGACATAAGTATAAAATCCAAAGATGAAATGAATATTGCCCCAAAAGTGAAATGAAGTTGAAGTATTGTCCTTTTTGAGTGATCATAAAGTAAGAATAAATTTATAAATCGATGCTGACTACATGCTGAAATCACATACTAATATTGGTAGGATCTAAGGATACAAAAGTGGATTAATGGCTTAATTAATTACTTTGTAGGTTTAAAATAACAATGAACAACTTGTCAAGATTGGAGTTGTTCTTAGTTAATTCTTAATTTATAGCTTAATTACGGGAAGTGCATGGTGGGAAATGGGAATGACAAGGAATCACAGTTTCCTAAAACAGTGAAAATACATTGTGAGTGCTGACATGAAAGTAACAAGACACCCCACCGCCTCCCACCACCACGAGACCTCCACAGCCACAGGCACAGTTTACAATACTAGTCACCAACACTTACGTACAAGTTACAACTTACAACATAGTATAATTAAGCACGCCACAATCCACGGCCGATTGCTCAATTTTCTATATATGGCCCCTATATTTATATGTATGGCCCATTCCGGGGGGTCACGGGTACAAGACATTAAAATTTTATTAGGGCTTTTAATTTGGTCCGAAGAAAAAAAAAATCACACGCCATTACAAATTTAAGGTGTCTTGTATTAAAATATTGGAAATTACGTCAGGGCCTCCTCAAACTAACAGATTTTCTGGGCTAATTGCAAGCCCAACTTAGCCAACAGCTTGATTGGTCTCCATCCTGGAGTACTGAAATTGGGTTGGGCTAGTTGATTGAGCCGAGAATCGGGCATCATTTACAATTGGGCCCACGTTAGAATTATCCTAACCGAAGTGAGTTAATGTCACCATTACGACCACACAGTCTCCTTCAATCCCGACCGAGTGAAGACCCACCCATATGTATCAACAGCTGGACTCTTTGCCTCGCGGCAATAGCTTAAGCATGGAGAGTAGACGCCACGCTGCTCACGCTTCCAGCCACCGCAACTACAAACGATCCCCGTCAATCTCGAACGACTATGCCATAGCCACATATGTGTTCCTCTGCCACAAAACTCTCACTGATTTGGACCATCCCAATCATGGTTGCTTCCCGGTTGCATGCTCTCGAGCATTTGGACCAGAAACCTTTAGGTGGTATTAAAGACAATAGCCAAACTTCCGCGTTTTAGGAAATGACTAGAATCGGCAAGTGTATGCCATTCCACACCTGGTTGTTCCTCTCTTGCCAAATACTCCACAATTACATTAGAAATAATACAAAATTTCTGTTGGGTAATCTGCGAGCCATATATGTGATTCACTTCATCAGAGACCCACTCGAGGAGTTCCTCGAGAAAATTCCCATCGAACTTGATCCAATGGTGCATAGGCTTATTACTCTAAATGCAACAGGAACACGCCAGCCAATTTTAAAATGCACCAGAAACTAAAATTTGTATCACTGTGCACCAGAAATGGGTGCAATATTAGGTCTGTTGCACAATTTAACGCATTTCGTCTTTAACTCCATTAAAACTATGTTCCTTTTCCTAATTGTCCTTAATCACTGTTTATTTTCCTCATTTTCATCTTTTTCCTCTTTCCCGTTGCATCATGGTGCCCTTAAATGCCCTTGAAAAAAACATTTAGTTTTTATTAGCACACCCAACATCGCATCTGAAATCATTCCATTACAAAACATTCAACATTTTCAAGTGCTAAAAACCGAAAACCCACACCTCTGTGTGAAATCCATTAATCCATTCAGTGTAAGAACCAAACCCAATTGCATATCCATTAATCCATGAAAATGAAGAAGATGAACAATGATTAAGGATATTTAGGGAAAAAAACAGTAGTTTTAATAAGGTTAAAGATGAAACCCGTTAAATGGTGCAACGGACCTAACGTTGCACCAATTCCTAGTGCACACTGAAGTAAATTTCAGTTTTTGGTGCATTTTAAAATTGGATATTTCTAATGCATTTAGAGTAATAAGGAAGGATTCCTCTGATCCCCAACTAAAGGTTTTAACCTTATTTGGTATGCGTGCTCCCCCAAAACTTTTTCCACATAAATGACCATGCACCATTGGATCTAGAGCCACTTGCAGAATTGGCTTCTAAATTCAAATGGTCCCAAGAAACTTCATAGGAACTTTTGACAATAAAACATCCAGATTGTTCTCTCAGCCAGACTAGCTAGGCGGTCATTAGGATTTCTGAAAGTAAGAAGAAAGCGAAATATCAATTCCACCTCTTCCGACCAAAAAACCTCTGCACCAGGTACCTGTTCCATTCATTCCCAGCTATCCCTCGGAATCCATCATTCTTGCCATATCTTTATTTTCTCTCCATTGCCTACTTGCCATTTGATACCACTCCTCATATTGTCTCTCGCCTGGGCTGTACGAGACGAAAATGAGGAGTTTGGGCCAATATAGGTAGCAATCATATTGATACCTAGCTTTTAGTAGTCGGGAAATCAATGAGTTTGGATTACTGTGAATCCACCACATTTGCTTGGTCAAGATTCCAAGATTGAAAGCATAGAAATTCCTAAATTCCTAAATCCCAATCCTCTTCTATCTTTCAGTTTGCACATTATTTTCCACTAAACCCAGTGGTTTTTCTTCTTTTGCGTCACGTCTTCTCACCAAAACTTGGCAATAGCTTAAAGAAGCCCTTTGGAAGTACAACATGTAATAGCTTCTCTTTTCCGGCTATTGATTCGTTTTTGTAGTCTCTCTTTAACAAAAGAAAAAGTCAGTCTCTAATCGACCAATGGAAAGTGGTAACCGCAAATATTTATCTTGGTGCTCTACAAGTTCCTTTCCTAAACAGTTAGTCAAGAGTTGCTGGTATATCCTTGTGAGGTTCCAGCTAAAAGCTACACATGTTTTTTGAAAATTTATAGTCTAACCTGAGGCACCCTCATAAAACCTCAACACTTTCTTAACTGCTAAGCAATCAGATAAGTTGCCAAGTGGTGTACTTCGGGAGTAGTACGAGCCATCAATCAAGGAGGGCAGAAAAGAGTTCAGAGCAGATAATAAAAACGTATGGAGTGAAAGGGTCCCCCTGTCGTATACCCTTATTTGGGGTGACCAAACCCAGTGGCTTGCCTTTTAAATTAAAAGAGTAAGCGACGGTCATCACACACATCATAATCAATTCAATCCAACCCACTAGAAACCTCAATCTCCTCATAACTTTTCAATGAAAATCCACTCAACTCAATCATTGGCTTTGCTCATGTCAAGATTTAGTGCCATCACACCATCCCTGCCACTACGTTTTGTATACATGTCGTAGGAGAGCTTAGCAACTAATAAAGTATTATCAAGAATTAGACGACCCAGAGTAAAGGTAATTTGAGTTGGAGAAATTACCCGGTCCAGATGCCCATCAATCTGTTTATCTGCACTTTAGCTCCGATCTTGTACAGCACATTGCAGAGGCTGATCAGGCAGAAATGTGCCATAGTAGTTGGATTCTTGATCTCCTTATCAAAGTGACATGAGTGTAATTTAATTCTACCATTCTTCAGGAATTGATTGTGTATTTCACATCTTCACACCATGGCATACTACTGCGTTGAGAGTTGCGTCTCTGCGTTGGCATGACATGCATGTCCACAATTACTCTTTTGTTACCAGTATCGAAACAATAATGGATACGAAATCTATAACATACATGTTAAAGTAGGGAATTTAATTGTGGTAATATATGTTTAATTAATAGTACGTTTACAACTTAATGAAATTTACTATTGTGTTGTCAGCCTCCTGTTGTTGTGACAGTGGTGTTACAAGTTCGAATGCACTGCGAAGCGTGCGCTCAAGTTTTACAGAAGCGAATCCGTAAGATCCAAGGTACACATTTTCATTACCACCTTTGTACATGTAGAATTGTAGATGGATCATGGATGGATTAGGATGACGTAATTACATATATACGTATTTAGGTGTGGAATCAGTGGAAACAGACGTGGGTAACGACCAGGTTATAGTGAAAGGTGTGGTGGATCCTGGGAAGCTTGCTGAGGATGTGTATAAGAAGACAAGAAAGCAGGTTTCGATTATTGTGAAGGAGGAAGAAAAGAAGGAAGAAAAGAAGGAAGAAGAAAAGAAAGAAGACGCTGAGAAGAAAGAAGGGAAGGCGACAGAGGAGGCCGAAGACAAACAGAAACAGCAGCAGCAGGTGGTGGTTGATATGAATATGATGAAGCAAAGTCATGAATACTGGCCATCGAAATTCTACACCGATTATTCCTATCCATCCCCGCAGATTTTCAGTGATGAAAATCCTAATGCCTGCTCTCTTATGTGATTCAGTGATTGCGTCCCGTCTACGTGCTACAGTACTGCTACCTATGAGCCTATTCGTATTAATTAATTTTCACTGAATCACTGTACTTACGTAAGTTGTACGTGCATGCTGCATGCCGCCGGTTACATGCCTGCAGCCTGCTGCATGCTTATATCTATTCAATTTTCTACGTTACGTAGCTAATTAATAATAATAAAAATAAGAAGACAGCTTGCATGAATATTATTGCAATTAAATTATTAATGTCATATGTATGTGCACAAGAAATGGCTTATAAATAATTAAGTACTCAAGAAATGTACTTACTCCACCTTAAGTGACTATATATATATATATTGATGGTATACGTGAGAATTAATTATTTATTTGATATACATGATGAACATACATATTAATACATTTAACAGCATCTTGCTTTGCGATAGTCATTTCTCACGAAACCCTGACTTCTCATTTATCAAATAACTGAGTTGCAATGGGCGCTAATTAACCATTCATGAATTATATATATACTTATTAAGGAACATATTGGCCTGGATAACCATGCAACATGTATGGTGGCCTGGTGAGGTTTGGAAAATGTAAGAAAAGGCAGTGAATCTTGAAACTTAGATTTTGAGCTTTGACATTTATATGTGAATGATATTTGGGAGGATATACAACACAAATAGTGTGGTACATGCGATATATATAGTGCTGCATTAATCATTAATAAGTGGCAATACTAGTGGAAACTCGGAAGGCTAAGTGGCCGATGTAAGAGGGAGGCGGCCGCCAGTCGATCCACACTCTACATTAGAGGCTGACTACGACTCTTGTCTCAAATCTCAAGGTGTCAACGCGCGTATGTATATTTGTCAAATTAAGGGCCCAAGGCCCGTATATATAGAGAGATAGATTCGCATGCGTGAGTATCTAGCTCATGATCGTGACAGAGTAGTGACCAAATGAAAAATGATGATGGGTGGCGACCTGAGATCCGTCTACCACTCCATCATCGTCAGTGGAGTTCAATGAATTAAATGGATTGAATTGGAACAAATTGGAACGGTCCTGTATGTGGTAGCGAAGTCAAGCACTGAACAAGTAGAGGCACAGGTATCCCGGACCACAAAGCCATTGAGAACTTGCAAAGCTCAAAGCCTCACTCAAATGTGAACCGAAAGGTGAATAAATAGATCGACTACTAGCTAGCCACTGTACGTGCGTGGGGCATGTCGTAATGAATCGAGCCTGGATATCCATACATCACGTCGTTAGCTTGGAGGGTCGGAATTTGCGTTGGATGGTAGCCCCAAGCCTGCTGCTAGCTAACCTGCTACTCCCCTACCTAATTAAGCCTAACTCATGAAAAGGAACCGCTAAAAAACCAAGTGACAAGAACAGTATAATATATGACCCCATCGGTCAGGCCCAGCGGCTTATTATATCACTCATGGACTCTACATCTCTGTTCATCATGTTGCTACCATCCCAACCCTGGGCGGCCTTGGCGTAGAAACTAGTCCCAAGTACGCCTTCCCTCGCTAACTCATGTTACTCATCCCCACTTATAATATATGCATAGCATTCTATTATTAAATATTAATATTGATGGGTAACTCCATCTAATTTTTTCTCAATGGTAATGAATCAATAATGATGATGATTCAAGAAGAATGTGCATACATGTTGGTGTGGAATGTGGATGGAGATGGAGATGGCCATTGAAATTATTTAAGCTAGGTGACCCGTGAAGCAGGTAGTGAGGGCCACAATTTTTGTTTTGGCGTGGTAGATGCTTCGATGGAGATGCAATGTCTTCTTTTTCTATCACCAGGATGTGGAGTTCTTTGTCCTAACATGTACATTCCTTATATGATTAGTGTGAATGCTCCCACTCAAGTCTGCTAGCTATTTCTTTTTAGATTCTTTTCCTATATTTTTTATTTTTTATAAGGACATTGACACCAAATTATTGGTTCGTAGCAACCAAATCTGGAATTTTGAATGAACCCAAGTTAAAATTTCTCTAGGGGTTCTAGTTTTGCATAACCATATATAAACCCTAATGTGATCCATTAATAACGGTATGATGGATCCATAGTTCATCTTGTATGATAAAAGTGAACGATCTCTTGCTAGCTAGAATATTTTTGGCAATTGGAAGCAACCACGTGTCTCGTCGTCGTCATCATCAAGATCGTACTATCTTTTAAATGCGTACGTACTTTTTGTATACATTTTGTTACTTTTAGTCTTTGGAGAGAGGATCTAGGTGATCTAGCATACAGAGGGTCTGGTATGACCATGTATGTGACTAATGAATGGCGATTGCTGAATGAATCTCAACTGCAGATTTCGGTAGTGACTCGTGACTACTGAGGTCAACGCTAAGTTTAGGAGGAGTTAGAGCTCCCGGGTCCACTTCTTACGGTGGGACCCCTCCACTCTTCTATTTAAGATTGTGGCGAAATTTGTTGTTTATTTTCGGACATAGAGGGATCCACATTTGTAATTTTTTAACACGTGTTTTTTAATTTGACACTAATGTTAATAATGTTAACTTTTTGATAAATTAAAAAATTTCAAAACAAATTAAAAAATTTCAAAACAAATTAAAAAATTAAAATCACAATCACAATCACCGGTCTCCCCCTTTCTCTTATCTATCTCTCACTCGTCTCTCCATCTTTTAGTTTCCTTATCTATATCATATTCATATTCAAGGTAAGTCCAATAAATTCGAGGCATATAGCCAAAATTATAAAAGTGTCTTTATAATTCATATTTACATACATATATAAATTATACCTTTTCAACTTTTTTTTATCTTTATAGCTATACACAAAAACAATTTAAGAATTTAAGCACATTAATCATATATAGAAAATATAGTAATCCTGTAATACTATATTTTAAAAAAGAAACATTGAAATTTTATATATAAAAAATTATAGTTAGAGTTCTAATTACTTTACAAGATAAGTTAGATAACTATAAATCAATCAAGATAACTCTTAATAATATTTCTTCAAACTCAATTTAAATATTTTTCCAAACATTTAAGCATTCTTTAATTTTTTTTTGTTCCATAGGTTCTCCTTATTCGTGGGCCTAGAGTGGTCGCCCTTGTGGCCCTAAGCCATGACCCCTATTCAGACTAACATGGCCTCAAAGTCTTCACTCTTCATAGCTTCGCAGCATTGTCGGGGACCACGACATCACCCGTGACCACATACTCATTGGCTTCATCACCTCACAGAATCGCCCACGAGTTCACAACATCGCCTGCGACCTTATGTTGTCCACGACCTCATGCCATCATCCACGAACTCACGATCTCTCCCTCTTTCTTCCAGATATGATTTTCCTTTTCTTTCAGCTGCCCTATAATCATCATTGTAGATATTGGGTTGATTCGTGAGAATGTTTTTGTGGCTGTAAATTTTAGGAAAAATTACATAAAAGACCTCAAACTATAGGTTTCAAAACATACTTATATCCAAATTATCAAAATTTTCAAATAACTACCCAATTTATGTGACCACCCATATTTAACTACCTCCGACAGGTTTTCCATCCATCTAACCGTTAAAGTGCCACATGTCAAAAATTACTCAGTCAACAAGCGACTAATGTGGAAAAAAATAGAGGGGCATTTTCGGAATTTCAAAAAAACCAATTAAGTTTACCCAGAAACCCTAAATCTCAAATCAAACTCCCCTCCTTCCAATTTCAATTCCCAGCCCCTCCTCCTCCAAAATCGATTTTTTCCCAAAAACCTTAAATCCCAAATCAAATAAGAGATTAACAATGTCGAAGGAGCCATCAGAGTCCTTCAAACCTTACACCTGTTGCGAAACCCTAACGGGCCATAAGAACACCATCTCCGACGCCAAATTTTCCAGCAACGGCCGTCTCATCAGCTCCTCCTCCGTCGACAAGACCATTCACACCCACACCCTTACCTTCTCCAATGACACTTCTACTCTCACCATCTCTGCCTCTTAAACCTTCGAGGGCCACTCCTAGAGTATCTCCAATCTCTCATTCTCCTCAGACTCTTGGTTCATGGTCTCCACCTCTAATGACAATACCATCCGCCTCTGGGACGTCGCCACTAGCCAAGTCATCAAGACCCTCCATGGCCACACCAACTACGTGCCATGTGCTAACTTCAACCTGCAATACAAGATGATTGTCTCCAGTTCGCTCGACGTCTGTATTTGGAATGTTAAGACCGGGAAGTGCTTGAAGGTTTTACCAACTTATTCTGACGTCGTCACTACCGTCGATTTCAATAGGGATGACTTGGTTATTGTCTCTGGTAGTTATGATGCGTTGTGTAGGACTTGGGATGATTCTACTAGCCACTGTACTAAGACTTTGATCGATGATGAAAATCCCTCGGTTTCATTTGTTAAGTTTGCACCTAATGGCAAGTACATTCTTGTTGGCACTTTGGATGATACATTGGGAATTGGATTTGGGATTTAGGGTTTCTGGACAAAATTCGATTTGGGAGGAGGATGGGCTGGGAACTCAAATTGGAAGGAGGGGAGTTTGATTTGGGATTTAGGGTTTCTGGGTATACTTACTTGGTTTTTTTTGAAATTTCAAAATTGCCCCTCAATTTTTTGCCACATCAGTGCCGATTGAGCAATTCTTTTGACACGTGGCACTTTATCGGTTAATGTCACAACCCGACCATCTCTAACAAGATATTGTTTGCTTTGGGCCCAGCCCGCACGATTTTATTTCTGGGAGCTCACATTCAACTTTCCAGTGGGTCACCCATCTTGGGATTGCACCAGCCCCTACTCTCTTAACTTTGGAGTTCCCGAGGAATCCAAAGTCAGCGAACTCTTAAAAGGCCTCATGTTGAATAGATGCGTGTCCACACATATAAAACGCATCCCCCAGATCCACCCGAACGATGTGGGATTGCTAACCATGCCTCCAAGGCACGGGTTCTCACAATCCATCCCCCTTGAGGCCCAGCGTCCTCGTTGGCACACTCAATTCCAGTTGAGGTCGGACTCTGATACCAAATTGTCATGACCCGACATTCTCCAAGAGGATATTGTCCACTTTGGACCCAACTCTCACGGTTTTGTTTTTCGGAGCTCACGTGTAACTTCTCAGTGGGTCACCCATCTTGAGATTGTATCAACCCCTACTCTCTTAACTTTGGAGTTCCCTAGGAATCCAAAACCATTGAGCTCTCAAAAGGCCTCATGTTAGGTAGATGCACTCCCACACATATAAGGCGCGTCCCTCAGATCCCTTCAGGCAATGTGGGATTCCTAACCATGCCTCTAAGGCACGGGTCCTCACAATCCACCCTCTTGGGCCCAGCGTCCTCGCTGGCACACTCAAATCAGGCCGAGGTTGGGCTCTAATACTAAATTGTCACGACCCGGCCTTTCTCAAGAGGATATTGTTCGATTTGGGCCCCGTCATCACAGTTTTGTTCTTTGGAGCTCACGTGCAACTTCCCAGTAGGTCACCCATCTTGAGATTGCACCAGCTCTTACTCGCTTAACTTTGGAGTTCCCTAGGAATCTAAAGCCAATGAGCTCCCAAAAGGCCTATTGTTGGATAGATGTGCAGCGTATCCCCCAGATCCCTCTGGGCGATGTGAGATTGCTAACCATGTCTGACAATGGATACCAAATTGTCACAACCCGGCCTCCTCTAATAGGATATATTAGCTTTGGGCCTAGCCCTCACAGTTTTTTCCTCGGGAGCTCACGTGCAACTTCCTAGTGGGTCACCCATCCTGGAAATACACCAATCCCTACTCACTTAACTTTGGAGTTTCCCAAGAATCTAAAGCAAGTGAGCTCTTCCCAGTAGGTCACCTATTTTAGGAGTGCACATGTCCTTACTCACTTAACTTTAGAGTTCCCCAAAAATCCAAAGCTAGTGAGCTCCCAAAAGGTCTCATGTTGGATAGATGCGCGTCCACACATATAAGGCGCATTCCCTAGATCCCCCGGGTGATGTGGGATTGTTAACCATGCCTCCAAGGCACGGGTCCTCCCAATTTACCCCATTGGGGCCCAGCATTCTTGTTGGAACACTCAATTCAGACCAAGGTTGGGCTCTGATACCAAATTGTCACGATCCGACCTTCTCCAACATGATATTGTTCGTTTTAGGCCTAGTCCTCACGGTTATTTTCCCGGGAGCTCACGTGCAACTTCCCAGTGAGTCACCCATCTTGGGATTGCACCAGTTCCTACTCACTTAACTTTAGAGTTCCTTAGGAATTCAAAGTCAGTAAGCTCCCAAAGGCCTCATGTTGGATAGATGTGCCCACACATATAAGACACATCCCTTAGATCCCCCCGGACGATGTGGGGTTGCTAACCATGCCTTCAAGGCATGGGTCCTCACAGTTAGATGGATGTAAAACATGACAGAGGTAGTTAAATGTAACGACCCATCCCGGATTACGGGATTAGATTAATGGTTAATGACAAATTAGTGAGATTAATCGGTGATTAGTTGAGTATTTTTTGACGGACGGTGCGAAAAGACGGTTTTGCCCTTAGAATGGGCGAAATGTTGACTTTTGGTTTGGGAGGTCAAATGGACTTTGGTTGATGACTGTAACGTAGTTCGGGACGTCACGAGTCCGAAGACAGGCGGCACGTCCGATTCAGACATTCGAGGAAGAAGTTATGCCGTTCGGAAGTATAGGGGCATTTTGGTAATTTAGTCTTAAGGCCTTTTGGTCATTTGGTTGCCTAGGGATCTGTGCCCAGTGATAATTGGACACTTGGCTGTCTTGGGAAGTGTACGTCCCAGAAATCAGGATTAGATTAGTAGTTAATGACGGGTTAGTGAATTAGATCAGTGATTAGTTGGATGCGATCGGACGGACGGTGCGAAATGATGATTTTGCCCCTAGAATGGGCAAAAATGTTGACTTTTAGATCGAGTGGTCAAATGGACTTTGACAGATGACCGTGACGTTGACCGATGTCCGTGACGTAGTTCGGGACGTCACGAGTTCTTAGACAGGTAGCACGTCTGATTCCGACATTCGAGGGAAAAGTTATGACGTTCGGAAGTTCGAGGGTACTTTGGTAATTTTGGTGGAATAGGGGCAAATGGTTGACTTTTTGAACGAAAAGTCACTTTCACGTATTTCGAGGACTGTTAGGAAGGTCTCAAGTCCCTGATTCCAACGACAGGCGGCATATATCATTTGGAGTTCGGGAAATAGCGTTACGGGTCAGGGAGTACGAAGGGCAAAATGGTAATTTGTACATAAGAGGCATTCTGGATATTCCTGCATTTGGATTTGTGCCCACTCAGAGATGGACACTTGGTTGCATCAGGTGTGTGTGACCACCAGGTTTTGGACACCTGGCTGGGTCTGGATGGTGGTAGTACCTTGTATGATTAAACGGGTTTAAATGGTTTGCACGGGTAAGAACTGAGAAAAACAGAGTGGAGGTGCAACCATGAGGCAATCCTTCCATCCAGTCCCTCGATCTCCATCTTTTGGCCCTGATTTGTGAATAAAAGTTAGAGATGGGATGGTGAGTAGCATGATGGTGCAACCGTAGGGGGGTGGCTGTGAACGATGGCGGACGGTAGCTCTAAAACCCGTGAGGTAAGTGAGAATAGGGGATGAGAAATCAGTGAGAAGAAAATCCCTTTACCTGTGATCTTTTGGTGTTGGGTTGTGCATCAAAGATGATCAGAGGACTCAGAGAAGTCCAACGGTGGTCACGACGGTTTTCCGTGGACGGTGGCTATGTTACAAGAGGAAACAGAGTGGAAACAAAACCGTGAGGAACCAGGATTTGATCACCCTCAATCATGGTCTTAAACCCATAGTTTCTGAAAGGAAAATGGTTGGAAGGTCGAAAGGAACTCCATAGATTTGGAATTATGGCTTGGACGGGACGGTAAGTGGAAGTTTATAAAAACTCGATTTTGAAATCGAAAATGGTAATTTCAGTTTTACACGTTTTTACTCATATTTATTGATTGGATGAGGGTATGGAGGACCTAAGGAACTCAGCAAGCTCAAAACCAAGGGAAATGGAGGCTGGAATCGTGCTGGTGTGACGGTCGACGGTGGATAACTGTATTTTTGAATCGGGAAGGTAATTATAGACCAGAATTCTTTGTTTCTACTAGCTAGATTGATTATACTTGTTGGGACGAAGCTAAGGGTAGAAATAGGAATAGAAACGGATTAAAAATTGGACAAAACCATGAACGCCGGTTCAAAACCGGACCGGAATTGCAGATTGGTTCAGACCAGTCGACTGATGTTGAAGACGATGAACAGTGACTGGCGTGTGAGGCCCATGCACAGCCATTTCAGGCGGCGCGTGTGGGCTCATGGCATGCCGTTTGAGGAAGATTCCAACACAATTTTTAAAGTATTCGATGTAACGAACATTTTGGAATTGGTTTCGAGTCGATCGGACATAATCTCTATATGTTTCGGGATGTCCGAAGATTTTAAGGCTCGGTTAAAAATAGTTAAAAATTCGGGAAAAATACCGGGCTTTAGTATGAGCTATATAAAGTAGTTAGTGACCTTATTAGAGGATGTAGACAGGTTCGGGGAAGCCGGTGATAATAGATTGGCCGGAGAAGCGTAATTACACACGTATCGAGGCAACAACGAAATGGTCTGTGAGTGGACTTTGTTTTCTAACTCTTGATGCATGCATATATGTTTTTATATGTTTTATATACGTGATTGTATGATTTGAATTATGATCTTGATATTTTACGATTTTGCACGGTTTTTGAGGTATTTACGATTTTACACGTTTTACGAGATTTCGAATAATGTTGTGATTCAACCATGGTTTAAATGATTTAATTTCGGGAATTGAAATATGATTTGATTTCAAAGATTTAAAATGGATTTTGGAAAAGTGATTTCGGGCTTGAAGCCCAGTTCAGAAAAATGGTTTTGATAAACGAGATTTCGGGTTTTAGAATTGGATTTCCGGATGAAGATTCGGGATTCGGTTTGGAACTTGAAAATGGATTTCCGAGTTTGGGTTCGGAATGGTTATTCCGGATGCTAGCTTACGGAATGATGGTTTCGGACTCGGATTTGGAAATGGATGATGGATACGAGTTCTGGGTTTGGATTCGGGATCCTGATGAGATTGCGGATTCGGATTCGGAAATGGAAAATGGTTTTCAAATGGTTTTTGGATTGGATTTGCTGGATCTGGTTATTGGGTTTAAAGATCCGGATATGATTATAACGGGGGTGGGCCCGGATTGGGTTTAAAGACCCGGATTGAGTTTAAAGACTCGAGAGTTTAAATACTCGGATATTGATATTTCCCCCCGTAGGCCTATTGAGTTTAAAGACTCGGGAGTTTAAAGACTCAGATTATATTGAGGCCTAGAATGAGTTTAAAGACTCGGATAGATCCAGCAGGTTCGATGGATGGATATGTGGTTTCAAATGTGTTTGGATTTCACTGAGTTTTGATATTGATGATTTTCAATAAAGGTTTTACGATGTTTTAGGCTCTGCCCGGATGATATGGCTTTGATGGTTTTGGGTTGAGGGCTGGAGTTTGAGAAAAGGAAACTGTGTTTGGTTTTTCTTACATGGTTTGCTTATCCTGAATATTGAATGGTTTTATGACATGGATTTGATATGCATGCATTGCTTTTTAAACGGAGGGTATAAATGTAATTATGGTTTCTGATAACTGTTTTTGAACTTATACTTTATTTTTGTCCACTCACAGTCTTTTGTGTTTTTGATACCCTCCAAGTTCTAGCGGTGCGGGCTGTTGGTCGAGAGAGACAGAGACATCACACACGAGATCCACAGTAGTTTTCCGTACACTCTGGGAAGGCTGGAAGCTTTTGGACGATCGGACCGAGTTTCCCTTGTCCGACTTACGTGTCACATGGAGGTTGGATGTCAGTTTAGCCTTCGTGTCATGCGTAAGTTAGAATGTGATATGGACAGGTTTGGGAAGTCCAGTGATAGTAGATTAGTTGAGAAAGCGTAATTGTACGAGTATCGAGGCAACAGCGGGAACAGTCTGTGAATGGACTTTGCTTTCTAACTTATGATGCATGAATAAATGTTTTTATATATTTTCTATACATGATTTCTATGTTTATGCTTATGAGCTTTATGATTTCCGTTTGCACGTATTTCGAGATATTTTACGTATTTGCACGTTTTGCGAGATTATGCCTTATGTCGTAATTTTCTATGATTTCGATGATTTACTTTTGGGATTTGAATTCAAGGATTTATAAATGGATTTTGGAAAGTAACTTCGGTCTTGAGGCCCAGTTTCTAATGATTTCGGATTTCGGATTTCGGTTTTCATGTGATTTCTGGAATTGAAATCAGGATTTCAAATGATTTCAGATTTGGTTTTGGATTTCGATGGATTTCTGGATTTTCTATGATTCTCACTTGGTTTTGGGTTTAAAGACCCGTTGCTATTGGTTTTGGGCTTAAAGACCCGTTGCTGTTGCTGGATCTGGTTTTGGGTTTAAAGACCTGGTTGATTGATGACGGGGGATGGCCCTTGATTGGTATGTTTTGAGTTTAAAGACTCGTGAGTTTAAAGACTCGCGAGTTTAAAGACTCGGTTATTGTGATATCCCCCGAGGCCTATGGTTTGTGTTTTGAGTTTAAAGACTCATTGATATCCCGGGAAGACCTAATATATGTGTTTTGAGTTTAAAGACTTGGTGATATGAGATCCATCAGATTGATTGACTTGTGATTTACTATTGATTTTCACATGGTTTTCAGATGTTTTGGGCTGTGGCCAGGATGATTTGGATTTATGGATTTTTTGGGCTGAGTTCCCGTCTTTTGATTTTGATTTATGATTTTGGGCTGAGGTTCGAGGATTGATAAAGGAAATGATTTCTGGTTTTCATAAACGGTTTTTAGTATCTTGGAAAGGAAATGGTTTTAGAATGCATGCATTGGTTTTACATGGAGGGTATAAATGTCTTTTATTATAAAATGTTTTTTAACTTCTTACTTTTTTTTGTCTACTCACAGTCTTTTATATTTTTCAATACCCTCCAGGTTGATGCGGTGCGGGCTCTTGTTAGTGAGACGGAGACATCACACATGCAATCCACAGTGGTTTCTGCGCACTCTAGGGAACCAGATGTTGATTTTGGTACGTTGACTTGGATATCCCTTGTTTAGCTTGCGTGTTCCACGGGGGTTGAACGGGTGTTTAGCCTTCATGTCGCATACAGGTTAGACGGGAGCATGACTTATCCCTTAATCCCGGAGGATTGGGGGTGGGTCGTGTCATTAAATGTGGGTGGTCACATAGATTAGGTAGTTATTTGAAAATTTTGATAGTTTGGATATGAGTCTGTTTTGACCTCTATAATTTGAGGTCTTTTATTTTGTTTTTCCTAAATTTTATCTTTTGTAGTGAGAAAGTAAGAGCGTGGGATAGAAAGATTGAGAAAGTGCGGCTGATTTTCATGGGCGCTTGTTGCGATTCTAATTTTGGTGGTTATGTAATATTTATTTTTAATTTTTTAATTTATTTAAAAATTAACAGTGTTAGAAGTGATGTTAAATTAGAAGACAGATACTAACAAATTATTAATGGGACATAGAAAGAAACACCATAATGAAATAGCAAATCAACTCTCACATTTTCAACCGTTGTTAATGTTACATGTACAAGTAATATAATAATTGGTTTTATATGTCTACAATTTGGATATATATATATATATGTATTATATATAATGAGAAGATAAGAAAAATCCCAGCACAAATTGTAATAGAACTAAAAACAGCTGAGGAATTGAGATTAAGAATAGTAAGGGGTTCAAATCAAGTTGGTTTTTACAGAAGTCTTACACCCGCATAGCCTTGTTAATCGGTTTTTTGGTTCGGTTTTTTTATCGAAATTGAAACCGAATCGGTTGGGGAACCAATTTCGGTTCGATTTTATTTTTCCTCAAAAAATCAACTAAAACCGAAATCAAAATATTCGATTCGGTTCGGTTCGATTTCGGGTAAAATCGGTTTTTTTTCGGTTCAATTCGGGGCGAACCGGTTAAAACCGAATTTTTTTGTACTTTCATACAATAATCAATATTTATTACCTAATTAATGTCCATTACAACTAATCAATATCCATTACAACTAATTATTGTTCATTACAAATAACAAAATCATCAAGACATCAAAATCCACCTAAAATGTTCATTATAAACAACAAATACATCAAGAAACAATATAGCTTAAAACTAATACATCAGGAATTATATGTATTAAAAAAAAGGTAAATAACCTTCATTCATCATTTCAGCATCGGTTTGAAGAATACAAAAGCAAGGATTATGATATTGTAAAATCTGATACTAAGAACATAGTAAATTAAGACATATGTTGTTTTTGCATAAACAATGTCACTCAAGAGTTAAGAGCAATGACTTGTTTCCCTTTGCATAACTGTTTGGTAAAGCGAACAGCTATGCACTTGCTAATCTTCCCTTTGCATATATATATATATATATATATATATTAAAGCTTAAAATATGGATTCACAAGTAATAGCATTTATTGCTAGGACCCAGCCCATCTAGCACGATATTATCCGTTTTGAGCACAGCCCTCACGGTTTTATTTATGGGAACTCACGTGCAGTTTCCCAGTAGGTTACCCATCCTGGGATTGCACTAGCGGTTCCAACCAAACCCAAAGTCAGTGAGCTCCCAAAAAGCCTCGTGCTAGATAGATTCGTGCTCATACATATAAGACACTTCACTTTTCCCTCCCCGAGCTATGTGGGATCGTTCACCGTTATTCTCAAGACACGGGTCTTATGTGTAAACATGCATCAGTGAGAATGATAACTTTAGCTCAATGACTGTGAGTTATTTGCGCTATGCATAATAAATTTAGCTCAATGACTGTGAGTTCTGAAAGGAAAAACATAATTCTAACTTATCTAAGCTGCAATAGCCCTAGGACAGTGTTCCTAAAATTAAAAACACAGGGCAAAACATGACTCGACGTAATCAAGAATTGTCTACTTAATCAGTCAGCATCACACTAGGACACTCCTAAACCTCCTTATGCCATTTTTTATGTGCTATTGATGAGGGTAAAATATAATTAATTTAAATTCAAATTATTATCCCTTAAACCAAATGTTTACCCAATTTTCTACAATTGCTCTACAGTTTTACCATTATTCCCAAAAAAAAAATATCCAGGTGTGAAACAACTTCTACACATGTTATGTGTATCCCTCCTCCTTGGTAAGCTACTCCCAAACAACTTCATTCATTTGTGTAGTATTATAACGAGATAGCTAACAGCATGCGACATACCACATAACAGAAATTTTAAAAGATTTAAGCATATTCTACCACCTCATACAGATTACAAATTTCATTTTTTTCTTTTCAAAATCTATGTCGACAATATGCATGCTATGAAGCATACTGTAACGACCCGGAAATTTGAAAAAGGAAAAATTGGAAAAATTAGAAGGAAATGACGATTTTGCCCCTGGTTTCGAGGGCCGAAAGTTGACTTTTTGTTTGCGACCTTGTTTGGACTTTCTGGAAGTACCGTTGGATAGGTCTCGGAACGCTGAATCCGTAGATTTGCGGGATGCGTCAATCGGAGTTCGGACGTGAAAGGTATGGGTCTAGAATTGTGAGGGGCATTTTGGTAATTAACCAAGGAAGGGCAAACTGGTAATTTGCCGCAGTAGGGTAATTATGACGGTTACACTAGCTGATTCAGCTAATTTGGATGAGGACTGGTCACTTGGTGACACTTGTCACCATAATTGAAAGATTGGTGGCAAAGCATTGTTTGAATATTCAAAATAACAAAAAAAATCGTTTTGCTGATTAAGAGATGATCCATATATTTATGAACTGAATTAACAATAGGGATAGAGAGTGAATGGGATATCGAGAGGGGGAAAGAAAGAGAATTAATTGGCGAGTTCTGAACCTTGAGCAGAGTTGAACCTAAACTTAGAAACCCGAAAACCTTTGATCAACCTAGGGGTCGAATTCAAATTGTTAGACATTTATGAGTGAAATTGACCTTGAATTTAGCTTCCTGGGATTGAGACGAGTCGAACCCAATGAAACTCGAAGGGAATTGGGGTCGTTTGGCCTTAGAACAGAAAGGGGGAGAACTTTGGATTTTTGAGCTTGATCGAATGGATTGGAGACATGGAACAATGAAATTGGACTTGGAAATGTGTTTATTAGAATCCCATGATGCTTCCTGATGGATCAATTGAAGGAAATCAGATGGGATTGATGAACTTCGAAGAAGGAACAGTGCCCAGATAGCCTTCGATGTTCATCTTCGAATCGTTTGGTTTGAGGTAAGGATTTGTGAAATTAAGTTTACTAAACTGTAATTGGACCTAAAATGATGATGTTAGATAAATCAATTGAAAGAATTGATGTTGAATTGACAGAGAACTAGTCGGGTCGTCTCGCGGGTTACAGGACCCGAATTACAGAGATACCGGTTGGGACGATGACATTGTAGCAGGCGCGTGAGGGCGCGAGGGCCCGATTCCCAAGGTGAGTTCAACACGACTTTTGTTTTATACAATGTAACAAACATTTTAGAGTTGGTTTCGAGTTAATCGGACACCGTTTCGATGTTGTTTCAAGGATCCGAAGGTGTGTGTTACAGTTTAATTCGTAATTAATTTCCGAAAAAATATGGGAAATTAGTATGATGTTAATTAAGTCATTAGTGACCCTGAATAATGATTTTGGATAGGATTCGAGATTACTAGAAAATGTCAGAAATTACCGGAACGCGTGCAACTCGGAAAGCTAGCGGTTTGGACGGTGTGTGAGTAGACATTTGTTTTATAAACCATTATGCATGCATAGTTAAATGTTTTACATGATTGATTGCATGTTTTGAGTTGCAATGATGTACTGATGATGTGGCATGATTATTTGTGATTTAATGATTATTTTAATCGGTCTTTCAGACGCGTTTTACGAGAAATGTGTAAGTGGTATTTTGGGCTAGGCCCGGAGTCAAAATGATTTCAAAATGAATATTTTGACTTAATTGGTGAGTCAAGGATGAATTCTAGATTATTTGAATGTTTTCAAATGAAACTTTACGGATTTGCGTGTAAATGGTATTTGGGCTTTGAGATCCGGTCGGAAATGATTTTGACTTGGTTTGAAGTTAGGGATTTGATTGGCAATGTTTTGGCATGTAATCCTGAGATGGTTTTCATTGTGATTGTGAATACCCAGACGGTCGGAGCTAGGGGATCACCCAGACGACCGGAGCTTGGGGGATATGATTGTGAGTTATTATGGTAAGCCAGCTTCTCGGATGCGACTGAGCCTGGATGTACCACTCGGATGTGTCTGAGCCTGGGGATGTGTTCTCCCAGATGTGACTGAGCCCGAGGGTTGAGCCCAGAGGTGTCTGATCCCGAGAATGTGGCTGGATTTGGCCTACGCGTAGTGCGGATGTGACTGTGTGATTGTTTGTGCACTTATGAGTAGTGCGGATTGATGGATGGATTGATTGATTGTGCACTTGTGAATAGTGCTTTTAATGTTGATTGTGATTACGTACTGGTATTGAGTACGAATTCTGGTCTGTGTGGCCAGGTGATTATGTTTTCATATGGTTGGCTTGAGAGCCGGGATTTGATGTTTTCATGAGATTTGGCTGGAAAGCCAGTGATTGTTATACATATGTTTTACCCTATGGATGCATGGTTTGATAAACTGGAGGGTAAATGATGTGTTTTGACAAATGTGTTTTAAATGCTATTATTTTTGTCCACTCACACCTTTGTTTTTATGACCCTTCAGGCCGTGTCACGACGTTCGGGGCTAATCGAGAGGCGGAGGTATGAGCGGAAATCAATGTAGTTATTCCTTGTCTGACAGGTACTGATGGGTAGTTTCGGGACTTCAGTTGACCTGTCAGACGGGAGCAGGACCGGGCACGGTTATCAAAGTCCAGTCGGGATGGGTCCTGTCACATACCTTAGCCAAGTAATCATTTCCTGATGGACTTTCTTCATCAAATACTTGTGTCTCACTAGTACCTGAGCATGAGCTAACAGATAAATAAAAAAGGAAATGATTATAGTGATAAAACCTCTCTATGTGGATTAAACTTGTGCCTCACTAGAAACGGATTTATACAAAATACAATGACAATCCTCAAATTCGAATTATACTCTTCAAAATTTAAAGCATGGAAAACCATATACCAGTGAGATGGAGAATGAGTATTACTGAGGGAAGGAAAAGAAAATAAATATCATCGAAAATCACTTACACAGGGTGTCTAACAATGGAGCACTGCGTACATGTAATACTTTCTCACCTATAAGAACCGATTCATCCTATTCAATGAAAGGCGATGGCTTCAAAGTTTGGAGGGCGAACTGATTCATCCTATTCAATGAAGGGCGATGGCTTCGAAGTTTGGAGGGCGAGCGACGACTTCGAATCACCTATAGGAGAGGGCCGAGAGGCTGGAATTGAAGGAGGGTTTGCGAGAGGTATTCTAAGGAGTGTGAGTGAAGTAGTGAACTGTGAGGAAAGAGGAAGGAATGAGGGAGGGTGAGAGGGAGGTGTTTGAGTCTCAGGAGTCAGAAGGCTTCGAATTCGAAGTGAGGACTGGGAAGAGACGAGAGCGAAACTGAAAACTGCGAGATGAGAAGACGGCTAACGAGGGTTTCATCTATTCTAAAGTTTAATACAAAATGACACCCTTTTTACAAAATACAACTAATGTGTTTCAGTCCGGTCTAGTTCGGTTCTGTCGATTTTATTACCTTTCGGTTCGGTTTGGTTTGGTTTGGTACAATTAGATCGATAACTGAAATCGAACCAACTCAGACCAGTTTGGTTCGGTTTTCTCCAAACGGTTCCAATTTTTCTTCGATTCGGGGTTTTTCGGTTTGGTTACAGTTTGGTGTGGTTTTTCGGTTAATTTTTCGGTCGGTTTTTTTCAACCAATTAACAAGGCTACTCCCACACCCCACCGCTACGACGTACGTGTATGAAAGGGAAAGAAAGTGAAGAGTGGACTCTTTTCTCATCCTTCAATTCTTCTTTCCAATGTAATGTGAAATGTCAACATAAAAAATTCAATTCCAATTGCTAGTACATTACAATTTGTTAATATATAACCACATTATATATCCATAATCCATGTCAGTTTTATATAGTAACTACAGTACCTCTTTTTATTTATAATGTATCTTTAAAATTCCAAATACAAAATGTAAACACCGTTAGTTTTTTTTTTAGGAAAAACTATATAAAAATTCTAAACTATAGAGGTCATTACAAACTCATATTCAAACTATCGAAAGTTTCATATAAGTACTCAAACTATTGGACCATTAACATATAACTACCTCTTTTAAGATTTACATCTATTTGGTCGTCAAATGCCATGTGTCAAAAATTTTGTATAGTCAATGACTGATGTGGCAAAAATTAGAGGAGTATTTTTGAAATTCTAAAAAATTAATTAATACCCATCCACCTGAAACCATAAAACCCAAATCTTACTCCCTCCCAAATCGAAATCTAACCCCTTCCCCCAAAACATAAAATCAAATTCGCAGCCCCAAATGAAACCCTGAACTCTGGGCACTAGGGCATCGCTACTGGGGGCCGGTGACATTTCGTTGCTCACAAGAACATATAGTGTTTTAGGCTACAAATTGAGCCTTGTTCTTTCTGTAACCATTACTATCTTCCTTCTTCTTCTCCCAAAGCTTAGAGTCAACGCTGCCACCATTCAACATGAACCCAACTATTCTCTCTCTCAATCAAACCTAGACCTATAAGTTGCTCTCCTCCTCCTTCATCACTCAATTATCAGAATCAGAACCTTCACCATTAGATGCAAATCACACCTTTCTTTCTCGATCAAACCCACCACTGGAAGTATCGAATCTACATCCCTTGGAAGGCATAGAGCTCTTATTCGATACCCAAATGTCTGATTCATCAGCCTTCGACTGGGGTTTATTAGCCTTCGACTGGGGTTTATTAGCCTTTGACTGGTGTTCATTAGCTTTTGATTGGGATTCATTAGCCTTCGAATGGGATTCATTAGCCTTCGACTGAGATTCATCAGCCTTCCAATGAGATTCATCATAATTCATCAGCATAATTTACGATGTTGCTCGATTCATGTCAAGCTCCTCAATGGTTTGCTCACGTGGATTCATCTGGAGCTAGATGAGATCCTCTGAGGTCCAACCCTTGAGCTGGATTGTGGGTTTAAATGAAGTTTGCATCGTTGTGCATAGTAATTGAATTTTCTACCGAGATCTCAGTCACGAAAAATCCATAATATGCATATACATCTCTCTCTGTTTGTGACTCATGTGTGTGATAGAGAGGAAGAGGTTTACCCTGATCGGGGTTGAGTTGCGACATGATGAGGATTGGCCGAGAAAGTGAGAAATTACAATGTGTTCAGAGCAAGATAGAGAAAGAAAGAGGGAGACGAAGACCAAGCCCAATGGTTAGAGCAATGGGGATGAGTTGCGAAGAGACAATGATCCAAATTGAAGAAACCGACTCGGGGATGGGTGTCAGGACCCGTCCCAAATCCCCCGGGATTAACGTGGGACCCGCCTGATCCCGTCTGACACCACGTGTCAGACTAGGAAAAATTCCGTCTCTAGCCCTCACTGGGGCTTCCAAAGTATGTCAGGATCGTAGGAGGAGGGGAGTGATGTCTCAGTCTCTGCTACAGCCCGCATCCGCGATCAACCTGAAGGGCATTAAAACATTAAAAGTCGTGAGTGGACAAAATAATAATTTAATAAAAACATTTTCACATAAAGACTTTTATGCCCTTCATAAACAACATACGCATGCATTCAAAAATCATTTATCAAATATTCATAAAAACATAAAAACATCGTTTACGGGGTCGCCGCCCCAAATCACTTTCTAACTCATAAAACACGGGGTCTCCGCCCCCAAATCACTTTCCAAATCATAAAACACGGGGTCTCTGCCCCCAATTCACTTTCCATAAACCACATACATATCGAAGTACGTATAACCCATCCGCGGCACTTCCGAGAAGATGCCAACTCGGGGAACACAACCCCTAGGCAACACATCCCCGATATAGTCACGATGACATCAATATATCTAGTGTGCACACTACTCGGGGTCTCACTCCGAGTCTTCTCCCAGGAATCTCCATCCGGGAGGCTCAATCTCTGGATCTAGTCTGAGCTCTCTCTCTGGATCTAGTCCACATATCTCTCCAGAATCTGGTCCGGGACCACATCATATAAGTAACCACCACTCCTGGAATGGGATCCCTATGGGGATACCCACTCTGGTCTGTGGATCGTGACTCTCCAGGTCGACGTCTGGAGGAGACCATATAATCATATGGAGGGTTCATTCATTTCAAATCTTTTTCTTTCTTTCTCAAATACTTTTTTTTTCTCAAAACTCATTTCTCAACTGGGTCTCATACTCAATTCATTTCAACGGGATTCCTCGAATCCGATTCAAATCACTTTCACAGGCCTTGGCCTAAATCCTCAGTTCAATAGGGTCACATGCCCGAATACTCATTTCATAAACTGAACTGGGACTCAAGCCCGATGTTACATTCAACTGGGCCTTTAGCCCGATACCATGACTAACTGGGCCCTAAGCCCGAACCATAACTCAACGGGACCTCACGTCCGATTTCACAACCAACGCAGCCTTAAGCCCGATATCTCAACTAAATGGGTCTCAGGCCCGATATCATAAATCAATGGGGCATCAAGCCCGATAGTACCACTAACTGGGCCTCAAACCCGAATCGTAAACCAACTGGACCCTCGGTCCGATTCCTCGTCAATTCAAATGGACCCCAAGTCCGAGAGTTTATAAATCAATTGGGTCTCATGCCCGAGTTCATGTTTCCAAATCCAAAATTCGTTTCTTAAACGCTCGTTGAAAACCTAGAACGTATAAGCATCGTATAAAATCGTAAATCTCGAAATACGTGCAAATACGTAAATCCTAGGCTACCACAAACAAATGCACTCATGGCATCGCAAAACATATTCTAAAACAATTATAAAATATTTATGCATGCATCAATTTCGATACGTGTGCCATAACCGTCTCCCGGGTCAATCGTCGCCTCTGGGATTCCTGAACCTTTCCAAATTCATTTAGAGGGTTACTAATAGCCTCATTAACCTCTCATTTAAGTCCCATAATTTTTCCGATTTTCTAACTATTTTTAAACGCGAACCTAAACCTTCGAACAACCCGAACTATATCGAAACGATATTCGATTGACACGAAACCAGTCCCAAAATGTTCGTTACATCGAATAGATGATTTCATATGTTGGAACCACCCCAAAGGATGGCTCACGCGCCCGCACGCGCCCCTAGAAGGGACTGCGCGTGGGCCTCATGTGCCAGAACAGTTTTCTTCTTTCCTGGTCGAACCAGCCGGTTCACCTGGTTTGGCCGGTACAGTTGGCCCGGCGTGACCGGTTTGGGGTTCTACACTCCTCATTTTTCGTCCAATCTCTTCCAAATATCGCCTCGATACCCGGGACGAACCCTGCTCCCGTCTGAAAATCACACCTAAAGTACCAAAATAACCTCAATACCACAATAAGCATAACTATCAGACGAAGGAGTAAATATATACAACTATAAGTCAGAGCATGGTTCTACAAAATGGGTACAAAAATCCTACTATGCTAGTCTCGCAACGGAAGAACGTCGTGAGCTCTATGCCTCGATTCCTGCCTCAACGTTCACCCCAACGCTAACACCACGACCTGGAGGGAAAATTTAAAACCAAAAGGGTGAGTGGACTAAAGAAAATAAAAGTTTCAAAAATAGTTTATCATCATATCAAAATTAAGGAAAAACAATAATAACATTTTTTCCCTCCGTTTTGAAAACATGCATGCCTAACTACGTATTAGAAAAATCATAACATAGGACATCATAAGAAACAGAAACACTATAAAACTGCATCATGAATCGTGAATACCAAAGTGTCATTATTTTCGATCAAACCTGCTGGGTCTATCCGAATCTTTAAACTCAACCAGGCCTCAATAATATCCGAGTCTTTAAACTCCCGAGTCTTTAAACTCAATAGGCCTACGGGGGTAATAACATAAATGTCCGAGTCTTTAAACTCAATCCGGGCCCGTCCCCCGTTAATCAGAATCCGGGTCTTTAAACCCAATATCCAGATCCAGCAAATCCAATCCAAAACCGTGTGAATACCATTTCTAGATGCATAGCCAAACTCGAATTCGAAATCCCCGGTTCGAAGCCCATCCGGCGTTCAGAACCGTCATTCCGAACCCAAATCCGGAAATCTACTTTTTAATCCAAAACCCACATTTAATCACAAATTATGTTTCACAATCCATTTATCATCATCAGGAAATAGTTATAGCTTGAAATCCCCAAATATGGTATCAAAATCCGAAAACCAGTTTTTTCTCGAAAAACGTGCAAATCCCGAAAATGTTTCGAAAAATGTGCAAACACATCAACCATATATAAGCATCATTAAGAAGCATAAAAACACATTTAATAACATAAAACATCAATAAAAACAGTTAGGCATGCTCGAAAGAAAGAAAAAGTCCACTCACAGATCTGAACGAGTCAATCGCGCTCCGTGCGCTCCTCGACCATCTCAGGCGTCTCCCGTCCTGTCAATAGGCACCAAATAGGGTCACAAATACGTCAAGGATACTAACCCTACTTTCCCCAATTTTTCGGGAATTTATTAATATTTTAATCTTAAACCCTAAACCGTCCGGATTCCCGAACAACCTCCTAACATCGTCCGATTAACCCGAAACTCATACCAATGGATTCCTTAGGACATTTAGAACCAAAACCATGTTGGAAGCTTGGCCGGAATCCTCCCCACGCGCCGCCCAAAGTGGCTGCGCGTGGGCCTCACGCGCCTGCTACAGTGCTCCTTCTTCCTCGAGTCACCCGGTTCAACACAGTTGTACCGGCGTGACCGGTTCTCTGCAATTCCTCCACCGTTTCAGTCCAATCCAATCCCAGGAGCTTCGTCCCATCCTAAGCAAGCTAACCTCGTCCTAAAATCGAAGAATCACGGCCCAAAACCTCACAACTCTCCCTCGAAAAACTGAGCCCGTGGCCCCTGTTTTGGCCGCCGGCCGCCCAGGTCCTCCCCCGGCACGGCACCACAACCAAACGACTCCTGGGACCTCCAGGAGTCTCACCATGACCACCAAATCTCTCGACTCTACGCCTAACTCGACGACTTTTGAATTGAAACTCACGGGAAAAAACAGAGGAAGGAAGCTTACCCTTCGATTCAGTCTCCGCCGTGTGCACTGCCGCGTACCACGGTGCCTGTTGGGTTCCTTGCAATCACTTGAGCCTCCTACTGTCTTGGTTTGAGCCACCACACGGCACAACCACCGCCACAACCCACCGTCTCTCTCTGTTTTCTCCAAAATCCAGCCGCCCACCGTCGTGTCTTCGGGCACGATTCCTCCACCAAAACACGATCACAAGCTCAGCTGTGTCTCTCTGTCACTCTCACAGTTCACTCTTCACTCACCTTTGCACTGAATCGATCGAACTCTCTCAATTGCACACCCTCTGTTTTCTGTGTTCAAGCCAAATGCACGGTTTGAAAACGTGCAAAGTGTGCCCGTGCACATTTTAGAATTCCCTAGAACCATCCAGTATCCCCCACGTGTCCATCATCCATTGGCTCAAAATAAATATCCCAGCCCACTTCTGCCACTTGCCCTTATCTGATTGGGCTGAGGAAAAAGACCAATTTGCCCCTCGTTTTAATAATTACCATTTTGCCCTCGAACTTCTTAGACCCATAACTATTCCGTCTGACGTTCGATGACAGCGTGCCGCCTGTCGTTGTACTCAGGACGTCGAGACCTATCTAACGGTCCCCGGTCTACGTGAAAATCACAAATCCTCCAAAAAGTCAACATTTTCCTCATTTAGTCAAATTTACGATAACGCCCTCAATCTTCCGAAAGTCATAACTTTCCCTCCGATTGTCCAAATTGAACCTGCCACCTGTCTACGGACTCGTGACGTCCTAAACTACGTCACGGTCAAGGGTCAACACTCATCCAACTGGTAAATCAAAAAGACAACTTTTGACGCACTAATCACAAGGGCAAAATCGTCCTTTCATACAACTAGTTACAAAAATTACATTTATACCCTTCCCGAAGGTACAGGTTGTTACAATCTACCCCCCTAAAAAGAATTTCGTCCCCGAAATTCAGTGAAACAAATAAGGGTACTGTTCACGCATTAAGGCCTCGAGTTCCCAGGTAGCTTCTTCCACCTGATGATTTCTCCACAATACCTTAACTAAAGGAACCGTCTTCCGTCGTAAGACCTTATCCTTCCGATCCAAAATTGCTACTGGTTGTTCTTCAAAGCTCAAATCTTCCCTCAGTTCAACAGGTTGTGCTTCCAGAATATGTGAATCATCCCGTATGTACTTCCGAAGCATAGATACATGGAAGACATTATGTACTTTTTCCAGGTCTGCTGGTAAGGCCAACCGATAAGCAACAGGACCAATCCGTTCCAAAATCTCATAAGGTCCAATGTAACGAGAACTCAATTTCCCTCGTCTGCCAAACCGTACTATTCCCTTCCAAGGAGATAGCTTCAAGAAAACCCAGTCTCCTACTGCAAACTCCAAATCTCTGATCCTACGGTCGGCGTAACTCTTCTGTCGGTCCTGAGCTGCCTTCAGTCCATCTCGAATCAATGCCACTTTTTCCTGCGTAAGATCTACCAGCTCGGAAGTAGTGAGTCTCCTCTCACCAACCTCCGTCCAACACAATGGAGTCCGACACTGTCGCCCGTATAACGCCTCGTAAGGAGCCATCCCAATGCTCTCCTGATAACTGTTATTGTAGGCGAACTCCATCAAAGGCAGATGTGATTCCCAAGTACCCTGAAACTGCAAAACACAAGCTCGCATCATGTTCTCGAGAATCTGAATAGTCCGCTCAGACTGCCTATCGGTCTGAGGATGAAATGCAGTACTAAAATGCAACTTTGTCCCAAAAGCTTCCTGTAAACTCTGCCAAAATCGGGAAGTAAATCTCAGATCTCTGTCAGATACTATCGACTCTGGCGTCCCATGCAGCCGAATAATCTCGTCGATAAACAACTGTGCAAACTGCGCCAACCTGAAGTTCTCCCGTACTGGCAAGAAATGAGCAGACTTCGTAAGTCTATCTACGATCACCCACACGCCATCGTGTCCCTTCGGTGTTCTGGGAAGCTTGAATACAAAATCCATTGTCAGATGATCCCATTTCCACTCGGGGATCGGTAAAGGTTACATTGCTCCATAGGGTCTCTGCCGCTCAGCTTTCACCTGTTGACAGATCAAACACCTACTTACATACTCTGCAATATCACGTTTCATCCCTGACCACCAGTAATGCTCACGAAGTGTACGATACATCTTGGTCCCACCAGGATGCATCGCATAAGCTGAACAATGAGCCTCATCCAGTATCACTTTCTTCAACATCTCATCCTCGGGTACACACAATCGCCCATCCTTAACCAAGGCTCCATCCTCGCGAATCTCAAAGTCCTGTCTCTCTCCAGCCTCGACCTCAATACGAATGATGCCCAAAATGGGGTCCTCAAACTGAGCATCAATAACCTGATCAATCAAAACAGGTCGCACATGGAAACTCGCTAAAAGTGCTCCCTGATCATCCACAGTCAACTCAACTCCCAGCCTACGGAGCTCAACCAACAAAGGTAATCGTACTGTCCTCAAATGCGACAAAGAACTAGCTGACTTCCTGCTCAGAGCATCGGCTATCACATTAGCCTTCCCTGGGTGATACTCAATAGTGCAGTCGTAATCCTTACGTAACTCCAACCATCGGCGCTGTCTCAGATTCAGTTCCTTCTGAGTGAACAAATACTTCAAACTCTTGTGATCGGTGAAAATCCTGCACCTCTCGCCGTACAAATAATGTCGCCAAATCTTCAGCGCATGGACCACCGCCGCCAATTCCAAGTCATGTGTAGGATAGTTCATCTCGTGGGGTTTCAACTGCCGGGAAGCATAAGCAATCATTTTCCCGTGCTGCATCAATACACAGCCCAAACCTTGTAAAGAAGCGTCACTGTACACTTTGAACTCCCCACTATCGTCTGGAAGGGCCAACACAGGAGCAAATGTCAACCGCCTTTTAAGCTCTTGGAAACTCTGTTCACATTTCTCATCCTACTCAAATTGAACTCCCTTCCGAGTCAACCTTGTCAACGGAGCAGCAAGAATAGAAAAACCCTCAATAAAACGCCGATAATAACCTGATAAACCCAGAAAACTCCTGAACTCTGTCACCGTCTTGGGCTGTTCCCAATTTGATACCGCCTCAACCTTCTGAGGATCCACTCTGATGCCCTCGGCTGAAATCACATGACCCAAAAATTCAACACTGGTCAACCAAAACTGACACTTACTCAACTTCGCATACAACTGATGCTCTCTCAGGGTCTTAAGCACTGTTCTCAGATGTTTCTCGTGCGCCTTCGCACTCTTCGAATACACCAAAATATCATCAATGAATACGATCACAAAACGATCCAAATACAACCGGAACACTCGGTTCATAAGATCCATAAAAGCTGCTAGGGCATTAGTTAATCCGAAAGGCATCACAACAAACTCGTAATGACCGTACCTGGTCCGAAAAGCTATCTTCGGTACATCCTCCTCTTTAACCCTTAACTGATGGTAGCCGGAACGAAGATCAATCTTCGAAAAGTACTGGGCTCCCTTTAACTGGTCAAACAAATCATCAATCCGGGGTAAAGGATACTTATTCCGAATAGTTACCTTATTCAACTGTCTGTAGTCCACACACAATCTCAACCCTCCGTCCTTTTTCTTCACAAACAGTACCGGCGCTCCCCACGGTGACATACTCGGTCGAATGAATCCTATATCGACCAACTCTTGCAACTGGGCCTTAAGTTCCCTCAATTCTGCAGGTGCCATGCGGTAAGGAGTCTGTGAAATAGGCTGTGTACCTGGTAAAAGATCAATCGTGAACTCGATCTCTCGATGAGGTGGTAATCCTGGCAACTCCTCGGAAAAAACATCGGGAAACTCCCGCACCACTGGTATATCCTCCGCCCTCACTCGCGTAGCACGTGTATCCACCACATGGGCTATGTAACCCTGACACCCCTTACGCAACAGCTTACTAGCCTCAAGTGCCGAAATAACTCCAGTAGGAAGTGCACGCGGATCCCCCTGAAACGTAGTCTCTGGTAATCCTGGACTCCGAAAAGTCACTCTCCTATCGAAACATTCGATAGAAGCATGATGTCTTGTCAACCAGTCCATACCCAAAATAACATCAAAGTCCCGTAGATCCAATAGTAACAAATCCGCCATTAACTCAACCTCACCTACTATCATCGGACACTCTCTCAACACCTGAGTCACTACCAACACCTCCCCAGTAGGTGTACTCACCCCTAAAGCACAATCCAAGGTAGACACCTCCCTCTCCATCACCAAACTACAACTCCGAGCTATAAATGAATGGGTCGCCCCGAGATCTATCAAAGCAAAAACTGTGTGACCAATTATGGTGAGTGTACCTGTCACCACTCCCGGTGCTGATCTGGCCTCCTGCTGGGTCATAGCAAAAACTCGCGCCTGAGGTCCTGATGACCTACCGCGCCCTCTAGAACTGCTCGTGGCACCACCGCCACCCCTAGGGCCTGCTGCCCCTGACACTGAAGCAGTACTCCGCCCGGGTTCTGCTGCACCTCTGCCTACTCCACCCTCCTGCGCTAACAATGGACACTCCCTCCGAAAGTGTCCTCGCTCTCCACAATAGTAGCAAGCATCCTTACTGGGTCCACCGGTCTACCTCCCAGTAGAAGCAATAGAAGTAGCACTCGCCTGAGGAGTCGGCTGTGCC
This sequence comes from Prinsepia uniflora, assembly GCA_032719365.1. NCBI lineage: Eukaryota > Viridiplantae > Streptophyta > Magnoliopsida > Rosales > Rosaceae > Prinsepia > Prinsepia uniflora. The sequence goes on along the minus strand of CM064866.1, from coordinate 71,577,662 downwards.
CTAGCTCCCCGAAATCTAGAGCCCTGGAAACTGCCTGGTCTGCCAAACCGGGCTCCACCAGCCGATGACGAACCACCAAAATTACCCCGCTTCGAGGTCCTCTAACTCGATGCTCCAGGAAATGAATGCTCTCGGCGTCGCACACTGCCCGAGTACTGTGGCCTAGTAGGCAAACTAGCCTCCACTCTAACAGCAGCATCAGACAACTCCCGGAAAGTAGTAAAGGAGCCGGCTGTCACAATGGCTCTAATCTCTCCTCGAAGACCCAACTCTAACCGACGACACTTCTCAGCCTCGGTTGCCACAAATGCAGGAGCAAATCGGGATATCATCTGGAATCTCTGCTCATACTCGGCGACTGTCATGTTCCCTTGTTTCAACTGAAGAAATTCTGCCTCTTTAGCATCCCGGAAAGAGCGGGGATAATACTGGTCTAGAAACCGCTCCATTAAAGTCTCCCACGTCACCGTATGTGCATCCCAGCCGGACAACTCCAGCGTATACCGCCACTCATACGCTGCTCCATCCAGCAGAAACGTAGCCAACAAGACCCGGTCCTCTGGAGGACAATGTATCACCCCAAAAATACGCTCGAGCCGGGTGATCCATCGGTGAGCTTCCACTGGGTCTGCCCCACCGCTGAACGTAGTAGCACCAAGCCGCTGGGCTCTCTCAATCGAAGCGCTCTCAGTCCCTCTCGCCGCTTCGTCTTCAGGTCGTGGAGGGGGTTCACGTCTCGGAGGCAGGGTCGAACGTTTGCTGAAAGAAGCATAGAGTTAGTAAAACAACCTAGATACGACCTCATACCGACACAAACCGACAAACCTATGCTCTGATACCAATTGTCAGGACCCGTCCCAAATATCGCCTCGATACCCGGGACGAACCCTGCTCCCGTCTGACAATCACACCTAAAGTACCAAAATAACCTCAATACCACAATAAGCATAACTATCAGACGAAGGAGTAAATATATACAACTGTAAGCCAGAGCATGGTTCTACAAAATGGGCACAAAAATCCTACTATGCTAGTCTCGCAACGGAAGAACGTCGTAAGCTCTATGCCTCGATTCCTGCCTCAACGTTCACCCCAACGCTAACACCACGACCTGGAGGGAAAATTTAAAACCAAAAGGGTGAGTGGACTAAAGAAAATAAAAGTTTCAAAAACAGTTTATCATCATATCAAAATTAAGGAAAAACAATAATAACATTTGTTCCCTCCGTTTTGAAAACATGCATGCCCAACTACGTATTAGAAAAATCATAACATAGAACATCATAAGAAACAGAAACACTATAAAACTGCATCATGAATCGTGAATACCAAAGTGTCATTATTTTCGATCAAACCTGCTGGGTCTATCCGAGTCTTTAAACTCAACCAGGCCTCAATAATATCCGAGTCTTTAAACTCCCGAGTCTTTAAACTCAATAGGCCTACGGGGGTAATAACATAAATGTCCGAGTCTTTAAACTCCCGAGTCTTTAAACTCAATCCGGGCCCTTCCCCCGTTAATCAGAATCTGGGTCTTTAAATCCAATATCCAGATCCATCAAATCCAATCCAAAACCGTGTGAATACCATTTCTAGATGCATAGCCAAACTCGAATTCGAAATCCCCGGTTCGAAGCCCATCCGGCGTTCAGAACCGTCATTCCGAACCCAAATCCGGAAATCTACTTTTTAATCCAAAACCCACATTTAATCACAAATTATGTTTCACAATCCATTTATCATCATCAGGAAATAGTTATAGCTTGAAATCCCCAAATATGGTATCAAAATCCGAAAACCAGTTTTTTCTCGAAAAACGTGCAAATCCCGAAAAATATTTTGAAAAACGTGCAAACACATCAACCATATATAAGCATCATTAAGAAGCATAAAAACACATTTAATAACATAAAACATCAATAAAAACAGTTAGGCATGCTCGAAAGAAAGAAAAAGTACACTCACAGATCTGAACGAGTCAATCGCGCTCCGTGCGCTCCTCGACCATCTCAGGCGTCTCTCGTCCTGTTAATAGGCACCAAATAGGGTCACAAATACATCAAGGATACTAACCCTACTTTCCCCAATTTTTCGGGAATTTATTAATATTTTAATCTTAAACCCTAAACCGTCCGGATTCCCGAACAACCTCCTAACATCGTCCGATTAACCCGAAACTCATACCAATGGATTCCTTAGGACATTTAGAACCAAAACCATGTTGGAAGCTTGGCCGGAATCCTCCCCACGGGCCTCCACACGCCGCCCAAAGTGGCTGTGCGTGGGCCTCACGCGCCTGCTACAGTGCTCCTTCTTCCTCGAGTCACCCGGTTCAACACAGTTGAACCGGCGTGACCGGTTCTCTGCAATTCCTCCACCGTTTCAGTCCAATCCAATCCCAGGAGCTTCGTCCCATCCTAAGCAAGCTAACCTCGTCCTAACATCAAAGAATCATGGCCCAAAACCTCACGACTCACCCTCGAAAAACTGAGCCCGGGTCCCCTGTTTTGGCCGCGGCCGCCCAGGTCCTCCCCCGGCACGGCACCACAACCAAACGACTCCTGGGACCTCCAGGAGTCTCACCATGACCACCAAATCTCTCGACTCTACGCCTAACTCGACGACTTTCGAATTGAAACTCACGGGAAAAAACAGAGGAAGGAAGCTTACCCTTCGATTTAGTCTCCGCCGTGTGCACCGCCGCGTACCACGGTGCCCGTTGGGTTCCTTGCAATCACCTGAGCCTCCTACTGTCTTGGTTTGAGCCACCACACGGCACAACCACTGCCACAACCCACCGTCTCTCTCTGTTTTCTCCAAAATCCAGCTGCCCACCGTCGTGTCTCCGGGCACGATTCCTCCACCAAAACACGATCACAAGCTCAGCCGTGTCTCTCTGTCACTCTCACAGTTCACTCTTCACTCACCTTTGCACTGAATCGATCGAACTCTCTCAATTGCACACCCTCTGTTTTCTGTGTTCAAGCCAAATGCACGGTTTGAAAACGTGCAAAGTGTGCCCGTGCACATTTTAGAATTCCCTGGAACCATCCAGTATCCCCCACGTGTCCATCATCCATTGGCTCAAAATAAATATCCCAGCCCACTTCTGCCACTTGCCCTTATCTGATTGGGCTGAGGAAAAAGACCAATTTGCCCCTCATTTTAATAATTACCATTTTGCCCTCGAACTTCTTAGACCCATAACTATTCCGTCCGACGTCCGATGACAACGTGCCGCCTGTCGTTGTACTCAGGACGTCGAGACCTATCTAACGGTCCTCGGTCTACGTGAAAATCACAAATCCTCCAAAAAGTCAACATTTTCCTCATTTAGTCAAATTTACGATAACACTCTCAATCTTCCGAACGTCATAACTTTCCCTCCGATTGTCCAAATTGAACCTGCCACCTGTCTACGGACTCGTGACGTCCTAAATTACGTCACGGTCAAGGGTCAACACTCATCCAACTGGTAAATCAAAAAGTCAACTTTTGACGCACTAATCACAAGGGCAAAATCGTCCTTTCATACAACTATTTACAAAAATTACATTTATACCCTTCCCGAAGGTATGGGTTGTTACAATGAGTGACACTTGTCACTCATCCATTGGGCCAGAAGCAAAATATCTGGGCCCACTTAAGTCCAAAAGTAACTTGTTTCGTAATTCGTGCAATAGTACCTTCGGACTTCCGTGAACCGTAACTTTTTCGTCGAACGTCCGAATTCGACGTGCCACCTATCTACGAATTCGTATCGTCCCGATCTACGTAACGGTCTTTGGCCCTCTGCCATCGGGCCTCTCGGGTCAAAAGTCAACTTTTGGCCCAAATTACTGAAATGTCCTTGAACTTCCGAACGTCATAACTTCCTCCCCGAACTTCGGAATCGAGCGTGCCACCTGTCTATGAACTCGTGATGTCACGAACTACGTCACAGTCATCGGCCAAAGTCCATTTGACTGCCTGAACGAAAAGTCAACGATTTTCCCATTCTAGCGGCAAAATCATCATTTCGCCCGAACGTCCGCTAATCCTCGTCTAATCTCTGATTAGTGTTCGATTATCGAGGCTAATCCGTCATTAATTCTTAATTAATCCCGCTAATTCGGGACGGGTCGTCACAATGGGTGCTGGGAATAAGATTTGGGTTTTAGGGTTTCAAGTGGGTGGGTATTAATTAATTTTTTAGAATTCCAAAAATGCCCTAATTTTTGCCACATCAGTCATTGATTGTACAAAATTTTTGACATGTGGCATTTTGACAGTCAAATGGATGGAACTTTTAATAGAGGTAGTTATATGTTAATGATCAAATAGTTTAGGTATCTATATGAAATTTCCGATAGTTTGGATATGAGTTTATAATGACTCCTATAATTTGAGGTCTTTTATATAGTTTTTCGTTTTTTTAGTACCACTTTGGCACTATCTCAAGGGACCTAACCCTTTAAAGTATACATAATACTTGTATCTCATTCTAATAATATTTTTTTATACCATCATTTGATATATAAAATAATTTGTATATATATATTATAATAATATCATATATGCAAAAAATCAATAACTTTGAAGACCAGTTTGGTCATTTATAAGTATAAAAAAAATTAAATGGTATTAATAATAAAGAAGATTCTTATGTTAAGTGATCCATTTAGTTTATACATATTAAAAAAATTAAATTATCTAAAATTTGTTAATTTTTTTGTATAAAAGATTTTGAAATGATGATTAGGAGTTGAAAAATTCCAATTATAATGCTCATTATTCGTTAAATTCAAAAAATTGTATAAACAGAGACACTCGAAAAGGAATATAAGTATTACGCTTATATTGTTGCCGAGAAATGGTAATTCGAATGGTTGGCAAACTGAAGACCATAATTTGAGAAGTTGAAAGGATTAAGCGTAACTTCAGGAGAAAAAACAATTAGGAAAAAAAAAAAAAAGACGAAGAAGAGAGGATTAAGCGTAACACGTGGGATAGTTGTGTAGGACGTCTCGGACATGTGTAAATCCTACATGGCGGTAGTATACGGGGTCCTTTTACTGTGATAGTCGTGGCATGTGTAAATCCAACGTGGGGTTTTGGTGTCCACAGACTGAAGTGTGTAAGACGTCTCGGACATGTGCTTCCCACACGCACAGCAAAGTTATAGCAACCAACCATTTGCCACTCTCAAGTCTCAACAAGACAATAAGTCTCAATAAATCTCATGAGGTTTCAAAGTGTCAATGAAATGATGAATGAATGATCCACGTACTCCACAAACCACTATGCAATACTTAAAAAATTACAAATTTATGTGTTAATGGAGCACATTTCGCAAACTTAAGTAAAAAGGATCATCTGTTCAGCTCTAATTTAATTAATTTGATAAAAACTGATCAATTTCGTTAAAATCATACTTAGTTCTTCGCTCAACAAAAATACAACAATACATATTCATAATATAAGATATATCCCACCAGTTCAACCATGGATAACGACACCTAAAAGCATTAGATTAATCGTATCTGATCGACCTAGCTACTTGCCCCTCGGCGACCGAGTCAACACACTCATTCAACTCGGGATCACCACACGTGTCCGCTCCAGAGAAAGGACATTATCTCACATCAAATTATTCATCTGAAACATTCAATGAAACTATGAATACAAAGACACTTCCACTTCAAAATGTAATAACAATCTTATCCTCACAATACTTAAATTATTACAGTACTCTCATAACTTAAACTCATTTAAGTACCGGAAACTATTAGGTGGGTACTATATCATTACTTTTTTGCCCTTACCTTCTCTTTATAGGCCCTGCTACCCCAAAAAAAGGTCAGGAAAAGTGAGCACAATGAAACAACTACAAGCTACCAACAGAAAGGAATGAAGCAGGTCAAACTTTACCTTTGTATAATTTGTGTGTGTGAAGCGGGAGAAACCAACCACATCTCCCAGCAATTATTGGATTGCATGATCTCTTAGGTTGGTCTCACATCCAGTGTACACTTATATTGATTTATTCTAGGATAATGCTATTTGGACATTCTAAATTAATCACATTAAATGTGACTATGTTGATGTGACAATCAATGAATAGTCTAATATAAATATAGAATAATTTCACTTATTAAAATAATACCATTTATTGATTGCCACATCAACATAATCACTAAATATGATCAATTTTGAAGGCCCAAATAGCATTATTCTTAATTTTAAGAGTGATCGGAACAAAATATATTGATTTTGGTGCCCTACCAAAAATCTTCTGCATCTTAAATATTATATTTTCCTCCATTTTTAATGAATTGGCCTGATTATTTTTTATTCAATTACTCTTTTTTATTGTGATAATATTTCATTTGTAACACCGATTGAAGTGTAATGTAACATTATTAATGTTGTTGTCCCGTCCAAAACTTTATCTTGAAAGTGGAGGTCAATTTCCTAGCTTGTTGAGGACTAGACGTTGACACTTTGGGTTAGGGAAACAGATACATGTTTATACAAGGATGAAATTCTGAAATTGGACATGGAAATGAAGTTATGTACTTACACGCGAGGTTGAACCAAAGCACGATGCCAATTATAAGTCCAATATCGGTGATAAAGAACACATCAACATTCCTTCTCCCACCTCTAATTAGTAATAAGAATAATAGAGATGCATATTTATTAATAACATACATATAGAAAATTAATAAATTAATTGTTAATTTATTATATAATCACAGCCATAATTCATAATTTGCTATATAATAATCCTATAATAGCTCAAATATTATCCTAGGACAAGGGACACTGATTCCCTTGGACTCATGATTTACAAACGAAATTATTATAATTGTACGTGTTATACTAGAAGAAATGCTAACAGAAATTTTTGTTTAATTCATTTTAAATCTCTTAAATTCAAAAAATAAAATGTCATTCCAATAAATTATAAAGCGATTACACGTCATACGAAAAATATCGACGAGAATATTTTTTTTTTTGTTAAATCAAAAAAAAAAAAAAATATTCTCGTCGATATTTTTCGTATGACGTATGACGAGAATATTTTGATGACGCTTTGAAAAGAGTCTTGGTAGTAGGAATCACACATGAAGATTTTTGTCATAAAACAAGAAGAAAAGCTTGGGATCAAAAAATCAAGAAGAAAAGCTTACAAATACCCCGTGGTATAATTACTCTCTTGGTCGCACAGTCGCACTCGACACTTTGAATTGGAAGGCTAAGTCCCTAGCCTCTAAGGCTCTAACACATATACATATGAAGCCCAGTCATTCTCATACACGAAGAGGTGAGATTTGAGAATGAGAGAGGTGAGAGAGAGAGTTAAGAAAACAGAGATATAAAGAGAGAGAAAAAGGGAAAGAAGCAGAGCAAAGATTTGAGATTTGAGATTTGAGAGAGAGTTAAGAAGAGAGAGAAAGAAAAGGAGGAAAACAGAAAGAAGCAGAGCAATGGCGTCGCGGAATGACAAGGACCCTGAGAAGGCGGCTAACGGAAGCGTTGGAGGGGATGACGAGAGATGCTCAGTTGAGGAAGTGGCGTTGGTGGTGCCTGAGACTGACGACCCAACGCTCCCCGTGATGACATTCAGGGCTTGGTTCTTGGGCATAACCTCATGCACCATCTTAATCTTCCTCAACACCTTCTTCACCTTCCGTACACAGCCTCTCACCATCTCCGCCATTCTCATGCAAATTGCGGTTTTGCCCATCGGAAATTTCATGGCCTCCGCCCTCCCCAACCGCCGCTACAACTTCCTCGGCTGGACCTTCACCCTCAATCCTGGACCTTTCAACATCAAAGAGCATGTCATCATCACCATTTTTGCTAATTGTGGGATTTCTTACGGCGGTGGTGATGCCTACTCGATTGGTGCCATCACCATTATGAAAGCCTACTACAAGCAGACTTTGTCCTTTCTTTGTGGCCTCTTCATCGTCTTGACCACTCAGGTTCCCTGCTCTCAACTTTCCTTTTTCTTATTTTAACTCAACTTAATTACACTTTCCTTTTGATCCTTGAGTTTCAGAAAGATAAGATAGTGCCTTCTGGCATAAATGAATGTGTATTTGCCTCCTCAATGAAGGCTGATTTGCTTTTAATTTCCCAAAAGAGATTAAATAAATATATAGATAACAGTCAATGGCTTTTTATTTTTTTGTTAATAAACAAGTAACCTTTCCAGTTTAGAAAGGGTTCCTTAAAAAAAGGGGGAAAAAATTGTGGATAGAGGCCAACAAATTATAGAGTAAAGATTGTTATTTTCCTTGTTATTGGTGATTGCTGCAATTTGATGCTTTTTTTTTTTTTGGTATATTAGTGTCGAAGATCAATTGTTTGAATTTCTGGGTTTTCGCGATTTGCAATTGCAGATTTTGGGTTATGGATGGGCTGGGATTCTCAGGCGTTACCTGGTTGACCCAGTTGAAATGTGGTGGCCTTCCAACCTTGCTCAGGTTTCTCTTTTTAGGTATCACGTTCTCCTCTGTTTTTTCTTTTTTCCCTTCATCATTCTTCTGTTTGGTTGGTGAGAAAAAAAAGAGAGCTTAAAGTTGAAAGCTTTTCCCTTCATTCAATTCGCATCACCACAGTAAAATATTCTTTCACCAGTATACGGCACTGAGACTTGTTTTACCAAGTCAAAACAACATAAAATCTCTTTTGAATTTTTTTTTTTGTTTTAAAGAATAACTTTCATTTCCTTGATTATATTAGCCAACCAAATGGAAAATGATAAAATTTGGTATCTTTGTATTGAAGTGATATAAATTTTGTGGAGAATATGTTTGTGAAGGTAATAACGTTTGGAAAGAACACAACTAGAAGATATTGCAAGAGAAATTGGATTTGTAAAATCTTTTGTGGTAAAAGTTGTTGCTTTCCTGAAAATGAAGGCATAAGACAATTGCATGTTGAATGGTTGGTTGAGCATCTACTACTTCATGCTCTTTGCCTTGCCAGATTGGTGCCATATTCCATCACAAAGCTTAACGCTATGATTATAAAAATATAATAATTATGGTCCAAGTTTAAGATGAACGAACCACTCTCTTGAATTGTCAATTACTTGATGGAGAATTTTTGCGTGGCGAAAGCAAACAGGGAATATGGATGTATGCTATTACTGTGAGCTCTAATAATATGATTTGATCAAATCAATGACGTGTTGCTATTGTTGTAACTGACTTCTAACTTGTAATTTGTATCAGAGCACTCCATGAAAAGGACCATAAAGCAAGAGGGCTTACCAGGATGCGGTTTTTTCTCATTGCCATGGCAGCAAGCTTTGCCTACTATGCATTCCCTGGCTACCTTTTCCCTATCTTGACATTCTTCTCATGGGTTTGCTGGGCGTGGCCACACAATATCACAGCTCAGCAAATCGGTTCAGGTTACCATGGACTTGGGGTTGGTGCCTTCACCCTTGACTGGGCCGGCATTTCAGCTTATCACGGCAGCCCCCTTGTTACACCCTGGTCTTCCATTCTCAACGTTGGGGTTGGATTCGTCATCTTCATCTACGTCATTGTCCCTCTTTGCTACTGGAAGTTCAACACTTTTGACGCTCGGAAGTTCCCAATATTTTCCAACCAACTCTTCACCTCTAGTGGCCTTAAATATGACACTACCAAGATCTTGACACCCCAGTTTGATCTCAACATTGATGCCTATAATAGTTACGGAAAGCTCTATCTTAGCCCGCTTTTTGCTTTATCCATTGGATCAGGATTTGCAAGATTTTCAGCAACCCTCACCCATGTCGCACTCTTTAATGGCAGGTACTTACTTTTAAATTCTAAACATAGGAGTAGGAAATAGCAATGAGTGAAGCGTATATCCTATCTGATATATTTTCGTTCTGCAAGTGCTATTTTGAAGCAAAGCAAATCAGCAATGAAAAATGCAAAAGTAGATATCCATGAAAAACTGATGCAAAGTTACAAACAAGTGCCTGAGTGGTGGTTCCTCATCTTATTAGCAATAAGCATTGTCCTTTCCCTGGTAATGTCTTTTGTATGGAAAGAAGTTGTGCAGCTGCCATGGTGGGGTTTGCTATTTGCTTTTGCCTTATCTTTCATTGTCACCCTTCCAGTTGGGGTCATTCAAGCAACTACCAACCAAGTAAGTTTTCCTTGTCTTAATTTAACCTTGTGACTTTTGTGAGTCATGCGCAATTCCAAAATTTCATTCTAAAGTTATAACTAACCTCGGAATTATTTGATTGTTGTGGCTGGCTGGCTTCCTTGTAGCAACCTGGATTTGACATCATCGCGCAGTTCCTTATTGGTTATATTCTACCAGGAAAGCCAATTGCAAACTTGATGTTCAAAATCTATGGACGAATCAGCACTGTCCATGCTCTCTCTTTTCTATCTGACCTTAAACTTGGGCATTATATGAAGATTCCCCCTCGCTGCATGTACACAGCTCAGCTGGTCGGAACTCTGATTGCTGGTACTGTCAACCTTGCAGTTGCATGGTGGATGTTGGAAAGCATCGACAACATATGCGATGTTGAATCACTCCATCCAAACAGTCCTTGGACTTGTCCGAAATATAGAGTCACCTTTGATGCTTCTGTTATATGGGGACTGATTGGACCAAGGCGACTGTTTGGACCAGGAGGATTGTATAGGAACCTGGTGTGGCTGTTTTTAGTTGGAGCTTTCTTGCCGGTTCCAATTTGGATACTAAGCAAAATTTTCCCGGACAAGAAATGGATACCTTTGATCAACATGCCGGTCATCACTTACGGGTTTGCAGGGATGCCACCTGCAACTCCAACCAACATAGCGAGCTGGCTTATCACAGGCGGTATCTTCAACTATTTTGTGTTCAAATATCACAAGCGGTGGTGGCAGAAATACAACTATGTCCTATCAGCAGCATTAGATGCGGGGACAGCTTTCATGGGTGTTTTAATCTTCTTTGCGTTGCAGAATGAGAACCGAAATGTGAAATGGTGGGGGACCGATCTGGACCATTGTCCTTTGGCAACATGCCCAACTGCAGCAGGTATAAAGGTTAAAGGATGTCCAGTTTTCTAAATAGCTGTTATAGCATATAGAATATTGAAGCAAAGAAAGAGATTCAAAGCTAAGAAAGGGAAGGGCTGCTTGAAGTTGTTGTCGCTGTTCTTGTGGAGGAGGACAAGTATACCCAACAAATGGGGGGACAAGGATTGATTGTTCTACCTCGATGCTCTACCTTAGCTTAGCAGAAATTCTCATTCTGATGTGATATGTATGGTTGATTATCTATGTATCAATTTAACATGAATGAATTGGAACGTGGCAATACATAAGTAGCCATTCTTTCTCTCCCCCCCTCTCTCTCTCAAACCAATCTCATCTACCAAAAATAATTTGGTGGATTTAAAATTCCAATCATATCAAAGACATACTTGTATTCAAGTAAACCAAAATAAAAGATACGGTAATAAGGATAGTTGACGAAGTTGATTCATTCATTTCTTTCACAATATTTTCAAAAAAAAAAAAAAAAAAAAATCAAGAGTGAGGGAGAACAGGCAATAAGCGCAAGAAAGAATCAGTATGCAAAAGCAGCTGGATCAATGGTCATTAGGCAATGGAATTGTTTGAAAATACAATCTTCAAATTTCACCTGATAATCTTTCCTGAACAACATACGGAAGCCACAAAAATGGCATTTGACTTTGAATTTATATAAACTAACTACATAAAAAAGGGGCTGTAGAGTCCAGGCAGACATTCTGTGTATGTTTTACCTCTGCAACGACTTGTAGAGAACCACTGTAACATACTTCGCTATAAACCTCTCTGTTGTACCGAGTGCCACCACAGCTGGCCCACTCTTCCCTCTCTGCATGTAAAGATGATTGAGCACCACATGTTGAGGCCTTGACAAAGGAGGCGGCATCTCCATGTAAGATGAAGGTGCATTCAGCAGTGTCATTTGTAGATGTGGAGGAACCAGTGGTGGCTCCTTCGCGAAATCTTCAGATCCAAGCTGCATGTTGTTATAACTTGACTCAGGGGACTGCGGAGGTTCAAAGCCAGAAATGCTTCCAATGTCCTCTGGCACGTAATCCTGCAGAAGAACCCAACAGTGACAAAGACTTATGCCCAAGTATACTTTCAAACAAATTCTTAACACTTGTACCTAAAAGGTTAAAACCATGCGCTGAGACTCAGACACAACAAGAAATGAGAAAATGTGACAACACGATTCTGCTTGCATGTCACATATTTCCCTAAAGTCCATTACTCCATTTTAGAGAATATGAACTAAGAGTATTTAGATGAGGAATATTAAGAAGAATTTATAAAATGATGGAAATGAAATTGATGGAAATTACTCTCTAGAATTTGTGATGTTTCTTGTTTGGGTAACATAAAAGTACAAGGAATTAAACATGGAATTTAATGTTTATACATAAATGGTGGTTACCAAGATGAATATGAAATTTAAAGCTGGGATTTGGGGCATCCAAATTTAGAATCATAAATGTGAAATTTCAATCAGAAAAATCAAAACACACACATGCATATAATGAAAATGGTTCAAAAGCTTAAATGTACCGTTTGGATGAAGGTCCTCCTACTGTTAGTATAAATGCTATATTACACACTCTTTGCCTTTTGAGCATTTTCAGGAAAATAATAGAAATAAGGGCGTTAAAAATTTCAGATCATCTCTAGCATGAAAAGTACGAGGAGGAAGTTCGAATCAGTGGATCCAACTAGAAGTAGACGGAGCGGAATAGAAAGAAGTTTTAAAACAGCTGTAATCTGGACCTTCTCCAATAGGCAGAAACTTTCAATGTCACGTGCTTTGGCTACCTAGATTACTTTCTATGTAACATCCGGGATGGGACATATCAGAAACTATATCTTTTATTATAAAAAATAAAAAACAGGAATTGGATAGAAGACTTTGTGAGTAAACTGGATACACAATGAAGGCGAACAAGCAGCCAACCTATAATGCAAAGCACGATTTTCATAGCTAAACTAAGGGTATTATCATTAATACCAATTCAAATATAGACAGTTTGAAAATACAAAGTTATCAAGAGAATATTGACACTGAAGAAATATTGCGGAAATCTTGAAATAAATGTATGTTGTGAAAATATTGGAAAATGTTGTATCTAAAAACTATACTCACCAAAAAGAGAATATTCGAGAAAAATATAGGATACAACCAATATCCATATTGTCTACTCTCATCAGTAAAGAGCTAAAGGAAGACAAAATCTAGATATTTTGGATTAACATAAATAGGTCAGTCAAACACTATAACTTCGTATGCAATACTGAATGATGAAATTTTCCTAAACATCAAGCAATGCCATCAGAGTATCTATTTCTTAGACGAGATTTTATTTTCTGCTAAAGAGAACTGGGCATTTTAAGAGAAGTTTATTCAGATCAGTTCCTGATTGAATCTTAAGACAAGGTTATACTACTTATCTCATCCGACTAAGAGTTTCCTTTTTCTGAATGAGCACAATAAAAAGACGCAAGTGTTTTATATTAATCATGGGGTTGTCACACTCATTCGACACTGTATCAAAAGAAGACATGAAAATCATTACCTGCAAATCCAAAAGGTTGTAAGAATTTCCAGCATCGTCTTGGGCCAGGGGCAAGTCAGGAGCACACCTCCACTGTCCATCAACAATAAATCTATACTGGTAAACACCAGATGGCAATACTTTCATAATAGTAAAGTCTTTCCCTGACCTTTGTAAAGCCAATCTGAAAAACAAGATAGCAAAAAGAACTTAGGTAAGAGTTCACATGCCACAAGCTACATTTAAAATTTAAACTACTTTCTCTTTTTTCTTCAGGAACCTTGTCTTCCAATCATCCCATGATCCCTCCACAGCTACATCCTTCCCACCGTAGCTCCATGTAATCATAGTTGGAATTCCTTGCTCACACGATATGTCTTCAAATGATGAGGTTTGCATCCATGAGTTGTTCGGGATGAGTATCTCATCTGGTCTTTGTAAGGGCACCACAGGGACCTGGAGAAAGAAAAAAAATAACAAACTGAATGAGAGGATGGAAATCATGGACTGAGATAGAAGAAGATACATCAGTGTGAATAACATGCAAGGGTAGAGGTAACAAAAATACGTACTTACAAGAAGAACACATAACCAATAGGTTGATGTCCATGGTATCTAAAGGTTTTTCAAGGAGCGTAGCTTTAAGACTCAAGTACCAGAGACTAGCAGCGAAGCTAGGGACAGATGCATGCAAATCTGATAACCCGATATCAGAATTGGAGGAGGGATTCAAATAAAAACTTATCCTTATGTTTCCCGTTACCAGCCTCCTAACCATTGACCACTTTAATTTCTGTATGCTCTGAATTAATGATCTGAGAGACAAACGTCTCGAAGAGAACCACAAATCCAATGCATCAAACATAAGCAGACTGCATGATGACAAAGGGATTACCTTTTTTTTTTTTTTTTTTTTCTGATTACCAGATACCGTACCAAAACCAAGAAATTACAAATTGTATGATTTGGCGATTTAAAAAACCCAACATGGTCTGTTTAGGACATGCTTCAGGTAAACAGTGAGCTTCTCTAAGAAAAAAATGATCATGATTTGGTGGTATCTCACAAAATTATTAATCAAAAGAGGGAAAAAAATACAATTGCACAGCATAATTCACACAATCAGTTGTAAGCTGAGTCAAAAAGTTCTCAATTTTAAGAAACAGCAATTAGAAGTCACAAAGTCAAAAACTGAATCTCCACGGAAAAATAACGAAAGAAGAAGGCTTGAACCTATTTAAACAAACAAATTAAGATGAAGGGAAAAAGGAACTGACTTGGGGAGTGAACATCAAAGGGGAGTGAGTGGCCCTTGGGCTATGAGGAGGTGATTGACCCATCAACTCAGACGCCCCATCAGCGCCGCCAGCAACAGCACGGCTATGGCCTTCCTGCAGGGTCCCACCGGCGCTCTCTTCCTCAGCCGCTGATGGGCTTCCACCCCCATCTTCTCTCCCATTCACATTCCCCATTTCGATTGTTTCGATATCGCCACTACCAAGCACCAACCCACAAAAATAAAATTACAGATGCATACCCACTTTGCAGAATTGGAATCCAATCTCATATGATGAATCCTTAAATCCACACAGCACAAAAATGAAATTTGATTGATTGGGCGTCAAAACTCAAAAAGAGCCCAAGCAAAGAAAAACCGGTTTTATATATAGAGACACAGAGAGCGAGCGAGAAGAAAAAAAAAATAGAGCGCTCATTAGATTGAGAGTGAGCACTAAGCAACAACACAAGAGGGGGGCAGGGCAGGGCTGGGGCAGGCAGATGGAAAGAAGAAAGTGAAAAAACCAAGGGTAAGTGATTAACGATTGATGAGTAATAATAAACAATAATAAGCCTACTTACCCAAAAGAAAAAAACAATAAGAAGTTGGAAAAAAGTAATAATCTCCGATGAGTTTGGAAGATCGAATGCTATTTGGTAGCCCAATGATGTTGTTGCCTTGTTGGTTTAATGGGGATGCTCTTCACGTCACCACATTGACAAAGTCTTTTTTTCTCATTCTTTTTCCCTTTAACCCTTTCTCTCCTTTGCAATTACAAGTCCAACCTACAACCCACAATTGGGGTTGTTAAAATATGATCGAATTGGAATCGTATCAAAAAATTTGATTTTGGTTTTCGGAAATTCAAAATTAAATCGGACCAAATTGAAAATCCCTTTTTTAATACAAACGACATTTTTAGGACCATTTTTTTCAATTCCACTTCGATATCATTGAAGTCTTGAGACTCCACTTCAATATCAGAAGTTCAGACTTTGAACTTCAGAGTTTCAGATCTCTCCCTCTCTCCTTTGTATCGAAGATACACTAGCTCTCAGCTCTCTAGATCCCTCTCCTCTTCGAAGTCTTTGATATCACACCTCTCCATTTCCCTATACTCATTCCTCTTTGATATCATCAAAGACACCCTTTGTTACATCCCGTCCCGGAAATAAAAGTTTGAAATGCTAAAATTACTAATCTACCCCTAAACGCCCTTCGTATGGGCCTGGTTCAAAGCGACTATCTCGATCTTTACATTTACGACCCTTATCGAAAGGTTAAAAACTTTGATTTTGTGAAATTACCAATTTACCATTTCCTATCCTTAAGTATTTATTCTCGAGTAGGGTCGGTCTAATTGGTTGGGGTAAATTAATTAATTATTGAGCCCATGGTTGCTTATTGAACCCAAATTTGGGTTGTGATTCAAGTGAGAACTCTAAGCCCACTCTGATTTTGACCACTAATGGCTGGCCCAAATGAACATTTGGTAAAGACTTATGTTGGGCTACCACCAGCCCATTAGCCCAAATACCCAAGATTGTTTGATGCCCAGGCCGAGTAGGCCATTTTCCTCGTGCATCGTCCTCTCCAGAGAAAACCAGAGAATGCAAGCATTCTCGCTCAAATCCCCCATAGCCACAGGTTAAGCAACCCTGCATCGACCTCTTCTCTTCCCTCATCTCTGTGCCTATCGCACATCCTTGCTCGAACGGTCAACACTGTGAGGAACCAGGATTTAAGGTGTCGGAAGAAATACCAAGACAACAAACCCCCAAACCCCTTGTCGAACCTAGGCCCCAAACGACTAGACGATATCGCAGATGACACCAGACCGTCGTCTCGACACTCCGAGTGTAATGACCCGTCCTGAACCTACGGTGTTAATTAAGGATAAATTGCATATTAGCAAGGATTAATTGAGGATTATCGAACGATCGGGGTGAAATGACGATTTTGCCCTAGACGAGTGAACGAAATTAACTTTTGACTTGGGAGGTCAAGTACACGTGGATCGAGGTCAATTATGTAGATCGAGATGATACGAGTCTGTAGACAGACGACATGTCAAAATCGAACATAGTACGGGAAAATTACGAGTCAAGGATAGTTTTTTTATACTATTCATATTTGCACGAAAACTGAGACAGTTGACTTTTGGGAATTTAATGTGAGATCCAAAATATCTTGTGAGGACCAATAGATGAGTGACAAGTGTCACTCATCCATTGATCCACACACTACATACATGCATCTCACCCATTTCCTCTTCATTTCTTCATCCTACCTGAAACCAACCCCAACCATTATCATCTTCTTCATCTATAGCTACTTGAGGGGAACATAGAGTGAGGGAGAGGCTAGAGAGACCGAGGAGGATGCTAGTGAGAGGCTGAGCCGCTGTGGATGGCTGAGGAAATCAGAAAAAAGGTAAACCCAAATACACTTTTTAGTTTGAATTTCGATTTTTTGGTTTGGGGACTTGAGAAAGTGTTTTGACGATTTGGATGTGTTCTAAGAGCTCATATGAGCTTGTAGGGACGAGATTGGACGGCTAAGGACCACTGGACAACCCTGAGAGGAGGCTGGAAGTTTGGTTGTAGGAGTTCGAGGTTAACATGTGAGTTTCAGCTCTTTTATCTTGATTTCGAGGTAGTAGAATCGTTTCTGGGCTCAAGGCGAGTCGATTAGGTGAAGAACGGTGGGTTTTGGGGGTTGGACGGCTGAGAATGGACCATGTTTAGTAGTCAGGTCGAATAGCTCATTATAGAGGTTCGAGTCGACCCGCTAGACGTTGACGATGATGACATGGCATGTCAATCCACGTGGTAGAGGATGGTTGGTGCCACGTGGAGAGATGTGAGGAGGTGTCAAGCTACGTGGCGATGACGTGGCATGTCCACGTCAGCGATGTCAGACCACATGGACCAGTGAGGTTATGCCACGTGGCATGGTGTCAGGATCTGTGAGGTGACGTGACATGTCCACGTCAACATTGTCAAACCACGTGGACCAGTGAGATGGTGTCGCGTGGCAGGGTGTTAGAGAGATGTCAGACTTGTTAGTGACATGTGGCAGGACAATTGGCACTAATCAAGGAGTGACATGTGTCATGTTGTCAGAATTGACATGTGTTAGAGTTATCAGCAGGTGACATCAGCAGCTGACGTCAGCGTTGACCAGCGCGACGTCAACATTGACTGCTGTTGACCAACATTGACCGCCTTGGATCGAACTTTGACCGTGCATGAGGGCTTGTGGGTACGAATTTCTAGTTTAAATTGATCTTGTTCAAAAGGTTTCGACGATCTGAATCCAATTGTGGTGGTTTCAGTTCAATCGGAGGTCGTTTGATAGGTCATTTGGAGATTTTTAGTCTCGAGAAATGTGTTCGGGACGCGTTGACTATTCCAGGAGTTTTGAGGATTTATGATTTAGACTTGTATAGGTTGATAGTGACATTTGAGTATGATTTGGATAGGCCCAGATGTCCCAGAGATTATGGATTAGCCTCGGAGTGGCTTACGACGCGGATTGTGAAAGCGCAACTTGGATGGTCTGTGAGTGGACTTTTGATTTATAAATATGATGCATGCATAAATGTTTTATATGTTTTATGAACATGATTTTAGATGCACTAATTGTATATGATTTAAATATGATTTGGCATTTTCGTAGAAAATGTTATACTGCATGTATTTCGAGATTTATGTTTTTATGTGTTACTTGAGTTTAGGCAGAGTTTCTACGTGCATGTGATTTATGTGATTTGAATGATTTCACGGAGAGGCATGAAAATTGAGGATTTAATTATCGATTTTGAATGATTCCACGGAGATGCGTGAAATAGGTATTTCGGGCTTGAGTCCCAGTTGGATATTGACCTTGACTTGGATTACAGTCAAAGGTTATTTTGAAAAGTGATTTGAATAATGAAATGGCTTTCAGATTTGGAAATGATATATCGGGCTTGTGACCCAGTTATGATTTATGATATGAGATTTTGTGCTGTGTCCCTGTTGTGGATTTACGAGATTGGATTTGACACGATTCGAGAAATTCTGGATTTATAAAATGTTTTTGGACACTGTTTTTATGATGGTTCGTGGAAACTGATTTGATGAAATTATATTCCGGGCGTGGGCCCCATTGAGATATTTGAGATGATTTAAAATAATTGTGAAATGTTTTCCACAATATCATCCTCTATGATGTGATTGTAGCCTCTAGACATCGTAGATTCTGGAGAGGCCACGAGTACACTGCCCGAAGGTGAGTAGTTCCGAGTAAGAGATGGACATTTCTCAGACGTCGAGCCAGGGATTCCAAGCTTGTGAATGTCATCGCTCAGACGTCGAGCCAGGGGTTCCGAGCTTGAGTTAAATCACCTTAGACGTCGAGCCACGAGCTCCGAGCCTGGGTGTATACTCGGATATGTAATC
This sequence comes from Prinsepia uniflora, assembly GCA_032719365.1. Classification (NCBI taxonomy): domain Eukaryota; kingdom Viridiplantae; phylum Streptophyta; class Magnoliopsida; order Rosales; family Rosaceae; genus Prinsepia; species Prinsepia uniflora. The sequence continues at coordinate 71,558,356 of CM064866.1, read as the reverse complement.
CTGAGTCGCACGCGTAGTGCTGATATCGTGACTATTGAGATGATTTTCTAGATATTGGATAAAGAGGATTGATTGATCATGTTTTCATACGACTTCAGATGTGAGTCGATATTTCGGGTAGAGGCCCTATTGAGACGTTTTATGAGATTTGGATTTGGGTTGAGTCCCTACCTGTTTTGGATTTGGACTGAGACTGTAACGACCCGTCCCGAATATCGGGATTAAATATTAATTAATTATTGATTTAGGATGACTAATCGGGGATTAGTTGAGAGAATTCGGACGGATAGTGTCAGGACCCACCCCGGTTTCACCCCGAAACCCGAGGTAAATCCCGCTCCCGTCTGACTCCCCGACGCAAAACTCAAGTAAAACTCACTCACATTCTATCCAGTCAAACGCAGGAGTAATTAGACACAATGTCCCGAAGGTAGCATTTACAAAACATAGTACGAACATACAAATAAAACCGATAACTACACGCACGCAGAAGCCTTTAAACTCTTCTAGGATCCCTCACGTCGCTTCTATGCCTCAGACTCTGCCTCGACGTCAAGACCCCGCGCTAGCTCCACAACCTGGAGGGCCATTAAAACAGAAAATGTGAGTGGACCAGAAAGTACCAAAGTTCAAAAACCACTTTATAAGAAAACCGAGTTTAACCCTCCGTTTTGAAACCACATGCATAACCAACAGTTATAAACACATTAATAAAAGAATCATTCTTAAACATCATAAGAAACCATAGCATGAGTATCAGAAACCGTATCAAAACCATGATCACCAAATCATCATTTCCTCGATCAAACCTGCTGGATCTATCCGAGTCTTTAAACTCCCGAGTCTTTAAACTCAATCCAGGCCTTAATCATATCCGAGTCTTTAAACTCCCGAGTCTTTAAACTCAAGGCCTACGGGGGAAAATCAATATACATCCGAGTCTTTAAACTCCCGAGTCTTTAAACTCAATCCGGGTCTTTAAACCCAATCCGGCCGGTCCCCCGTCACATATATCCGGGTCTTTAAACCCAATATCCAGATCCAGCAAATCCAATCCCAAAACCATTTAAAAACCACTTACCAAATCCACATCCAAACCCGAATCCGAAATCACTGGTCCGATGCCCTTCCGGCATCCAGAACCGTCATTCCGAACCCAAATCCGGAAAATATCCATTTTCATACCAAAACCACATGTAATCACAAATCATATTTCATAACCCATTTATCATGATTTGAAAACCTTTATCAGTGAAAATCCTCACTGGTGGCATCAAAATCCGAAAACCAACATTTTCTCAAAACCGTGTTAAAACCGTCTTTTTCTCGAAAAACGTGCAAACACATAAAATCATCATTTCATATTCAATAAACATAGATTCATAAGTAAAACCATAAAATACGTATATAAAAACAGTTATGCATGCTCGAGTTTAAGAAAAGGGTCCACTCACAGTACTGAGCCCTACTCGCGTCCCGAACGTCCAGCCCGTTCCTCGGCTTCCTCGGGAAACCCCGATCCTGTCAATCACCGTCAAATTACGTCACTAACACGTCTACGAAGGTTCACCTAAATTCCCTCAAAAATCCCCGGACCAAAGACTTAAAACCCCGGAACCCTACACATTCACCCTCACGGAACTACACTCAAACGACTTCCGATTAACCCGAAACCAACTCCATTGAATTCACAACAACTCCTGGACCAAAAACTATGTTGACCGTTTCTCCCAGAACCGCCGCACGCGCCCCCACGCGCCGCCCAAAGTGGCTGCGCGTGGCCCCACGCGCCAGCTACAGTGCCACCGTCAACCTCGCGTAAACCGGGCTCGACACAGTGCCTGCTGTTTGAACCGGCGAGAGCGGTTCACCGCCGTGCCTGCACCATTTCCTCCCTCTCTTCACCATCCTCTTCGTCCAATCCTAAGCAATCCAGTTCCCTCACTCAAACACCTCAACACTGTCCCTAACCTGTCGACTCGAGCTCGAACAAAACCTGTACCAGTCCCCTGTTTCCTTCTCCGGCCACCCAGGTCTTCCCCCGTCACGGTGGCTACCCAAAACGCTTCCTAGGACTGTCCTAAACCTCACCCAACTCACCAAGACCGTCGACTCTCACCCAAAATCCACGACTTTCAAACTGAGCAAAATGGATAAAACAGAGCACATAGGGTACTCTCCGTCGTCTGGGCTCCGCCGCTCATTCCTCCGTCACGGCAGCACAACCAGCAGCTACCTAGGACTCAACTGAGTCCCCTAGACTTCACTAGACTCCTCGATTCAACCCCTAACGCTACAACTCTCAACTTGAAACTTGACGGCAAAACAGAGCACGAAGAGAAAAGTATGAAGTTTACCTGCTTCCAGGCGTCGTCGTGAGCTCAGCCGTGAGGCAATAGCTCCTCCCGTCCACCGCCAGCCTCTGGACACCTCCACGAGTCCAATTGCACCAACACACGGCCGCACCACCACCACAATCGTCCAAGTCCTCTCTGTTTTCTCTGAAAACCGACTGCCCCGTCCACCGTGTTCTTGCACGATTTCTCTCCCCCAAACAGTCACCAGTTCACTCTTCCACCCTCTGATCACTCCTCACTTACCAAAAACCCACTAACACTCACCATCGTCTCTCAATTTCTCTCAATTCCTCCCTCTGTTTCTGTCTGGGTCGAACAACACACACGGCACGGTTGCACCCCAAATAATTGGACCGAGCACTCACTAGAACCAACCAGACCTCCTACACGTGTCACCAATCCCTCAACTCCTCTCCCAAGTGGCTCAATCTCAACCCTCTATCTTCCCTCTCTGTGCACAAATCCCCAGACAACCAAAAGACCAAAATACCCCTCATTTTAAGTTCAAATTACGATTTTACCCTTACCGTTTTAGACCCGTAACTCACACCTCGTACGTCCGATGAATACGTGCCGCCTGTCATCGAACTCAGGACGACGAGATCTATCTAACGGTCTTAGGTCAACTTACCAAAACCCGTTCGTATAAAAAGTCAACGTTTCCCCCCTAATTTTCCAAATTACGGTTATGCCCTCAATCTTCCGAACATCACAACTTCCTCCTCGGATGTCGGAATCAGGCGTGCCACCTGCCTAAGGATTCATAACGTCCTCAACTACGTCCTGGTCACTGGTCAACTCCCATTTGACCACCCGAAATAAAAGTCAACATTTCTGCCCGACCCAGGGGCAAAATCGTCATTCTAAATTCCCGGATCCCTCGGGACCACCTATCCCTTGATTAACCTTACTAATCACACCTTAAACACTCCACTTATCCCTATTCTCGGGACGGGTTGTTACAGATAGTGTAAAATGACCGTATTGCCCCCGAATTTGGGCAAAATGTTGACTTTTGACTCAGAGAGTCAAATATACGAGGGCCGAGGACCGTTACGTAGATCGGGTCAATACAAGTTCGTAGAAAGGCAGCACTTCGAAATCGGACATTAGACGGGAAAGTTACGGGTCACAGAATGTCAGGACCCGTCCCACTCCCCTGGATTATCGTGGGACATTCCTGCTCTCGTCTGACACCGCGTGTCAGATCAGGGATAAACTCGACCCCCGCTCGGGGCTAACCAAAGAAAACTAGTACGGGTCGCAGTCCAAATCATAAAACATGTGGGATCTATGCCTGATGTAACGCCCCAAACTTTTATAAAATATTATTTTAATGAGAAATGACCATTTTGCCCTTAGGGAGGGGAAAAAGTTGACTTTTGTCTCGGGGACTATTTTGGACTTGCAACTATGACCGTGACGTAGATAGGGACGTCACGAGTCCATATACAGGTGGCACGCCGAAATCGGACTTCGTACGGAAAAGTTATGGTCTGAGACGTGAAATCGAGAAAGTTTATGTCTCGAAAATCATGTCAATTAATTAATTCTGAAATAATGGGAAAGTGGTTAGGGGACACTTAGATGAGTGACAAGTGTCACTCATCCGTTGGCTAGATTCACATCTGGATCATGTTCCATTAATTAATTAATTTACAACTAAAGTCTCCACTAAGCATTTAAATAGGATTTAAATCCCTCATTTAATTCTCAGCCATCCATTTAAACCCCCAGATTGCATCTACACCGTTGATCTTATTTCCAAGATTTAATCTGAACCCTCCATCCCTCTCATCTGGTCCATCATCCCTCTCTCATTCTGTTATATTTTCCTACCAGAAACGCACACACACGAGACTCATTCGAAAAAACACACCAGCTCATCACCCATCTCCTCTGTGTTCGTGTGTGAGAAACTAGTTGGTGAGGGCTGAGAGACGACGGGAGGCGGCAAGAACGACGGCGGCAATCACGGTGGTTCACGGCAGGTGAGTGACCCGTGAGCTATTTATATTCAAATTTTGGAAGTCGACATGTAGTCGAGTTTTGAGCTCCTTTTTGCTTCTAATGAGACCTAGGGACTGAAACAGACCCAGTGGACTTGATTTCAAGGCTCAAGGTGGCCTGGATCGACGGGGAGGATAATCAGAAAATCTGGGCTTCGGGTTTTTGTTTAGAGGTAAGAATCTAATTGAGTTTTCTTGTTTTTGATTCCATAGAACTCTTAGTTGAACTTAGATGATCATTTAGAGTTAAACCAGGACTAAAATGGTTAAGAAATGACGGATTGATGGTCGGGTCAGATCGCGGGTCTGAACGACCCTGTTTCAATGAAACGGGTCGACCCGTTGCGATGTAGGAGATGATGATGTGGCACCCTGTCAGATCTGTCAGGTGACATGGACCAATCATCATCCGACACGTTTCACATGTCAGTGCACAGTCAGCACTGACATGTCAGTGACGTGGCCCAATAAGGGGTTGTCGCATGTCACTAACATGTCAGTGACGTGGACCAGTGTCCTGCTAACACATGGCACATGTCAGATCTAACACGTGGCACTGATAGAGCCGTGACATGGACCAATCACGTGGTGACACGTGGCACCGGTCAGAGTCTGACATGTCAGACCTGACAGCTGTCAGATGACGTCAACTGGTACTGTTCCTGCGTTGACCGGCGCGTGGGGCACATGTGAATAGTGTTTCAGGTGGGACCACCACCGTTCTTTAAGTTTCGACGATCCGGATCCAATGGCGGTGGTTTCGGATTGATCGGAGATTGTTAAATTGGTCAAAATGAGGTTTATTGCCTCGGGAAGCGCGTTCGGGTGGCTTTCCCGGGCCGGTTTCAGTCTAGGGTTTCATGGTTGAATGTTAGGGACTTATAGTGACCTTTACGTATACTTTGGACATGACAGGGATTGTACAATAGTACCAGGACAGGGGCATACGTTCGGACTGCAGCAGGATTGTACTGTGAGTGGGCCTTTGATTTCATTAAACCCGTGCATGCATAACTGTTTTCACTTCTATATATATATATATATATATATGTATGTGTGATTCAAGCAAAAGCATATGATTATCTTGATTTATGACTATGACACGATTTACGGTATTTTGGGCATGAGGCCCGTCTGGTTAATTTAAGCATGGTTTGAGTCATATACATATATGTTGAGGATATTGGCGATTATCTATAGTACTGCACTGTATAGATCTACCCTAGTGATACTGTCTCCTCCGGATGTGGGTACCCCGAAGTGGTCACGGCGCAATGCCTACGATGGGTCATTCTACGGAAGGACCGAACCGTAGGATGAACCAGGAGCATGATTGTTATTATTGGACGTCTGGGACGTCAGGCATCTGGGATGCCATACCTGGACTGGGTTCGGGGATTTGACTCGGGATTGAGACCCTGAGTGGCACGTGTAGCCTTGTGACTGTGACCTTATTGGACGTCTGGGACGTCAGATATATGGGCTATTAGGGTTAGGATGTATAGTGCAGTGACTGGGATTATTATTATGTTTATATTATGTTGATTTTGCTTATTTGATATGATATTATGGTTTTGGTATTGATGCATGCATGTTTGGAAAACGGAGGGGTAAAACTATATGTTTTCAAATTGATGAACTGTTTATAAAACCTTGAGTTTCGGCCCACTCACCCTTAATGTTTTGTGGACCCCTCCAGGTTGTGCTACTGAGGCAGAAGAGTACCCTGAGGCAGAGGCATAGGTTTACGTTGCCCAACTGAACCCACAGCTAGGTAGGTTGGCACGTAGAGTGTTCTAGAGTCGTGCTCAATAATTCATTTTTGGAAAACATCCCTTGTCTGACGCTATTTGTATTCGGATATTATGTATGACTTAAATTTGGATATTTATGCATTTTATTTTCTTTAAGGGTAAAATTGGTATGTTTTATTTGGGTGTCAGACGGGAGCAGGGCACGTCCCCATGTGGTCCCAGGGGGATCGGGGCGGGTCCTGTCACCCGAAACATAGAACACGTGGAAACACATCCCATCCCCATTTCAGGGTCGCCGCGCACCTAGTGCTCATCGCGATCATCTCTAGATCATCGGGAACACATCGCCGATCGATATCGTCGTCGCACACATAGAACTCGTCGCGACCATCTCTAGATCATCGAGAACACATTGCCGATCGACCTCGTTGCCACGCACATGGCGCTCGTCGCGACCATCTCTAGATCATTAGGAACACATAGCCGATCGATCTCGTCGCCGCACACATAGCACTCGTCGCGACTACGACTCTAACCAGAAAATCATCAATATTGCCATGCCCAAAATACCACCAAATGGGTCACAGCCCGAAACCAGTGCCTAACGACACTTCATATCTTAGGATTCCTCGAATCCTATCAAATCCACAACTGGGTCTCATGCCTGAAATACCTTTCGTAAAGCGCATAACTGGGTCTCTACCCGACTTATCTCGCGTTTGACTGTACTCTGAGTCAACTTAAATCAACTAGGCCATATGCCCGAAAGATATTTCTAAAGCTGAAAACCAGTTCTCATCTCCAAACCACTTTCAAATCATAGTTCAACTAGGACTCATGCCCTAAATTTCACGCATCTCCGTGAAATCCTCAAAAATCGTAAATCAGTCCCTCGGTTTCACGCCTCTTCGTGAAACCTTCAAAATCACATATAACTCATGCACGTAGTATACTTGGTCGAAGCCCAAACAACAGATAAAACGGAAGTCTCGAACTACGTGCACTAATGCATTTTCCTCCGAAAATGCTCAACAGTTCATATTTAAATCATATACACTCATGGCATCTTAAGAAATGTTCATAAGTATATATAAAACATTTATGCATGCATTATATTTAGAAATTAAGGTCCACTCACAGACCGTTGAAGTTGCGTCTCGATACGCACGCCATACGCCTCTCCGGGCTAATCACCCTCACCGGGACTCCCAAACATATCCAAATCATGCTAGAGGGTTACTAACTACTTCTATAACCCCTCATTAAAGTCCCGTAAATTTTCTGAATTTTTAACTATTTTTAAACTCAATTCTAAACCTTCGGACGTCTCAAACTATATTGAAATGATATCCGATCGACTCGAAACTTATCCCAAAATGTTCATTACATCGAAAGGATAAAATTACTTGTTGAACACTTCCCCAAATAGTGCTTTACGCACCCCCACGCGCGACCCAAAGGCGCTGCACGTGGAGCCCACGCGCCCTGCACAGTGTCATCTTCTAGCTCGCAATGGCCGGTTCGAACCGGTTCTCGGGTTGGCCAGTCGAGCTGAACCAATGTGATCGGTTCAGGCCCCTATCTTCCAAGTTTTTTTGTCCTTTTTCTTCCTTTTTTCCATCAATATTCTCTAATCTATCCTAGGAATTGTTTTATGCAATTATATCCATGAAAACAATCCTAAAACCCTTTGGTTCATTAATCCATTTTTAGCCCAATTGTTCATCCCATGATTTGGGCATTTCCACGGGCCAAAAATCCATCCCAAGGGTTCCATTAAGCTCATAAGATCCTTAGAAATATGTTTAGGGGTTTAGTTTGAGCTTACCTTTCCGGAAATGAAATTCGGTGAGTAGCCGCCGAAAACTCCTCACAATCGTTGACTGGGCTGCTCAGCCATCCTCAACCACCATTCCTGATCCCAAAAGACTCATACAACTCCCACGACCATCATCCAATCATTAAAACCCATTCGAAACGTCCAAATCTCAAAATCCAAAATTTGAAATATCAAAGGCTACGGGTTACCTTGGTCGTGAACGCCACAGCCACCTACGACAGTCCTGCAGCCTGCCACCATTACTCTCAGTCCATCCATCATCCTCAACTCCTCTCCTAACCTTACACAAAATCAAAAGGGAAAGGGTAATGGTTTTGGGGTTCATCGGGTTTGGTTGGATGAAACTGATGAAAATCAAAGAAATGAAATGGATATGCATGTATCTGTGTTAGGTGAGCAATGTATGGGTGACACTTGTCACTCATCCATTGTGCCTAATACAAATATCTGGGCCCACTTCCAGACAAAAATCCACCTGTCTCGTAAAGCGTACAATAGTGCCTCGAACCTTCCGCGAACCATAACTTTCCCGTCGAACGTCTGATTTCGATGTGTCGCTTGTCCACGGACTCGTGACGTCCCGATTTACGTCACGGTCATCGGTCCTCAAGCATCGGATGTAAGACCCGTGTCCTGGTGAGAACGGTGAACAATCCCACATTCATGCGAGGGGGAATGGTCTGGAAGAGGTTGGTGGTGTGCCTTAAAGGTGTAGGCACACACCTATCTAGCACTAGGCCTTTTGGGAGCTCGGCTTTGGGGGAGATTGGAACCCCAAGGTTAAGTGAGATGAGGGTGGTGCAATTCCATGATGGGTGACCCCCTGGGAAGTTGCACCATGAGCTCCCGAAAACAAAACCCTGAGGGCGAGGCCCAAAGCTGACAATATGATGCTAGATGAGTCGGGTCCTAACCGAGGAGGTTCGGGACCTGACATCGGACCTCTCGGGTCAAAAGTTAACTTTTATCCTCATTTAGGGGTAAAATCGTAATTTTTCCTTGAACGTCCGATAATTCTCGGCTAATCCCCAATTAGCCACACTAATCCATAATTAGTCATAATTAATCCCTAAAATTAAGGACGGGTCATTACAAGAAAGTTCCGAGGTATTATTGCACATTTTACGAGACGGGTGGTCTTTTGTCCTCAGTGGGCCCTAGATATTTCCCCAGGCCCAATGGATGAGTGACAAGTGTCACTCACCCATTGCTCCCATTACACAGATACATGCACCCACCCTCCATCCTCATCTGTTTCATCCATTCGAACCAAAACCGTCCAACCCAAACACCAAACCCTCCCTACTATCCTGTCCTATTTCCTAGCATAATGACCGATGGACTGAAAGAGAGAGACTGAGACTGACGGATGACTGAGGGACGGCGGAGGAAGATAAACCCGAACTCTCCCTTTTAGATTTCAAATTTCGATTTTGATCTGTGAATGTGTAGGATGTTTTCTGATGATTAGGTTATGTTTAGGGGGTTGGTACGATGATTAGGGAATGGTTTTGGACGGTGGTAGGTGGCTGAGCAGCCCAGGAAATGGGCTGGAAGTTTGAACCATGAGGGGAAAAATCAAACGGGTAGCTTCTATGCTAGTTTTCTAGGTTTTAATCACATGGATAGATTGCAAATGATGGGACAAAGAGATTGGAATTGGAAAGGAAGAAAACGGGATGAAAATGGGCGAGTTATATCCCTGAACCGGTCACGCCGGTTCAGTTGGACCAGTTGACCAATGGACCGGTCTGGACCGATCGAATCGTGAGGTTGAAGATGACATGTGCTGGGCATGTGAGCTCCACGCGCAGCGCGTGCGGGCGCGTGGGGCACTGTTCGGGGATGAGGTGAACGTATGAAATCATCCTTTCGATGTAATGAACATTTTGGGACAAGTTTTGAGTCGATCTGACATCATTTTGATATAGTTCGGGATGTCCGAAGGTTTAGGATCGAGTTTAAATACGTTTAAATCCTGAAAAAATAGGGGGCTTAATGAAAGGTTATTGAGGTAGTTAGTAAATCTCTAGTATGATTTGGACAGGCCTGGAAGGTCCGGTGACAGTGGATTAGCCCGGGAAGGCTTATGACACGCATATCGAGGCGACAGCGTAGGACAGACTGTGAGTGGACTTTGTTTTCTAAACTGTGATGCATGCATTACTGTTTTATATGTTTACATATGGGATTTCTATGATGATGATTGTGGTATTGGTGATTTACATATTTGCACGTATTTCAAGGTTTACGGTTTTGTATTGTGTTATACGTGCTTGTGGTTTCATTGATGGTTTGATGAACTGGTTTTGGTTTTGGAAAGATGAACTCGGGCATGAGATCCATTTGATTTGGAAAGTATTGGACTTTGAGTTCATTTGACTTAATGAGAAATCGGGTTGAGACCCATTTGGTTTCTATGATCAGGCTGGGGGCCCAGTTGGTTTACGAAATCGAGCATGAGGCCCAATTGTGTTTTATGAATATGATTTCGGGTCCATAAATGGCTTTGGATAAATGGATTTGGATTTGGAGAAAGTGGATTTCTGGATTTAAGATGGTTTTATGGAAAACCGGGCATGGACCCTTTAAAGGGTTTGAAAGGTTTTGTGATGAATTGTGAAAGGTTTTCCATATACCATCCTCATATCTATGGATTGTCTTCGTGGGTGGACATTGACCTGGGTAGACCCTGGAGTAGTCACGGCGCACTTGACAGGACCCATCCCAATCCCCCCGGGATTAGTGCGGGATGACCCTGCTCCCGTCTGACACGGAGTGTCAGACAAGGGATATTTCCGACCTTTGCCCTCCCGGGCTATCAGAGTACGCCAGGATCCGGAGGAGGCATGTGATATCTCGGTCTCTGCTACAGTCCACATCCGATGTCAACCTGAAGGGCAGTCAAAACATTAAAAACTGTGAGTGGACAAAACAAGAGTTTATAAAAACATTTAATAAGAAGACATTTGTACCCTCCACTAAAAAGCATGCATGCATTCGAAAACCATTTATCCAAAACAAACCATATGTGGGACTAAGCCCAAAGCAGATATAAACCAAGGTCGAAAGGACCACAATGAAAACGACCATACGGGCCACTGCCCAAATCCATACGGGACTCGGCCCCAAACCATAAAGAAACCAAGTACACGAGCCACTGCTCAAATCCTGTGCACACTTGTGCACACCACATATCATATATCATATATACATCACATACATATATATAAGTCACACAACCAATCCTGTCACGGTATCCAAAGCTACGCGCGTGCTACCCGGGTCTCAATCCGAGTCTTCTCAAAGTCAAGGTCAATGTCCGCAGACCACTGACCCTTCCCGAGGTAATAGTAACCATAGCCTTCCTGAGAGTAAGGAACCCAACTGGGGGGTGGCTCCACTCAGTCGGTGCTCCGTGACTACTTCGGGGTCCACCCAGGCCAACGACCCTCCCCGGAGGAGATAATAGAAGTAAAGGAAGGTAGATGAACACATATATACATAACATAAACATTCATGACCGGTTCCCCTGAACCGTCATGATCCATAATATCCATAATCAGGTAACATGCCGGTTCCCATAAACCGTCATGTACCGTAATAACATAACCGAGGTAACATGCCGGTTCCCATAAACCAACATATACCGTAATAACCAACAAGGGTTCATGCCGGTTCCCATAAACCGTCATGAGCCACAATAACCTTTCCAGAGTTCATGCCGGTTCCCATAAACCGTCATGAACTTGGAAATCTATCTAGGGTCCCTGACCCGAAATCATAAACCGTAAAATAACTGGGTCTCGTGCCCGAACATATGACATCAGCTGGGCACCGTGCCTGAAATCTGGGGTCATATGCCCGAGAAAAAACCAAATGGGTCTCATACCCGAGTTTATCCTTTTGAAATCCAAATCCAGTTCATTTAAATCAATAAAGAAATACAAACCCGTATAAGCACCGTATAAGGCCGAAACCTCGAAATACGTGCTTATACGTAACCACATAGAAATGCACCCATGACATCATCAAACATGTATTAAAACATATAACAAACATTTATGCATGCACCAATTTAGAAAACAAGGTCCACTCACAGACCGTCCGAGCTGCCGCCTCGATTTGAGTGCCATTCGGCTCCCCGAGCCGATCACCATTACCGGGACTCCCAAACCTGTCCAAATCGTAATAGAAGGTTACTAACTACTTAATTAACCTCCCACTAAAGCCCCGTAATTTTCCCGTATTTTTAACTATTTTTAAAACCGAACCTAAACCTTCCGATGCCCCGAAACATATCGAGACGGTGTCCGATTGACACGAAACCAGTCCCAAAATGTTCGTTACATCGAATAGATGATTTCACATGTTGAACACATCCCCAAATTCTCTCCCACGCGCCCGCACGCGCCGCCTGAAGTGGCTGCGCGTGGGCCTCACGCGCCGCTACAGTACCCGTCATCTCCAGCGATCGAACCGGTCTGGGCCGGCCGGTCCGGTCCAACCCCTGCAACTGGACCGGCGTAACCGGTCCAGGCCTCCTTCTCCCTCATTTTCGGTCCGATTTCTTCCATTCCAATTCCTAAATTCCTCTTTTAATCTTTCCTATCAATCCTAATTAACTAAACAACCTAAAACCTACGAAATCCGACCGGTCCAATTTGAATCTCACGGTTCGATTTTTCCCGATCAACCTACACGGCTGCTCAGCCGTCAACCACCACCAAAACCTTCCTAAAATGTCCCTAGCAACCTAATGGACTCATTAAAACCATTAAAAACTAACCATAACAACGAAAATGGAAAAATGGATTAAAATGGGCTAACCGGGTACCCGTTCGGGTTTCTCCTCCTCTCGCCACCGTGGGCGGCGGTTCAGGCCTCCAGGTCGGCCACCTCAGCTCCCTCGATCTTCCTGGTCCTCTGCCTGGTCATGGGTGATGGTTGGCTGGGTTTGGGTTGCACGAGAATGAGAGAAAATGGTGAGATCGGGTGGGTTGTGTTTGAACGAAGAAAATGAAAATGCACGGTGAAGTGCATGTATGTAATGTGTTGTCTAGTGGATGAGTGACACTTGTCACTCATCCATTGGTTGCTAAAAAGCAACTGGGCCCACTAAAGACAAACTGCACTTTTTGTCTCGTAAAACGTGCCATCGTGAATAGTAATCGGAAACTTCCGTGAACCGTAACCTCGCCGTCGAACGTCCGAATTCGACGTGCCGCCTGTCTACGGATTCGCATCGTCCTTATCTATGTAACGGTCTTCGGCCCTCGGCCATCGGATCTCCCGGTCAAAAAGTCAACATTTGACCCCTTTTATCCAAAATTACCAAAATGCCCCTAAACTTCCGAACGTCATAACTCCCTCCTCGAACGTCGAAATTGAACGTGCCACCTGTCTATGAACTCGTGATGTCACGAAATACATCACGGTCATCGTTCAAAGTCCATTTGACCGCCCGATTGAAAAGTCAACGTTTTGCCACCACCAGGGGCAAAACGGTCATTTTGCATCGTTCGTCCGATTTCGCTCCACTAATCACGGATTAGCCTCACTAATCGTGATTAGTCACTAATCTAATCTAGGAATTTGGGACGGGTCGTTACAGCACTACTTCAGAAGGACTGCCACCATGAGGTGGCTCCCGATCAGGAGGGCATTTATGGATGATAACCCCTAGGGAGGGTCATTGATCTTCAGACATTGACCTGAGTGGACCCTGGGGAGACTTGAGACTTGAGACCCCGAGTAGCACGCATAGCTTTGGAAACCGTGACAGTACTGATTGTGACATCGGAGATATCAGGCATCAAGGATGTCGAGGATTGGTTATATGATATTTGGTAAACATGATTTATTAGATTTATGAAATAGTGGTATGTGAATAGTAAATGGATTTTGGTAGTGACCCACATGGTTTAGATTTACGGTTTTGGGCTGAGTTCCCACATATGGTTGATATTCATGGTTTTGGGCTAAGACCCTAATAATAAATGATTTAAGCAAATGATTTTCGAATGCATGTATGCTTTTCTAGTGAAGGGCATAAATGTCTTCTTGTGAAATGAGTTTTATTAAACTATTGATTTTTCGTCCACTCATAGCTTTTAATGGTTTTAATGCCCTTCAGGTTGATCACGGATGAGGGCTGTAGTAGAGACCGAGACATAGCACTCCTCCACCGATCCTGGCATGCTTTGGAAGCCTCGAACTAGCTAAGGTTTTGAGTTATTCTTTGTCTGACACTTCGTGTAAGACTGGAGCATGGCACATCCCGCGATAATCTCGGGGGGGAATGGGATGGGTCGTGTCAGAGACCCTATGTGATTTGGTTTTTAGCTGAGACCCTACTGAGGAAATGGCTTTGATTGACATATGTTTTCACTATGTATTGATTTGAAAAGCGATATGATTCGCTTTTAAGAAAGTATTTGAGATACTTGTTTTCTTATGCATGCATGTTTTTCAGTGAAGGGTATAAATGTATTTCGTTAAATTGTTTTTAAACTGTTTATTTTTGTCCACTCACAGTTTTTATGGTTTTTTATACCCTTAAGGTTGATCGAGGATGCGGGCTGTAACAGAGACCGAGACATCACATGCCGCTACGTACTCTAGAATCACTGCTCACTCTAGAAACCCCAAGTGGGTTACAGTTTTATCCCTGGTCTGTCGCGTAGTGTTAGACGGGAGCAGGTCACATCCCATGATAATTCAGGGGGATTAGGATGGGTCCTGTGTAATGACCCGTCCCGAATATCGGGATTGAATATTAATTAATTATGATTTAGAATGACTAATCGGGGATTAGTTGAGTGAAATCGGACGAATTGTGCAAAACGACCGTTTTGCCCCTAGCGTGGGCAAAATGTTGACTTTTAGTTCGGGCGGTCAAACGGACTTTGACCGATGACTGTGACGTAGTTCCGGACGTCACGAGTTCATAGACAGGTGGCACGTTCGATTCCGACATTCGAGGTGAAAGTTATGACGTTCGGAAGTTGAGGGGTATTTTGGTAATTTGGCATATTAGGGGCCAAATGTTGACTTTTTGACCGGGAGGTCCGATGTACGAGGGACAAGGACCGTTATGTAGGTCTCGTCGATACGAATCTAACGACAGATGGCATGCCGAAATTGGAGATTCGACGACGAAGTTATGGTCATGGGAACGGACTCGATTAACCGAACGAACCGGGATTAAAATAATATTTTAATATGAACAGTACCCGGTGACTGAACACACTTGGATGAGTGACAAGTGTCACTCATCCCTTAAATTCAGACCTAAACACAGATCCATGTTTTGGGGAAAACATAAGTATTATGTTTTATTAATTAATTAAACTTAATTTCCATTAATCCTCTATATTTTTCTTAACCGTGTACAACCAACAATCCAGTTTCTTCCCACCTTCATTCCTCTTCCATTTCTGAACCAGAGAGTGAAAATTTGGAGAGAATACAGAGACTAACTCAATTGGGAAAACACGAGGGAGTGATTGAGAGCTGGGGAATTGGAATTCGGATTTTAGGGAATTGGAATTCGGATTTTAGAAAATTTGGGGGAAAATTCGAATTGGATGAATTGAGCCGTGACGATCAAAATGGGGTTCAATTTGAGTCTTCTGGGATTGCCACGATCAGTTTCATCGAAGGAACGAAGGTAATTGAGGTCCATTTGAGGTAGAACAGAAGCACTGTAGTTGCAGAAAATTCGAGCTTGAGTCGTGGAGTTTGAGCCTTGGATTGATGCAATTGAGATGGGGAAAGTGTTTAACGGAGTCCATTGAAGCTTCTGGTTGCATCAATTGAAGGAAATCGTGTGACATTGAAGGATTTCTGATGATGAACAGTGTTCGGGATGTTCTTCGAACGATCACCTTTGATCTTGAGGTTTAAGGTAGGTTTTGGTGAAATTATCATTACAAAACTCTAATTCGACTTAAATAGAAACTAACTGAATGCTCAATTGTTGAAATTGGTATCGAATTGATAGGATTGGAACCGGGTCGTCTCGCGGGTTAAATGACCCGTTTTACAGACAAACGGGTGAGGAAGACAGTACTGTAGCAGGCGCGTGGGTTTCACGCGCAGCCACTCACGGCGGCGCGTGAGGGCGCTTCCGGCCTAGTTTCAAGGTGAGTTCAACATGACTTTTGATCCTCTCATTGTAACGAACATTTTGACGCTGGTTTCGAGGAAATCGGATATTGTTTCGATAATGTTCCGCGTATCCGAAGTTTTATTTTATGTTAAAAATACGTATTTAAATTCCGGAAAAATTGGGGAAAATTATATGAAGTATTTTGAGATGTTAGTAACCCTCTATAATGATTTTTGACAGGAGTTGTGATTTCCAGATTTTACGGAAAAACGTGCAGCTCGGAAACGGACCGTTTTGGATGGTGTGTGTGAGTGGACTTTGTTTTCTAACCGTGATGCATGCATATATGATTTAAATGCCTTATTATATGATCTTATATGCTCTGGCATGGTTGATATTTCAACCCGGTGATTTCTCGATTTTATGGATTATTATATTATTATATTTGGCACGATTTTCAAGAAATTACGAAATTTGGTGAAATGATGTTTGGACTTGGTTTATGAGGCCGGGATTGAAATTGATTGAAAATAATGTTTGGACTCGGATTATTGAGTCATGGATTGAAAAATGATGTGGTGACTCGGGAATGAGTCAAGGGTCAATTTCGTGGATTTACGTGAAAATGGCAACGGAGGTTGCAACGCATGGATTTGCGTGAAAATGATATTTTGGGCGTGAGAACCCAAGTGAATAGTGATTTTGACTCGGATTTGGAGTCACTTGTGAATTTGATGAAATTAATGAATTTTTTGATTTTATGATTATTTTAATCAGCCTTTTGGGCACGTTTTTTGAGGAACGTGCAAATGATGTTTTTGGCTAGGCCCGGAGTCTAAATGATTTCCAAAATGATATTTTGACTTAGTTGGTGAGTCAACGATGATTTCTGGATTATTTTATCGTTTTAAAATGTGATTTTAAAGAAGTATGTGTAAATGGTATTTTAGGCTTTGAGACCCAGTCGGGAATGATCTTGACTTTGTATGAAGTCAAGATTTGATTGAAATATTTTGGGATGTAATTCCCGAGATGGTTTCATTTATGATTGTGATATTCCCAGACGGTCGGAGCTTGGGGGGATTACCCAGACGACCGGAGCTTGGGGGATATGATTGTAGGATCGGGAGTTGATCCTATGGTAGTCAGCTTCTCAGATGATACTGAGCCTGGATGTACCACTCAGATGGGTCTGAGCCTGGGGATGTGTTCGCCCAGAGGTGACTGAGCCCGAGGGGGTTGAGCCCATAGGTGTCTGTTCCCGAGAGAGTGGCTGGATATTGGCCTACGCGTAGTGCAGCACTTGTGAGTAGTGCAGTTTGATTAATTGTGCACTTGTGAGTAGTGCAGTTTGATTGATTGTGCACTTGTGAGTAGTGCGGATTGATTGGATTGATATATTTATTGTGCACTTGTGATTAGTGCTGATTGATGTTGTTGGTGATGACGTACTGGTATTGAGTACGGGTTTTTGGTCTTTGTGGCCAGGTGATTATGTTTACACATGTTTTGGCCTGAGAGCCGGGATTTGATGTTTTATAACATGAACTGATTTGGTGAACATGAGTTTTACGGACCATGGGTAAATATTACTCATGTTTTACGATATGCATGCAAGTTTGTGAAAACTGGAGGGTAAGATTGTAATTTTGGCAAATGTTTTTATCAGAGTTCATTTTTGTCCACTCACACCTTTTCTGTTTTGTGACCCTCCAGGTCGTGGTACGACGTTCGGGACTGATCGTGAGGTAGTGGCAGCAGCAGAAATCAGCGCAAACATCCCTTGTCTGGCAAGCACTGAAGGGTAGTTTCGGACCTTTAGTTGACTTGTAAGACGGGAGCAGGACCGGGCACGATTTTTGACGTCCAGTTGGGACGGGTCCTGTCATCCTGTCATCTAGCACACTCGCTAATTGGATTAGCTCGAAATTCCTCATGACCCGCTCAGAGAAGTTTGACCTAACACGTGACCCGACATCAGTATAGGGCTTCTAAGGCAACATCTGAATCTAATTTCATCACCAATAAACCCGTCTTGGTGTGTATGATCGATTAGTGAGGTTGCATGTGGCCTCTAAGTTGAGAAGACGACGACCCAATTAGGATCCGATTTCGACTCGACCGAAATCTAAGCCTCTCCAGGTAATCTCGACTCTCAGGACTTAGTTCACTGTAATCCTCACATTGAGTGCGTTTTAATGGGCTGGTTGCATGTTGAATGCGAGGTAGGTGACAACGACAAAGATGGTGGCTGGAAATCGCCCAGCCACTGGAATCTGGGATTCTCATGGCGGTGCAGGTAAGGTGTTTACGTAATGATTAGGTTATTGGATTCCTGGTTTCATGATGACGCTAACCTTTAAATCACATTCAATTTTCGTGCAAGATTGGTACTTGAACGGAGCACCGTCGTTCCCTGGAAAACCAGGACAACCGAGAGCTTCCTAGTCTTTTTCCAACTTCCTCAGGTAGATTCTTAACTTGAAACCAAGTTTTTTGTGATCCTCTTGATGTGTAGAACAAGATTGGTACCTTGCATGTTGAATTTGGATTAGTTTTTGAGGATTTAGGCCTCGCCAGAAAATGGGATTTTTCCAGCGAGATTTTCCAGATTCCGATCTTACACGATCCACCCTCAATACCCCGGGATTAAGGGATAAGTCATGCTCCCGTATAACTTACGTGTGACAGGAAGACTAAATAATCGGGAAGAGTCCTGTCACGGTCGCCGTACATGACGGCGCTAGCAGCGGTCTGGCCGTCGTCTGCGGTGGAGCTCCGGTGAGGACAGTCAACTAAAGGTTGACTAACGGAAATTAACAGACAAAATATTCCTGCACGTGCAACCCACACCTGAGGAATAGTAACCCGCGTGTGAGGCCCCCAAATGGTGGGTGGGGGCATGTGAGCCGTTTTTCTGTCCTTCGTTGGCGCATGGGGCACTCTTCAAGCCCACAGCAGCACGTGGGCATATTCTTATCCCATTTTCAACAGTTTTAAACCATATTTGACAGGACCCACCCCCAATCCCCCGGGATTAAGGGCTAAATCCTGCTCCCGTCTAACTTACGCATGACACGAAGGCTAAACCGACGTCAACCTCCATATGACACGTAAATCGGACAAGGGATTTCCAATTAACCAGACAAGACTTTCGGACTTCCTAGAGCGCACAGATCACTACTGTGGATTACGTGTGTTATTTTAGGACCCAACCCTCCTCGATCAGGACCCGACTCATCTAGCACCATATTGTCCGCTTTGGGCATCGCCCTCACGATTTTGTTTTCGGGAGCTCATGGTGCAACTTCCCAGGGGGTCACCCATCATGGAATTGCACCAACCTCAACTCGCTTAACTTTGGGGTTCCAATCCCTCCCAAAGCCACTTGAGCTCCCAAAAAGCCTCGTGCTAGATAGGTGTGTGCCTACACCTTTAAGGCACACCACCAACCTCTCACAGACCATTCCCCCTCGCAAGAATGTGGGATTGTTCACCGTTCTCACCAGGACACGGGTCTTACAATCCATCCCCCTTAGGGCCCAACGTCCTCACTGGCACACTTCCCGGTCGGGGTCTGGCTCTGATACCAAATTGTCAGGACCCAACCCTCCTCGGTCAGGACCCGACTCATTTAGCACCATATTGTCCGCTTTGGGCCTCGCCCTCAGGTTTTTGTTTTCGGGAGCTCATGGTGCAACTTCCCAGGGGGTCACCCATCATGGAATTGCACCAACCTCAACTCGCCTAACTTTGGGGTTCCAATCCCTCTCAAAACCACTTGAACTCCCAAAAAGCTTCGTGCTAGATAGGTGTGTGCCTACACCTTTAAGACACACCACCAACCTCTCCCAGACCATTCCCCCTCGCAGGAATGTGGGATTGTTCACCGTTCTCACCAGGACACAGGTCTTACATGTGATGTCTCCGTCTCTTTTGACCAACAGCCCGCACCGCAACAACCTGAAGGGTATAAAAAACATGAAAAGACTGTGAATGGACAAAAATGAATAGTAATTTCAGAAAACAATTATCAGAAAACACAATTTATACCCTCCACGCAAAAACCAATGCATGCATATAAAATCCATGATATAAAACCATTTCATATCCAAAATCATCAATGAAAACCAGAATCATTTCTTTTTCTTAAATCCCGGTTCAAACCCAGGACCTCAGCCCTAAAACCACAAATCAGTCTCAAGGTACGGGAACTCAGCCCCAAAACTCATCAAATCCAATTTATCTGGGCCACTGCCCAAAATATCCGAAAACCAGTGAAAAACATCAATCATACGAGTTTGATGGATCTCAAGTGCGCCAGAGTCTTTAAACTCAAAACCATGCGCATAATCAGGCCTTCCCGGGATATCAACGAGTCTTTAAACTCAAAACACAATCAACAAGCCTCGGGGGGTATCATAACCGAGTCTTTAAACTCAAAATATATACCGAGTCTTTAAACTAAAAATCTATCAATTCAGGGCCCTCACTCTGTCAATCAACCAAGTCTTTAAACTCAAAACTAGATCCAGCGTTTTTTATTTCTTTTTCCGGGTCTTTAAACCCAAAACCATTTTTCAACCAACAGTGAAAACCATAGAAAATTCATATCCGAATTCGCAACAATGATTTCGCAAGCTAGCATCCGAAACCATCATCCAGAACCCAAATCCAGATTTCCTTTCCAAGTTTCAAAACCAAATCCGAACATCGTTTCCGAAATCCAGTTTCAAAACTGAAATCTCATTTCCGAAATCCCATGAACAGGGCTCCAAGCCCGAAATCACTTTTCCAAAATCCATTGTAAATAATTGAAATCAAATCATATTTCAAATTCCGAAATATGAAATCACTTTAAACTCAAAACACAATCAACAAGCCTCGGGGGGTATCATAACCGAGTCTTTAAACTCAAAATATATACCGAGTCTTTAAACTCAAAATCTATCAATTCAGGGCCCTCACTCTGTCAATCAACCAAGTCTTTAAACTCAAAACTAGATCCAGCGTTTTTTATTTCTTTTTCCGGGTCTTTAAACCCAAAACCATTTTTCAACCAACAGTGAAAACCATA
Source organism: Prinsepia uniflora (assembly GCA_032719365.1). Lineage (NCBI taxonomy): Eukaryota > Viridiplantae > Streptophyta > Magnoliopsida > Rosales > Rosaceae > Prinsepia > Prinsepia uniflora. The sequence goes on along the minus strand of CM064866.1, from coordinate 71,537,206 downwards.
GAAAATTCATATCCGAATTCGCAACAATGATTTCGCAAGCTAGCATCCGAAACCATCATCCAGAACCCAAATCCAGATTTCCTTTCCAAGTTTCAAAACCAAATTCGAACATCGTTTCCGAAATCCAGTTTCAAAACTGAAATCTCATTTCCGAAATCCCATGAACAGGGCTCCAAGCCCGAAATCACTTTTCCAAAATCCATTGTAAATAATTGAAATCAAATCATATTTCAAATTCCGAAATCAAATCATTAAAAACATGATCAAATCATAAGATGAATCGAAATCTCGTAAAACGTGCAATTCTGCAAATATCTCGAAATACGTGTAAAACCGTAAATCATCAAGATCATAATCATAAACATAGAAATCACGTATAGAAAAATATAAAACAAATATGCATGCATCATAAGTTTGAAAGCAAAGTCCACTCACAGACCGTTTCGCCGCTGCCTTGATACGCGTACACTTACGCCGTTCTCGGTTAGTCTACTATCTTCGACTTTCCCGAACCTATTAAAATCCCATAAAAAGGTCACTAACTACTTCACAATGATCATGCTAAAGCCCCGTAATTTTATCGAATTTTTAACTATGTTTAACTAAGCCCTAAAACCTTCGAACATCCCGAAACATATTGAGACGATGTCCGATCGACTCGAAACCAGTCTTAAAATGTTCGTTACATCGAATAATTTAAAATTCATGTGGGAAGATTCCCTAAACTACATTTCACGCACCCTCACACTCATCTGGAACCTCCTACGCGTGAAATTCACGCTCGTGAACAGTGTCATCGTCTTCCTCAGGTCAACCCAGTTCAGACTGGTCACTACAACTCGGACCAACGTGGCTGATTTTCAGCCATTTCCAACCATTTTTTTTTATTCTGTTTCAACCCTTAGCTTTGTCCTATCCTATAGACTTGATCTATGCCATTAAAACATGAAGTGTTGGTCCAGAAGTTTCCCTTCCTGATCACGAACAAACCGGCCATCTTCGATCATCGTACCTGCACGATCCTGGCCTCCAAGTTCCTTGATTTCAAGCTCAACCAATCCTTTAAGACCTCCAGAACCTCACCTGATCCATCATTTTAGTTAGAAACCATCGAAACACAAATTACCATTTTCAAACTCATACTTACCCTTTTTCGGGTTTTAGGGTCGCCGTCCACGGCAAGCCTCAAGCTTGGCCCCATACGACGTCTTTGACTCTCTTGACCCTCTTCCTTGTCATCAAAACAATCATCTCTTTACCACATATCCAATTGCCATTAAACCAAAAAAGAGCATTTTGCGAGAATTGCCACCGTCTGCCACCGTCGAGCTTCACCATGGCCACCAGGTGACTCTCCCCATCGCCAAGTTCATCTTTAATTCTTACAATAGGGGCAAAGGATAGGATTTGAGGGAAGTTGGGATGTCATGATTTCCTGGCCTCTGTTTTTCCCAGTTTAGGACCACCGTCCACGACAGCTCCGTCGCGACGGCACCACTATCATCCTCACTGTCTGTTTTCACTGTTTTCCTCACACTCACAAACACTCATCTCAGATTGATGGTTCAAGATGGCTTCCACGATCCACCGTCTCTGTTTTTTTCCAAATTCCCTAAACCGTGCCAATGTTTAAATCCTTTGTAGGCGGTGAGAGATGGTTCTACGGCCATCCAAAGAGAAACACCTGTCAACAATCTGGTGGTCACTTTCTCCAAAGTATCCAAGTGTCCTATTGACATTGGGCATAGATCCCTAGGCCACCATAATGACCAAAATCCCCTTTATTGCGCAATTTACCATTTTGCCCCTCCGGTTCCTAGACCCATAACTCAATCGTCCGAACTCCAATGATCGTGTGCTACCTGTAGTTGTACTTAGGGAATCAAGACCCTCCAAACGGTCCTTGAAGTTTGTGAAAATTCCATGTCGTATGAAAAGTCAACAATTTGCCCATTTTTAACCAAATTACCGAATTGCCCTTGAACTTCCGAACATCCTAACTTCCTCCCTGGATGTCGGAATCGGATGTGCCACCTGTTTATGAACTTGTGACGTCTTGAATTACATCACAGTCATCGGTCAAAGTCTATTTGACCACCCGATCAAAAAGTCAACATTTTACTCAATTCTAAGGGCAAAATCGTCATTTCGCACTGTCCGTGCCGAACGCATCCAACTAATCACCGATTAACTTCACTAATCCGTCATTAACAACTAATCTAATTCCGATTTCCGGGACGTGCCGTTACAATATTCCATCCCTGATTTGACCCGTACAATCATATTTTGGCTCCCAGCAACGTTTGGGCGTTGTTTTTTCAATTCGGGAGCTTAGAAGTAGCCCTCGTCATTGGGCCGGGTCGGGCGGGCTTACTTATATATATAAAAGCCCTTGGGCTTTATTGGGCCGGGCTTTTATCGGTCTTTTCGGGTTGGGTCTACTAAGCCCACTTGGGCCGGGCTTACGTGGGCTTTTGCAATAAACTATTTATCAAATTTTAAAGTTACAAAAAAATATATGAATATGAAAAAAATATATTAATAATGAAAAAAAATACACAAGGGTGCAAAAACGTGGCCTCGTTTAAACCTTACCTTAAAAACCCTAACAAACTGCTCAAGAGTACCCAACTAGAGGGAAGAATGGGAAGTGAAAGTAAGCGTAAAAGGAAGAATGGGGTTGAGAGATAAGAGAGATTGTGTTGAGTGAGTGTGGGTTTGTGAGATACTGGGATATGAGTTTTGAACTTTGAGGGTTGGGAGAGACATAGTGCAGTTAGTGAGGAGAATCGGAACGTGGAAAGGGTTAGGGTTGAGTGAAATTTGTTTAAGTAGGTGGACATAGGGTTAGCCGGTTAGGGTTTGTATTGGGTATTGGCCATTGAGTTTTCTAAAATAAATTAGGTGGACTTGGGGTTGAGATTTGGGTTTGAGCTGAAATATTAATATTAAAAATGGGTTAGGTATTAAATCTTAAATAATAAATTTTTTATATATTCGGGCTTATGAGCCGAATTTATATGGGCTGGTCAGGCTGGGCTTACTGGGTTTTATCGGGCTCAGGCCTATCGGATTTGAACACCATAAGCCCAAGCCCTGCCCACTAACTCTCGGACTGGGCCGACCCACGACCCATAGCAGGTCGGGCTGGGCTTTTGTCCACCGGGCCAATCGGGCCTCTATAAACCCATAGGTTTTTGGGCGAAATGGTGAGGGCTACGTAAAAGTGCTGCCCTTTGGGCTTGGAACATTACCTAAACACATTTAAGTTCTTGTAGGGTGATTCTAAGTCATTTTGGGCCACTCTTAAAGGATTTAAGGGTAAATTTTGAAAGTAAAGTAACTTTGGTGTTGGTTAATGGTCTCGTACGACCGATACGGTTGGGAAGATGCAGTTGATAGGATTTGTCAGTTGATCCAACTCCCCGACCAGTGTGAGTGGGTGTAACGACCCATCTTGGAAATCGAGATTAGATTAGTTGTTAATGACGGATTAGTGAAGTTAATCGGTGATTAGTTGGATGTGTTCGGACAGACTGTGCAAAATGACAATTTTGCCCTTGGAATGGGTAAAAATGTTGGCTTTTCTTTTGGGCAGTCAAAGGAACTTTGACCGATGACCGTGGCGTAGTTCGGGACGTCACAAATTCATATACAGGTGGCACGTCCGATTCCGACATTCGAGGAAGAAGTTGTGATGTTCGGAAGTTCAAGGGTAATTTGGTAATTTAGTTAAAAAGGGCAATTTGTTGAATTTTCAAACGACATAGACTTTTTACGTAATTCGAGGACCGTTAGGTAGATCTCGATCTCCTGAATTCACCGACAGGCGGCACACTATCATTGTTCGCTGGATGACTTCATTATTGGTCCTAGTGTACAAGGGGTAAAATGGTAATTTTGCATGGCAAGGGTAAATTGGTCAATTTTCACATGGGGATCTGTGCCAGTGCATTTGTGACACTTGGCTATTCTTGGGATTGGTGCCCTCTGGATGTGGGACACATGTCCCTTCTCTGGAGGGTCGTAGAACCCTGTAAGCCACCTTTGTTCAAATTAAGAAGGGTGATTTTTGGTTGCACGGGTTTAGGGAGGAAAATAGAATGAAAAAGAAGGGTTGAATGTCCATTCTTACACCAACACGAATAATTTTCTTCCCTAACCCATGATCCATGAAGGAAAACTTTTAAGGAGGGTGAGAGGTGGACGGTGGAAGTCGTGATGGAGCACGACAGTTAAGGGGTGTCGAAACCATGAGTTTTGTTGGAAATTTGAAAAATTGATAACGTTTGATTTCCTGGATGTTGATCGATTCTAAGGGATGGAAGGTGTTACTAGAGGCCTAGGAAATCAAATAGCCTGGTTCGAGGCTGAAAAAAGGGTGGTAAGTTACTATTGCCATTAGTTGACAGCCAATAACCTTATTAGTTGATCAGGTAAGGTTTAGGACGTTAAGACAAGGGTGTTGAGCTTGAAAAGAGGAGGAATGGTGGTCGGGAAGCACGAGAACAGGGAGCAGGAAGTCGACGGTTTTTACTCTATCAAGAAGGTACATCTCTAACTTTAAATTTATGATCTGCTTATAGGAAACAATTAGATATGGAAGGACGAAATGATTGGAAGAAAAAGGATTCAAATCAGACTGGAAGTAAACCCTGAACCGTGACCGCCGGTTCGATCGAACTGGGCCGGTCCAAACCGGTTTAGATCGGGTCTGACGTAAGGAATAAGACGATGAACAGTAGGCGCGTGGCTCCCACGCGCAGCCCCTTTGGGCGGCGTGTGAGGGCGCGTGGGACTCCTTTTGGGGAATTTTTCGACATGACTTTTAAATTATTCGATGTAACGAACATTTTAAGACTGGTTTCGAGTCGATCATACATGGTCTCGATATGTTTCGGGATGTCCGAAGGTTTTAGGCCTAGGTTAAAAATAGTTAAAAATTTGGAAAAATTACGGGGCTTAAGTATGACCATTGTGAAGTAGTTAGTGACCTTATATTGGGATTTGGACAGGTTCGGGAAAGCCGGTGATAGTGGATTGGTCGGGAACGGCATAAGTGCGCGCGTATCGAGGCGACGACGCTATGGTCTGTGAGTGGACTATACTTTCGAATTTATGATGCATGCATATATGTTTTTATATGATTTGTATACGCGATTCTATGATTTGATTTATGATCTTGATGGTTTACGGTTTTACACATTTTTCGAGATATTTACGAAATTTCACGTTTTACGAGATTTCGATTACTATTGTGACTTGAGCATGATTTTGATGATTTGATTTCGGGATTTGGAATATGATTTGATTTCAATGATTTGAAATGAGATTTCGGATTTGGTTTTGAGACTTAGAAAGGAAAGTCTAGATTTGGGTTCGGGATGATGGTTCCGGATGCTAGCTTACGAAATCATTGTTACGAATTCGGATAAGGATTTTCTGTGGTTTTCACTCTTGCTTGGAAAAATGGTTTTGGGTTTAAAGACTCGGAAAAAGGAAAAAAAAAAACCCGTTGGATCTGGTTTTGAGTTTAAAGACTCGGTTGATTGACGAGGGGAGGGCCTTGGATTGATATGTTTTGAGTTTAAAGACTCGGTGATTGGGATACCCCCCCGAGGCCTGTTGATTGTGTTTTGAGTTTAAAGACTCGTTGATATCCCGGAAAGGCCTAATTATTGCGCATGGTTTTGAGTTTAAAGACTCTGGCGCACTTGAGATCCAACAAACTCGCATGATTGATGTTTTTCACTGGTTTTTAGATGTTTTGGGCAATGGCCCGGATGAACTGGATTTGATGAGTTTTGGGACTGAGTTCCCGTATTTGAGATTGATTTGTGATTTTGGGCTGAGGTCCCGGGTTTGATTAACGGATTTGATTCAGGTTTTCAAGAATGGTTTTCGTTAATGGTATTGGATATTAAATGATTTCATGACATGAATTATATATGCATGCATTGGTTTTAAATGAAGGGTATAAATGGTGTTTTCTGATAACTGTTTTTGAACTTATACTTTCTTTTTATCCACTCACAGACTTTTCATGTTTTCGATACCCTTCAGGTTGTTGCAGTGCGGGCTGTTGGTCGAGAGAGACGGAGACATCACATGGAGGTTGGATGTCGGTTTAGCCTTCATGTCACACGTAAGTTAGACGGGAGCACGACTTAGCCCTTAATCCCGGGGGATTGAGGGTGGGTCCTGTCAGTGGGCCCTCTTCCTTAAACCTATGTTTTATATTGTTTAATACTCGCACGTTTTACTATGTTTGCACATTTATATTTGATTGAGCATGCATGATTTATTTGTGATGGTTGTGGTATATGATTATGAGGAATAGCGACTATGTATATCTGGTTATGTTTCTCTACGGTAATGTGGTATGTACGCATAGTTGTATGTATCGAGTCATACATTGCATTACATGAGAGCCTCCGGGACATGTATGAGGTTGAGATAGTAGAACCCACTTAGGAGTTGCTGGTATCTAGTACTCGTCTATAGGCCACAGACCAGACCTCCACGTGATCGTTCACCCGCGCTGCTAGCTATACTAGTTAAAAAACGCCAGTCCTATTCCCGAGCTCTAAGGAACTCGTGGTGACGGTGCTTTGAACCCAATCTTTCACATGGTCGTGGTTCGCTAGCAGGATACCTCGCTATGTATATATTCCAAGTATAAGACTTGAGGCGACTCATGAACAATGTGATGTGGGTTAATACTCGAGATATATGATTAGTCTTTGCATGGCTCATTTGTACTTATGTGTTATTTATGACTTGTGGACGTTATTTTATGTCTCGTATTACGTGCAAGTATATTATACTGTTTTGGGGTTTTATCTATAAAACAAGGGGTTAACAATGATTTATTGCTATTTGTTTTACATTGAAATAACCACTAGGCCCAGTTATCCTTTGTATTTTAAACCCCTCAGGTTCCTATGGTGTGCATGTTCTTCGAGGAGTATGGTTGTTGCTCTGACACTCATTCCTGGGCACGGAGTGAAGTGAAGTTGAAGGTATATTCGGGTATCAGCAGGTAGAATCTTTATGTATGATCACTAAATTATGTACATCCATGCTCTATGCTTCCACAGTAGAGTGAAGGGTATTCGATTTTTACTGGATAGGCTTCGCTCGACATGTTAATACACATCGTTTTAATTTTCATGACTTTGTCATTTGGACGTCTTCGTCATTTGGACGTCTTCGTCTAGGTTTTGGCCAACACGCTTTGATCTACGTGCCTTAAACGGATATTTTGGGTCGGGGTATGTCACACTTACTGAATCTCCATTTCCCTCTCATGTTTGATATAATCGGAGTGACCCTCACGCTTCATCCTCATCGATTCGGACTGCATCAGAGTCTCGGATGCCATTTCACGCACGCAGTTGCACCCATTATCACTGACTCACACCGCCAACCATCTTCTCCGCCCCGCACCTCACGCATGCGTGCCTCATCTCCCTCACTCTCAACGCCTCACGACTCGTACACATGCATCACTGCCACATCGCCACATCAATTTCATCAGACCCACTCAAGCGTCATTGCCGCATCAAACCCACTCAAGCCTCACTACTGAACCAAACCCTCAATCTCAATCGAATCCTCATGCCTCCATCTCTTTTTCAAGACCTCATGTTTCTCCTTCAATTTCGTTTTAATTTCATTGAATTTTTCTTTAATTTGAATACATGTTTTGGCTGATTATTCAAGATTTTTGTGATGGTTGAATGTTTATTTGATTATTTTTATGGTCATATTGTATGTAGAATTGGACTTCTGTTGGTTTTAATTTTGGTTGGATATCTGCCTAATTTTGGTAGATTTTGGTTGAATTTCTTCCTGCATTATCCTGAGAATTTGGTAGATGTTGATTTGTGTATGTTTTAATTGGGTACAACACCTGCTTTCAGTTGAAGGATGGTAATGAATTGAAGGACAACTTGACAGGACCCATCCCAATCCCCCCGGGATTAGTGCGGGATGACCCTGCTCCCGTCTGACACGAAGTGTCAGACAAGGGATATTTCCAACCTTTGCCCTCCAGGGCTATCAGAGTACGCCAGGATCCGGAGGAGGTATGTGATATCTCGATCTTTGCTACAGTCCACACCGTATCCAACCTGAAGGGTATTAAAAACAGAAAGACTGTGAGTGGACAAAATAAAGAATTTATAAAAACATTTCTATAAAAGACCTTTATACCCTCCACTAAAAAGCATGCATGCATAGTAAAACCATTTATCCAAACACATAAGTTTAAACAACCATAATTAGGGTCTCAGCCCCAAATTCTATAAATACAAGTTCTACGGGCTCCTGCCCAAAACCATTTACAGAAAACCATAACACAGTAAACATATGTGGGATCTCAGCCCAAAACCATTTATCATCATAAAACATAATTTCCCAAACCAATTTAAATCATGTTTATCCATTATATTCATATCCAGAACCTGTCACGGTAAAATAAAGCTATACGTGTGCTAACCGGGGTCTCAAACCCAAGTCTCTCCAGGGTCCACCCAGGTCAATGTCCGTAGATCAATGACCCTCCCTGGAGGTAACGAACCATGCCCATCCTGAGAGTAAGGAACCCAACTGGGGGCGACTCCACTCAGCTAGTGCTCCGTGATTACTCCGGGGTCCACCCAGGCCAACGACCCTCCCCGGAGGAGACAATCATATATAAAGGATGGAATATGAAGAACCTTTTGAAATCATTCTTTAAACCTTTCCAGGATTCATGCCCGACCTCCATAAGCCGTCATAATCCATAAAATTGTTTCATGGGTTCATGCCGGTTCCCATAAACCGTCATGACCCGTAAAAACCATTTGAAGGGTTCATGCCGATTCCCATAAACCGTCATGAACCATAAAAACCATTTGTAATACATAACTGGGTGCTAGGCCTGAATCCACAAAGAAACTGGACCTCAAGTCCGAATCGTAAACCAATTGGGCCTCCGGCCCGATTCCGTAAAGCAAATGGGTCTCGAACCCGAGTTTACCTTTTCAAATCCAAAACCATTTCATTAAACTATTTCCAAAACCATAAGAATGGAAAATCAGAGTAAAACAGGAATTTCGATTTACGTGCAAGCACGTAAATCGCCTCGAAATACGTGAAACCATATAAATCACAAGCATCCAAATCAACATCATAAAATCATATTCATAATCCATTTGTAAATACAAAACCATTTCATTTAGACCAGTAAAGACATACAGCCCCATATAGGCACCGTATAGGGCCGAAACCTCGAATACGTGCCTATACGTAACCACACATCCAAATGCACTCATGGCATCACAAACAAGTATTTAAAACATATAATAAACATTTATGCATGCACCAATTTAGAAAACAAGGTCCACTCACAGACCGTCCGAAGCCGCGCCTCGATACGCGTGCCATATGGCTCCCCGAGCCAATCACCGTCACCGGGACTTCCAAACCTGTCCAAATTTTAATAGAAAGTTACTAACTACTTATATAACCCCTCACTAAAGCCCCGTAATTTTCCGGAATTTCTAACTATTTTTAAAACCGAACCTAAACCTTCCGATGCCCCGAAATATATCGAGACGGTGTCCGATCGACTCGAAACCAGTCCCAAAATGTTCGTTACATCGAATAGATGAAATTACATGTTGGAACCTTCCCCAAAATCTCCCCCACGCGCCCGGACGCGCCGCCTGAAGTGGCTGCTGTAACAACCCGTTCCGAGAGCCGGGATTAGTAGCCTGATTAAGGTGTGATTAGTGAGGTTAAGTGGCGGTTAGGTGGTTCCGATAAGGTCATTAGTGTAGAATGACAATTTTGCCCCCGGTTCGGGCAAAAACGTTGACTTTTAGTTTAGGTGGTCAACTGGGTGTTGACCAGTGACCAGGACGTAGTTTAGGATGTCACGAATCCATAGGCAGGTGGCACGCCCAATTCCGACATCCGAGGAGGAAGTTGTGATGGTCGGAAGGTTGAGAGCCTAACCGTAAAGGGGGGAATAGTTGACTTTTTATAGACTCGGGTTTTGGCACGTTGACCTAGGATGGTTAGATAGTTCTTGTCGTCTTGAGTTCGATGACAGGCGGCACGTATTCATCGGACTTACGAGGCGAGAGATATGGGTCTAGGAAGTTAGTGGCAAAACTGTAAATAAGAGTTAAAAGGAAGGGTAATTTGGTCTTTCTGCACATTGGGATTTGTGCAGAGAGAGAAGGAATGGACGGCTGAGGTTGGGCCAGGTGTGAGAGAAAGGGAGTGGATTGTGACATGTGGCACTGGACTAGAGGCTTCTGGTGCAATCCTGTGCATTCACGGCCCAATTAATTGGGGTGCACCCGTGTATGTGTGTTCGTGTTGGTTCAGAAAACAGAGGGAGATCGTGAGGGCAATTGAGGGGTGATCGAGGGTGATGGTGTGTGCTGATGAGTTCTGGTGAGTGAGTGAGGGACGGGAGGTCGAAGGGAAGCTGGTGAGTGGTTTGGGAGGTGAGGAATCGTGGTGTGTGAGTTGAGAGTTCAGGGGGAAACTCAGAGAGGAATACAGTGAAGACTGAGGGCTTGTAGTGGTGGTACAGCCGTGATCGATCACTCGAGGTTAAGGGAAGTGCTCAGAGGACGGAGGAAGACAGGAGGAGCTACTACCTCACGGCTGAGCTCATGACGGCGGCAGGAGGACAGGTAAATCCTCACCCCCGTGTCTTTGCTCTATTTTGTCGTTTGGGATTAGAAGCTAAGTCGTGAGTCTAGAGGTCAAGTTGAGGGAATTGGAGGTTAGAGTGAGACTCAGGGAGGTCCCAAGCTTCGACTGCGTGTGCTACCGTGACGGGGAGGTACACGGCGGTGGATGGAACGACAGGGGTAATTGGGTGCTCTGTTTTGGCCGTGGGTTCAAGCGGAGAGTCGTCGAGTTGGGGCTGAGTCGAAGGTCTAGGAGGGTTGGTTTGGGTTCAGTGAGGTCCAAGGAGGAGTCTGGGACGGTCACCGTGACGGGGGGTGGCCGGAGTGGCTGGATCGTGAAGCAGGGGAGCTTGGCCGTCTGGTTTCGAGTTTCAGTCGACGAGTTTTAGGGTGAGTCGAGGTGAGTGAAGTACGGGAATAGGTAGCCTAGAGAAGGACGATGTTGTTGGTGTAGAAAGGAGCCGATTTGGTGGACGGAAGAAGGAGAACCAGTCTCGCCGGTCCACGTTGCAGCGGCCGGTTCAAGTTCTGGTGCGAACCGGGTTTTCTCGAGGAAGGATGGGGTACTGTAGCAGCGCGTGCGGGCCACGCGCAGCCACTTTGGGCGGCGCGTGGGGGCGCGTGCGGCGGCGATGGGGAAAACGGTCAACATAGTTTTTGGTCTAGGAGTTATGGTGAGTTCAATGGAGTTGGTTTCGAGTCAATCGGACGTCGTTTGAGTTTAGTTCGGCAAGGGTGAAGGTTTAGGGTCCCGGGTTATTACGTTTAGGATTCGGGGAATGTTGAGGGAATTTAGGTGACCCTTCGTAGACGTGTTAGTGACGTATTTTGGTGATTGTTGACAGGATCGGGATTTCCCGAGGAAGCCGAGGAACGTGCTGGACGTTCAGGACGCGAGTAGGGCTCAGTACTGTGAGTGGACCCCATCTTTAAACTCGAGCATGCATAACTGTTTTCCATAATTGTTCTATGATTTTGATTATGATTCTATGTTTATTGACTATGTTTGGTTGGTTTTACATTGTGGCACGTTTTACAAGAAATGTCGATTTCTGAGTAAAATGCCAGGGTTTTGGGATTTTTAAAGGATAACTAGTTTGACTGTTTATAAAGGGATTTTGAAACATGATTTAGCAATTAAATGATTTTCGGAAAGCGAAGTTTGGAGTTAAAGTTGGAAAGTGGACTCCGGATTTGGGTTCGGAATGACGGTTCCGGATGCCGGAAAGGGTATCGGACCAGTGATTTCGGATTCGGGTTTGGATGTGGATTGGTAAATGGTTTTCAAATGGTTTTGGGATTGGATTTGCTGGATCTGGATATTGGGTTTAAAGACCCGGATATATGTGACGGGGGACCGGCCGGATTGGGTTTAAAGACCCGGATTGAGTTTAAAGACTCGGGAGTTTAAAGACTCGGATATATTGATTTCCCCCGTAGGCCTTGAGTTTAAAGACTCGGGAGTTTAAAGACTGGGATATGATTAAGGCCTGGATTGAGTTTAAAGACTCGGGAGTTTAAAGACTCGGATAGGTCCAGCAGGTTTGATCAGAAAATGATGATTTCATGTTCATGATTAATGATACAGTTTGAGAATTTCACATGCTCTGGTTTTTCTAACTGTTTATAGTGTTTCTGTTTCTTATGAGGTTTTGTTTATTAACTGTTGGTTATGCATGTGGTTTTCAAAACGGAGGGTTAAAGTCGGTTTTCTGATAAATGGTTTTAGAACATTTCTTTCATTATGGTCCACTCACATTTTCTGTTTTAAACTGCCCTCCAGGTCGTGGAGATAGCGCGGGGTCTTGACGTCGAGGCAGCGTCGGAGGCATAGAACTTACGTGAGGGATCCCGGAATAGTTTAAAGTCTTCCGTGTGCGTGTACTTTCTCGGTTTTTATTTTCCTTGTATTTTCGTAATATGCTCTGTAAACGATAACGTTGGGATCTTTTATTTAAGTACTCCTGCGTCTGACTGGGTTGAGTGAGTTTTACTTGGGTGTTGTGTCGAGGAGTCAGACGGGAGCGGGATTTACCTCGGGTTTCGGGGTGAAATCGGGGTGGGTCCTGATAGCTGCGGGTGGGCCTCACGCGCCCTGCACAGTGCCACCAGCTCCAGCGATCGAACCGGTCCGGACCGGCCGGTACCCCTGCAACTGGACCGGCGTAACCGGTCCAGGCCTCCTTCTCCCTCATTTTTCATCCGTTTTCCTCCATTCCAATTCCTAAATTCCTATTTTTGTGTTTCCTATCTAACCCAATCCTTAAAACCTAAGAAAACTACTTGAAACCCCTTGGTTCGAAATGGACCTCACGGTCCCATTTTTCCGATCGGTCCCCCACGGCTTCTCAGCCGTTAAACCTCACCAAAACCGTCATAACAACTCCCCAGAAACCTAATGGACTCATTAGAACCATTAAAAATGAACCATAACAATAAAAATGGAATTTGGATTGAAAACGGACTAACCGGGTACCCGCACGGGTTCGTCCCTTCCAGCCGCCGTTCATGGCGGCCCTGGCCATCCAGGCCGGCCACCTCAACTCCCTTAGCCTCCTGGTCTTCTGTCCTGGTCTTGGGTGCAATTTGGACGGGTTTGGGTTGCACGGGAATGAGAGAAAATGGTGAGAGCAGGTGGGTGTTTGGATGAATGGAAAGCAAGAAGATGATCGATGCATGTATGGGAATTAAGGGCCAGTGGATGGGTGACAAGTGTCACTCATCCATTGGTTGCTGAAAAGTAACTGGGCCTACTAAAGACAAACGGTCCTCGTAAAACGTGTCACCGGGAATAGTATTCCGAAACTTTCGTGAACCTTAACCTCGCCGTCGAACGTCCAAATTCGACGTGCCGCCTGTCTATGGATTCGTATCGTCCTTATCTACGTAACGGTACCTCTCGGTCAAAAAGTCAACATTTTGCTCCTATTCACCCAAATTACCAAAATGCCCTTGGGCTTCCGAACGTCATAACTTCTTCTACGAACGTCGGAATTGAACGTGCCACCTGTCTATGAACTCGTGACGTCACGAACTACGTCACGGTCATCGGTCAAAGTCCATTTGACCGCGCCGAACGAAAAGTCAACGTTTTGCCACCACTAGGGGCAAAACGGTCATTTCGCATCGTTCGTCCGATTTAGCCTAACTAATCACCGATTAACCTCACTAATCGTGATTAGTCACTAATCTAATCATGGAATTTGGGACGGGTCGTTACACAACTTGTCTACATTGAAGCAGGAAAAAAACTTGGCAAAAGCGATCAAGCAGCAAATCAAACCGATTCAATCGTTTTTCAGTTCAAATTACAATTGAGGAAGGGAACCAAATTGAATTGAAATCGGTTTTCCAATCCGTTTGATTTTAGTTTCGGTAAAAAATCGAATTGAAAACCTAATTAACCCCCCTTACCCACAACCTCCAACATACTTTGAGGACACCATTTGTTTTCTTATTTCTCTCTCCAATTTTAATTATTATTTTAAATTTTATTTGATACCAAAGGAAGACCCAAATTAAACTTTAAATGCTAATGTCTTGCTTAAATTGAAGATTTTATACCATGTAACTTTGTAAATTGGGGTGTGCTTGCTCATAAAGATCAAGCTCATGTTCCTTATCCCGTTAGAAAAATTTGAATGTCATATTTCTGGAGAATTTTACGGCTTGTAATTCCAAGTTGCACAAACAAATTTGATGTTGCTTCAGTGGAGGGTGTTCACGAGAGAAAAATCTACATGCACATAATGAAAACTTTCTGAGACTTTCGTGATCGAAAGAAGACGTAAAGATGCGAAGGAAATTTTGGGGGCAGAACGATAAGGAGCATACAAAAGAAGTATGGTTTATACAAGTGTGGAATCTAAAACAAAACGTAATTTAAAATTACTGAATAATTATTTTCGCAAATTGTATTGAGCTTCTTCATAATGAGCAAGCTTTCATTCTGTGTACCTTTGAAAAAAAATTCAAAAGTTAGGCCTCACTGTTTTCAGTTGATCAACTACCCATTATAATTAGGTTTATTATCCTCGCAATTTTGCTCAATTAATGAAGTTTTACCTAATTATTCGTATTAGGTTGAAAGTAAATTAAAAATATAGTGAAATCACTACCATCACTATCATGACAATTTAATGGTAAGTTTTTAAATTATATAATATGTGTCTTTTAATGCAATTATTATAAAATGGGAAGATCATATTGATTATTGGAGTTGTTGAATCAAAAATTGAACACACTTACAAAAGTCTTCTTGATCCTACAAACAACAAGTAAGAAGCTATCGTTTGTAAGGTCGAAGCTCTGAAGGATTGTTCAATCAAAAATATTCTGAGACTTAAGTTAGCTCTGTGAAAAAAATCACAAAGAATTTTAAAAGCAACCGATTGAATTATCTTGAAAGTGAGGTGATAACTTTTATTTATAGTGAATCTTTGAGAGTTAATGATCATTGATATGTTTTGTAATTATTATTAATTGAATTTTAATAATAATTAATTATAAAGAGAACATTATTATTATTATTATTAAAATTTTAATATAATTAAATAATATATTTAATATTTATTTAATTTATAAATATCTATTAGCCGTTAATATCAATATTAATGACAATTTGAATATCATATAAATTATGAGCTACATGAAAATCCCAATTTATGATTTGATATAACTTCTTATCCAAAAAGACCGTAAAAGAAAAAAGTAAAAAGAGAGGGAAGGGAGCGTTGGGCTTTTGATATGGATTCACTAGGATCCAAAAAGCGCGCAGGTCCAATGACCCTCATAAATTCATCGGCCGCCACTCCAGTCTCCAGGCCTATCCATTATCCAACCTAGTAGAGCCCTCTTTAGACAAAGGCCACTCCCTAGATCGACCTGAAAAACGGGAAAAGCGCTCAACGTAGCTTCAACAATTTGTATTCTGTGCGGCATTTCAGCAAACAGATAGCGAGCCACAGCACTAGCCTCGTGACTGAGCAGTCTTACTTTGTTTCCCGGTATATTTGTCCCTTCCCAACTCTTACCACCTTGCCACACATTTCAATATACTGTTTTCGCTTTTGTCTAACACCGTTTTGTGCTTTCTGGTCGATTTAATGAGTTTTTTTTTTATGGCTTTTGTAATTTGATCCTTGGCTAGGCTAATTGGGCTATGACTCTATTTGGGACTTTCTTACTACCTACTGCAAATCGTTTGTCGTGTTTACTTTCTACTTGGGTTTTGTCAGCTTGAAATTGCAGTGGCAGATGGTCTTGTTTTGTTTTCTCTGATTGGAGAAGTGCATATGCTCTAAATCCTGCATTTTGTGGCTGATCAAAGAAATCTAATTTTAGCTGGCCTGGATTATATGAACTTTTTTACCTCATGGTTTAAGCTTTTGGTTCCACATTCATTTGTTCCCATTTTCATCTTTACCTCAGCATTTTGCCATTTTCCTACAAAAGTTTCTTTTGTTGGGTTTGGCCGGAGAACCAAAACTCTATGGCTGCATTCCTTACATGTTGATATTTGTCAATTTTCGCAATGTTGATGCGCTGAGTTGAAATTGAGTTTGATTGGATTTCAGATCTTTTCAACATGCAAAGTATTAGAAATTCCATCATGCGGCATGTGAGAGTGAGAGTAGGGTGTTCAGATGAAGGATTGTTGGTGGCTGAAAGAGGGGGTGTGCTCAAATCTCTGAGCCGCCACATGTGTGCAGCAACAGGTGCCAGCAGTGACCAAATACTGGACCGAGTGGTTGGACTGGTGAAGAAATTTGATAAGATTGATGCTTCTAAGGTACGCATTTCATTCTTAGTTTCCCGGTCTATTATTAATGAAGGAGTTTTTGTTACTTAATTTAGTATTGGATGGATTGATGGATCAGTAATTGTTCATTAGAGCACAGCATGTATGTTAAGTAGTGCTTGCTTATTGTGAAACTTGACCCCTGTACAGGTGACGGAAACAGCTGATTTCCAGAAGGACTTAAGCCTGGATAGCTTAGACAGGGTGGAGCTTGTAATGGCTTTTGAGGAAGAATTCTCCATTGAAATCCCCGAGGAGAAAGCAGATAAGCTCACTTGCTGTGCTGATGTTGCAAGGTACATACTTTCTGGAGCTGACCAGAAGAGTGTTTAGTCCCGCTTAATTTCAGTACACAAAATGGTGTTTTTACTCTTTAATTATGATTTTCGCGTACTCTTGGCATTCATTAATTAATTAGTCCTGTACTCCTGTACTCCTGTTGATGTTATACGTACCTCTCAAACTATAAAATGTAGGTAAATTAATCTTGGGGCTGATTAAGAACCCAACCTTTTATTTATATGATATGATATTCAAAGTTGGCTTGTATAACAAAATATGATTTCTTTTCCCAGTTTTTACATACTTGCATACATTCATGATAGAATTTTCATCCGTCAGCATACTTTCCTCCCTCTATATAACTGTCTATATACTTTACATCATGAAAACGTGCAAGTATAACTAGAGTGGGTTAAAACTTGAAACCAAGCAATCCATATGGTATGCATCTCAATGCTGTGACTGAAGCGCCATCCAGATGAAGTGCATGAAGTCCTGGATATCCAGGTGGACCGGTTGTCTGAATCTTACTGTCTTGTTGATTGAGTTATCGTAATTGCTTGCTTGCTTGCTTGCTTAATGAATGCTGCTTCTGGTTGTGAAGAAGGTTTAGATGATGATGAGGTGGTCAAATGCTGGAACCTTATCCTTCCGGCGTTGTATGTTCGTATGCCATTACCAACTGATGATAATTTGAGTCCCTTGTGCCTCTTCACATAAGCTGGTCGGCATGGTGTTTTCTTTGGTATCCCAACTACTCTAACTGAACATCTTTTGTCTAAGTTAGGAATCGCATGTAGGTGGGAAGGAAGATCAATCATGAAATCTCCAAATTCATCTGTGAACCCCTCTGCCAAACTTGATTTTCTTTTTCTCCCACCAACATTGCAATTCACAGATACCAAAGCACCTGCACAAATATCATTATGCCGGTGATGGTGAACCTAACGTACACATGGACTAGAAAATTGATTTTCTATTTATTTGGAAAACATTAAAATTCAAATTGCAAAATTGATTTCACGACATTCTCTCCCAAAGAAAGAGGAATTTATGCTTATGGAATTATCCCAAAAGTAAGTTTTTATATGAGTTTTATGTCATCTTATAACTTTTTTTTGTGTGAAATAAGTCGAGTTGTATGATGATGTGACAAAAAATTTAGAAAGTCACTATGTTTTCGTGCTAATATTTCTATATCCACTAATTAAAGAATATCATCGTGAATGTAAAACGATGTATTTGCTTTTCATATATTCAAGTGACATTAAGTTTTATCCTAATTAATATTATTATACACCTCAAGCTGATCGATGGTGATCGAATTGATTTCTGTGAGATCCCTAGTTATGGTAAGATACTGATATTATTAATTCAAGAATAATAGTTGCA
Organism: Prinsepia uniflora; assembly: GCA_032719365.1. Taxonomy (NCBI): domain Eukaryota; kingdom Viridiplantae; phylum Streptophyta; class Magnoliopsida; order Rosales; family Rosaceae; genus Prinsepia; species Prinsepia uniflora. The sequence goes on along the minus strand of CM064866.1, from coordinate 71,519,035 downwards.
TTTCCCTCGGATGTTACCTCTTTATATTTTACATATATCATAATCAAAATCATTACTTCAAGATCGTTACTTCAAGATCATTTATGCAAAAATTCAACAAATTGGTGATTATTAATTTAGCCGTTCATATGTATCAACTGAATGTCTGGTTCGTCACGAAGGTTTTAATTCTTATCAAAATCGTTGATTTATTTTATATGTATGAATAATGTCTAAACTATTTCTAATTTTGTTGATTTTTATGAATACGATCTTGACAACATGATTTAAAGAATAAATAGTTTTGACTATGATATATGTACGATGACAAATTACTAGATCAAAAGTATCAACATCATGAGATACAAGTATTCAATCTCTATATTTATTCATATAATATATCTTTGCGGAAAGCTTGAGTAAATTGTTCTTAAAGAAATACAAATACGTCGATGTCAATTAGGAGACATTAGTTTTCGCTGGTCCAACGTGAACGTCAAAATTTCATCGATCAGCTGATATCATTGCTTTAGCATCAAATTATGTATTTGATTCAATTAAAAAAAAAAAAAACTAAAGAAAGACAATCTGTACACATTCATACACATTCATGTGATGTTCATAAAATTTGAAATTAAAATTCAAACCAAATTATTCAAACATTGGGCGAGCTTATACTCAGCTCATATATATATATATATGATCATTGCATATAGATTCAAGTAGTAAGCACGTAGTAAAAATTAAAAAAAAAAATTAAGAGAGCATACAAGTAAGCATCATTAATAGAATGAAAATCTAGATCTATATGCAAAATATGAAATGAAGGTAATCTATATATACATGATACTCTCAAGATTAATATATATGCATGTATAGACGTACACGTACCAGATAGAGGCCATGCATGAAGAGGACGCAGTTGTTGGTGTTGATGATGATGATGATGATGATGATGATGAGAATTGAAATTAATAGTACAGGCTTCCTCGCAATGGACGGAGCCCGTAATTAAGACCGTGGAGAGCTTGTCTTCTCCATAACCAGCAATTTGGAGCATATCTCCTCGGCTGGACATGAGTTGGCTTAATGGGGAATTCATACTATTAATTTCATCATCATCCACCACCGCCGCTTCCGCCATTGAAACTCCGGTGAAGAGGCTGAGGGAGCCGCATATCAACAAGCTTAATAATAAAACTATGTACGTGAGATTATTCACAGGCGTTTGGTAGCCGCAAAAGCAAAAGTAGCTCATCTTCTTTGTGTTTTATGAATGTAATATTCGAACACACGTACACAAAGACAAACACACCCAATTTTGATAATCTCAGTCCGATATCTGCCCTCCCTTTGCTTTTATACGTAATTAAGCTAGCCTTCCCAGTCCACATCTCCACCTACATCCTAGAAAACTTACAGTTTTGCCCTCACAATGGACCAACCAAAAATCTATTAATTCATTAAAGGCAGACTAAATTATTACTCCATCGATTGAAAGCTCTATGCATTAATACCCTTCTAAATTACCCCCAGATTAATCAAACAGCATATGGAAGAAAATTAAGGTTATCAATATTGGAGTTATTATTATACTTAAACATGCAGATTATTGAAAATTAGACGAAAGGAAGGGTAAATTGGTCTAAATGTTGGATGACCGGCCTCATATTTCTAGATGAAATGTGTATATATAGAAATATAGTAGAAAGGCAGAAGTTAATTAGGAGAGGTGGAGGGGGAAGTTAATTTGTTGGTTGGTAGCCTACTCTTTATCTTCTACGTACGTATTATTCTTTTGTTAATCATAGTATTAATTAGTACTCTTAGAATTTTACGGGCAGATCGACATGCATATTAATTTCTGTATTTAATCCGTTTACTAAAGATTTATATTAATTGATCATTAATTAATCGATGAAGAGCAAAACCAACGTCGCATCCATCGGTTCATCACACCTTGGAAGTTAAGCACTCCCTCCCCCTCCCATAGGGATCATAAATCGATAGGTTTTCTTGTCGGGGACCTTTGAACTTAAGATTAAATATATATTCAACATCACAACTTACAAAACTAATCCTCAATCCGAACCTGAATAAATTAAAAGTATTTTCGTGCACACTATAATTTGGCCGGAGATAACACGCGCTAAATAGATCTTAAACGTCATATTTACTAATTGGAGACACTAAATAGATCAAGAATCATTGACATATATACATGGACGGATTTAAAAATTAAAAGTTGGGTGGGTTAAGTTCATCAATTTTTTTTTAAAAAAATTAAGGGTGTACTAAATTCATAAAATTTTATTTAAAAATTGAAGAAAAACAATAAAAATAAGGACAAATTTTATTCAAATATTGGAAGAAAATAATAAGAAATAAAACCAAATTTTATTTAAAAATTGAAGAAAAATGATAAAATAGGAACAATTTTTTATTCAAAAATTGAAAGATAATGATAAAATGAGGTCAAATTTCTATTTAAAAATGAAAGAAAAATGATAAAATGAACTTAATTACACGGAAGAAACCAATGGGAATCGGGACTTGCAATCCCAACAAAAGTACAAGGCGCATAGCCCAACATGACTTGGCTGAGTTTTATACTAAGGTTGGGCTATGTTATATATAAAGAGAAAATATTGACTTAGGCTCACCGCTTAGGCTGCCCCCTCTGCAGCTTCGTCTCTTCATATATAATCCTCACATATAATTAGATATATATTATATATATATATATATAAATATATATATGCCGGTCATGGGCCTAGGGCCGCAGGGTAATTGTCCTGGTCCACGAACAAGAAGGGCCTATAATTTTTAATTTTGTTTAATTTTTATGGGAAAAAAATAAAAAAAAATATTCAAAATTTTGAAAATTTTGAAAAATGTTTAAATTGAATATGAAGAAATTTTTTATTAAAAAATTGGGCTCATATTATTGAAATATTATAAGAGTTATTCTGATTAATATAGAGTTATCTAGTTTGTCTTAAAAAATTATTAAGACTAACTCTAAATTTTTTGATAAAATTTCACTATTTCTTAAAAATATAATATGCAAAATGACAAATATTTTTCTGTGTATGATTAATGTTCTTAAATTCTTGAATTCTTTGGTATATTGCTAGAAGGATGAAGAATAAAAATAAAAAATTTGATAAATTTCTTAATTTTGTGTTGTAAATATAGATTATAAGGGCACTTTTATAACTTTCGCTCACGACCTCCAATTTATTGGACCGACCATGTACGCGCGTTGATCATATTAGATTTATGGATTACTGCTTCTTATATATATGGTTCAACAACCTTCCATCCTTAACTATGCATATGTATAGTATATGACCAAATTAATTAATAAAATTACCAATTAACTAGTAAGTTGATATTTAGGAGAATGAAACTATGCAATATATGTACCTATATATATGACCAAATTAATTAATTGATTACCAATTAACTTGTAAATTGATATATTGAGGAGAATGAAAGTAAGAGCTAGCTAGCTAGAAGCTAGACAAAAGAATCCTACTTAGTTAAGTTGGGAAAATTGTTTTCATTATCCCTAAAGTTTATACTAATTTTAGTATCATTTTTAAATTTCATATATTAGTAGCATATATCCTTAAATTTTACATTAATTTTAACCATCGTCCATGAACTTCGTTTATTATAAACAGACATCTCTGAATTATGCATAATTGTGTATTAACAGTCACTCCATTAGAATTCAAAATTATTCCAGTTAAATATAAGGGTTGATGGCATTTCTATCTCATTCAACACATACTAGATTAAAAATGTGCATTGATATGAAAATCAATAAACAGATAAAGAACGAAAAGAAAACTGCAAAATACAAAATGGGTAACTTCCTGTGAACAATATGAGCTACCTCCAATAGCACCATCACAAAAGCACAAACGAAAAGAAATTCAACATAAGAAAAATAATAAAAACATTACAAAAGACATAATTAGTTTAAATCTAACAACTTTCATGAAAACAAACACAAAAAAATACAAGTCCTTAAAATCTTTTCGTCCTCACAAACAATCAAAAAATAAAAAATAAATTACATGATATAAATGTAATAAAAAATTACACCATGCAAGAGATTGCACATTAAAGAAGACTATCAACCAATTACACTCCCAAATGAAGAAAAATAAAATTTATTAAAAGTCCTTCAAATACAAAATATTGATTCCTATAATTATGAAGACGATGCAAATAACTGGAGTTCAAGTTCCACCAGCGATAGTGATAGTTAACGGTATGATTCCCCAGATATATAGTTTTTGTTGTAACGACATTTGTTGCATGACAGTTAATGTTTTAACCACTACTACCCATCAATGTCCCTACTAAGTAAGAGAAACATGAACAGCTTTTGAATTGAAGTAATTAACCAAATCAATGATCGGGAAGTTAAGACTCAGTATTTAACCAAATTAAAAGATCTCCTTCATAATCCCAGTAGTTTAACTAACAGGACCCATTCCAAATCCCCCCCCCCCCCCCCCCCCCCCCCCCCCCCCCCCCCGGGTATTAACGCGGGACGTGTCTGCTCCGGTCTGACACGAAGTGTTAGACAAAGGATAATTCCAACCTTAGCCACACTGAGGGCTTCTAGAGTGCGTCAGGATCGGAGGAGGAGTGTGATGTCTCGGTCTCCGGTCAACCCGCATTCGCGATCAACCTAAAGGGCATTAAAACCGTTTGAAAGATGTGAGTGAAAGAAACCAAATAATTTCATAAAATGTCATTTCACGAAAAATGTTTATACTCCTTCACTAAAAAAGCATGCCATGCATTCGAAAACTAGTTACCAACCATTTATCAATAATCATAAACCATTACGGCCTTAGCCCAAAACCGTAAACCAAAGTATATTGTGAACTGACCAGGACCCGTCCCTAACTGAACTTTGATAACCGTGCCGGGTCCTGCTCCCGTATGAAAAGTCAACTGAAGTCACCGAAACTACCCTTCAGTACCTGTCAGACCAGGGATAACTGTACTGATTTCCGCTCATGCCTCCTCCTCTCGATCAGCCCCGAACGTCGTGCCACAGGCTGGAGTGACAGGACAGTCCCCTGAGGAACATTGATAACTGTGCCCGGTCCTGCTACCGTTTAACAAGTCAACTGAAGTTCCCAAATTACCCTCAGTACTTGCCAAACAAGGGATGACCATACCTGTGCCCACTCATGCCTCCACCTCTCGACCAGCCTCGATCCTCGCGCCACGACCTGGAGGGTCAAATAAAACACAAAAGGTGTGAGTGGACAAAAAAAAATCAGTTTATAAAACACGTTACAGAAAAGTACATTTCTACCCTCCACGTAAAACCAATGCATGCATTCGAAAACCATTTCATAATTTATTTCATTTCCAATATCAGACAACCGTGTATGAAAATCAAAATCATTTTTCTTTTCTCAAACCTCGGGTCTTAGCTCAGAACTATAAATACGGGGCCTCAGCCCAAAATCATAAATCAAAATCCAAGTACAGAACATACCACAAAAAGTCCATCAAGCCCATATAAACCGAGTCGGGGACCCTAAATGGAATTGTGATGTTTTATGGAGATTTCGGGTAAGCCCCCATTGAAATGTTGTGAAATGATTTGATAAAACTGTTTTCCATATACCATCTTGATACGAGGATATGTGATGGTCTCCTCCAGGTGTCTGGGACAATGGGGAAGTCACGGTGCATTGCCTGCGAGGGGTCACTGCACGGAGCGACCGGACCATATAGTGAATCAGGAGCAGGATTGCTATGATTAGACGTCTGGGACGTCAGACATCTGGGATGTCAGAGATATTAACCCGGAGAGACCCCGGGCAGCACGTGTTGCTTATAACCGTGAGATATGACGTCTGGGACGTCAAACATTTGGGACGCTAGGCATCTTGAGATGCCGGAGATGATTATGTGGTAGCGTTTGGGATGCTAGGCATCTGGGATGCCGAAGATGGTTATGTGGTAAATATGGACTATTGGATCTATGAAATGGTTTTTTCGGTTGGATTTTGTATTTATGGATTTTGGGTAGTGGCCCACTTGGTTTTGTATTTACAGATTAGGTATTCTACAGTTTTGGGCTGAGTTCCCACACTTGGTTTTGAGTTACGGTTTTTGGGCTAAGGCTCTAATTGGCTTGTTTGAGTAAATGTTTTGATTACTGGTTTTCGAGGCATGCATACGTTTTAGTGAAGGGCATAAATGTCTTTATAAAATGTGTTTATGAATTTATTTATTTTCGTCCACTCACAACCTTTGTTGTTTTTAATGCCCTTCAGGTTGATCACGGATGCGACTGCAGCAGAGACTGGGGACATTGCATGCCTCCTCCATCGATCCTTGCGCACTCTGGAAGCCACCGAGTGGGTAGTAGTATTAGGTTATCCCTTGTCTGACACTTCATGTCAGACGGGAGTATGGCACATTCCACGGTAATCCCGGGGGAATTGGGATGGGTCGTGTCATCCCAGATGTCTGACGTCCCTCTGACGGTCCAATAATAGCATTCCTGCTCCTGAGTCACCATACTACGATCCGGTGGCTTCGTTTAATGACCCCTCGCAGGCAATGTACCGTGACTTCCCCAGTATCCCAGACACCTGGAGAGAGACCATCACATATCCTCGTATCAAGATGGTATATGGAAAACTGGAAAGTAGTTTTACAAAGTCATTTCAAAACATCTCAATGGGCCCTGCCAGAAATTCCCATAAAAATATCACAAATCCATATAGGGTCCCCGACCCGAAATCACGTTTATGAAACATACGGTCCCAGACCCAAAATTACGTTTATGAAACATAGGGCCCCAGACCCAAAATCACATTTATAAAACTCAACTAGGCCTCATGCCCGATTTTGTAAATCACTGGGCCCTCGGCCCCGATCACAAGACTCAAAAGGGTCTCAGCCCCATTATGTAAACCAACTGGGCCCCTGGCTCTATTACATAATTCAAATGGGTCTGATGCCCGAGTTCATCTTTTCAAAACCAAAACCATGCCATAGAATCATTATTAAACTCACAATCACATAGTCATAGCATATACTCGTAAATCTAAAAATACGTATAAATACGACATTACCTCGAAATACGTGCAATTGTATAATCCACCAGTGCCACAATCATCATCATAGAAATCACGTATGTAAAACATATAAACTAGTTATGAATGCATCACAGTTTACAAAACGAAGTCCACTCACATACCGTCCTACGCTGCCGGCTCGATACGCGTGCCAAAAAGCCATCCCGGGCCCCATCACTATCACTGGGACTTCCAAATCTGTCCAAAACCACACTAGAGGGTTACTAACCTCTTCATTAACTTCCTATTAAAGCCCCGTAATTTTTCCTTATTTTTAACTATTTTTAAACTTAATTCAAAACCTTCAGACACCTCGAAACATATCGAAACGGTGTCTGATCGACACGAAACCAGTCCCAATATATTCGTTACATCGAATAGATTATTTTACATGTTGAAAGTTTCCATAAAATGTCATTCATGCGCCCCCACGAGCGGCTTGAACTCCCTGCCCGTGAAACCCACGCGTCGGGCACTGTTCATCGTCCCAACCTTTGTCCAGACTAGTTCAGACCGGTTCTGTCCAACCGAACCGGTGGTCCCAGTTCAACATTATATTTCGTTCAATCTTAGTCCAATTTCAATCATTTCAAGTCCTAAAGCTTCATCTTGTTCTTTCATGTTGATCTACACGGTTTAAACATGAATTTTAGGTCGAGATCGTACCTTTCCAACCGCTCATTTGAACCAGCCATGTCAGGACCCACCCCGGTTTCACCCCGAAACCCGAGGTAAATCCTGCTCCCGTCTGACAACCCGAAACATAACCAAAGAAAACTCACGATAAAACGCCAAATTACACAGTCAGACGCAGGAGAAATTATAACACATCCCCGAAGGCGAGTTTTACAAAGCATAGTTCTGAATACAACAGACAGAAAACTGGTAACTATAAACACGCACACGGAAAACTTTACAACACTCCGGGATCCCTTTCGCGACTTCTATGCCTCATACGCTACCTCGACGCTGAAACCCCGCTCTAGCTCCACGACCTGGAAGGCAATTTAAAACAGAAGGTGTGAGTGGACCATAAATAAAAGAGAAGTTTCCAAAACCATTTATAAGAAAACCGGGTTTGGCCCCCCGTTTTGAAACCACATGCATAACCTAGTTATTAAAACAATTATAAATCACATAAACCTCATCATAAAAATAGAAACACTATAAAACAGTTATAGAAATCATAACATCAGCATCATAAAATCGTATCATAAACCATAAATATCAAGTCATCATTATCCGATCAAACCAACTGGACCTATCCGAGTCTTTAAACTCCCGAGTCTTTAAACTCAATCCAGGCCTCAATAACATCCGAGTCTTTAAACTCCCGAGTCTTTAAACTCAACAGGCCTACGGGGGAAATATCAATATATCCGAGTCTTTAAACTCAATCCGGGTCTTTAAACCCAATTCGGGCCCGTCCCCCGTCAAATATAATCCGGGTCTTTAAACCCAATAACTAGATCCAGCAAATCCAATCCAAAACCATTTGAAAACCATTTCGAAATCCATATCCAAACCATTTGGGATATGTACGACCGAGTACTTCACCGTGGGGAGCACCGGTGTTGTTCGTGAAGAAGAAGGAAGGAAGTCTCCGTTTGTGCATTGATTATCGGCAACTCAACAAGGTGACACTGAGGAACCAGTATCCTCTACCCAGGATCGATGACCTTTTTGACCAGTTGCGGGGAGCTCAGTGCTTCTCGAAAATTGATTTGCGGTCTGGGTATCACCAACTGAGGATTTCGGAGGAGGATATTCCGAAAACTGCTTTTCGAACCCGTTATGGACACTACGAGTTCCTGGTTATGCCTTTTGGGTTGACGAATGCTCCAGCAGCATTCATGGATCTGATGAACCGGGTCTTCCGACCCTACCTGGATAAGTTCGTGATTGTGTTCATCGATGATATTTTGGTGTACACGAGGAGTGCCCGTGCACATGAGGAACATCTACGGTTGGTTTTGGAGAGACTGAGACAAGAACAGTTGTACGCCAAGCTGAGCAAGTGTCAGTTTTGGCTGAGCAGTATTGGTTTTCTGGGACACGTGATATCGACGGATGGGATTTGCGTGGATCCCCAGAAAACAGAGGCGGTGACCAACTTGGCTAGACCGACAACGGTGACCGAGGTGCGGAGTTTCGTCGGGTTAGCAGGTTACTACCGGAGATTCGTGGAGGGTTTCTCCAAAATTGCTGCACCATTGACTCGTTTGACTCGGAAGGGAGTGAAGTTTATCTGGGACGAGCAGTGCGATCGGAGCTTTCAAGAGTTGAAAGATCGATTGACCACTGCACCTGTCCTTGCATTGCCGGATGACAGTGGAGAGTTTGTGGTCTTCAGTGATGCATCGCTGCAGGGTCTGGGCTGCATGTTGATGCAAACTGGCAAGGTTATCGCCTATGCATCCCGGCAGCTGAAGACTCATGAGTTGAACTACCCTACCCATGATTTGGAGTTGGCAGCGGTGGTTCATGCTCTAAAGATCTGGAGACATTATCTATTCGGCGCAACGTGTCGGATATACACCGACCACCAGAGTCTTAAGTACTTATTCACTCAGAAGGAGCTTAACATGAGACAACGGAGATGGTTGGAGCTGCTGAAGGATTATGACTGTACGATCGAGTACTATCCGGGTAAGGCCAATGTGGTGGCGGATGCACTCAGTAGAAAATCAGCGGGATCAGTTGCACACCTGGGGATGGTGTATCTTCCATTACTGGTGGAACTCCGGAAGGCGGGAGTTATTTTGGGTACGGATGAGCATGGAGCTTTGTTGGCTAGCTTCCATGTACGACCAGTACTGATTGATCGGATCATCGAAGCACAACTTCAGGATCCGATACTCTGTATTTACAGAATTGAGGTCGATGCGGATGGGAGACAGGATTTTACCATCCAGGACGATGGAGCACTTGTGAAGTTGGGCATTTTGTGTGTACCTGCAGTGGCAGAGTTACGGGCCGAGATTCTTGAGGAGGCCCATAGTTCGGCTTATGCTATGCATCCGGGAGGTACAAAGATGTACCGTACCCTCCGGAACCATTACTGGTGGCCAGGAATGAAGAAGGATATTGCTGAATTCGTGAGCAAATGCTTAACCTGTCAGCAGGTTAAGGCGGAACGGCAGAGACCTTATGGGGCTATGCAGCCACTTCCGATTCCCGAGTGGAAGTGGGATCACATCACCATGGACTTCGTCTTTAAGTTACCGAGGACTCAGAGTGGAGTTAACGGAGTATGGGTGATCGTGGACCGGTTAACCAAGTCAGCCCATTTTTTGTCCGTTCAGGAGACTTATAAACCTAACCGACTGACTCAGTTGTTTGTGAAGGAAATCATACGATTGCATGGTACGCCGGAATCGATCATGTCCGATCGTGATCCGCGTTTCACTTCCAGGTTCTGGCGGAGTTTGCAAGCTACTTTGGGAACAACCCTACGTTTCAGTACTGCGTTCCATCCACAGACCGATGGGCAGTCTGAAAGAACCATTCAGACCCTGGAGGACATGATGAGGTCATGTGTACTACAGTTTAGGGACTCTTGGGATACTCATTTGCCATTAATGGAATTCGCTTACAACAACAGCTATCAGGCAAGCATCGGAATGGCACCCTATGAGGCACTGTATGGACGACAGTGCAGGACACCTATCTGCTGGACGGAGGTAGGAGAGCGAGCGACTGTAGGGCCGGAATTGATGGACTTAACCATGGAATGTAACGACCCGTCCCGAATTCCAGGATTAGTTTAGTCACTAATCTTGATTAGTGAGGTTGAACGGTGGTTAGTAGGGCGGAATCGGACAAAGTGTGCAAAATGACCGTTTTGCCCCTGGTCGTGGGCAAAATGTTGACTTTTTGATCGGGCGGTCAAATGGACTTTGACCGATGACCGTGACGTAGTTCGGGACGTCACGAGTTCATAGACAGGTGGCACGTTCGATTCCGACATTCGTAGAGAAAGTTATGGTGTTCAGAAGTTGAGGGGCATTTTGGTAATTTGGCTTATTAGGGGCCAAATGTTGACTTTGGATCGGGAGGTCCGATGGGCGAGGGCCAAGGACCGTTACGTAGGTATCGTCGATACGAATCTAACGACAGGTGGCATGCCGAAATCGGAGATCCGACAACGACGTTATGGTCAAGGAAACGAACTAACGAACCGAGGCCGGGATTAAAATAATAATATAATAATGAATAGTGACCATTGACCTTACACACCTAGATGAGTGACAAGTGTCACTCATCCCTTGAAATCAGAATCCATGTTTTGGGGGGAGACCTCATGATGATGTTTAATTAGTTTTTAATTAATTAATTAATCTTTTAATTTCCATTAATCTCCATATTTTCCTTAACCGTGTACAACCAAATCCAATACTCTCCCAACCAATTCCTCTTCCATTGCTGAACCTGAGAGTGTGAATTTGTGAGCAATTTGAGAGTGAATTCAACTGGGTAAACACGAGAGATTGACAGTGAGGAGGAACTGAGAATTCGAAAGATTAAGTTTTGGGAGGGAAAATCAAATTGGACGATTTGAGCTACGATGATCGAATTGGAGCTTGGAAACATCTTACTGAGGTTGTGACGAGTCGATCCACATCAAAAACGAGAGGAATTGGTGCCGTTTTGGCTCTGATCGAGCTTGGTGACAGAAGAAGAAATCGAGGCTGAGTCGTGGAGTTTGGGGCTGTGATTGACTCAATTGTTGTGGGGAAATGACTCCTCATGATCCCACGATGCTTCTGGGTTCATCAATTGAAGGAAACCGATCGAGATCGATGGAACTCCATTGTTGAACAGTGACGGTGCTCGAGCTTGAGTCGTGACGATTGAGCACAGGTTTGATGCAATTGATGTGGGGGAATTGTTCCTCAGGGTCCGTTGATGCTTATGGAATCATCAATTGGATGAAACCTGTAGCAATTGAGGGAGTTCCATGATTGCACAGTAACCGGGTGTTCTTCGTGGATCATCGTTGAATCGTGGGAATCTGGGTAAGGATTTGTGTAATTGAGTTTACAGACTTGTAATTGGACTTAAAACAAAACTAACTGAATGATTAATTGAAGGAATTAAGGCTGAATTGACAGGATTGGAACCGGGTTGTGTCGCGGGTGAATTGGACCCGTTTACCAGACAAACGGGTTGGGCTGGTGACACTGTAGCAGGCGCGTGGGTTTCACGCGCAGCCACTCACGGCGGCGCGTGGGCACGAATCTCGAGGTGAGGTCAACATGACTTCTGCGCTATTTAATGTAACGGACATTTTGGAATTGGTTTCGTGTCGATCGGACACCGTCTCGATATTGTTCGGGATATCCGAAGGTTTTAAATTAAGTTAAAAATAAGTAAAAATGCGGGAAAATTACGGGACTTTGATAGGATGTTAATGATGAGGTTAGTGACCCTCTAATGTGATTTGGACAGGATTGGGAGTCCCAGTGATAGTGGTGTGGCCCGGGAGGGCCGGTGGCACGCGTATCGAGGCACACGGTTTAAACGGTCTGTGAGTGGACTTTGGTTTTATAAATTCTATGCATGCTTAAATGTTTTATATGGATTATGGTTGTGATTGTGTGATGTTGATTTGGCTGTTGGTAAATTGTACGGTTTCACGTATTTCGAGGCGATTTACGTGCTTGCACGTAAATCGAGGTTTTCTGGTTTTACATGGATTTTCCATATTTATGACTTGGATATAATATGATGAAATGGTTTTGAAATTGAAAATATGAACTCGGGCTTGAGGCCCAATTATGTTGGAATTTCGGACTTGGAGTCCATTTGAGAATCGGGCCGAGGGCCCAGTTGGTTAATGAAATCGGGCTAGGGGCCCAGTTGGTATGAAATCGGGCTGAGACCCATTTGAGTTATGTTATCGGGCCAGGGGCCCAGTTGATTTACGAATTCGGGCCGTGGGCCCAGTGGGTTTATAAGTCGGGCTGCGGGCCCAGTTGGTTTACAAATCGGGTCGTGGGCCCAGTGGTTCATAAAATCGGGCATGAGGCCCAGTTGGATAATAAATGTGATTTCGGGTCAGGGACCCTATATTTAATAATTGTGATTTTGGGTCAGGGACCCTAAATGGAACTGTGTGTTTTTATGGAAATTTCGGGCAGGGCCCAATGGTAATAATGTGATAAAAGGATTTAATAAAACTGTTTTCCATATACCATCTGGACACAAGGATATATGATGGTCTCCTCCAGATGTCTGGGACACTGGGGAAGTCACGGTGCATTGCCTGCGAGGGGTCATTATACAGAGCAGCCGGACCGTATGATGACTCAGGAGCAGGATTGCTATGATTGACGTCAGGGACGTCAGACATCAGGGATGTCAGATATATGGACCCGGAGAGACCCCGGGCAGCACGCGTAGCTTATGAAACCGTGAGATATGACGTCAGGGACGTCTAGCGTCAGGGACGCTAAGCATCTGGGATGCTGGTGATGGTTATGGTAAAATATGGTTTAATGAATAAAATGGCTTATTGGTTGGATATGTGTTATGTGGTAAAAATGGATTATTGGTTATGAAATGGTATGTCGGGTCAAGGACCCTAAATGGTTTTGGATTTATGGATTGATGTTCATTTATGGTCGTGGGTGGTGACCCACATGGTTTTAATATGTATGGTGGTGGTATTCCACGGTTTTGGGCTGAGTTCCCACACTTGGTTTTTGGTTAACGGTTTTTGGGCTAAGACCCTAATGGCTCGGTTGAGCAAACGTTTTGGTTACTGGTTTTTGTGGCATGCATACGTTTTTATTGGAGGGCATAAATGTCTTATAAATGTATTTGGGTAAACTTATTGGTTTTTGTCCACTCACAGCTTTTGGTTTTAATGCCCTTCAGGTTGATTACGGATGCGATTGCAGCAGAGACTGGGACATTGCACACCTCCTCCATCGGTCCTTACGCACTCTGGATGGCCCGTTTGGGCAGTAGCTCTTGGTTATCCCTTGTCTGACACCCTTTGTTGGACGGGAGCAGGGCACATTCCATGGTAATCCCGGGGGGATTGGGATGGGTCCTGTCAACTTGGTATCAGAGCACGGTTGCTCTTTTGTGTGCGCAGGTCGAGGGTGTGATGTCTCTTTGGGCTGCAATTCGTTATCAACCTGATAGATAGTTTTTGGGTTTGGATAGTGGATGGAGTGTGATTGGCCCGATACGCCGTGCGTTAATGTGATTCGACCCAAGTGGGGTTGATTGTGGTGAACTGGTATAGTAGGACCGTCGGTTCGGTCATGTGATATTAAATTGTTGTGCTGCTAGGTGCAGCCAGGTTCGGGGAACCTCATTTGAGTAATGGTTTAAAAATGTGAACTCTCGTGGTGGTTTCTAGTGTGAGGGATGTTGGTTCATCGGAGTTGGCCGATGACCTAGTGGTGGAACCCACGTTGATGGGATGGTAGGATTGGATCTGACGTCTATTCGATGTCTAGACCGCGGGGTCGGTCAGGTTGTGGATTTTAGATTACGGAAGGCTGTTTGGTTCGGTTGAACCATAGGGTACGATTGTGGAACCCTAGTATTAAAAAGGTAAACCTTAATTGTGGCTAGTGGATGAGAAATTGTGCTGCGACGAGCGGTTGAGGTCATGGATGACCATGTGGATGGCTCTGGTGAGTCTAGTCAGAACTATGGGATTCGATTTACGGATACGGTTCTAAGATAAATTATGGAATCCCGTGTTGGATCAGGTATTGGTGTGATGTGTGGATGCGGATCTCGATAGCAATGACAGTTAGTCGGAAGTCATATGGAGATGACTGGCTATCGAGGGTAATCAGTGTGGTCATAATACTTGGGGATCAGGGGACGTTCGGGGAACGTTCATTTTCCTGATGTGGATTGTCAGAATAGTGGTACCCATAGTCGTGAGGTACGGGATCGTCGTTCCGTATGAACGGAGATCCAGGGTTGTCGTATTTGCACACGGTGTGCAGTATGGATGTTTGCGGGTTGGTACTTTTGTGCTGATACTAGTGTTGTTGATAGTGTGTTGGTGCTGGTACTAGCGCTGGTGCTAGCGTCGGTAATGATGTTGACGATGTGCCACAAATTGGGGTGTGACTCCGTCATGATGAACATATGTTCGGTCCTTGAGATTCAGTATTGGTTGAGTGATGGACTGGATGGGTTCCAGTTAAGATCGTAATGTGTTGGGATAAGTTCCAATAGTGGTGAGATAACCAGTAAGGAGTGGATTACAAAGGGTATAATTGAGACTTGAGTAATCTTGGGATGACGTCCCCTACGTCATGATAATTGGTGGATTTGGGGGAGTTGTTGGCAACTCCAAAATTTGTGTGATTTTATGTTTTTAAATATCCCTAAAATGTACATGGAAATGATTAAAACTGGAAAAGACGAGGAAAACCATTAGTGGTATAAAGGTAGGAATTTGTAATTGAGAACTTGGGAAACCGAGTGTTGAACCTGTAAAGGTCGGGATGTGCGAACGGAACAATAACGGATTGATTGTGGACACGGGGTTGTCTAAGTGAATTGAGGAGGTAGGAAGTCTAGTGGTTAGACTTGACGTCTTGTTGGGAGCATGTCTGTTTCCAACATGGTTGGAACCTTAGTGTCGAGGAGTGGTGCTCGTTTTTGGTGATTGGTATTCCGAAGTCATTGGGGTTGACTTCTTGCTTTCTTCCCTGGCAGACATTGACTGTAGTTACCAGTACGTTGAGCGTGTATTGGTTGGTGAGCCCGTGTGTGTTGTGAGGTTCTTAGGAGGAGCTACGTGTTCGAAATTAGGTAAACGAGATTTTTCATTTTCTGCTTGGTGGCAGACGATGTTGGGGTACATGGCGTGGTGAGTGCAGTGAGTTTTGTTGCATCCACGTAGGATGAGTATTGGTGTCATTATTTTGGATCATCCTTGGTTTTCCTAGGTGGAATGACAAGGATCGATACGAACTTGGGTATGTGAGTCGTAAACGGCGGGGTTGAACTTCTTTTCGAAGTGGGGCCCGTATGGTATTCTACTCGGGTGAGTAGGTTTCCAAGGTAGTTGAATTTTGTCAACCTTAGACGTGTGGAGGTTGGATTGGCTTCCCTATGAAGTCAATCAAGTGTATTGAACGGGTAACCGATAGGTTTGGTTTTGGTGTGTCTTGGTAAATGTGAATGAGATTTCGGGATTTGGAATCGAATTTCTGGGTGACGATTCAGGATTCGATTTTGGAACTTGAAAGTATATTCCTGGATTTGGGTATGGAATGATTATTCCAAATGCTAGCTTACGGAATAATGATTTCGGATTCGGATATGGAAATGAGTTAAACTGTGATGTCTGGGTTTGGATCCGGGATTTCTTACGAAATTGCGGATTTGGATTCGGAATTGGAACTAGATGTTGGGTGGAGTTTCGTTTTGTCTCATGCTGGATTTGGGCAAACGTACTCCATTATTGGAACGCGTTCGGCTATGACCTAGGTGGTTGTAGTCTGGTCATTAGGTAGATGTGTGTACTTCGTACATGGTTCGAGGTACAATACCTTGTAGACTCGTGATGTCTAGTTATGGTATACGGGATATACCCGAGGTGTGTCAGTGAGCGTGTTGGTAGTCGGATTGGTTCCGATACCATGGGATTGGTTGTGGACCGGACATTACTATGCAATGGGTCATGGTAATTCCGATGTGTTTAATTACACACAGGTCGTGTGAAATGTCGGTAAGGGTATTGGTGAGTCGAGTACTTTGGTGGCATGTGTAGCCACGAGTGAGTCTAGTGTCAGTTTTCGACTGACAACAACTGTGTGGTGACAGTTTTTCAGGATGTGTCAGCATAGATCGTTGAGTGGGGTCAGCTGACTCCTAGTGGGAGTGGGAAAGGAACCGTCGAGTTGTTGCGTCAACGAGAGGGTTGATTTGACAAGTGGTGTCAAATTCGAAACAAGTAGTTTCAGTCATTCGACGGGGTCAAATGTAATCGTTGCGTTTTGAGTATTAGTGGTACGTTTGGGTGTAGACAAGTTTTGTCTAAGTAGTTGGTGTACGGGTGTACACGTGTTGCGTGGTCGATTCCACTTTCCGCGGGGTGTTTGTGGAATCAGGATAGTCGAGTTTCGAGAGCGAAACTTATTAAGGAGGGAAGTACGTGAGATTAGATCGGTTGGAATTTCGAGGACGAAATTTATTAAGGAGGGAAGGTTGTAACGACCCGTCCCGAATTCCAGGATTAGTTTAGTCACTAATCTTGATTAGTGAGGTTGAACGGTGGTTAGTAGGGCGGAATCGGACAAAGTGTGCAAAATGACCGTTTTGCCCCTGGTCGTGGGCAAAATGTTGACTTTTTGATCGGACGGTCAAATGGACTTTGACCGATGACCGTGACGTAGTTCGGGACGTCACGAGTTCATAGACAGGTGGCACGTTCGATTCCGACATTCGTAGAGAAAGTTATGGTGTTCAGAAGTTGAGGGGCATTTTGGTAATTTGGCTTATTAGGGGCCAAATGTTGACTTTTGATCGGGAGTTCCGATGGGCGAGGGCCAAGGACCGTTACGTAGGTATCGTCGATACGAATCCAACGACAGGCGGCATGCCGAAATCGGAGATCCGACAACGACGTTATGGTCAAGGAAACGAACTAACGAACCGAGGCCGGGATTAAAATAATAATATAATAATGAATAGTGACCGTTGACCCTACATACCTGGATGAGTGACAAGTGTCACTCATCCCTTGAAATCAGAATCCATGTTTTGGGGGGAGACCTCATGATGATGTTTAATTAGTTTTTAATTAATTAATTAATCTTTTAATTTCCATTAATCTCCATATTTTCCTTAACCGTGTACAACCAAATCCAATACTCTCCCAACCAATTCCTCTTCCATTGCTGAACCTGAGAGTGTGAATTTGTGAGCAATTTGAGAGTGAATTCAACTGGGTAAACACGAGAGATTGACAGTGAGGAGGAACTGAGAATTCGAAAGATTAAGTTTTGGGAGGGAAAATCAAATTGGACGATTTGAGCTGCGATGATCGAATTGGAGCTTGGAAACATCTTACTGAGGTTGTGACGAGTCGATCCACGTCAAAAACGAGAGGAATTGGTGCCGTTTTGGCTCTGATCGAGCTTGGTGACAGAGGAAGAAATCGAGGCTGAGTCGTGGAGTTTGGGGCTGTGATTGACTCAATTGTTGTGGGGAAATGACTCCTCATGATCCCACGATGCTTCTGGGTTCATCAATTGAAGGAAACCGATCGAGATCGATGGAACTCCATTGTTAAACAGTGACGGTGCTCGAGCTTGAGTCGTGACGATTGAGCACAGGTTTGATGCAATTGATGTGGGGGAATTGTTCCTCAGGGTCCGTTGATGCTTATGGAATCATCAATTGGATGAAACCTGCAGCAATTGAGGGAGTTCCATGATTGCACAGTAACCGGGTGTTCTTCGTGGATCATCGTTGAATCGTGGGAATCTGGGTAAGGATTTGTGTAATTGAGTTTACAGACTTGTAATTGGACTTAAAACGAAACTAACTGAATGATTAATTGAAGGAATTAAGGCTGAATTGACAGGATTGGAACCGGGTTGTGTCGCGGGTGAATTGGACCCGTTTACCAGACAAACGGGTTGGGCTGGTGACACTGTAGCAGGCGCGTGGGTTTCAAGCGCAGCCACTCACGGCGGCGCGTGGGCACGAATCTCGAGGTGAGGTCAACATGACTTCTGCCCTATTTAATGTAACAGACATTTTGGAATTGGTTTCGTGTCGATCGGACACCGTCTCGATATTGTTCGGGATATCCGAAGGTTTTAAATTAAGTTTAAAAATAAGTAAAAATGCGGGAAAATTACGGGACTTTGATAGGATGTTAATGATGAGGTTAGTGACCCTCTAATGTGATTTGGACAGGATTGGGAGTCCCGGTGATAGTGGTGTGGCCCGGGAGGGCCGATGGCACACGTATCGAGGCACACGGTTTAAACGGTCTGTGAGTGGACTTTGGTTTTATAAATTCTATGCATGCTTAAATGTTTTATATGGATTATGGTTGTGATTGTGTGATGTTGATTTGGCTGTTGGTAAATTGTACGGTTTCACGTATTTCGAGGCGATTTACGTGCTTGCACGTAAATCGAGGTTTTCTGGTTTTACATGGATTTTCCATATTTATGACTTGGATATAATATGATGAAATGGTTTTGAAATTGAAAATATGAACTCGGGCTTGAGGCCCAATTATGTTGGAATTTCGGACTTGGAGTCCATTTGAGAATCGGGCCGGGGGCCCAGTTGGTTAATGAAATCGGGCCAGGGGCCCAGTTGGTATGAAATCGGGCTGAGACCCATTTGAGTTATGTTATCGGGCCAGGGGCCCAGTTGATTCACGAATTCGGGCCGTGGGCCCAGTGGGTTTATAAGTCGGGCTGCGGGCCCAGTTGGTTTACAAATCGGGCCGTGGGCCCAGTGGTTCATAAAATCGGGCATGAGGCCCAGTTGGATAATAAATGTGATTTCGGGTCAGGGACCCTATATTTAATAATTGTGATTTTGGGTCAGGGACCCTAAATGGAACTGTGTGTTTTTATGGAAATTTCGGGCAGGGCCCATTGGTAATAATGTGATAAAAGGATTTAATAAAACTGTTTTCCATATACCATCTGGACACAAGGATATATGATGGTCTCCTCCAGATGTCTGGGACACTGGGGAAGTCACGGTGCATTGCCTGCGAGGGGTCATTATACGGAGCAGCCGGACCGTATGATGACTTAGGAGCAGGATTGCTATGATTGACGTCAGGGACGTCAGACATCAGGGACGTCAGACATCAGGGATGTCAGATATATGGACCCGGAGAGACCCCGGGCAGCACGCGTAGCTTATGAAACCGTGAGATATGACGTCAGGGACGTCTAGCGTCTGGGACGCTAAGCATCTGGGATGCTGGTGATGGTTATGGTAAAATATGGTTTAATGAATAAAATGGCTTATTGGTTGGAAATGTGTTATGTGGTAAAAATGGATTATTGGTTATGAAATGGTATGTCGGGTCAGGGACCCTAAATGGTTTTGGATTTATGGATTGATGTTCATTTATGGTCGTGGGTGGTGACCCACATGGTTTTAATATGTATGGTGGTGGTATTCCACGGTTTTGGGCTGAGTTCCCACACTTGGTTTTTGGTTAACGGTTTTTGGGCTAAGGCCCTAATGGCTCGGTTGAGCAAACGTTTTGGTTACTGGTTTTTGTGGCATGCATACGTTTTTATTGGAGGGCATAAATTTCTTATAAATGTATTTGGGTAAACTTATTGGTTTTTGTCCACTCACAGCTTTTGGTTTTAATGCCCTTCAGGTTGATTACGGATGCGATTGCAGCAGAGACTGGGACATTGCACACCTCCTCCATCGGTCCTTACGCACTCTGGATGGCCCGTTTGGGCAGTAGCTCTTGGTTATCCCTTGTCTGACACCCCTTGTTGGACGGGAGCAGGGCACATTCCATGGTAATCCCGGGGGGATTGGGATGGGTCCTGTCATGGAAACTGTTCGTGTTATCAGGGAGAGATTGAAGACGGCACAGGATCGCCAAAAGAGTTATGCTGATCGACGGATTCGAGACTTGGAATTTGAGGTGGGAGATTTTGTCTTCCTGAAATTATCTCCGTGGAAAGGGATTATCCGTTTTGGCCGACGGGGGAAACTGAGTCCGCGTTTTATCGGACCGTATGAGATCGTGGAGAGGATTGGCAAGGTTGCTTACAGATTGGCGCTACCTCCAGAACTTTCTAGAGTACACGATGTTTTCCACATATCGATGCTGCGGAAGTACGTACATGATGCTTCGCATGTACTTGGGAACAACCTGTCGAACTACGGGAGGATTTGAGCTTCGAAGAACAACCAGTACAGATCTTGGATCGGAAGGACAAGGTACTACGACGGAAGACGATTCCTCTCGTGAAGATTCTCTGGAGAAACCAGAATGTGGAAGAAGCCACATGGGAGCCTGAGGCTCAGATGCGAGAACAATTTCCTTACTTGTTTCTTTGAAATTTCGGGACGAAATTTCTTAAGGGGGAAGGTTTTAACACCCCGGAAATTCGAGGATTTTAATATTGTAAGTTAATGTATGAATTGACGCTTTTACCCTTGAGATGGGTATGGTCAATTGTTGACTTTTTGATTTATAAATTAAATGGACTTTGACCTATGACCGTGACGTAGTTCGGGACGCCACGAGTTCATAGACAGGTGGCACGTCCATTTCGGACGATCAGGGAAAAAGTTATGACTATCGGAAGTCCAGGGGCATTACCGTAATTTGGACGGTTAGGGTGAAAATGTTGACTTTTCTCTTGGAAACTAATTTTCACTTGACTCAAGGACCGTTGGGTAGGTCTCGACGTCCTGAGTCCGTAGACAGGCGGCACGCCGAAATCGGACTTCGTACGGGGAAGTTATGGTCACGGAAGTATTTCGCATTTAACCGAACCAACCGAGAACCGGATTAAAATAATATTTTATTAATGGAATCTGATTACTTTAATCAAATCAATCTGGACCCTTGGATGAGTGACAAGTGTCACTCATCCCCACACTCCCTAAAACAAGGATCTATGTTGGCCATTAGATTAATTAATTGATTTCCTCTCCTCAAATCCTCACCATTGAATCTTAAATCTGATGGAATCCTGGCCCTTGATTTAAGTCCCTATTCTGTTTTATAAACCCAGGAGACATTACACCTACATTGTTCATTCTCTCAAACCGTGAGCACGGCTACCCCTTCGAACAAACACTCCAGCACCTCACCTCTCAACCTCACCCTCACGGCAACACCAAGCGGCCAACTGCCACCCCCAGACGCCGGCCACCACCCCACGGCCACCCTGCACGGCCGGTTTCCTCCCAGACCCGAGAAGGAAACCCGAACAGCCCAAGTCACCAAACCATTCAAACCTTCACTCTGGGACTCGAACCAACGTACGGTTAGGTTCGCCGTGACGACAGGACGACAAGGAACTGATCTGGACGGTGTGCGGCGGCGACACGGCGGCGATAGGACGGTAAACCCGTGAGTGCCCATTTTCCTTCCCTGCTTCGAAACGTCTATTTTTGACGTTGTCATTGTTTGGTTATTGTTAGGATACATTCAGGGGACCTTGACGACTAGTTTGAACCCAGGACCGTGACTGGAAAGTCGTCGACTCGCCGGAGAAGATAACCAGAACCGGCAGCCAACCTTCCAGTCGATTTCCAGGCAATCTCTTCGACCTAAAATCCAGTTCTAATTGCACAGAACCGTTGAGGAGGTTGAGACGAGTCCATAGGAACAAATCCCATCAGAAATGGTGGTCGGGTTGTTGAGAACTGATTGGGTCGAACCGTGGGTCTGCGGTGACCCGGTTCTCAGACCCGGTTACTGTAGCTGATGACGTCATCATGCTGACGTCAGCAGTGACGTCATGATGACGTCATCATGTCAGAAATCAGTCAGACCAGGGACCAATGGACTGCTGACACGTGTCCTCTGACACTGTCAGTGATGACGTCATGCTGACGTCAGCAGTGACGTCATGCTGACGTCAGCAGTACTGTAGCACGGTTGACCAGAGGGTTGACCAGGCGCGTGGGGGCGCGTGTGAACAGTGATTTTGGTGGGACCACCACCATTCTTTAGGTTTCGACGATTCGGATCCAATGGCGGTGGTTTCGAGTCGATCGGAGATCATTAAGTTGGTCAAAATGAGAGTTATTGCCTTGGAAAGCGCGTTCGGGCGTCTTTTCTGGACCGATTTCGGTCTAGGGTTTCATGGTTGAATGTTAGGGGTTTGTTTTGACCTTTGCATATGCTTTGGATATGACAGGGATTGTATAATCGTACCAGGACGAGGGTATACGTTCGGTTTTCAGCAAGACTGTACTGTGAGTGGGCCCGTTTTCATTAAACCCTTGCATGCTTAAATGTTTTTCGATTTACTTATATGTTCACATGCTGGAATCTATAAACGGTTTTGATGAAATTGAGATTTTGGTTATGGCACGTTTCACGGTATTTGGGCTTGAGGCCCGTTTGATGAAACTTAAAGATTGATTGGATTTTATCTGTGTATACATATATGCTTTGCATGTGGATATCAATAAAATTTATTTGGTACTGCACTGTATAGATCCTTCCATATTATATTGTCTCATCCGGATGAGGTACCCCGGAGAGGTCACGGACGTCTAGTACGTCCAGCGTCTATGACGCTAAGCATCGGGGATGCTGTACCCGAACTGGGTTCGGGGATTGAACTCGGAAATTGAGACCCGAGTGGCACGCGTAGCCTTGTGATTGTGACCTTATTGACGTCAGGGACGTCAGACATCAGGGATGTCGGGATTGGAGTGTATAGTGCAGCAACTAAAATTATACTTATGGTTTTATTATATGCCCTATGGTTCATATTATATGATTGATGGTTTTAAATACGATTGCATGCTTGTTTGGAAAACAGAGGGGTAAATTATATGTTTTACTTATCAAATGATTTTATAGACTTGAGTTTCGGTCCACTCACCCTTAATGTTTTTGGTAACCCCTCCAGGTCGTGATACTGAGGTAGAGGAGGAACCTGAGGCTGAGGCATAGATCTACTTCTGCGTACCCGAACCCCTGCTGGGTGATTTACCCGCAGGTTTATGTTAGAGTCGTGCTCGCAACTTGTAATTTTGAATTTCATCCCTTGTCTGACATTCGTTTAATTCGGATTTGATGTATAACTTTAATTTGGTTATTTATGCATTTGATGTTTTGAGGTTAAAATTTGTATGAATTATTGGGTGTCAGACGGGAGCAGGGCACGTCCCCTTGTGGTCCCTGTGGGATCGGGGCGGGTCCTGTCAGTCTACCCTAACGACCTTATCGTAACCTACTAACCCCCGATTAAGCTCACTAATCTGATCTTAATCACCGTCTTAATCCTAATTTCTGGGACGGGTCGTTACAAGCCAAAAGCCTCCGCCGTGTTCTCGGCCTTCCGGCCATCTCCAACCTTGGTTTTGGTTCCACTAGCTTCCTTTCAACCTCCAAGACATTTCCCAATCCATCAATTCGATTGAAAACCAAAAACTCATGAATCACCATTTTTGAACCCAAACTTACCTTTCACCGGTTTGACGGCCACCGTCCACGGACGAGTCCCATTCCACGCTAGAACTGCCCTAGCAACCTCCAGAACATCATGAAAGCAACTAAAACGATCATCTATCTCCCTAAACCAAGCTCATGATTTTTGAGCCGAAACAGGGCTCACGGGTTTGGTTCCCTAGTCACCACCGCCGTCCACGACGGTCATCGTCACCGTCACTACCAACCTCGCCATCCTTCACACCAACTTTCATTTACAATTTATTAGCATTAGATGAGGTCTTGAGGGTTCATGGGTGAAGGTTCATTGTTCTTGGAGAAAACATCCAGAGAGGGTGGTGTTGCACGACTAAGAGGAAGATGGTGATCAAAGGAAATGATCAAACGATGAGGATGAGAAGATAGGAGAGATGGATGGCTGGGATTAAAAGATGATTAATATATAAAATTGACCAATAGGACAAGATCCCCAATTTAAGGAGAATGGCCAATGGGATAGTGACACTTGTCACTCATCCAAGGGCCCCACCAGAATAATCTGCCATTCACAATTTAATAATATTAAATTCAAATTCTAAGGCATAAGTTCCCGATTTCGCTCCCGTGACCATAACTTTCGTCCGACGTCCGATTTCGGTGTGCCACTTGTCTATGAATTCGTATCAACTCGATCTACGTAATGGTCATTGGTTCTCGGTCATCGGGCCTCCCAGGTCAAAATTCAACATTTTACCCACGCCTATGGGAAAAATGATCATTTTGCACATTCCGCTCGATTTCTCTCAACTAATTCCTGATTAGTCATTCTAAACCATAATTAATTAATATTTAATCCTGATACTCGGGATGGGTCGTTACATCATCAAATCATCAGAAGCATTCCCTAAACGTTTAAAACCAAAACTCCAAAAACTGGAACTTAAAACTCACCTCGTGGTGTTCCTGGCCATCGTACAAGACGGCCCCCGATCCTGCCACTGTCCAGCTTATCTCAGCCTGCACTCTCACTTCCCCGGTCATGGTAACCACAGAAGATGAAGGTTTGAGGAGATTGGGGTGGGTTATGGTGAGTGGTTTCGAATGAGATCGGGTGAAAACCCGTTGAAAATGAAATGGGGATATGCATGTATCTGTTTAAGGGAAGTAATGGATGGGTGACACTTGTCACTCATCCATTGGGCCTGGGGAAATATCTGGGCCCATTGAGGACAAAAGTCCACTCGTCTCGTAATTCGTGTAATAGTTTCTCGAAACTTCCGTGACCCATATATTTCACGTCGAATGTCCGATTTCGACGTGCCACCTGTCTACGGACTCGTATCGACCCGATCTACGTAATGGTCCTCGGCCCTCGGGCATCGGACCTCCGGAGTCAAAAGTCAACTTTTTGCCCTTGTTTAGGGGTAAAATCGTAATTTCGTCCTGAACGTCCGATAATCCTCGGCTAATCGGGGATTAGCCTTGATAATTCATAATTAGCTCTTAATCAATCCCTAAAATTAGGGACGGGTTATTACAAACTTCTCTCCTTAATGAATTTCGTCCTAGAATGGGTTAGGTATCCAATCCCAAACAAAAAGACTTGAAAAACTGATTAGAACAAGTCGTAATCTTTTCTAAATTGGATATGTAGAGTGGGTTTTGGAAAACCTAAATTCATGAAGTTGATAAGTATAAAACGGCTTTCGTCACACCTTTTGGTCATTATGAATGGAATGTAATGCCATTCGGATTGAAAAATGCCCCTAGTGAATTCCAAAATATAATGAATGACATATTTAATCCTCTTAGGCAATTTTGTCATGACCCGACCCATCTAGCACAATATTATTAGCTTTGGGCCCAGTCTTCACGGTTTTGTTTTTGGGAGCTCTCGTGCAACTTCCCAATAGGTCACCCATCCTGAGATTGTACCAGCCTCAACTCGCTTAACTTTGGAGTTCCAATCGAACCCAAAGCTACTGAGCTCTCAAAAGGCCTTGTGTTAGATAGATACGTGCCCACACATATAAGATACTTCACCTTTCCCTCCCCGAGTGATGTGGGATTGTTCACCGATCTTGCCTTTCCAAGTTCACGGGTCTTGCTCACCGTTCTTACTTCTCAAGCTCACGGGTCTTGCTCACCGTTCTTGCTTCTAAGACTAGGTCTTACAATCCACCCCCCTTGGGGCCCAATGTCCTCGTTGGCACACTGTCGGTCGGAGTTTGGCTTTGATACTATTTTGTCACAACCCGACCCATCTAGTACAATATTATCCGCTTTGGGCCTAACCCTCACAGTTTTATTTTTGGGAGCTCACATGAAACTTCCTAGTAGGTCACCTATTCTAGGATTGCACCAATCTCAACTCGCTTAATTTTGGAGTTCCAACCAAATCCAAAGTTACTGAGCTCCCAAAAGGCCTTATGTTAGATAGATACGTGCCCACACATATAAGACACTTCACCTTTCCCTCCCAGAGCGATGTGGGATTGTTCACCGATCTTGTCTTTCCATGCTCACGAGTCTTACTCACCGTTCTTGCTTCTCAAGCTCACGAGTCTTACTCACTGGTCTTACTTCCAAGACCGGGTCTTACAATTTCTCCATATTTACATAGATGATGTCCTCATATTATTCTCATCTATTGAAGAACACTGGAAGCATCTTAACACATCCTTCCAAACCATTAAACATAATGGCCTTGTCATATATATCTTCCCTAAAAATTAAATTATTCTAAACAAAGGTTAGATTTCTCGGCTATACTATCCACCAGTCCACAATTATCCCTATTGATAGTCCTCCAATTTGCTGATAAATTCTCTGATCAAATTCTTGATAAAACTCAACTTCAAAGGTTCCTTGGATCCCTCAATTATGTTTCTGAGTTTTACCAAAATCTCCGCAAAAAATGCAGACCATTATTTGAGCGACTCTAAAGTAATCCACCTTCGTGGACCCAAATCCACACTTCCATAGTTAAAGAAATCAAGAAACATGTCCTCACTCTTCCATGTCTTGGCATACCCACAATCAATTCCTTCAATCGTTGAAACTGATGCCTCTAAACTTGGTTACGGAGGCATTTTCAAACAGAAAAGTGATAGGACGTTAAAAAGACATTATTTCATATTATTTTATACCCTTTATACTTGAATTTTAGTATTAAAATATTAAATAAATTGATAAAATAAATTATTTTGTGTTATTATTGTTTAAATAAATAAAGTTTGTAATTTGGAGTATTTTGGCGAAAGAATCGTCTCGATCGGAATTTTAACGAATAAATTATGGACGAATTTCGGTGAAATATTACTAAGTTAATTAATTAATTGAAATTCTGCAACCCAAAATCCATTTACAAACCCAACCCAATTAAATCCAGCAAACCCAAAGTCCAGCAGCCCAAGGAGCGCCCAGCCCACATCGTCGCCAGGCCCAGGCCCGCGGCCCGTCAGCCCAGCGGTCCAGCTGCTGCCCAGCCAAGGATCCCTTCGGACAGCGCCTACCGACTCCCCGTCCAGCACTTCGGCGCGCGCATCCCGAGGAAGGCAGCCCAGTTCAGTTTCTGCCCGCCGAAGTTCTTCTCCTCCTTTTCAGCGCACTCTTGTCGGCCACTGCGTTACTTTCCAGCTCCCTCTGACCGAATTTTGCCTCTTTTTTCAGTTATTCTCTGCCAAAGAATCCACCAGCAGCAATTAAGTGGATTTTCTTGCTGTTTTTCAAGCTTTTCCTTTGTTTTGTTTAATTTCTCTTCCCCAAAAACCACCCATACTCATCATTTCACTTTTGAATATTTTTATTATAATTTTTGTTTAGTTTTTATTTATTTTCTAGGGTTTAATTTGAGTTTTTCCCCTATAAATAGGAGTTGATTTCACTTGTTGAAATCACTTCCAAGTAGCACAAAATTGAGCCTCTTTTAGGAGAAATCTTGGCAAAATAGTTCCAATACAATTTTGAGAGTTCAAGTCCGGATTTCCTTATTTAATTTTCTTCCATCTTCATAGGGTTCCAGCCGCTGTTCGGTGTTCCTTGTGAAAAACAATCCATTGTTCTCACCCAATCTGAAAAGTGTAACATTTGCTCTCCATTCTCTTAAACTCTTTTATTTGTTATTGGTTCTAATTATAATGCAATATATGTGTTGGTTTCTCCTTCCTATCTTTTGTGAAAATTGAGTATAATCTCCATGTGTTTTACTTTCTAAAAATCATTTACTTCTTACATTCTAGAGCTTAAACTTCATTTCGAAACTAAATGTTGATCCGCTGTTCGGGGCATTTAGAGTAGATTTGGAGAGATTTAATGTATGACCGCTGTTCGGCGCATTAAATCACAAACTTAAGGTAATTATATTATAAGTAAAAATCCGTTGTTCGGTGCATTTATAATATGAAAAATGTATGAAGAAATATGAGTTTGTGAAGGTATAATTTCGTGATTAATTCAAATATTTGCAATTGTAGTATGTTGTTGAAGTTTGTGTTTACGGGAAGTCTACTTTGTGCATAAGTTAGAATAGAAATAGAATGAGTTCATCTATGCTTTTACTTATTTACATAATTACAAACCTCTTCAAAACCCCCCTTGTTTATTCTTTATTCTTTTATTCTTTATTCTTTTATTCTCTTATTCTTTGATGCTTTTATTTTTTCATTCCTTTATTCTTTAATTTATTGATTCTTTGATTAATTAATTCTTTTATTCTTTGATTAATTAATTCCTTTATTCTTCTATTATTTCATTCTTTAATTCGTTAATTTATTAATTCTTTGTAATTCATTAATTTATTATTATCTTATTCATCTATTCTTTAATTTATTAATTCTTTGATTGTTTAATTCTTTTATTATTTAATTCTCTAATTCATTATTCTTTTATTCATTTTCCACTAACATATTATTAATGTTCCCTAATTTCCCCGGTTAAGAACGATCCCTATTTACCAATACTACATCTACACAAAAAGGGTTTAAATTGCATAACACTCGAATTACATGTTTAATTTAATGCGTAGTTTGGGCTTAGTCAATTTTTGGCGCCGTTGCCGGGGAGATTGAAAATCATTTTTAATTTGTTAGTGTATGTATATAAATTGTGCATATTATACGTGTTTATGAATTTTACTTTTGTTAATATTATATTTGTTTATAACATTTACTTACTTGTTTATATTTTATTTATCCATCTTATTATTGTTCTTATTATTTTTGTTTATAATGCTCATACTTTACTTATTCTTAATTTCTAATTTATACTTGTTCATAAATGTTCATAATTTTTTTTTATTTTTTTTTTATATATATTTGTTCATATTAAATTTGATACTTGTCGTAAATGCATATTTTATATGATCACTTTTCTATACTTTTACTTTTATTTATTCCATTAACTTTCTTTTAATTTTATTCCATAACCTTTATGTTCCACTAACTTTATGTTTACACTTATTTTATTTTTATGTAATCAATTATTTGTTTATGTCTTGTTAAACTTTACATTTTAAATGAAAAAAAGAAAAAAGAAAATTCGGAATAAAAAAAAATTTAAAAAAAATTAAAAAACTAAAAAAATAAAATAAAATAAAAATTTAAATTTTTTTTTATGAAACTTTATTCATCTTTGAATTTCCTAAAGTGTAAGTATTGTTTCCTATTAATTGTTTTAGAGTTGCATGAATCTCTTAGTCCCTTTTTCTTCAAAATCTTACTTTCGGGAACAGGTAGTGCCCCTCTTATTTACTTTCTCCTTAACCCTTCATGATGTGTGGATTTCATCACCACACACCATAGACTCGAATCTATGGACATGAGGTTGGGGCGGAGTTTGTAAACACTAGGGTTTGGTAATTCTCTACGTCGTCATTTGGATTAATTATGGTGTCTAGGAGAGTTATGACTGGTGACAAGTTTTGGATTAAGAAAGGGAACACCAATGGAGTATATGCCAAGCTAGCCTCGGGGTGCTCTTAAAATTATCCTTGCTTCTCGCGTTACATCTATCTCAACTGGCCATGATTAATGTTGAATGGTGGAATGGTGGTTATCAGTACGCGCAGGCCGTACGCCCAGGAAAGTACTATGAGAAGCGGAAGGAGAAAGTTATTCATGACACTCTAAAACTCTACCTATTGCATTATTATTTTGCATTTGGAACTTGTGTATTTTATTTCCATAAACATGACTTATTGTTGATTCTGATATTTTATGCAAGTCTCTACTCTCTTCTTGTGCATATGTAATATCGGTTTAAAATTTTTGCAGTCATACTTGTTACATCTCATATTTTCTTGCTAATTATGATTTCCTTGACTTATATTTTCACTACTAAACCCTAACTTTGTAGCAACTATCCTGTCTTAATTAACTTTCACTAGCTACTTGTGTATACTTGCCTTCTAACTTAGTGTTCTGTTAATATAGGTACGAACTTATGAATGCGCGCTCATCAATCTAAGCTTGATCGGCTGAGAAGACAACTTGACATCTCACCAAGCAACGCGACATTCAGAGACGCACTTAAGCAAACCGGCTCATCCGGACCTCCATCCCCAATAATCGGTGAGTCCATAAGTGAGAAGAGTAATTCAGAAGAAGAACAGACTTTCGAAACACCAATCGCCATGGCACGAAACCTGAGTATCCGGGAGCAGACATGTGCAAACACAAATGGCACTACAAACTTCTGCATCCAGTATCCCGAGCCTAGAACCAACAAGAAAGATATTGAGCTTAAGAGTGGAGTCCTTCATCAACTACCCAAGTTCCGTGGAGTCAGAAATGAAGATCCACATAAGCACTTAACAGAGTTCCAATTCATCGTTGGTAGTATGTGTCCGGATGATGCGGACTTGGAAATCATGAAGCTGAAAGCTTTCCCGTTGTCCTTGGAAGAAAGAGCGCGGGTATGGCTTTTGGGTCTCCCACCCAATCATATTGACTCTTGGGAGAAGTTGGTTCAGGAGTTTCTTACCAAGTACTTCCCTGCCTCAAAGATTACGGTCTTAAGAAAAGAGATCACTGGAATCAAGCAGAAAGAACATGATGAGAATTTCAGCCAGTACTACGAGAGGTTTAAGGAACTTTGTGCTTCATGCCCTACTCACGGGATCACAGAAGGCTATCTTTTAACCTACTTTTACGAAGGACTCAAGGGCTGGGATAGAGGACTGCTTGATGCTGCAGCTAATGGAAGCTTCTTAGCTCGGAGCCTAGTAGATGGTCGTGCACTACTTGAAAGCCGTGCACTCAATGATGCACAATACGAAGGTGCCGATCCCATTTCTAGAAAGGTACATGAGGTAAGTTCCCATGCTATAAATGATTCAAAGTTAGATAAAATCACCTCTATGCTTTCGAATATGCTTGAGCTAAAGAAACAGGTAGCTCCAGTTTGTTCCATATGCTCTCAAGGCCATCTTGAGGAACAATGTCCCTACACTGCAAGGGAAGAAGACTCCGGAACTGAAATGGCACACGCCATTGGAGGCTATCAAGGAGGGCCAAGGACCCAAGGTTACAGTTGGAGAGATCCGAACAATGTCCTAAACCCTCAGCACATGTCGACCGGGCCAAACCGTGTCCCAGACCAGTTCCCAAGGCCCACATGGAAACCAAGGCCCACATCGCAACCAAGGCCCCCGGTCCCATTTTCTAACTTTTCTCATAATCATGCAAATAATCATACTTCTTCATCTTCTAATCCTGATTATGATAAAATGCTGGCTGCTCTTTCCCAAGGGCAGCAAACACTAATGGCTTCAACTCAGGCTCTTGTCACAGGTCAGCAAAATCAACAAAAAGACATCGCTGATATCAAGGACCAAATGGGTAAGGTCGTGGACTTCATGGGTAAGATCCAAGCTAGCGGGGTGCTTCCACCTCAACCTACACCCAACCCAAATGTAAGACCTGAAGCCAATGCAATCACCACTCAAAGTGGTAAAGTGCTCGGAGAAATAGAGCCAGATCCAGCCGTTTCTGAGGCTGAAAAGCACAAGGTGGCAACTAAGACCACCACGACACAACCACCAGTTCAACCTACCCACACACAAGGTAATAACCCAATCCCTTCAAGTTCGGGTGTTACTAATTCCCCGTTTGTGCATGCACCATTTCCAAGTAGGCTTGCCAAATCTAAGAAGAATGAATCCGATGAGGAAATCTTGGAGATCTTCAAAAGGGTGCAAATCAACATGCCCTTGATCGAGTGCATCAAACAAGTGCCGAAATACGCAAAATTTCTGAAAGAATTATGCACTCCAAGGCGCCAGACGAGGGAGAAGGAGGTTGTGATGGTGAGTGAAACAGTTTCTGCTGTAATCCAGCGTCGGCTACCCCCAAAGTTGAAGGGTCCCGGGACTTTTTCTGTTCCCTGCGTGATTGGTAACAAGTCATTTGATAAAGTTATGCTAGACTTAGGAGAATCCATTAATGTTATGCCATATTCACTATATGTTGCCCTAGGTCTAGGTAAATTACAGCATGACGATATTATCATTCAGTTAGCCGATCGCTCTAATGTGTATCCTAAGGGATACGTCGAAGATGTTCTTGTGCAGGTTAACCAGCACATTTTCCCCGCTGACTTTTATGTCCTAGACATGGAGGATTCCCCTACGAATCAAGCTCCACTAATGCTGTTGGGAAGACCATTCATGAGAACTGCCAAGATAAAGATTGATGTGTTCAATGGAACATTAACTATGGAAGTAGACGGAGAGGAGATTGGCTTCAACATCTTTGATGCCATGAGGTACCCTAGTTCCGCAACTCATACTACTTTTTCTATTGACATGTGCACTTCTCTCGCAGAGAAACATTTTGATTCAATTTGAGAAGACACACTCAACATGATAATCCAGAAAGGAGTTGGCCTAGCGCAATCAGGGGACGCCTTGATTGAGGATACGGATTACAAACTAGAACCTCGAATTTGGAATGAAGTCATGACCCTAAATGAGACCCCCAGCATGGTGAATCATCAGGTACCCTCGTCATTTCCAATTAGTACTAATGCCACTCCTCCTTCAGTGATTCAGGCCCCCGTTCTCGAGCTCAAAGTTTTTCCTGACCACCTGAAGTATGCCTATCTTGGCTCGGACGACACTCTGCCCGTCATAGTGTCTTCTGCACTAACCGAGTCACAGGAAGATAGACTGGTACAGGTCTTGACAAAGTACAAGACAGCCATTGGATGGACTCTGTCAGATATCAAGGTAATAAGCCCTACAACTTGTGTGCATCGAATCTTACTGGAAGATGATGCAAAACCCTCTCGCGAAGCCCAACGTCGCCTCCATCCTCCAATGATGGAAGTCGTGAAACAAGAGGTCATCAAACTCTTGGACTGTGGTGTCATCTACCCAATTTTAGACAGCAAATGGGCCTCACCAGTCCAAGTAGTCCCAAAGAAAAGTGGAGTCACAGTTGTTGCGAACAGTGAAGGGGAGCTAGTGCCCCAACGAACAGTGACCGGATACCGAGTCTGCATCGACTATCGACGCCTAAACAAAGCAACTAGGAAGGATCACTTTCCTTTGCCCTTCATTGATCAAATTCTTGAAAGGTTAGCAGGTCACTCCTATTATTGTTTTCTTGATGGTTATTCCGGGTACAATCAAATCTGTATCGCTCAAAATGACCAAGATAAAACGACTTTCACTTGTCCTTTTGGCACTTTTGCCTACCGAAGAATGCCTTTCGGTTTATGTAACGCCCCAGGTACTTTCCAAAGATGCATGCTTTCTATTTTCTCTGAATACGTCGAAAAAATAATTGAAGTATTTATGGACGATTTTAGTGTCTTTGGGGATAGTTTTGATGCATGCTTAGAACACTTAGCACTTATCTTACAAAGGTGTGTCGAAACTAATCTGGTACTTAACTGGGAGAAATGCCATTTCATGGTTAGACAAGGGATAGTCTTGGGCCATATTGTCTCTGAAAGAGGAATTGAAGTCGATAAATCTAAAGTTGATACTGTGCGCCACTTACCCTCTCCCACTTCGGTGAGAGGAATCCGTTCATTTCTTGG
The DNA here is from genome assembly GCA_032719365.1 of Prinsepia uniflora. Classification (NCBI taxonomy): domain Eukaryota; kingdom Viridiplantae; phylum Streptophyta; class Magnoliopsida; order Rosales; family Rosaceae; genus Prinsepia; species Prinsepia uniflora. The sequence continues at coordinate 71,484,757 of CM064866.1, read as the reverse complement.
TCACGCAGGATTTTACAGAAGATTTATCCAAGACTTCTCCCACATTGAAGGCCCTTGTGCCGACTGCTTCAGAAGGAGACACCCTTCGTCTTTGATGCAGACTGTCAGGAAGCTTTTGAAAAGCTTAAAAATCTCTTAACCACTGCCCCCATTCTTTGTGCCCCTGATTGGTCCTTACCCTTTGAACTAATGTGCGATGCCTCTGATTATGCAGTTGGAGCCGTACTCGGACAAAGGCGGGATAAGAAGCCATACGCCATCTACTATGCATCCCGAACCTTGAATGATGCCCAGATGAACTACACCACTACAGAAAAGGAGTTGCTTGCTGTTGTATTTGCTTTAGATAAATTTCGTTCTTATCTACTTCGAACTAAAGTCATTATTTACACTGATCATGCAGCACTGAAGTATCTCCTAGCCAAAAAAGAAGCAAAACCAAGACTGATCTGATGGATTCTTCTTCTTCAAGAGTTTGACATCGAGATTAAAGATAAGAAAGGCGTAGAGAACGTGGTGACGGATCATTTGAGTCGCATTGCACATGAGCGAGATCCTGTGGCGATTCAAGAGATGTTTCCAGACGAACAACTCTTCAGAATCGAGGGAGGTACTCCTTGGTATGCTGATATTGTCAATTATTTAGTCACCAAGCAGTTGCCCACCACCCTCTCCCGTGCACAAAAAGATAAACTTAAGAAGCGTGCTAGGCACTATATTTGGGATGAACCTTATTTGTGGAAACACTGTGCAGATTTATTGATTAGGAGATGTGTCCCTGATATTGAACATAGGTCAGTCCTAGAGTTCTGCCATAGCCATGCTTGTGGAGGCCACTTTGGATCTAGAAAAACTGCACTCAAAATCTTAGAATCTGGACTATATTGGCCCACACTTTTTAAAGATGCACATTCATTTTGCTTAGCATGTGATAAATGTCAGAGATCAGGAAACTTAGGACGCAGGGATGAAATGCCACAACATTATGTTCTTACTGTTGAAATATTTGATGTTTGGGGTATCGATTTTATGGGTCCGTTTCCTCAATCTAATGGCTATCTCTATATCTTACTTGCCGTTGATTATGTATCAAAATGGGTGGAAGCTAAGGCCACCAGGACTAATGACTCTAAAACTGTTGCAGATTTCCTCAGAACTAACATTCTTTCCAGGTTTGGGATCCCGCGGGTCCTAATAAGTGATGGAGGAAGTCATTTCTGCAACAAGACCATTGAAGCTTTACTGAAACGGTATGGTGTCACTCATCGAGTATCTACACCTTACCATCCTCAAACGAGTGGAATGGCGGAAGTCAGTAATAGAGAGATCAAGAAGATACTAGAGCGAACTGTGGGTCCTAATCGAAAGGATTGGAGCCAACGGTTGGATGATGCACTTTGGGCATACAGGACGGCATACAAAACACCTATAGGAATGTCTCCCTCTAGGTTGGTGTACGGTAAAGCATGTCACCTTCCGGTGGAACTAGAGCATAAAGTATGGTGGGCCGTCAAAACGTTCAACATCAAGCTAGATGACGCCGGTCTGCATCGGAAGCTCCAGCTGAGTGAGCTTGAGGAAATCAGAAATGATGCATCTGAAAGCACTCTGATCTACAAGGAAAAGACAAAGGCATTTCATGACAAACAGATCAAGAGTAAAGCATTTGCCATTGGCTAGAAAGTTTTGCTGTTCAACTCTCGGCTTAGACTCTTTCCTGGTAAGTTATGTTCTAGATGGGTAGGACCTTTTGTTATCACTAATATTTTTGCCCATGGAGCCATACAGATAAAACACGTTGGAACTGGAAAAGAGTTCAAGGTCAATGGCCATAGATTGAAGCCTTATATCGAGGCAATTGGCGAACACGATGTGGAGTCAGAAAGAGTGCTACGACGTCCCATCAGATAAACTGAATTTGGTCTAGGCTGGATGGACGTTAAACTTCAAGCGCTTGTTGGGAGGCAACCCAATGTGTTCTCGAGTGTGAAGGAGTCATCAACATAGATTTGCTTTCTTTCAACCCTTCACTCTCTTTTATGTTTTTCTTTCTTATTTCATTTTCTTAAATCATCTTCCTTACTTTGATTCTATGTTTAAATTACTTCGTATTTTCCTACATTGAGGACAATGTAGAATTTAAGTGTGGGGGAATGGTTTACAAATTTATTTGTGCATTTGAAATTGTTTTATTAAGTCCTTCTTAATTTTCAATTGTTTTATTTCTTTCTCAAAAAAAAAATAATAATAATAAAAAGATAAAAAAAAAATAATAATAAAAAATAAAAATAAATAAATAATAAAAAAAAATTTATTGCTTTCTTGAGTCTTTTTGTTTTAACGTAGTGTTTTTACGAGTCATCAAGTTGCCCTTTAACTTGTCAATGATATAAGTGAATGGAAATGATTATGTTATGGCCATAAAGATAATCACTACAACTTGAATTTGTTTGTTAATATTTTGTGATTAAGTGTTATAACTTGAAGATAATGCATGTAAATTGGCATATAAACAAGCATGATAAGATAAGTATGAATCATATGAACCTTATGTGAGCTTTAGAACTTAATATACATCTTTGATGAGTGATTCATAAGTTCTTTGTTTAAATTGATATACATATGCCTCATAACTACTTGCAATAGATTTTAATGAACTCTAGAGTACTAGAACTTATTCTATGTGATTTTCAAAGCTTTTAAGTCAATAAAGTCTCTGATTTTGGAAAAGATTAAGGCATTAGGGTTAACACCACAAATTCAAACATCCATGTTCCCTATTTTGTGCGCACGAGTTGCGACCCCCTTAGTTTTAACCCTTCTGAGCCCACATTAAGCCTTTCTTTCATCACCATGATAATCTAAACACTTGAGCTTAGTATAGACATCCTTTACCCTTGTTCCAAGAACTCGGTTGAAGATATAAAGATTGTGTAAGGAGAAAATAATGATGTTGAAAAGTCTTTTATGTGATTTTTTTGGATTTACCGACTCAAGCTTTGTTGTATTATTGACACATGTTATTACCTTGATATAAAAAAAAAAAAAAAAGAAAAAGTTGAGTCTCGATCAAGGTAATAAGGTTTGGTTATGTAATGTTTGAATTAAGTCCCTTACATTGGTAAATCCGACACAAAGAATGAATTCGAGGCCCAACAAGATGAAATTAGGCCTATGTTCGAAGGGATGGATCACTGACATCATTGCACTAAGGTTGGGAAGTTATGATACCTTTTGGGAGTCTATTGAGTCTTGGAACGAATTGAGCACCACTTGTCAGGACCCACCCCGGTTTCACCCCAAAACCCGAGGTAAATCCCGCTCCCGTCTGACCTCCCGACATAATACCCAAGTAAAACTCACGCAAACCCAGTCAGACGCAGGAGTCATTTACGAAATATCCCAACCTTATCGTTTTGCATAGTACGAAAATACAAGGAAAAATAAAAACTGATAAACTACACGCACACGGAAAACTTTAAACTATTCTGAAATCCCTCACGTCACTTCTATGCCTCGGATACTGCCTCGACGTCAAGACCCCGCGCTCGCTCCACAACCTGGAGGGCAAGTTAAAACAAAAGTGTGAGTGGACCATAAAGAAAGGTTCTAAAACCATTTATCAGAAAACCAATTTTAACCCTCCGTTTTGAAAACCACATGCACAACCAATAGTTATGAACACAGTTATAAATCACTTTACCATAAACCGCATCATAAGAAACAGAAACACTATAAAACAGTTAGAAAAACCACAGCATGTGAATCATAAAATCGTATCAGAAACCATAAACATCAAATCGTCATTTTCTGATCAAACCTGCTGGACCTATCCGAGTCTTTAAACTCCCGAGTCTTTAAACTCAATCCAGGCCTTAATCATATCCGAGTCTTTAAACTCAAGGCCTACGGGGGAAAATCAATATATCCGAGTCTTTAAACTCCCGAGTCTTTAAACTCAATCCGGGTCTTTAAACCCAATCCGGCCGGTCCCCCGTCACATATATCCGGGTCTTTAAACCCAATAACCAGATCCAGCAAATCCAATCCCAAAACCATTTGAAACCCATTTACCAATCCACATCCAAACCCGAATCCAAAACCACTGGTCCGATGCCCTTCCGGCATCCAGAACCGTCATTTCGAACCCAAATCCGGAAGCCACTTTTCAACTTTAAAACCAAATCTCGTTTTTCGAAATCCGATTCTAAAATCGAAAACCTTGATTATCAAAATCATAGTCCAAAATCCATTTATAATCATTAGAAATCACTTATCAATTGAAATTCCGAAACTAAAGCATCAATTTCAGAAGTCAACCACTTCCTTGTAAAACGTGCTAAAAACCAGACTTCCTCGAAAACCGTGCACATGTAAAATCGACCAGGCATATCCGATAAACAGAAAATCATAATTAAAACCATAAAACAATTATAGAAAACAGTTATGCATGTTCGAGTTTAAGGAAAGGGTCCACTCACAGTACTGAGCCCTACTCGCGTCCCGAACGTCCAGCACGTTCCTCGGCTTCCTCGGGAAATCCCGATCCTGTCAAGCACTGTCAAAAATACGTCACTAATACGTCTACAAACATTCTCCTAAATTTCCTCAAAAATCCCCGAACCGAAGACCTAGAACCCCGGGACCCTAAACCTTCACCCTCGCGGAACTACACTCAAACGACATCCGATTGACTCGAAACCAACTCCATTGAACTCACCACAACTCCTAGGCCAAAAGTCATGTTGATCGTTTTCCCCATCGCCGCCGCACGCGCCCCCACGCGCCGCCCAAAGTGGCTGCGCGTGGCCCTCACGCGCCAGCTACAGTGTCACCCCCAACCTCGAGTGCACTGTGCTGAACCGGCCGCTGCAACTGGACCGGCGAGAGGCATTCTCCACCGTCCGGCCACCTTTTCCTTCCCTCTCTTCTTCTGCAGCTTCGTCCAGACACCATGAATCCATCCCTCAACTCCTCTAACCTCGACATAGCCCCGTCATCGTCGATTCAAGCTCGAACCAGACGGCCACTTTTCCCCTGTTTCACGATCCTTCTACTCCGGTCACCTCCCGTCACGGTGGCGATACCAGACTCACCCCACAACCTCACTGAACCTAGTCCAACACTCCTAACCCTTCAACTCACCCCAGAAGTCCACGACTTTGGGTTCGAAGTTCACGGCCAAACAGAGCACCAGAATGCTCGTCTTCGACTGAGCTCCGCCGTGTACGCCCCCGTCACGGCGACCATCCCAAACCATTCCTCGAACCTCCCTGAACATCACCCTAACCTTCAATCCTCTCGACTCTAAGCCCAGACTCACGACTTTCCAAATGAAAATCACGGGTAAAACAGAGCAGAAAACTTACCCTTCGATTGCGGCTCCGCCGTGCGCACCGCCACGTACCACGGTGGTCGTTGGCCTCCCTACAGTCTCCTACGGCTTCCCTCGCCTTGGTTTGCCTCACCTCACGGTGTAGCCACCACCTCGAACTCACAGGCTCCCTGTTTCCCCAAAACGTCTCCGCACCACCGCCGTGTCGCCGTGCACGATCACAGCTCCAATTCACCACCACCAGCTCACACTGACCTCCCTGTCTCTCCCTCACTCACCAGAACTCAACACCAGCCACGATCACTCCCCCAACTTCTCCTCACAAGTTCACTCTGTTTCTCTGTGTATCGAAGAACTGCACGGGTTGCACGAGTGCACCCCAATTATTTGGGCTGAGACCACACAGGATTCTCCCAGAATCCTCTAGCCCCCTGCCATGTGTCACCATCCACTCCACTCCTTATCCCACCTGGTGAAATCCCAGCCGTCCATTTCCTTCTTTCTGCACAAATCCCAATGTGCAGAAAGACCAAAATACCCTCTAGTTTACACATTTTTACGGTTTTACCAAAACTTCCTAGACCCGTAACTCTCGCCTCGTAAGTCCGATGAATACGTGCCGCCTGTCATCGAACTCAAGACGACAAGAACTATCTAACCATGCTAGGTCAATCTACCAAAACCCGATTAGACAAAAAGTCAACTATTCCCCCTACTTTACCCAAATTACGGTCATGCCCTCAACCTTCCGAACATCACAACTTCCTCCTCGGATGTCGGAATCGAACGTACCTCATGTCTACGGATTCGTGACATCCTCAATTACGTCCTGGTCACTGGCCAATACCCAATTGACCACCCAAACTAAAAGTCACCTATTTTGCCTGGACCAGGGGCAAAATCGTCATTCTACCCGCAAGGACCTATCGGGACCACCCAACCACTGCTTAACCTCACTAATCACACCTTAATTAGTCTACTAATCCCGGTTCTCGGGACGGGTTGTTACAATCTACCCCCCTAAAAAGAATTTCGTCCCCGAAATTCCACAGATAGTCCCCGTCACCTAGGGTCTCCTAACCGGTAATCAACACTAGGTCAGCAACAACCTCTCCTGGGTTTCCTGTCTATCATCTCCACCTTGGGTATTTCACACCAGCTCCAACTACGGTTACCTTGTGTACGCAAGGGAAACTCTATGAACAGCAAACAAAGGTATTTTACAATATCTCATGTGGAGTACCCGATAGAATTCACAGAGCACATCCTCGTGTACGACCACAGATACTTTCCTACTGGCTGGCTCCTCCCTCGGTTATTACTTCGGCCACTATCGGAATAAATCTACAAAGTCCTAAAGGCAAACTCTAGCTTGTGGGTTCTCTCCTTCAATAACCTCATCTCGATCCGCTGTAACACTCCAGTCCTCTAAGAAAACTCCTAGACTCTGCCCTGGATAACAATCAAACCTAAGTACAGCACAACCAAAAGTAAAACCAGTACCTGTCCCCGTATCTGGTGTCAACTGATCCTCCTGCTGAGTCATCGAAAACACTCGGGCCTGAGATCCCGATGCTCTACCACGTCCCCTCGAACTACTCGTGGCAGTGCCACCCCCTCTTCTCGGGCTTGCTGTCCCTGACGCTGTACTCTGTCCAGGCTCCGCTACTCCTCGATCTACACCACTTTCCTGTGGCAACTGTGGACACTCACGTCGGAAATGACCTCGCTCCCCACAGTAGAAACACACATTCCAACCTGGTCCACTGCTCGGTCTCCCTGTGGACGCTACCGACGTCGCACTAGCTTGCGGAGTCGGCGGTGCTCGGTAACCCCAAAATCCTGAACCCTGGACACTGCCGGGCCTACCAAAACGATCATCGCCCGACGATGACGCTCCACCGAAGTTACCCCTTTTCGGTGTCCGCTGGCTCAAAGCTCCAGGAATAGATGGTTCCCGGCGGCGCACTGGCAAACTAGCCTCCACCCTCACCGCAGCATCTGACAAGTCGCGGAGAGTAGCAAACGATCCAGCCGTCACGATGGCTCGAATCTCGCCTCGCAAGCCCAATTCAAACCTACGACATTTCTCGGCTTCAGTAGCCACAAACGCAGGAGCAAACCGAGACAACATCTGGAACTTCCGTTCGTACTCAGCCACACTCATACTCCCCTGTTGGAGCTGCAGAAACTCCGCCTCCTTGGCGTCTCGAAAAGAACGAGGGTAATACTGCTCCAGAAACCGTTCCCTAAACGTCTCCCAGGTCACACTGTGGGCATCCCAACCGGACAACTCGAGGGTATACCACCACTCGTACGCCGCACCGTCCAACAGAAACGTAGCCAACAATACTCGCTCCTCCGGCGGACAATGCATCACCGCAAAAATCCGCTCAAGTCTGGTAATCCACCTCTGGGCTTCCTCAGGATCAGCCCCACCACTAAAAGTAGTAGCCCCAAGCCGCTGGGCTCGTTCAATCGTAGTACTCTCAGTTCCCCTCGCCATTTCTTCTTCAGGTCGTGGAGAGGGTCTACGTCTCGGAGGCATCGTCAACCGCATGCTGAAAGAGGCATAGAAGTAGTTAAGCAACTGAAACACAACCTCACAACCCAACAAACCCCACAAACCAGACAACCTATGCTCTGATACCAATTGTCAGGACCCACCCCGGTTTCACCCCAAAACCCGAGGTAAATCCCGCTCCCGTCTGACCTCCCGACACAATACCCAAGTAAAACTCACGCAAACCCAGTCAGACGCAGGAGTCATTTACGAAATATCCCAACCTTATCGTTTTGCATAGTACGAAAATACAAGGAAAAATAAAAACTGATAAACTACACGCACACGGAAAACTTTAAACTATTCTGAAATCCTTCACGTCACTTCTATGCCTCGGATACTGCCTCGACGTCAAGACCCCGCGCTCGCTCCACAACCTGGAGGGCAAGTTAAAACAAAAGTGTGAGTGGACCATAAAGAAAGGTTCTAAAACCATTTATCAGAAAACCAATTTTAACCCTCCGTTTTGAAAACCACATGCACAACCAATAGTTATGAACACAGTTATAAATCACTTTACCATAAACCGCATCATAAGAAACAGAAACACTATAAAACAGTTAGAAAAACCACAGCATGTGAATCATAAAATCGTATCAGAAACCATAAACATCAAATCGTCATTTTCTGATCAAACCTGCTGGACCTATCCGAGTCTTTAAACTCAATCCAGGCCTTAATCATATCCGAGTCTTTAAACTCAAGGCCTACGGGGGAAAATCAATATATCCGAGTCTTTAAACTCCCGAGTCTTTAAACTCAATCCGGGTCTTTAAACCCAATCCGGCCGGTCCCCCGTCACATATATCCGGGTCTTTAAACCCAATAACCAGATCCAGCAAATCCAATCCCAAAACCATTTGAAACCCATTTACCAATCCACATCCAAACCTGAATCCAAAACCACTGGTCCGATGCCCTTCCGGCATCCAGAACCGTCATTTCGAACCCAAATCCGGAAGCCACTTTTCAACTTTAAAACCAAATCTCGTTTTTCGAAATCCGATTCTAAAATCGAAAACCTTGATTATCAAAATCATAGTCCAAAATCCATTTATAATCATTAGAAATCACTTATCAATTGAAATTCCGAAACTAAAGCATCAATTTCAGAAGTCAACCACTTCCTTGTAAAACGTGCTAAAAACCAGACTTCCTCGAAAACCGTGCACATGTAAAATCGACCAGGCATATCCGATAAACAGAAAATCATAATTAAAACCATAAAACAATTATAGAAAACAGTTATGCATGTTCGAGTTTAAGGAAAGGGTCCACTCACAGTACTGAGCCCTACTCGCGTCCCGAACGTCCAGCACGTTCCTCGGCTTCCTCGGGAAATCCCGATCCTGTCAAGCACTGTCAAAAATACGTCACTAATACGTCTACAAACATTCTCCTAAATTTCCTCAAAAATCCCCGAACCGAAGACCTAGAACCCCGGGACCCTAAACCTTCACCCTCGCGGAACTACACTCAAACGACATCCGATTGACTCGAAACCAACTCCATTGAACTCACCACAACTCCTAGGCCAAAAGTCATGTTGATCGTTTTCCCCATCGCCGCCGCACGCGCCCCCACGCGCCGCCCAAAGTGGATGCGCGTGGCCCTCACGCGCCAGCTACAGTGTCACCCCCAACCTCGAGTGCACTGTGCTGAACCGGCCGCTGCAACTGGACCGGCGAGAGGCATTCTCCACCGTCCGGCCACCTTTTCCTTCCCTCTCTTCTTCTGCAGCTTCGTCCAGACACCATGAATCCATCCCTCAACTCCTCTAACCTCGACATAGCCCCGTCATCGTCGATTCAAGCTCGAACCAGACGGCCACTTTTCCCCTGTTTCACGATCCTTCTACTCCGGTCACCTCCCGTCACGGTGGCGATACCAGACTCACCCCACAACCTCACTGAACCTAGTCCAACACTCCTAACCCTTCAACTCACCCCAGAAGTCCACGACTTTGGGTTCGAAGTTCACGGCCAAACAGAGCACCAGAATGCTCGTCTTCGACTGAGCTCCGCCGTGTACGCCCCCGTCACGGCGACCATCCCAAACCATTCCTCGAACCTCCCTGAACATCACCCTAACCTTCAATCCTCTCGACTCTAAGCCCAGACTCACGACTTTCCAAATGAAAATCACGGGTAAAACAGAGCAGAAAACTTACCCTTCGATTGCGGCTCCGCCGTGCGCACCGCCACGTACCACGGTGGTCGTTGGCCTCCCTACAGTCTCCTACGGCTTCCCTCGCCTTGGTTTGCCTCACCTCACGGTGTAGCCACCACCTCGAACTCACAGGCTCCCTGTTTCCCCAAAACGTCTCCGCACCACCGCCGTGTCGCCGTGCACGATCACAGCTCCAATTCACCACCACCAGCTCACACTGACCTCCCTGTCTCTCCCTCACTCACCAGAACTCAACACCAGCCACGATCACTCCCCCAACTTCTCCTCACAAGTTCACTCTGTTTCTCTGTGTATCGAAGAACTGCACGGGTTGCACGAGTGCACCCCAATTATTTGGGCTGAGACCACACAGGATTCTCCCAGAATCCTCTAGCCCCCTGCCATGTGTCACCATCCACTCCACTCCTTATCCCACCTGGTGAAATCCCAGCCGTCCATTTCCTTCTTTCTGCACAAATCCCAATGTGCAGAAAGACCAAAATACCCTCTAGTTTACACATTTTTACGGTTTTACCAAAACTTCCTAGACCCGTAACTCTCGCCTCGTAAGTCCGATGAATACGTGCCGCCTGTCATCGAACTCAAGACGACAAGAACTATCTAACCATGCTAGGTCAATCTACCAAAACCCGATTAGACAAAAAGTCAACTATTCCCCCTACTTTACCCAAATTACGGTCATGCCCTCAACCTTCCGAACATCACAACTTCCTCCTCGGATGTCGGAATCGAACGTACCTCATGTCTACGGATTCGTGACATCCTCAATTACGTCCTGGTCACTGGCCAATACCCAATTGACCACCCAAACTAAAAGTCACCTATTTTGCCTGGACCAGGGGCAAAATCGTCATTCTACCCGCAAGGACCTATCGGGACCACCCAACCACTGCTTAACCTCACTAATCACACCTTAATTAGTCTACTAATCCCGGTTCTCGGGACGGGTTGTTACAATCTACCCCCCTAAAAAGAATTTCGTCCCCGAAATTCCACAGATAGTCCCCGTCACCTAGGGTCTCCTAACCGGTAATCAACACTAGGTCAGCAACAACCTCTCCTGGGTTTCCTGTCTATCATCTCCACCTTGGGTATTTCACACCAGCTCCAACTACGGTTACCTTGTGTACGCAAGGGAAACTCTATGAACAGCAAACAAAGGTATTTTACAATATCTCATGTGGAGTACCCGATAGAATTCACAGAGCACATCCTCGTGTACGACCACAGATACTTTCCTACTGGCTGGCTCCTCCCTCGGTTATTACTTCGGCCACTATCGGAATAAATCTACAAAGTCCTAAAGGCAAACTCTAGCTTGTGGGTTCTCTCCTTCAATAACCTCATCTCGATCCGCTGTAACACTCCAGTCCTCTAAGAAAACTCCTAGACTCTGCCCTGGATAACAATCAAACCTAAGTACAGCACAACCAAAAGTAAAACCAGTACCTGTCCCCGTATCTGGTGTCAACTGATCCTCCTGCTGAGTCATCGAAAACACTCGGGCCTGAGATCCCGATGCTCTACCACGTCCCCTCGAACTACTCGTGGCAGTGCCACCCCCTCTTCTCGGGCTTGCTGTCCCTGACGCTGTACTCTGTCCAGGCTCCGCTACTCCTCGATCTACACCACTTTCCTGTGGCAACTGTGGACACTCACGTCGGAAATGACCTCGCTCCCCACAGTAGAAACACACATTCCAACCTGGTCCACTGCTCGGTCTCCCTGTGGACGCTACCGACGTCGCACTAGCTTGCGGAGTCGGCGGTGCTCGGTAACCCCAAAATCCTGAACCCTGGACACTGCCGGGCCTACCAAAACGATCATCGCCCGACGATGACGCTCCACCGAAGTTACCCCTTTTCGGTGTCCGCTGGCTCAAAGCTCCAGGAATAGATGGTTCCCGGCGGCGCACTGGCAAACTAGCCTCCACCCTCACCGCAGCATCTGACAAGTCGCGGAGAGTAGCAAACGATCCAGCCGTCACGATGGCTCGAATCTCGCCTCGCAAGCCCAATTCAAACCTACGACATTTCTCGGCTTCAGTAGCCACAAACGCAGGAGCAAACCGAGACAACATCTGGAACTTCCGTTCGTACTCAGCCACACTCATACTCCCCTGTTGGAGCTGCAGAAACTCCGCCTCCTTGGCGTCTCGAAAAGAACGAGGGTAATACTGCTCCAGAAACCGTTCCCTAAACGTCTCCCAGGTCACACTGTGGGCATCCCAACCGGACAACTCGAGGGTATACCACCACTCGTACGCCGCACCGTCCAACAGAAACGTAGCCAACAATACTCGCTCCTCCGGCGGACAATGCATCACCGCAAAAATCCGCTCAAGTCTGGTAATCCACCTCTGGGCTTCCTCAGGATCAGCCCCACCACTAAAAGTAGTAGCCCCAAGCCGCTGGGCTCGTTCAATCGTAGTACTCTCAGTTCCCCTCGCCATTTCTTCTTCAGGTCGTGGAGAGGGTCTACGTCTCGGAGGCATCGTCAACCGCATGCTGAAAGAGGCATAGAAGTAGTTAAGCAACTGAAACACAACCTCACAACCCAACAAACCCCACAAACCAGACAACCTATGCTCTGATACCAATTGTCAGGACCCACCCCGGTTTCACCCCAAAACCCGAGGTAAATCCCGCTCCCGTCTGACCTCCCGACACAATACCCAAGTAAAACTCACGCAAACCCAGTCAGACGCAGGAGTCATTTACGAAATATCCCAACCTTATCGTTTTGCATAGTACGAAAATACAAGGAAAAATAAAAACTGATAAACTACACGCACACGGAAAACTTTAAACTATTCTGAAATCCCTCACGTCACTTCTATGCCTCGGATACTGCCTCGACGTCAAGACCCCGCGCTCGCTCCACAACCTGGAGGGCAAGTTAAAACAAAAGTGTGAGTGGACCATAAAGAAAGGTTCTAAAACCATTTATCAGAAAACCAATTTTAACCCTCCGTTTTGAAAACCACATGCACAACCAATAGTTATGAACACAGTTATAAATCACTTTACCATAAACCGCATCATAAGAAACAGAAACACTATAAAACAGTTAGAAAAACCACAGCATGTGAATCATAAAATCGTATCAGAAACCATAAACATCAAATCGTCATTTTCTGATCAAACCTGCTGGACCTATTCGAGTCTTTAAACTCCCGAGTCTTTAAACTCAATCCAGGCCTTAATCATATCCGAGTCTTTAAACTCAAGGCCTACGGGGGAAAATCAATATATCCGAGTCTTTAAACTCCCGAGTCTTTAAACTCAATCCGGGTCTTTAAACCCAATCCGGCCGGTCCCCCGTCACATATATCCGGGTCTTTAAACCCAATAACCAGATCCAGCAAATCCAATCCCAAAACCATTTGAAACCCATTTACCAATCCACATCCAAACCCAAATCCGAAACCACTGGTCCGATGCCCTTCCGGCATCCAGAACCGTCATTTCGAACCCAAATCCGGAAGCCACTTTTCAACTTTAAAACCAAATCTCGTTTTTCGAAATCCGATTCTAAAATCGAAAACCTTGATTATCAAAATCATAGTCCAAAATCCATTTATAATCATTAGAAATCACTTATCAATTGAAATTCCGAAACTAAAGCATCAATTTCAGAAGTCAACCACTTCCTTGTAAAACGTGCTAAAAACCAGACTTCCTCGAAAACCGTGCACATGTAAAATCGACCAGGCATATCCGATAAACAGAAAATCATAATTAAAACCATAAAACAATTATAGAAAACAGTTATGCATGTTCGAGTTTAAGGAAAGGGTCCACTCACAGTACTGAGCCCTACTCGCGTCCCGAACGTCCAGCACGTTCCTCGGCTTCCTCGGGAAATCCCGATCCTGTCAAGCACTGTCAAAAATACGTCACTAATACGTCTACAAACATTCTCCTAAATTTCCTCAAAAATCCCCGAACCGAAGACCTAGAACCCCGGGACCCTAAACCTTCACCCTCGCGGAACTACACTCAAACGACATCCGATTGACTCGAAACCAACTCCATTGAACTCACCACAACTCCTAGGCCAAAAGTCATGTTGATCGTTTTCCCCATCGCCGCCGCACGCGCCCCCACGCGCCGCCCAAAGTGGCTGCGCGTGGCCCTCACGCGCCAGCTACAGTGTCACCCCCAACCTCGAGTGCACTGTGCTGAACCGGCCGCTGCAACTGGACCGGCGAGAGGCATTCTCCACCGTCCGGCCACCTTTTCCTTCCCTCTCTTCTTCTGCAGCTTCGTCCAGACACCATGAATCCATCCCTCAACTCCTCTAACCTCGACATAGCCCCGTCATCGTCGATTCAAGCTCGAACCAGACGGCCACTTTTCCCCTGTTTCACGATCCTTCTACTCCGGTCACCTCCCGTCACGGTGGCGATACCAGACTCACCCCACAACCTCACTGAACCTAGTCCAACACTCCTAACCCTTCAACTCACCCCAGAAGTCCACGACTTTGGGTTCGAAGTTCACGGCCAAACAGAGCACCAGAATGCTCGTCTTCGACTGAGCTCCGCCGTGTACGCCCCCGTCACGGCGACCATCCCAAACCATTCCTCGAACCTCCCTGAACATCACCCTAACCTTCAATCCTCTCGACTCTAAGCCCAGACTCACGACTTTCCAAATGAAAATCACGGGTAAAACAGAGCAGAAAACTTACCCTTCGATTGCGGCTCCGCCGTGCGCACCGCCACGTACCACGGTGGTCGTTGGCCTCCCTACAGTCTCCTACGGCTTCCCTCGCCTTGGTTTGCCTCACCTCACGGTGTAGCCACCACCTCGAACTCACAGGCTCCCTGTTTCCCCAAAACGTCTCCGCACCACCGCCGTGTCGCCGTGCACGATCACAGCTCCAATTCACCACCACCAGCTCACACTGACCTCCCTGTCTCTCCCTCACTCACCAGAACTCAACACCAGCCACGATCACTCCCCCAACTTCTCCTCACAAGTTCACTCTGTTTCTCTGTGTATCGAAGAACTGCACGGGTTGCACGAGTGCACCCCAATTATTTGGGCTGAGACCACACAGGATTCTCCCAGAATCCTCTAGCCCCCTGCCATGTGTCACCATCCACTCCACTCCTTATCCCACCTGGTGAAATCCCAGCCGTCCATTTCCTTCTTTCTGCACAAATCCCAATGTGCAGAAAGACCAAAATACCCTCTAGTTTACACATTTTTACGGTTTTACCAAAACTTCCTAGACCCGTAACTCTCGCCTCGTAAGTCCGATGAATACGTGCCGCCTGTCATCGAACTCAGGACGACAAGAACTATCTAACCATGCTAGGTCAATCTACCAAAACCCGATTAGACAAAAAGTCAACTATTCCCCCTACTTTACCCAAATTACGGTCATGCCCTCAACCTTCCGAACATCACAACTTCCTCCTCGGATGTCGGAATCGAACGTACCTCATGTCTACGGATTCGTGACATCCTCAATTACGTCCTGGTCACTGGCCAATACCCAATTGACCACCCAAACTAAAAGTCACCTATTTTTCCTGGACCAGGGGCAAAATCGTCATTCTACCCGCAAGGACCTATCGGGACCACCCAACCACTGCTTAACCTCACTAATCACACCTTAATTAGTCTACTAATCCCGGTTCTCGGGACGGGTTGTTACAATCTACCCCCCTAAAAAGAATTTCGTCCCCGAAATTCCACAGATAGTCCCCGTCACCTAGGGTCTCCTAACCGGTAATCAACACTAGGTCAGCAACAACCTCTCCTGGGTTTCCTGTCTATCATCTCCACCTTGGGTATTTCACACCAGCTCCAACTACGGTTACCTTGTGTACGCAAGGGAAACTCTATGAACAGCAAACAAAGGTATTTTACAATATCTCATGTGGAGTACCCGATAGAATTCACAGAGCACATCCTCGTGTACGACCACAGATACTTTCCTACTGGCTGGCTCCTCCCTCGGTTATTACTTCGGCCACTATCGGAATAAATCTACAAAGTCCTAAAGGCAAACTCTAGCTTGTGGGTTCTCTCCTTCAATAACCTCATCTCGATCCGCTGTAACACTCCAGTCCTCTAAGAAAACTCCTAGACTCTGCCCTGGATAACAATCAAACCTAAGTACAGCACAACCAAAAGTAAAACCAGTACCTGTCCCCGTATCTGGTGTCAACTGATCCTCCTGCTGAGTCATCGAAAACACTCGGGCCTGAGATCCCGATGCTCTACCACGTCCCCTCGAACTACTCGTGGCAGTGCCACCCCCTCTTCTCGGGCTTGCTGTCCCTGACGCTGTACTCTGTCCAGGCTCCGCTACTCCTCGATCTACACCACTTTCCTGTGGCAACTGTGGACACTCACGTCGGAAATGACCTCGCTCCCCACAGTAGAAACACACATTCCAACCTGGTCCACTGCTCGGTCTCCCTGTGGACGCTACCGACGTCGCACTAGCTTGCGGAGTCGGCGGTGCTCGGTAACCCCAAAATCCTGAACCCTGGACACTGCCGGGCCTACCAAAACGATCATCGCCCGACGATGACGCTCCACCGAAGTTACCCCTTTTCGGTGTCCGCTGGCTCAAAGCTCCAGGAATAGATGGTTCCCGGCGGCGCACTGGCAAACTAGCCTCCACCCTCACCGCAGCATCTGACAAGTCGCGGAGAGTAGCAAACGATCCAGCCGTCACGATGGCTCGAATCTCGCCTCGCAAGCCCAATTCAAACCTACGACATTTCTCGGCTTCAGTAGCCACAAACGCAGGAGCAAACCGAGACAACATCTGGAACTTCCGTTCGTACTCAGCCACACTCATACTCCCCTGTTGGAGCTGCAGAAACTCCGCCTCCTTGGCGTCTCGAAAAGAACGAGGGTAATACTGCTCCAGAAACCGTTCCCTAAACGTCTCCCAGGTCACACTGTGGGCATCCCAACCGGACAACTCGAGGGTATACCACCACTCGTACGCCGCACCGTCCAACAGAAACGTAGCCAACAATACTCGCTCCTCCGGCGGACAATGCATCACCGCAAAAATCCGCTCAAGTCTGGTAATCCACCTCTGGGCTTCCTCAGGATCAGCCCCACCACTAAAAGTAGTAGCCCCAAGCCGCTGGGCTCGTTCAATCGTAGTACTCTCAGTTCCCCTCGCCATTTCTTCTTCAGGTCGTGGAGAGGGTCTACGTCTCGGAGGCATCGTCAACCGCATGCTGAAAGAGGCATAGAAGTAGTTAAGCAACTGAAACACAACCTCACAACCCAACAAACCCCACAAACCAGACAACCTATGCTCTGATACCAATTGTCAGGACCCACCCCGGTTTCACCCCAAAACCCGAGGTAAATCCCGCTCCCGTCTGACCTCCCGACACAATACCCAAGTAAAACTCACGCAAACCCAGTCAGACGCAGGAGTCATTTACGAAATATCCCAACCTTATCGTTTTGCATAGTACGAAAATACAAGGAAAAATAAAAACTGATAAACTACACGCACACGGAAAACTTTAAACTATTCTGAAATCCCTCACGTCACTTCTATGCCTCGGATACTGCCTCGACGTCAAGACCCCGCGCTCGCTCCACAACCTGGAGGGCAAGTTAAAACAAAAGTGTGAGTGGACCATAAAGAAAGGTTCTAAAACCATTTATCAGAAAACCAATTTTAACCCTCCGTTTTGAAAACCACATGCACAACCAATAGTTATGAACACAGTTATAAATCACTTTACCATAAACCGCATCATAAGAAACAGAAACACTATAAAACAGTTAGAAAAACCACAGCATGTGAATCATAAAATCGTATCAGAAACCATAAACATCAAATCGTCATTTTCTGATCAAACCTGCTGGACCTATTCGAGTCTTTAAACTCCCGAGTCTTTAAACTCAATCCAGGCCTTAATCATATCCGAGTCTTTAAACTCAAGGCCTACGGGGGAAAATCAATATATCCGAGTCTTTAAACTCCCGAGTCTTTAAACTCAATCCGGGTCTTTAAACCCAATCCGGCCGGTCCCCCGTCACATATATCCGGGTCTTTAAACCCAATAACCAGATCCAGCAAATCCAATCCCAAAACCATTTGAAACCCATTTACCAATCCACATCCAAACCCGAATCCGAAACCACTGGTCCGATGCCCTTCCGGCATCCAGAACCGTCATTTCGAACCCAAATCCGGAAGCCACTTTTCAACTTTAAAACCAAATCTCGTTTTTCGAAATCCGATTCTAAAATCGAAAACCTTGATTATCAAAATCATAGTCCAAAATCCATTTATAATCATTAGAAATCACTTATCAATTGAAATTCCGAAACTAAAGCATCAATTTCAGAAGTCAACCACTTCCTTGTAAAACGTGCTAAAAACCAGACTTCCTCGAAAACCGTGCACATGTAAAATCGACCAGGCATATCCGATAAACAGAAAATCATAATTAAAACCATAAAACAATTATAGAAAACAGTTATGCATGTTCGAGTTTAAGGAAAGGGTCCACTCACAGTACTGAGCCCTACTCGCGTCCCGAACGTCCAGCACGTTCCTCGGCTTCCTCGGGAAATCCCGATCCTATCAAGCACTGTCAAAAATACGTCACTAATACGTCTACAAACATTCTCCTAAATTTCCTCAAAAATCCCCGAACCGAAGACCTAGAACCCCGGGACCCTAAACCTTCACCCTCGCGGAACTACACTCAAACGACATCCGATTGACTCGAAACCAACTCCATTGAACTCACCACAACTCCTAGGCCAAAAGTCATGTTGATCGTTTTCCCCATCGCCGCCGCACGCGCCCCCACGCGCCGCCCAAAGTGGCTGCGCGTGGCCCTCACGCGCCAGCTACAGTGTCACCCCCAACCTCGAGTGCACTGTGCTGAACCGGCCGCTGCAACTGGACCGGCGAGAGGCATTCTCCACCGTCCGGCCACCTTTTCCTTCCCTCTCTTCTTCTGCAGCTTCGTCCAGACACCATGAATCCATCCCTCAACTCCTCTAACCTCGACATAGCCCCGTCATCGTCGATTCAAGCTCGAACCAGACGGCCACTTTTCCCCTGTTTCACGATCCTTCTACTCCGGTCACCTCCCGTCACGGTGGCGATACCAGACTCACCCCACAACCTCACTGAACCTAGTCCAACACTCCTAACCCTTCAACTCACCCCAGAAGTCCACGACTTTGGGTTCGAAGTTCACGGCCAAACAGAGCACCAGAATGCTCGTCTTCGACTGAGCTCCGCCGTGTACGCCCCCGTCACGGCGACCATCCCAAACCATTCCTCGAACCTCCCTGAACATCACCCTAACCTTCAATCCTCTCGACTCTAAGCCCAGACTCACGACTTTCCAAATGAAAATCACGGGTAAAACAGAGCAGAAAACTTACCCTTCGATTGCGGCTCCGCCGTGCGCACCGCCACGTACCACGGTGGTCGTTGGCCTCCCTACAGTCTCCTACGGCTTCCCTCGCCTTGGTTTGCCTCACCTCACGGTGTAGCCACCACCTCGAACTCACAGGCTCCCTGTTTCCCCAAAACGTCTCCGCACCACCGCCGTGTCGCCGTGCACGATCACAGCTCCAATTCACCACCACCAGCTCACACTGACCTCCCTGTCTCTCCCTCACTCACCAGAACTCAACACCAGCCACGATCACTCCCCCAACTTCTCCTCACAAGTTCACTCTGTTTCTCTGTGTATCGAAGAACTGCACGGGTTGCACGAGTGCACCCCAATTATTTGGGCTGAGACCACACAGGATTCTCCCAGAATCCTCTAGCCCCCTGCCATGTGTCACCATCCACTCCACTCCTTATCCCACCTGGTGAAATCCCAGCCGTCCATTTCCTTCTTTCTGCACAAATCCCAATGTGCAGAAAGACCAAAATACCCTCTAGTTTACACATTTTTACGGTTTTACCAAAACTTCCTAGACCCGTAACTCTCGCCTCGTAAGTCCGATGAATACGTGCCGCCTGTCATCGAACTCAGGACGACAAGAACTATCTAACCATGCTAGGTCAATCTACCAAAACCCGATTAGACAAAAAGTCAACTATTCCCCCTACTTTACCCAAATTACGGTCATGCCCTCAACCTTCCGAACATCACAACTTCCTCCTCGGATGTCGAAATCGAACGTACCTCATGTCTACGGATTCGTGACATCCTCAATTACGTCCTGGTCACTGGCCAATACCCAATTGACCACCCAAACTAAAAGTCACCTATTTTGCCTGGACCAGGGGCAAAATCGTCATTCTACCCGCAAGGACCTATCGGGACCACCCAACCACTGCTTAACCTCACTAATCACACCTTAATTAGTCTACTAATCCCGGTTCTCGGGACGGGTTGTTACAATCTACCCCCCTAAAAAGAATTTCGTCCCCGAAATTCCACAGATAGTCCCCGTCACCTAGGGTCTCCTAACCGGTAATCAACACTAGGTCAGCAACAACCTCTCCTGGGTTTCCTGTCTATCATCTCCACCTTGGGTATTTCACACCAGCTCCAACTACGGTTACCTTGTGTACGCAAGGGAAACTCTATGAACAGCAAACAAAGGTATTTTACAATATCTCATGTGGAGTACCCGATAGAATTCACAGAGCACATCCTCGTGTACGACCACAGATACTTTCCTACTGGCTGGCTCCTCCCTCGGTTATTACTTCGGCCACTATCGGAATAAATCTACAAAGTCCTAAAGGCAAACTCTAGCTTGTGGGTTCTCTCCTTCAATAACCTCATCTCGATCCGCTGTAACACTCCAGTCCTCTAAGAAAACTCCTAGACTCTGCCCTGGATAACAATCAAACCTAAGTACAGCACAACCAAAAGTAAAACCAGTACCTGTCCCCGTATCTGGTGTCAACTGATCCTCCTGCTGAGTCATCGAAAACACTCGGGCCTGAGATCCCGATGCTCTACCACGTCCCCTCGAACTACTCGTGGCAGTGCCACCCCCTCTTCTCGGGCTTGCTGTCCCTGACGCTGTACTCTGTCCAGGCTCCGCTACTCCTCGATCTACACCACTTTCCTGTGGCAACTGTGGACACTCACGTCGGAAATGACCTCGCTCCCCACAGTAGAAACACACATTCCAACCTGGTCCACTGCTCGGTCTCCCTGTGGACGCTACCGACGTCGCACTAGCTTGCGGAGTCGGCGGTGCTCGGTAACCCCAAAATCCTGAACCCTGGACACTGCCGGGCCTACCAAAACGATCATCGCCCGACGATGACGCTCCACCGAAGTTACCCCTTTTCGGTGTCCGCTGGCTCAAAGCTCCAGGAATAGATGGTTCCCGGCGGCGCACTGGCAAACTAGCCTCCACCCTCACCGCAGCATCTGACAAGTCGCGGAGAGTAGCAAACGATCCAGCCGTCACGATGGCTCGAATCTCGCCTCGCAAGCCCAATTCAAACCTACGACATTTCTCGGCTTCAGTAGCCACAAACGCAGGAGCAAACCGAGACAACATCTGGAACTTCCGTTCGTACTCAGCCACACTCATACTCCCCTGTTGGAGCTGCAGAAACTCCGCCTCCTTGGCGTCTCGAAAAGAACGAGGGTAATACTGCTCCAGAAACCGTTCCCTAAACGTCTCCCAGGTCACACTGTGGGCATCCCAACCGGACAACTCGAGGGTATACCACCACTCGTACGCCGCACCGTCCAACAGAAACGTAGCCAACAATACTCGCTCCTCCGGCGGACAATGCATCACCGCAAAAATCCGCTCAAGTCTGGTAATCCACCTCTGGGCTTCCTCAGGATCAGCCCCACCACTAAAAGTAGTAGCCCCAAGCCGCTGGGCTCGTTCAATCGTAGTACTCTCAGTTCCCCTCGCCATTTCTTCTTCAGGTCGTGGAGAGGGTCTACGTCTCGGAGGCATCGTCAACCGCATGCTGAAAGAGGCATAGAAGTAGTTAAGCAACTGAAACACAACCTCACAACCCAACAAACCCCACAAACCAGACAACCTATGCTCTGATACCAATTGTCAGGACCCACCCCGGTTTCACCCCAAAACCCGAGGTAAATCCCGCTCCCGTCTGACCTCCCGACACAATACCCAAGTAAAACTCACGCAAACCCAGTCAGACGCAGGAGTCATTTACGAAATATCCCAACCTTATCGTTTTGCATAGTACGAAAATACAAGGAAAAATAAAAACTGATAAACTACACGCACACGGAAAACTTTAATCTATTCTGAAATCCTTCACGTCACTTCTATGCCTCGGATACTGCCTCGACGTCAAGACCCCGCGCTCGCTCCACAACCTGGAGGGCAAGTTAAAACAAAAGTGTGAGTGGACCATAAAGAAAGGTTCTAAAACCATTTATCAGAAAACCAATTTTAACCCTCCGTTTTGAAAACCACATGCACAACCAATAGTTATGAACACAGTTATAAATCACTTTACCATAAACCGCATCATAAGAAACAGAAACACTATAAAACAGTTAGAAAAACCACAGCATGTGAATCATAAAATCGTATCAGAAACCATAAACATCAAATCGTCATTTTCTGATCAAACCTGCTGGACCTATCCGAGTCTTTAAACTCCCGAGTCTTTAAACTCAATCCAGGCCTTAATCATATCCGAGTCTTTAAACTCAAGGCCTACGGGGGAAAATCAATATATCCGAGTCTTTAAACTCCCGAGTCTTTAAACTCAATCCGGGTCTTTAAACCCAATCCGGCCGGTCCCCCGTCACATATATCCGGGTCTTTAAACCCAATAACCAGATCCAGCAAATCCAATCCCAAAACCATTTGAAACCCATTTACCAATCCACATCCAAACCTGAATCCAAAACCACTGGTCCGATGCCCTTCCGGCATCCAGAACCGTCATTTCGAACCCAAATCCGGAAGCCACTTTTCAACTTTAAAACCAAATCTCGTTTTTCGAAATCCGATTCTAAAATCGAAAACCTTGATTATCAAAATCATAGTCCAAAATCCATTTATAATCATTAGAAATCACTTATCAATTGAAATTCCGAAACTAAAGCATCAATTTCAGAAGTCAACCACTTCCTTGTAAAACGTGCTAAAAACCAGACTTCCTCGAAAACCGTGCACATGTAAAATCGACCAGGCATATCCGATAAACAGAAAATCATAATTAAAACCATAAAACAATTATAGAAAACAGTTATGCATGTTCGAGTTTAAGGAAAGGGTCCACTCACAGTACTGAGCCCTACTCGCGTCCCGAACGTCCAGCACGTTCCTCGGCTTCCTCGGGAAATCCCGATCCTGTCAAGCACTGTCAAAAATACGTCACTAATACGTCTACAAACATTCTCCTAAATTTCCTCAAAAATCCCCGAACCGAAGACCTAGAACCCCGGGACCCTAAACCTTCACCCTCGCGGAACTACACTCAAACGACATCCGATTGACTCGAAACCAACTCCATTGAACTCACCACAACTCCTAGGCCAAAAGTCATGTTGATCGTTTTCCCCATCGCCGCCGCACGCGCCCCCACGCGCCGCCCAAAGTGGCTGCGCGTGGCCCTCACGCGCCAGCTACAGTGTCACCCCCAACCTCGAGTGCACTGTGCTGAACCGGCCGCTGCAACTGGACCGGCGAGAGGCATTCTCCACCGTCCGGCCACCTTTTCCTTCCCTCTCTTCTTCTGCAGCTTCGTCCAGACACCATGAATCCATCCCTCAACTCCTCTAACCTCGACATAGCCCCGTCATCGTCGATTCAAGCTCGAACCAGACGGCCACTTTTCCCCTGTTTCACGATCCTTCTACTCCGGTCACCTCCCGTCACGGTGGCGATACCAGACTCACCCCACAACCTCACTGAACCTAGTCCAACACTCCTAACCCTTCAACTCACCCCAGAAGTCCACGACTTTGGGTTCGAAGTTCACGGCCAAACAGAGCACCAGAATGCTCGTCTTCGACTGAGCTCCGCCGTGTACGCCCCCGTCACGGCGACCATCCCAAACCATTCCTCGAACCTCCCTGAACATCACCCTAACCTTCAATCCTCTCGACTCTAAGCCCAGACTCACGACTTTCCAAATGAAAATCACGGGTAAAACAGAGCAGAAAACTTACCCTTCGATTGCGGCTCCGCCGTGCGCACCGCCACGTACCACGGTGGTCGTTGGCCTCCCTACAGTCTCCTACGGCTTCCCTCGCCTTGGTTTGCCTCACCTCACGGTGTAGCCACCACCTCGAACTCACAGGCTCCCTGTTTCCCCAAAACGTCTCCGCACCACCGCCGTGTCGCCGTGCACGATCACAGCTCCAATTCACCACCACCAGCTCACACTGACCTCCCTGTCTCTCCCTCACTCACCAGAACTCAACACCAGCCACGATCACTCCCCCAACTTCTCCTCACAAGTTCACTCTGTTTCTCTGTGTATCGAAGAACTGCACGGGTTGCACGAGTGCACCCCAATTATTTGGGCTGAGACCACACAGGATTCTCCCAGAATCCTCTAGCCCCCTGCCATGTGTCACCATCCACTCCACTCCTTATCCCACCTGGTGAAATCCCAGCCGTCCATTTCCTTCTTTCTGCACAAATCCCAATGTGCAGAAAGACCAAAATACCCTCTAGTTTACACATTTTTACGGTTTTACCAAAACTTCCTAGACCCGTAACTCTCGCCTCGTAAGTCCGATGAATACGTGCCGCCTGTCATCGAACTCAGGACGACAAGAACTATCTAACCATGCTAGGTCAATCTACCAAAACCCGATTAGACAAAAAGTCAACTATTCCCCCTACTTTACCCAAATTACGGTCATGCCCTCAACCTTCCGAACATCACAACTTCCTCCTCGGATGTCGGAATCGAACGTACCTCATGTCTACGGATTCGTGACATCCTCAATTACGTCCTGGTCACTGGCCAATACCCAATTGACCACCCAAACTAAAAGTCACCTATTTTGCCTGGACCAGGGGCAAAATCGTCATTCTACCCGCAAGGACCTATCGGGACCACCCAACCACTGCTTAACCTCACTAATCACACCTTAATTAGTCTACTAATCCCGGTTCTCGGGACGGGTTGTTACAATCTACCCCCCTAAAAAGAATTTCGTCCCCGAAATTCCACAGATAGTCCCCGTCACCTAGGGTCTCCTAACCGGTAATCAACACTAGGTCAGCAACAACCTCTCCTGGGTTTCCTGTCTATCATCTCCACCTTGGGTATTTCACACCAGCTCCAACTACGGTTACCTTGTGTACGCAAGGGAAACTCTATGAACAGCAAACAAAGGTATTTTACAATATCTCATGTGGAGTACCCGATAGAATTCACAGAGCACATCCTCGTGTACGACCACAGATACTTTCCTACTGGCTGGCTCCTCCCTCGGTTATTACTTCGGCCACTATCGGAATAAATCTACAAAGTCCTAAAGGCAAACTCTAGCTTGTGGGTTCTCTCCTTCAATAACCTCATCTCGATCCGCTGTAACACTCCAGTCCTCTAAGAAAACTCCTAGACTCTGCCCTAGATAACAATCAAACCTAAGTACAGCACAACCAAAAGTAAAACCAGTACCTGTCCCCGTATCTGGTGTCAACTGATCCTCCTGCTGAGTCATCGAAAACACTCGGGCCTGAGATCCCGATGCTCTACCACGTCCCCTCGAACTACTCGTGGCAGTGCCACCCCCTCTTCTCGGGCTTGCTGTCCCTGACGCTGTACTCTGTCCAGGCTCCGCTACTCCTCGATCTACACCACTTTCCTGTGGCAACTGTGGACACTCACGTCGGAAATGACCTCGCTCCCCACAGTAGAAACACACATTCCAACCTGGTCCACTGCTCGGTCTCCCTGTGGACGCTACCGACGTCGCACTAGCTTGCGGAGTCGGCGGTGCTCGGTAACCCCAAAATCCTGAACCCTGGACACTGCCGGGCCTACCAAAACGATCATCGCCCGACGATGACGCTCCACCGAAGTTACCCCTTTTCGGTGTCCGCTGGCTCAAAGCTCCAGGAATAGATGGTTCCCGGCGGCGCACTGGCAAACTAGCCTCCACCCTCACCGTAGCATCTGACAAGTCGCGGAGAGTAGCAAACGATCCAGCCGTCACGATGGCTCGAATCTCGCCTCGCAAGCCCAATTCAAACCTACGACATTTCTCGGCTTCAGTAGCCACAAACGCAGGAGCAAACCGAGACAACATCTGGAACTTCCGTTCGTACTCAGCCACACTCATACTCCCCTGTTGGAGCTGCAGAAACTCCGCCTCCTTGGCGTCTCGAAAAGAACGAGGGTAATACTGCTCCAGAAACCGTTCCCTAAACGTCTCCCAGGTCACACTGTGGGCATCCCAACCGGACAACTCGAGGGTATACCACCACTCGTACGCCGCACCGTCCAACAGAAACGTAGCCAACAATACTCGCTCCTCCGGCGGACAATGCATCACCGCAAAAATCCGCTCAAGTCTGGTAATCCACCTCTGGGCTTCCTCAGGATCAGCCCCACCACTAAAAGTAGTAGCCCCAAGCCGCTGGGCTCGTTCAATCGTAGTACTCTCAGTTCCCCTCGCCATTTCTTCTTCAGGTCGTGGAGAGGGTCTACGTCTCGGAGGCATCGTCAACCGCATGCTGAAAGAGGCATAGAAGTAGTTAAGCAACTGAAACACAACCTCACAACCCAACAAACCCCACAAACCAGACAACCTATGCTCTGATACCAATTGTCAGGACCCACCCCGGTTTCACCCCAAAACCCGAGGTAAATCCCGCTCCCGTCTGACCTCCCGACACAATACCCAAGTAAAACTCACGCAAACCCAGTCAGACGCAGGAGTCATTTACGAAATATCCCAACCTTATCGTTTTGCATAGTACGAAAATACAAGGAAAAATAAAAACTGATAAACTACACGCACACGGAAAACTTTAAACTATTCTGAAATCCTTCACGTCACTTCTATGCCTCGGATACTGCCTCGACGTCAAGACCCCGCGCTCGCTCCACAACCTGGAGGGCAAGTTAAAACAAAAGTGTGAGTGGACCATAAAGAAAGGTTCTAAAACCATTTATCAGAAAACCAATTTTAACCCTCCGTTTTGAAAACCACATGCACAACCAATAGTTATGAACACAGTTATAAATCACTTTACCATAAACCGCATCATAAGAAACAGAAACACTATAAAACAGTTAGAAAAACCACAGCATGTGAATCATAAAATCGTATCAGAAACCATAAACATCAAATCGTCATTTTCTGATCAAACCTGCTGGACCTATTCGAGTCTTTAAACTCCCGAGTCTTTAAACTCAATCCAGGCCTTAATCATATCCGAGTCTTTAAACTCAAGGCCTACGGGGGAAAATCAATATATCCGAGTCTTTAAACTCCCGAGTCTTTAAACTCAATCCGGGTCTTTAAACCCAATCCGGCCGGTCCCCCGTCACATATATCCGGGTCTTTAAACCCAATAACCAGATCCAGCAAATCCAATCCCAAAACCATTTGAAACCCATTTACCAATCCACATCCAAACCCGAATCCGAAACCACTGGTCCGATGCCCTTCCGGCATCCAGAACCGTCATTTCGAACCCAAATCCGGAAGCCACTTTTCAACTTTAAAACCAAATCTCGTTTTTCGAAATCCGATTCTAAAATCGAAAACCTTGATTATCAAAATCATAGTCCAAAATCCATTTATAATCATTAGAAATCACTTATCAATTGAAATTCCGAAACTAAAGCATCAATTTCAGAAGTCAACCACTTCCTTGTAAAACGTGCTAAAAACCAGACTTCCTCGAAAACCGTGCACATGTAAAATCGACCAGGCATATCCGATAAACAGAAAATCATAATTAAAACCATAAAACAATTATAGAAAACAGTTATGCATGTTCGAGTTTAAGGAAAGGGTCCACTCACAGTACTGAGCCCTACTCGCGTCCCGAACGTCCAGCACGTTCCTCGGCTTCCTCGGGAAATCCCGATCCTGTCAAGCACTGTCAAAAATACGTCACTAATACGTCTACAAACATTCTCCTAAATTTCCTCAAAAATCCCCGAACCGAAGACCTAGAACCCCGGGACCCTAAACCTTCACCCTCGCGGAACTACACTCAAACGACATCCGATTGACTCGAAACCAACTCCATTGAACTCACCACAACTCCTAGGCCAAAAGTCATGTTGATCGTTTTCCCCATCGCCGCCGCACGCGCCCCCACGCGCCGCCCAAAGTGGCTGCGCGTGGCCCTCACGCGCCAGCTACAGTGTCACCCCCAACCTCGAGTGCACTGTGCTGAACCGGCCGCTGCAACTGGACCGGCGAGAGGCATTCTCCACCGTCCGGCCACCTTTTCCTTCCCTCTCTTCTTCTGCAGCTTCGTCCAGACACCATGAATCCATCCCTCAACTCCTCTAACCTCGACATAGCCCCGTCATCGTCGATTCAAGCTCGAACCAGACGGCCACTTTTCCCCTGTTTCACGATCCTTCTACTCCGGTCACCTCCCGTCACGGTGGCGATACCAGACTCACCCCACAACCTCACTGAACCTAGTCCAACACTCCTAACCCTTCAACTCACCCCAGAAGTCCACGACTTTGGGTTCGAAGTTCACGGCCAAACAGAGCACCAGAATGCTCGTCTTCGACTGAGCTCCGCCGTGTACGCCCCCGTCACGGCGACCATCCCAAACCATTCCTCGAACCTCCCTGAACATCACCCTAACCTTCAATCCTCTCGACTCTAAGCCCAGACTCACGACTTTCCAAATGAAAATCACGGGTAAAACAGAGCAGAAAACTTACCCTTCGATTGCGGCTCCGCCGTGCGCACCGCCACGTACCACGGTGGTCGTTGGCCTCCCTACAGTCTCCTACGGCTTCCCTCGCCTTGGTTTGCCTCACCTCACGGTGTAGCCACCACCTCGAACTCACAGGCTCCCTGTTTCCCCAAAACGTCTCCGCACCACCGCCGTGTCGCCGTGCACGATCACAGCTCCAATTCACCACCACCAGCTCACACTGACCTCCCTGTCTCTCCCTCACTCACCAGAACTCAACACCAGCCACGATCACTCCCCCAACTTCTCCTCACAAGTTCACTCTGTTTCTCTGTGTATCGAAGAACTGCACGGGTTGCACGAGTGCACCCCAACTATTTGGGCTGAGACCACACAGGATTCTCCCAGAATCCTCTAGCCCCCTGCCATGTGTCACCATCCACTCCACTCCTTATCCCACCTGGTGAAATCCCAGCCGTCCATTTCCTTCTTTCTGCACAAATCCCAATGTGCAGAAAGACCAAAATACCCTCTAGTTTACACATTTTTACGGTTTTACCAAAACTTCCTAGACCCGTAACTCTCGCCTCGTAAGTCCGATGAATACGTGCCGCCTGTCATCGAACTCAGGACGACAAGAACTATCTAACCATGCTAGGTCAATCTACCAAAACCCGATTAGACAAAAAGTCAACTATTCCCCCTACTTTACCCAAATTACGGTCATGCCCTCAACCTTCCGAACATCACAACTTCCTCCTCGGATGTCGGAATCGAACGTACCTCATGTCTACGGATTCGTGACATCCTCAATTACGTCCTGGTCACTGGCCAATACCCAATTGACCACCCAAACTAAAAGTCACCTATTTTGCCTGGACCAGGGGCAAAATCGTCATTCTACCCGCAAGGACCTATCGGGACCACCCAACCACTGCTTAACCTCACTAATCACACCTTAATTAGTCTACTAATCCCGGTTCTCGGGACGGGTTGTTACAATCTACCCCCCTAAAAAGAATTTCGTCCCCGAAGAATTCCACAGATAGTCCCCGTCACCTAGGGTCTCCTAACCGGTAATCAACACTAGGTCAGCAACAACCTCTCCTGGGTTTCCTGTCTATCATCTCCACCTTGGGTATTTCACACCAGCTCCAACTACGGTTACCTTGTGTACGCAAGGGAAACTCTATGAACAGCAAACAAAGGTATTTTACAATATCTCATGTGGAGTACCCGATAGAATTCACAGAGCACATCCTCGTGTACGACCACAGATACTTTCCTACTGGCTGGCTCCTCCCTCGGTTATTACTTCGGCCACTATCGGAATAAATCTACAAAGTCCTAAAGGTAAACTCTAGCTTGTGGGTTCTCTCCTTCAATAACCTCATCTCGATCCGCTGTAACACTCCAGTCCTCTAAGAAAACTCCTAGACTCTGCCCTGGATAACAATCAAACCTAAGTACAGCACAACCAAAAGTAAAACCAGTACCTGTCCCCGTATCTGGTGTCAACTGATCCTCCTGCTGAGTCATCGAAAACACTCGGGCCTGAGATCCCGATGCTCTACCACGTCCCCTCGAACTACTCGTGGCAGTGCCACCCCCTCTTCTCGGGCTTGCTGTCCCTGACGCTGTACTCTGTCCAGGCTCCGCTACTCCTCGATCTACACCACTTTCCTGTGGCAACTGTGGACACTCACGTCGGAAATGACCTCGCTCCCCACAGTAGAAACACACATTCCAACCTGGTCCACTGCTCGGTCTCCCTGTGGACGCTACCGACGTCGCACTAGCTTGCGGAGTCGGCGGTGCTCGGTAACCCCAAAATCCTGAACCCTGGACACTGCCGGGCCTACCAAAACGATCATCGCCCGACGATGACGCTCCACCGAAGTTACCCCTTTTCGGTGTCCGCTGGCTCAAAGCTCCAGGAATAGATGGTTCCCGGCGGCGCACTGGCAAACTAGCCTCCACCCTCACCGCAGCATCTGACAAGTCGCGGAGAGTAGCAAACGATCCAGCCGTCACGATGGCTCGAATCTCGCCTCGCAAGCCCAATTCAAACCTACGACATTTCTCGGCTTCAGTAGCCACAAACGCAGGAGCAAACCGAGACAACATCTGGAACTTCCGTTCGTACTCAGCCACACTCATACTCCCCTGTTGGAGCTGCAGAAACTCCGCCTCCTTGGCGTCTCGAAAAGAACGAGGGTAATACTGCTCCAGAAACCGTTCCCTAAACGTCTCCCAGGTCACACTGTGGGCATCCCAACCGGACAACTCGAGGGTATACCACCACTCGTACGCCGCACCGTCCAACAGAAACGTAGCCAACAATACTCGCTCCTCCGGCGGACAATGCATCACCGCAAAAATCCGCTCAAGTCTGGTAATCCACCTCTGGGCTTCCTCAGGATCAGCCCCACCACTAAAAGTAGTAGCCCCAAGCCGCTGGGCTCGTTCAATCGTAGTACTCTCAGTTCCCCTCGCCATTTCTTCTTCAGGTCGTGGAGAGGGTCTACGTCTCGGAGGCATCGTCAACCGCATGCTGAAAGAGGCATAGAAGTAGTTAAGCAACTGAAACACAACCTCACAACCCAACAAACCCCACAAACCAGACAACCTATGCTCTGATACCAATTGTCAGGACCCACCCCGGTTTCACCCCAAAACCCGAGGTAAATCCCGCTCCCGTCTGACCTCCCGACACAATACCCAAGTAAAACTCACGCAAACCCAGTCAGACGCAGGAGTCATTTACGAAATATCCCAACCTTATCGTTTTGCATAGTACGAAAATACAAGGAAAAATAAAAACTGATAAACTACACGCACACGGAAAACTTTAAACTATTCTGAAATCCCTCACGTCACTTCTATGCCTCGGATACTGCCTCGACGTCAAGACCCCGCGCTCGCTCCACAACCTGGAGGGCAAGTTAAAACAAAAGTGTGAGTGGACCATAAAGAAAGGTTCTAAAACCATTTATCAGAAAACCAATTTTAACCCTCCGTTTTGAAAACCACATGCACAACCAATAGTTATGAACACAGTTATAAATCACTTTACCATAAACCGCATCATAAGAAACAGAAACACTATAAAACAGTTAGAAAAACCACAGCATGTGAATCATAAAATCGTATCAGAAACCATAAACATCAAATCGTCATTTTCTGATCAAACCTGCTGGACCTATTCGAGTCTTTAAACTCCCGAGTCTTTAAACTCAATCCAGGCCTTAATCATATCCGAGTCTTTAAACTCAAGGCCTACGGGGGAAAATCAATATATCCGAGTCTTTAAACTCCCGAGTCTTTAAACTCAATCCGGGTCTTTAAACCCAATCCGGCCGGTCCCCCGTCACATATATCCGGGTCTTTAAACCCAATAACCAGATCCAGCAAATCCAATCCCAAAACCATTTGAAACCCATTTACCAATCCACATCCAAACCCGAATCCGAAACCACTGGTCCGATGCCCTTCCGGCATCCAGAACCGTCATTTCGAACCCAAATCCGGAAGCCACTTTTCAACTTTAAAACCAAATCTCGTTTTTCGAAATCCGATTCTAAAATCGAAAACCTTGATTATCAAAATCATAGTCCAAAATCCATTTATAATCATTAGAAATCACTTATCAATTGAAATTCCGAAACTAAAGCATCAATTTCAGAAGTCAACCACTTCCTTGTAAAACGTGCTAAAAACCAGACTTCCTCGAAAACCGTGCACATGTAAAATCGACCAGGCATATCCGATAAACAGAAAATCATAATTAAAACCATAAAACAATTATAGAAAACAGTTATGCATGTTCGAGTTTAAGGAAAGGGTCCACTCACAGTACTGAGCCCTACTCGCGTCCCGAACGTCCAGCACGTTCCTCGGCTTCCTCGGGAAATCCCGATCCTGTCAAGCACTGTCAAAAATACGTCACTAATACGTCTACAAACATTCTCCTAAATTTCCTCAAAAATCCCCGAACCGAAGACCTAGAACCCCGGGACCCTAAACCTTCACCCTCGCGGAACTACACTCAAACGACATCCGATTGACTCGAAACCAACTCCATTGAACTCACCACAACTCCTAGGCCAAAAGTCATGTTGATCGTTTTCCCCATCGCCGCCGCACGCGCCCCCACGCGCCGCCCAAAGTGGCTGCGCGTGGCCCTCACGCGCCAGCTACAGTGTCACCCCCAACCTCGAGTGCACTGTGCTGAACCGGCCGCTGCAACTGGACCGGCGAGAGGCATTCTCCACCGTCCGGCCACCTTTTCCTTCCCTCTCTTCTTCTGCAGCTTCGTCCAGACACCATGAATCCATCCCTCAACTCCTCTAACCTCGACATAGCCCCGTCATCGTCGATTCAAGCTCGAACCAGACGGCCACTTTTCCCCTGTTTCACGATCCTTCTACTCCGGTCACCTCCCGTCACGGTGGCGATACCAGACTCACCCCACAACCTCACTGAACCTAGTCCAACACTCCTAACCCTTCAACTCACCCCAGAAGTCCACGACTTTGGGTTCGAAGTTCACGGCCAAACAGAGCACCAGAATGCTCGTCTTCGACTGAGCTCCGCCGTGTACGCCCCCGTCACGGCGACCATCCCAAACCATTCCTCGAACCTCCCTGAACATCACCCTAACCTTCAATCCTCTCGACTCTAAGCCCAGACTCACGACTTTCCAAATGAAAATCACGGGTAAAACAGAGCAGAAAACTTACCCTTCGATTGCGGCTCCGCCGTGCGCACCGCCACGTACCACGGTGGTCGTTGGCCTCCCTACAGTCTCCTACGGCTTCCCTCGCCTTGGTTTGCCTCACCTCACGGTGTAGCCACCACCTCGAACTCACAGGCTCCCTGTTTCCCCAAAACGTCTCCGCACCACCGCCGTGTCGCCGTGCACGATCACAGCTCCAATTCACCACCACCAGCTCACACTGACCTCCCTGTCTCTCCCTCACTCACCAGAACTCAACACCAGCCACGATCACTCCCCCAACTTCTCCTCACAAGTTCACTCTGTTTCTTTGTGTATCGAAGAACTGCACGGGTTGCACGAGTGCACCCCAATTATTTGGGCTGAGACCACACAGGATTCTCCCAGAATCCTCTAGCCCCCTGCCATGTGTCACCATCCACTCCACTCCTTATCCCACCTGGTGAAATCCCAGCCGTCCATTTCCTTCTTTCTGCACAAATCCCAATGTGCAGAAAGACCAAAATACCCTCTAGTTTACACATTTTTACGGTTTTACCAAAACTTCCTAGACCCGTAACTCTCGCCTCGTAAGTCCGATGAATACGTGCCGCCTGTCATCGAACTCAGGACGACAAGAACTATCTAACCATGCTAGGTCAATCTACCAAAACCCGATTAGACAAAAAGTCAACTATTCCCCCTACTTTACCCAAATTACGGTCATGCCCTCAACCTTCCGAACATCACAACTTCCTCCTCGGATGTCGGAATCGAACGTACCTCATGTCTACGGATTCGTGACATCCTCAATTACGTCCTGGTCACTGGCCAATACCCAATTGACCACCCAAACTAAAAGTCACCTATTTTGCCTGGACCAGGGGCAAAATCGTCATTCTACCCGCAAGGACCTATCGGGACCACCCAACCACTGCTTAACCTCACTAATCACACCTTAATTAGTCTACTAATCCCGGTTCTCGGGACGGGTTGTTACAATCTACCCCCCTAAAAAGAATTTCGTCCCCGAAATTCCACAGATAGTCCCCGTCACCTAGGGTCTCCTAACCGGTAATCAACACTAGGTCAGCAACAACCTCTCCTGGGTTTCCTGTCTATCATCTCCACCTTGGGTATTTCACACCAGCTCCAACTACGGTTACCTTGTGTACGCAAGGGAAACTCTATGAACAGCAAACAAAGGTATTTTACAATATCTCATGTGGAGTACCCGATAGAATTCACAGAGCACATCCTCGTGTACGACCACAGATACTTTCCTACTGGCTGGCTCCTCCCTCGGTTATTACTTCGGCCACTATCGGAATAAATCTACAAAGTCCTAAAGGCAAACTCTAGCTTGTGGGTTCTCTCCTTCAATAACCTCATCTCGATCCGCTGTAACACTCCAGTCCTCTAAGAAAACTCCTAGACTCTGCCCTGGATAACAATCAAACCTAAGTACAGCACAACCAAAAGTAAAACCAGTACCTGTCCCCGTATCTGGTGTCAACTGATCCTCCTGCTGAGTCATCGAAAACACTCGGGCCTGAGATCCCGATGCTCTACCACGTCCCCTCGAACTACTCGTGGCAGTGCCACCCCCTCTTCTCGGGCTTGCTGTCCCTGACGCTGTACTCTGTCCAGGCTCCGCTACTCCTCGATCTACACCACTTTCCTGTGGCAACTGTGGACACTCACGTCGGAAATGACCTCGCTCCCCACAGTAGAAACACACATTCCAACCTGGTCCACTGCTCGGTCTCCCTGTGGACGCTACCGACGTCGCACTAGCTTGCGGAGTCGGCGGTGCTCGGTAACCCCAAAATCCTGAACCCTGGACACTGCCGGGCCTACCAAAACGATCATCGCCCGACGATGACGCTCCACCGAAGTTACCCCTTTTCGGTGTCCGCTGGCTCAAAGCTCCAGGAATAGATGGTTCCCGGCGGCGCACTGGCAAACTAGCCTCCACCCTCACCGCAGCATCTGACAAGTCGCGGAGAGTAGCAAACGATCCAGCCGTCACGATGGCTCGAATCTCGCCTCGCAAGCCCAATTCAAACCTACGACATTTCTCGGCTTCAGTAGCCACAAACGCAGGAGCAAACCGAGATAACATCTGGAACTTCCGTTCGTACTCAGCCACACTCATACTCCCCTGTTGGAGCTGCAGAAACTCCGCCTCCTTGGCGTCTCGAAAAGAACGAGGGTAATACTGCTCCAGAAACCGTTCCCTAAACGTCTCCCAGGTCACACTGTGGGCATCCCAACCGGACAACTCGAGGGTATACCACCACTCGTACGCCGCACCGTCCAACAGAAACGTAGCCAACAATACTCGCTCCTCCGGCGGACAATGCATCACCGCAAAAATCCGCTCAAGTCTGGTAATCCACCTCTGGGCTTCCTCAGGATCAGCCCCACCACTAAAAGTAGTAGCCCCAAGCCGCTGGGCTCGTTCAATCGTAGTACTCTCAGTTCCCCTCGCCATTTCTTCTTCAGGTCGTGGAGAGGGTCTACGTCTCGGAGGCATCGTCAACCGCATGCTGAAAGAGGCATAGAAGTAGTTAAGCAACTGAAACACAACCTCACAACCCAACAAACCCCACAAACCAGACAACCTATGCTCTGATACCAATTGTCAGGACCCACCCCGGTTTCACCCCAAAACCCGAGGTAAATCCCGCTCCCGTCTGACCTCCCGACACAATACCCAAGTAAAACTCACGCAAACCCAGTCAGACGCAGGAGTCATTTACGAAATATCCCAACCTTATCGTTTTGCATAGTACGAAAATACAAGGAAAAATAAAAACTGATAAACTACACGCACACGGAAAACTTTAAACTATTCTGAAATCCCTCACGTCACTTCTATGCCTCGGATACTGCCTCGACGTCAAGACCCCGCGCTCGCTCCACAACCTGGAGGGCAAGTTAAAACAAAAGTGTGAGTGGACCATAAAGAAAGGTTCTAAAACCATTTATCAGAAAACCAATTTTAACCCTCCGTTTTGAAAACCACATGCACAACCAATAGTTATGAACACAGTTATAAATCACTTTACCATAAACCGCATCATAAGAAACAGAAACACTATAAAACAGTTAGAAAAACCACAGCATGTGAATCATAAAATCGTATCAGAAACCATAAACATCAAATCGTCATTTTCTGATCAAACCTGCTGGACCTATTCGAGTCTTTAAACTCCCGAGTCTTTAAACTCAATCCAGGCCTTAATCATATCCGAGTCTTTAAACTCAAGGCCTACGGGGGAAAATCAATATATCCGAGTCTTTAAACTCCCGAGTCTTTAAACTCAATCCGGGTCTTTAAACCCAATCCGGCCGGTCCCCCGTCACATATATCCGGGTCTTTAAACCCAATAACCAGATCCAGCAAATCCAATCCCAAAACCATTTGAAACCCATTTACCAATCCACATCCAAACCCGAATCCGAAACCACTGGTCCGATGCCCTTCCGGCATCCAGAACCGTCATTTCGAACCCAAATCCGGAAGCCACTTTTCAACTTTAAAACCAAATCTCGTTTTTCGAAATCCGATTCTAAAATCGAAAACCTTGATTATCAAAATCATAGTCCAAAATCCATTTATAATCATTAGAAATCACTTATCAATTGAAATTCCGAAACTAAAGCATCAATTTCAGAAGTCAACCACTTCCTTGTAAAACGTGCTAAAAACCAGACTTCCTCGAAAACCGTGCACATGTAAAATCGACCAGGCATATCCGATAAACAGAAAATCATAATTAAAACCATAAAACAATTATAGAAAACAGTTATGCATGTTCGAGTTTAAGGAAAGGGTCCACTCACAGTACTGAGCCCTACTCGCGTCCCGAACGTCCAGCACGTTCCTCGGCTTCCTCGGGAAATCCCGATCCTGTCAAGCACTGTCAAAAATACGTCACTAATACGTCTACAAACATTCTCCTAAATTTCCTCAAAAATCCCCGAACCGAAGACCTAGAACCCCGGGACCCTAAACCTTCACCCTCGCGGAACTACACTCAAACGACATCCGATTGACTCGAAACCAACTCCATTGAACTCACCACAACTCCTAGGCCAAAAGTCATGTTGATCGTTTTCCCCATCGCCGCCGCACGCGCCCCCACGCGCCGCCCAAAGTGGCTGCGCGTGGCCCTCACGCGCCAGCTACAGTGTCACCCCCAACCTCGAGTGCACTGTGCTGAACCGGCCGCTGCAACTGGACCGGCGAGAGGCATTCTCCACCGTCCGGCCACCTTTTCCTTCCCTCTCTTCTTCTGCAGCTTCGTCCAGACACCATGAATCCATCCCTCAACTCCTCTAACCTCGACATAGCCCCGTCATCGTCGATTCAAGCTCGAACCAGACGGCCACTTTTCCCCTGTTTCACGATCCTTCTACTCCGGTCACCTCCCGTCACGGTGGCGATACCAGACTCACCCCACAACCTCACTGAACCTAGTCCAACACTCCTAACCCTTCAACTCACCCCAGAAGTCCACGACTTTGGGTTCGAAGTTCACGGCCAAACAGAGCACCAGAATGCTCGTCTTCGACTGAGCTCCGCCGTGTACGCCCCCGTCACGGCGACCATCCCAAACCATTCCTCGAACCTCCCTGAACATCACCCTAACCTTCAATCCTCTCGACTCTAAGCCCAGACTCACGACTTTCCAAATGAAAATCACGGGTAAAACAGAGCAGAAAACTTACCCTTCGATTGCGGCTCCGCCGTGCGCACCGCCACGTACCACGGTGGTCGTTGGCCTCCCTACAGTCTCCTACGGCTTCCCTCGCCTTGGTTTGCCTCACCTCACGGTGTAGCCACCACCTCGAACTCACAGGCTCCCTGTTTCCCCAAAACGTCTCCGCACCACCGCCGTGTCGCCGTGCACGATCACAGCTCCAATTCACCACCACCAGCTCACACTGACCTCCCTGTCTCTCCCTCACTCACCAGAACTCAACACCAGCCACGATCACTCCCCCAACTTCTCCTCACAAGTTCACTCTGTTTCTTTGTGTATCGAAGAACTGCACGGGTTGCACGAGTGCACCCCAATTATTTGGGCTGAGACCACACAGGATTCTCCCAGAATCCTCTAGCCCCCTGCCATGTGTCACCATCCACTCCACTCCTTATCCCACCTGGTGAAATCCCAGCCGTCCATTTCCTTCTTTCTGCACAAATCCCAATGTGCAGAAAGACCAAAATACCCTCTAGTTTACACATTTTTACGGTTTTACCAAAACTTCCTAGACCCGTAACTCTCGCCTCGTAAGTCCGATGAATACGTGCCGCCTGTCATCGAACTCAGGACGACAAGAACTATCTAACCATGCTAGGTCAATCTACCAAAACCCGATTAGACAAAAAGTCAACTATTCCCCCTACTTTACCCAAATTACGGTCATGCCCTCAACCTTCCGAACATCACAACTTCCTCCTCGGATGTCGGAATCGAACGTACCTCATGTCTACGGATTCGTGACATCCTCAATTACGTCCTGGTCACTGGCCAATACCCAATTGACCACCCAAACTAAAAGTCACCTATTTTGCCTGGACCAGGGGCAAAATCGTCATTCTACCCGCAAGGACCTATCGGGACCACCCAACCACTGCTTAACCTCACTAATCACACCTTAATTAGTCTACTAATCCCGGTTCTCGGGACGGGTTGTTACAATCTACCCCCCTAAAAAGAATTTCGTCCCCGAAATTCCACAGATAGTCCCCGTCACCTAGGGTCTCCTAACCGGTAATCAACACTAGGTCAGCAACAACCTCTCCTGGGTTTCCTGTCTATCATCTCCACCTTGGGTATTTCACACCAGCTCCAACTACGGTTACCTTGTGTACGCAAGGGAAACTCTATGAACAGCAAACAAAGGTATTTTACAATATCTCATGTGGAGTACCCGATAGAATTCACAGAGCACATCCTCGTGTACGACCACAGATACTTTCCTACTGGCTGGCTCCTCCCTCGGTTATTACTTCGGCCACTATCGGAATAAATCTACAAAGTCCTAAAGGCAAACTCTAGCTTGTGGGTTCTCTCCTTCAATAACCTCATCTCGATCCGCTGTAACACTCCAGTCCTCTAAGAAAACTCCTAGACTCTGCCCTGGATAACAATCAAACCTAAGTACAGCACAACCAAAAGTAAAACCAGTACCTGTCCCCGTATCTGGTGTCAACTGATCCTCCTGCTGAGTCATCGAAAACACTCGGGCCTGAGATCCCGATGCTCTACCACGTCCCCTCGAACTACTCGTGGCAGTGCCACCCCCTCTTCTCGGGCTTGCTGTCCCTGACGCTGTACTCTGTCCAGGCTCCGCTACTCCTCGATCTACACCACTTTCCTGTGGCAACTGTGGACACTCACGTCGGAAATGACCTCGCTCCCCACAGTAGAAACACACATTCCAACCTGGTCCACTGCTCGGTCTCCCTGTGGACGCTACCGACGTCGCACTAGCTTGCGGAGTCGGCGGTGCTCGGTAACCCCAAAATCCTGAACCCTGGACACTGCCGGGCCTACCAAAACGATCATCGCCCGACGATG
This sequence comes from Prinsepia uniflora, assembly GCA_032719365.1. Lineage (NCBI taxonomy): Eukaryota > Viridiplantae > Streptophyta > Magnoliopsida > Rosales > Rosaceae > Prinsepia > Prinsepia uniflora. The sequence goes on along the minus strand of CM064866.1, from coordinate 71,444,538 downwards.
ACGCTCCACCGAAGTTACCCCTTTTCGGTGTCCGCTGGCTCAAAGCTCCAGGAATAGATGGTTCCCGGCGGCGCACTGGCAAACTAGCCTCCACCCTCACCGCAGCATCTGACAAGTCGCGGAGAGTAGCAAACGATCCAGCCGTCACGATGGCTCGAATCTCGCCTCGCAAGCCCAATTCAAACCTACGACATTTCTCGGCTTCAGTAGCCACAAACGCAGGAGCAAACCGAGATAACATCTGGAACTTCCGTTCGTACTCAGCCACACTCATACTCCCCTGTTGGAGCTGCAGAAACTCCGCCTCCTTGGCGTCTCGAAAAGAACGAGGGTAATACTGCTCCAGAAACCGTTCCCTAAACGTCTCCCAGGTCACACTGTGGGCATCCCAACCGGACAACTCGAGGGTATACCACCACTCGTACGCCGCACCGTCCAACAGAAACGTAGCCAACAATACTCGCTCCTCCGGCGGACAATGCATCACCGCAAAAATCCGCTCAAGTCTGGTAATCCACCTCTGGGCTTCCTCAGGATCAGCCCCACCACTAAAAGTAGTAGCCCCAAGCCGCTGGGCTCGTTCAATCGTAGTACTCTCAGTTCCCCTCGCCATTTCTTCTTCAGGTCGTGGAGAGGGTCTACGTCTCGGAGGCATCGTCAACCGCATGCTGAAAGAGGCATAGAAGTAGTTAAGCAACTGAAACACAACCTCACAACCCAACAAACCCCACAAACCAGACAACCTATGCTCTGATACCAATTGTCAGGACCCACCCCGGTTTCACCCCAAAACCCGAGGTAAATCCCGCTCCCGTCTGACCTCCCGACACAATACCCAAGTAAAACTCACGCAAACCCAGTCAGACGCAGGAGTCATTTACGAAATATCCCAACCTTATCGTTTTGCATAGTACGAAAATACAAGGAAAAATAAAAACTGATAAACTACACGCACACGGAAAACTTTAAACTATTCTGAAATCCCTCACGTCACTTCTATGCCTCGGATACTGCCTCGACGTCAAGACCCCGCGCTCGCTCCACAACCTGGAGGGCAAGTTAAAACAAAAGTGTGAGTGGACCATAAAGAAAGGTTCTAAAACCATTTATCAGAAAACCAATTTTAACCCTCCGTTTTGAAAACCACATGCACAACCAATAGTTATGAACACAGTTATAAATCACTTTACCATAAACCGCATCATAAGAAACAGAAACACTATAAAACAGTTAGAAAAACCACAGCATGTGAATCATAAAATCGTATCAGAAACCATAAACATCAAATCGTCATTTTCTGATCAAACCTGCTGGACCTATTCGAGTCTTTAAACTCCCGAGTCTTTAAACTCAATCCAGGCCTTAATCATATCCGAGTCTTTAAACTCAAGGCCTACGGGGGAAAATCAATATATCCGAGTCTTTAAACTCCCGAGTCTTTAAACTCAATCCGGGTCTTTAAACCCAATCCGGCCGGTCCCCCGTCACATATATCCGGGTCTTTAAACCCAATAACCAGATCCAGCAAATCCAATCCCAAAACCATTTGAAACCCATTTACCAATCCACATCCAAACCCGAATCCGAAACCACTGGTCCGATGCCCTTCCGGCATCCAGAACCGTCATTTCGAACCCAAATCCGGAAGCCACTTTTCAACTTTAAAACCAAATCTCGTTTTTCGAAATCCGATTCTAAAATCGAAAACCTTGATTATCAAAATCATAGTCCAAAATCCATTTATAATCATTAGAAATCACTTATCAATTGAAATTCCGAAACTAAAGCATCAATTTCAGAAGTCAACCACTTCCTTGTAAAACGTGCTAAAAACCAGACTTCCTCGAAAACCGTGCACATGTAAAATCGACCAGGCATATCCGATAAACAGAAAATCATAATTAAAACCATAAAACAATTATAGAAAACAGTTATGCATGTTCGAGTTTAAGGAAAGGGTCCACTCACAGTACTGAGCCCTACTCGCGTCCCGAACGTCCAGCACGTTCCTCGGCTTCCTCGGGAAATCCCGATCCTGTCAAGCACTGTCAAAAATACGTCACTAATACGTCTACAAACATTCTCCTAAATTTCCTCAAAAATCCCCGAACCGAAGACCTAGAACCCCGGGACCCTAAACCTTCACCCTCGCGGAACTACACTCAAACGACATCCGATTGACTCGAAACCAACTCCATTGAACTCACCACAACTCCTAGGCCAAAAGTCATGTTGATCGTTTTCCCCATCGCCGCCGCACGCGCCCCCACGCGCCGCCCAAAGTGGCTGCGCGTGGCCCTCACGCGCCAGCTACAGTGTCACCCCCAACCTCGAGTGCACTGTGCTGAACCGGCCGCTGCAACTGGACCGGCGAGAGGCATTCTCCACCGTCCGGCCACCTTTTCCTTCCCTCTCTTCTTCTGCAGCTTCGTCCAGACACCATGAATCCATCCCTCAACTCCTCTAACCTCGACATAGCCCCGTCATCGTCGATTCAAGCTCGAACCAGACGGCCACTTTTCCCCTGTTTCACGATCCTTCTACTCCGGTCACCTCCCGTCACGGTGGCGATACCAGACTCACCCCACAACCTCACTGAACCTAGTCCAACACTCCTAACCCTTCAACTCACCCCAGAAGTCCACGACTTTGGGTTCGAAGTTCACGGCCAAACAGAGCACCAGAATGCTCGTCTTCGACTGAGCTCCGCCGTGTACGCCCCCGTCACGGCGACCATCCCAAACCATTCCTCGAACCTCCCTGAACATCACCCTAACCTTCAATCCTCTCGACTCTAAGCCCAGACTCACGACTTTCCAAATGAAAATCACGGGTAAAACAGAGCAGAAAACTTACCCTTCGATTGCGGCTCCGCCGTGCGCACCGCCACGTACCACGGTGGTCGTTGGCCTCCCTACAGTCTCCTACGGCTTCCCTCGCCTTGGTTTGCCTCACCTCACGGTGTAGCCACCACCTCGAACTCACAGGCTCCCTGTTTCCCCAAAACGTCTCCGCACCACCGCCGTGTCGCCGTGCACGATCACAGCTCCAATTCACCACCACCAGCTCACACTGACCTCCCTGTCTCTCCCTCACTCACCAGAACTCAACACCAGCCACGATCACTCCCCCAACTTCTCCTCACAAGTTCACTCTGTTTCTTTGTGTATCGAAGAACTGCACGGGTTGCACGAGTGCACCCCAATTATTTGGGCTGAGACCACACAGGATTCTCCCAGAATCCTCTAGCCCCCTGCCATGTGTCACCATCCACTCCACTCCTTATCCCACCTGGTGAAATCCCAGCCGTCCATTTCCTTCTTTCTGCACAAATCCCAATGTGCAGAAAGACCAAAATACCCTCTAGTTTACACATTTTTACGGTTTTACCAAAACTTCCTAGACCCGTAACTCTCGCCTCGTAAGTCCGATGAATACGTGCCGCCTGTCATCGAACTCAGGACGACAAGAACTATCTAACCATGCTAGGTCAATCTACCAAAACCCGATTAGACAAAAAGTCAACTATTCCCCCTACTTTACCCAAATTACGGTCATGCCCTCAACCTTCCGAACATCACAACTTTCTCCTCGGATGTCGGAATCGAACGTACCTCATGTCTACGGATTCGTGACATCCTCAATTACGTCCTGGTCACTGGCCAATACCCAATTGACCACCCAAACTAAAAGTCACCTATTTTGCCTGGACCAGGGGCAAAATCGTCATTCTACCCGCAAGGACCTATCGGGACCACCCAACCACTGCTTAACCTCACTAATCACACCTTAATTAGTCTACTAATCCCGGTTCTCGGGACGGGTTGTTACAATCTACCCCCCTAAAAAGAATTTCGTCCCCGAAATTCCACAGATAGTCCCCGTCACCTAGGGTCTCCTAACCGGTAATCAACACTAGGTCAGCAACAACCTCTCCTGGGTTTCCTGTCTATCATCTCCACCTTGGGTATTTCACACCAGCTCCAACTACGGTTACCTTGTGTACGCAAGGGAAACTCTATGAACAGCAAACAAAGGTATTTTACAATATCTCATGTGGAGTACCCGATAGAATTCACAGAGCACATCCTCGTGTACGACCACAGATACTTTCCTACTGGCTGGCTCCTCCCTCGGTTATTACTTCGGCCACTATCGGAATAAATCTACAAAGTCCTAAAGGCAAACTCTAGCTTGTGGGTTCTCTCCTTCAATAACCTCATCTCGATCCGCTGTAACACTCCAGTCCTCTAAGAAAACTCCTAGACTCTGCCCTGGATAACAATCAAACCTAAGTACAGCACAACCAAAAGTAAAACCAGTACCTGTCCCCGTATCTGGTGTCAACTGATCCTCCTGCTGAGTCATCGAAAACACTCGGGCCTGAGATCCCGATGCTCTACCACGTCCCCTCGAACTACTCGTGGCAGTGCCACCCCCTCTTCTCGGGCTTGCTGTCCCTGACGCTGTACTCTGTCCAGGCTCCGCTACTCCTCGATCTACACCACTTTCCTGTGGCAACTGTGGACACTCACGTCGGAAATGACCTCGCTCCCCACAGTAGAAACACACATTCCAACCTGGTCCACTGCTCGGTCTCCCTGTGGACGTTACCGACGTCGCACTAGCTTGCGGAGTCGGCGGTGCTCGGTAACCCCAAAATCCTGAACCCTGGACACTGCCGGGCCTACCAAAACGATCATCGCCCGACGATGACGCTCCACCGAAGTTACCCCTTTTCGGTGTCCGCTGGCTCAAAGCTCCAGGAATAGATGGTTCCCGGCGGCGCACTGGCAAACTAGCCTCCACCCTCACCGCAGCATCTGACAAGTCGCGGAGAGTAGCAAACGATCCAGCCGTCACGATGGCTCGAATCTCGCCTCGCAAGCCCAATTCAAACCTACGACATTTCTCGGCTTCAGTAGCCACAAACGCAGGAGCAAACCGAGACAACATCTGGAACTTCCGTTCGTACTCAGCCACACTCATACTCCCCTGTTGGAGCTGCAGAAACTCCGCCTCCTTGGCGTCTCGAAAAGAACGAGGGTAATACTGCTCCAGAAACCGTTCCCTAAACGTCTCCCAGGTCACACTGTGGGCATCCCAACCGGACAACTCGAGGGTATACCACCACTCGTACGCCGCACCGTCCAACAGAAACGTAGCCAACAATACTCGCTCCTCCGGCGGACAATGCATCACCGCAAAAATCCGCTCAAGTCTGGTAATCCACCTCTGGGCTTCCTCAGGATCAGCCCCACCACTAAAAGTAGTAGCCCCAAGCCGCTGGGCTCGTTCAATCGTAGTACTCTCAGTTCCCCTCGCCATTTCTTCTTCAGGTCGTGGAGAGGGTCTACGTCTCGGAGGCATCGTCAACCGCATGCTGAAAGAGGCATAGAAGTAGTTAAGCAACTGAAACACAACCTCACAACCCAACAAACCCCACAAACCAGACAACCTATGCTCTGATACCAATTGTCAGGACCCACCCCGGTTTCACCCCAAAACCCGAGGTAAATCCCGCTCCCGTCTGACCTCCCGACACAATACCCAAGTAAAACTCACGCAAACCCAGTCAGACGCAGGAGTCATTTACGAAATATCCCAACCTTATCGTTTTGCATAGTACGAAAATACAAGGAAAAATAAAAACTGATAAACTACACGCACACGGAAAACTTTAAACTATTCTGAAATCCCTCACGTCACTTCTATGCCTCGGATACTGCCTCGACGTCAAGACCCCGCGCTCGCTCCACAACCTGGAGGGCAAGTTAAAACAAAAGTGTGAGTGGACCATAAAGAAAGGTTCTAAAACCATTTATCAGAAAACCAATTTTAACCCTCCGTTTTGAAAACCACATGCACAACCAATAGTTATGAACACAGTTATAAATCACTTTACCATAAACCGCATCATAAGAAACAGAAACACTATAAAACAGTTAGAAAAACCACAGCATGTGAATCATAAAATCGTATCAGAAACCATAAACATCAAATCGTCATTTTCTGATCAAACCTGCTGGACCTATTCGAGTCTTTAAACTCCCGAGTCTTTAAACTCAATCCAGGCCTTAATCATATCCGAGTCTTTAAACTCAAGGCCTACGGGGGAAAATCAATATATCCGAGTCTTTAAACTCCCGAGTCTTTAAACTCAATCCGGGTCTTTAAACCCAATCCGGCCGGTCCCCCGTCACATATATCCGGGTCTTTAAACCCAATAACCAGATCCAGCAAATCCAATCCCAAAACCATTTGAAACCCATTTACCAATCCACATCCAAACCCGAATCCGAAACCACTGGTCCGATGCCCTTCCGGCATCCAGAACCGTCATTTCGAACCCAAATCCGGAAGCCACTTTTCAACTTTAAAACCAAATCTCGTTTTTCGAAATCCGATTCTAAAATCGAAAACCTTGATTATCAAAATCATAGTCCAAAATCCATTTATAATCATTAGAAATCACTTATCAATTGAAATTCCGAAACTAAAGCATCAATTTCAGAAGTCAACCACTTCCTTGTAAAACGTGCTAAAAACCAGACTTCCTCGAAAACCGTGCACATGTAAAATCGACCAGGCATATCCGATAAACAGAAAATCATAATTAAAACCATAAAACAATTATAGAAAACAGTTATGCATGTTCGAGTTTAAGGAAAGGGTCCACTCACAGTACTGAGCCCTACTCGCGTCCCGAACGTCCAGCACGTTCCTCGGCTTCCTCGGGAAATCCCGATCCTGTCAAGCACTGTCAAAAATACGTCACTAATACGTCTACAAACATTCTCCTAAATTTCCTCAAAAATCCCCGAACCGAAGACCTAGAACCCCGGGACCCTAAACCTTCACCCTCGCGGAACTACACTCAAACGACATCCGATTGACTCGAAACCAACTCCATTGAACTCACCACAACTCCTAGGCCAAAAGTCATGTTGATCGTTTTCCCCATCGCCGCCGCACGCGCCCCCACGCGCCGCCCAAAGTGGCTGCGCGTGGCCCTCACGCGCCAGCTACAGTGTCACCCCCAACCTCGAGTGCACTGTGCTGAACCGGCCGCTGCAACTGGACCGGCGAGAGGCATTCTCCACCGTCCGGCCACCTTTTCCTTCCCTCTCTTCTTCTGCAGCTTCGTCCAGACACCATGAATCCATCCCTCAACTCCTCTAACCTCGACATAGCCCCGTCATCGTCGATTCAAGCTCGAACCAGACGGCCACTTTTCCCCTGTTTCACGATCCTTCTACTCCGGTCACCTCCCGTCACGGTGGCGATACCAGACTCACCCCACAACCTCACTGAACCTAGTCCAACACTCCTAACCCTTCAACTCACCCCAGAAGTCCACGACTTTGGGTTCGAAGTTCACGGCCAAACAGAGCACCAGAATGCTCGTCTTCGACTGAGCTCCGCCGTGTACGCCCCCGTCACGGCGACCATCCCAAACCATTCCTCGAACCTCCCTGAACATCACCCTAACCTTCAATCCTCTCGACTCTAAGCCCAGACTCACGACTTTCCAAATGAAAATCACGGGTAAAACAGAGCAGAAAACTTACCCTTCGATTGCGGCTCCGCCGTGCGCACCGCCACGTACCACGGTGGTCGTTGGCCTCCCTACAGTCTCCTACGGCTTCCCTCGCCTTGGTTTGCCTCACCTCACGGTGTAGCCACCACCTCGAACTCACAGGCTCCCTGTTTCCCCAAAACGTCTCCGCACCACCGCCGTGTCGCCGTGCACGATCACAGCTCCAATTCACCACCACCAGCTCACACTGACCTCCCTGTCTCTCCCTCACTCACCAGAACTCAACACCAGCCACGATCACTCCCCCAACTTCTCCTCACAAGTTCACTCTGTTTCTCTGTGTATCGAAGAACTGCACGGGTTGCACGAGTGCACCCCAATTATTTGGGCTGAGACCACACAGGATTCTCCCAGAATCCTCTAGCCCCCTGCCATGTGTCACCATCCACTCCACTCCTTATCCCACCTGGTGAAATCCCAGCCGTCCATTTCCTTCTTTCTGCACAAATCCCAATGTGCAGAAAGACCAAAATACCCTCTAGTTTACACATTTTTACGGTTTTACCAAAACTTCCTAGACCCGTAACTCTCGCCTCGTAAGTCCGATGAATACGTGCCGCCTGTCATCGAACTCAGGACGACAAGAACTATCTAACCATGCTAGGTCAATCTACCAAAACCCGATTAGACAAAAAGTCAACTATTCCCCCTACTTTACCCAAATTACGGTCATGCCCTCAACCTTCCGAACATCACAACTTCCTCCTCGGATGTCGGAATCGAACGTACCTCATGTCTACGGATTCGTGACATCCTCAATTACGTCCTGGTCACTGGCCAATACCCAATTGACCACCCAAACTAAAAGTCACCTATTTTGCCTGGACCAGGGGCAAAATCGTCATTCTACCCGCAAGGACCTATCGGGACCACCCAACCACTGCTTAACCTCACTAATCACACCTTAATTAGTCTACTAATCCCGGTTCTCGGGACGGGTTGTTACAATCTACCCCCCTAAAAAGAATTTCGTCCCCGAAATTCCACAGATAGTCCCCGTCACCTAGGGTCTCCTAACCGGTAATCAACACTAGGTCAGCAACAACCTCTCCTGGGTTTCCTGTCTATCATCTCCACCTTGGGTATTTCACACCAGCTCCAACTACGGTTACCTTGTGTACGCAAGGGAAACTCTATGAACAGCAAACAAAGGTATTTTACAATATCTCATGTGGAGTACCCGATAGAATTCACAGAGCACATCCTCGTGTACGACCACAGATACTTTCCTACTGGCTGGCTCCTCCCTCGGTTATTACTTCGGCCACTATCGGAATAAATCTACAAAGTCCTAAAGGCAAACTCTAGCTTGTGGGTTCTCTCCTTCAATAACCTCATCTCGATCCGCTGTAACACTCCAGTCCTCTAAGAAAACTCCTAGACTCTGCCCTGGATAACAATCAAACCTAAGTACAGCACAACCAAAAGTAAAACCAGTACCTGTCCCCGTATCTGGTGTCAACTGATCCTCCTGCTGAGTCATCGAAAACACTCGGGCCTGAGATCCCGATGCTCTACCACGTCCCCTCGAACTACTCGTGGCAGTGCCACCCCCTCTTCTCGGGCTTGCTGTCCCTGACGCTGTACTCTGTCCAGGCTCCGCTACTCCTCGATCTACACCACTTTCCTGTGGCAACTGTGGACACTCACGTCGGAAATGACCTCGCTCCCCACAGTAGAAACACACATTCCAACCTGGTCCACTGCTCGGTCTCCCTGTGGACGCTACCGACGTCGCACTAGCTTGCGGAGTCGGCGGTGCTCGGTAACCCCAAAATCCTGAACCCTGGACACTGCCGGGCCTACCAAAACGATCATCGCCCGACGATGACGCTCCACCGAAGTTACCCCTTTTCGGTGTCCGCTGGCTCAAAGCTCCAGGAATAGATGGTTCCCGGCGGCGCACTGGCAAACTAGCCTCCACCCTCACCGCAGCATCTGACAAGTCGCGGAGAGTAGCAAACGATCCAGCCGTCACGATGGCTCGAATCTCGCCTCGCAAGCCCAATTCAAACCTACGACATTTCTCGGCTTCAGTAGCCACAAACGCAGGAGCAAACCGAGACAACATCTGGAACTTCCGTTCGTACTCAGCCACACTCATACTCCCCTGTTGGAGCTGCAGAAACTCCGCCTCCTTGGCGTCTCGAAAAGAACGAGGGTAATACTGCTCCAGAAACCGTTCCCTAAACGTCTCCCAGGTCACATTGTGGGCATCCCAACCGGACAACTCGAGGGTATACCACCACTCGTACGCCGCACCGTCCAACAGAAACGTAGCCAACAATACTCGCTCCTCCGGCGGACAATGCATCACCGCAAAAATCCGCTCAAGTCTGGTAATCCACCTCTGGGCTTCCTCAGGATCAGCCCCACCACTAAAAGTAGTAGCCCCAAGCCGCTGGGCTCGTTCAATCGTAGTACTCTCAGTTCCCCTCGCCATTTCTTCTTCAGGTCGTGGAGAGGGTCTACGTCTCGGAGGCATCGTCAACCGCATGCTGAAAGAGGCATAGAAGTAGTTAAGCAACTGAAACACAACCTCACAACCCAACAAACCCCACAAACCAGACAACCTATGCTCTGATACCAATTGTCAGGACCCACCCCGGTTTCACCCCAAAACCCGAGGTAAATCCCGCTCCCGTCTGACCTCCCGACACAATACCCAAGTAAAACTCACGCAAACCCAGTCAGACGCAGGAGTCATTTACGAAATATCCCAACCTTATCGTTTTGCATAGTACGAAAATACAAGGAAAAATAAAAACTGATAAACTACACGCACACGGAAAACTTTAAACTATTCTGAAATCCCTCACGTCACTTCTATGCCTCGGATACTGCCTCGACGTCAAGACCCCGCGCTCGCTCCACAACCTGGAGGGCAAGTTAAAACAAAAGTGTGAGTGGACCATAAAGAAAGGTTCTAAAACCATTTATCAGAAAACCAATTTTAACCCTCCGTTTTGAAAACCACATGCACAACCAATAGTTATGAACACAGTTATAAATCACTTTACCATAAACCGCATCATAAGAAACAGAAACACTATAAAACAGTTAGAAAAACCACAGCATGTGAATCATAAAATCGTATCAGAAACCATAAACATCAAATCGTCATTTTCTGATCAAACCTGCTGGACCTATTCGAGTCTTTAAACTCCCGAGTCTTTAAACTCAATCCAGGCCTTAATCATATCCGAGTCTTTAAACTCAAGGCCTACGGGGGAAAATCAATATATCCGAGTCTTTAAACTCCCGAGTCTTTAAACTCAATCCGGGTCTTTAAACCCAATCCGGCCGGTCCCCCGTCACATATATCCGGGTCTTTAAACCCAATAACCAGATCCAGCAAATCCAATCCCAAAACCATTTGAAACCCATTTACCAATCCACATCCAAACCCGAATCCGAAACCACTGGTCCGATGCCCTTCCGGCATCCAGAACCGTCATTTCGAACCCAAATCCGGAAGCCACTTTTCAACTTTAAAACCAAATCTCGTTTTTCGAAATCCGATTCTAAAATCGAAAACCTTGATTATCAAAATCATAGTCCAAAATCCATTTATAATCATTAGAAATCACTTATCAATTGAAATTCCGAAACTAAAGCATCAATTTCAGAAGTCAACCACTTCCTTGTAAAACGTGCTAAAAACCAGACTTCCTCGAAAACCGTGCACATGTAAAATCGACCAGGCATATCCGATAAACAGAAAATCATAATTAAAACCATAAAACAATTATAGAAAACAGTTATGCATGTTCGAGTTTAAGGAAAGGGTCCACTCACAGTACTGAGCCCTACTCGCGTCCCGAACGTCCAGCACGTTCCTCGGCTTCCTCGGGAAATCCCGATCCTGTCAAGCACTGTCAAAAATACGTCACTAATACGTCTACAAACATTCTCCTAAATTTCCTCAAAAATCCCCGAACCGAAGACCTAGAACCCCGGGACCCTAAACCTTCACCCTCGCGGAACTACACTCAAACGACATCCGATTGACTCGAAACCAACTCCATTGAACTCACCACAACTCCTAGGCCAAAAGTCATGTTGATCGTTTTCCCCATCGCCGCCGCACGCGCCCCCACGCGCCGCCCAAAGTGGCTGCGCGTGGCCCTCACGCGCCAGCTACAGTGTCACCCCCAACCTCGAGTGCACTGTGCTGAACCGGCCGCTGCAACTGGACCGGCGAGAGGCATTCTCCACCGTCCGGCCACCTTTTCCTTCCCTCTCTTCTTCTGCAGCTTCGTCCAGACACCATGAATCCATCCCTCAACTCCTCTAACCTCGACATAGCCCCGTCATCGTCGATTCAAGCTCGAACCAGACGGCCACTTTTCCCCTGTTTCACGATCCTTCTACTCCGGTCACCTCCCGTCACGGTGGCGATACCAGACTCACCCCACAACCTCACTGAACCTAGTCCAACACTCCTAACCCTTCAACTCACCCCAGAAGTCCACGACTTTGGGTTCGAAGTTCACGGCCAAACAGAGCACCAGAATGCTCGTCTTCGACTGAGCTCCGCCGTGTACGCCCCCGTCACGGCGACCATCCCAAACCATTCCTCGAACCTCCCTGAACATCACCCTAACCTTCAATCCTCTCGACTCTAAGCCCAGACTCACGACTTTCCAAATGAAAATCACGGGTAAAACAGAGCAGAAAACTTACCCTTCGATTGCGGCTCCGCCGTGCGCACCGCCACGTACCACGGTGGTCGTTGGCCTCCCTACAGTCTCCTACGGCTTCCCTCGCCTTGGTTTGCCTCACCTCACGGTGTAGCCACCACCTCGAACTCACAGGCTCCCTGTTTCCCCAAAACGTCTCCGCACCACCGCCGTGTCGCCGTGCACGATCACAGCTCCAATTCACCACCACCAGCTCACACTGACCTCCCTGTCTCTCCCTCACTCACCAGAACTCAACACCAGCCACGATCACTCCCCCAACTTCTCCTCACAAGTTCACTCTGTTTCTTTGTGTATCGAAGAACTACACGGGTTGCACGAGTGCACCCCAATTATTTGGGCTGAGACCACACAGGATTCTCCCAGAATCCTCTAGCCCCCTGCCATGTGTCACCATCCACTCCACTCCTTATCCCACCTGGTGAAATCCCAGCCGTCCATTTCCTTCTTTCTGCACAAATCCCAATGTGCAGAAAGACCAAAATACCCTCTAGTTTACACATTTTTACGGTTTTACCAAAACTTCCTAGACCCGTAACTCTCGCCTCGTAAGTCCGATGAATACGTGCCGCCTGTCATCGAACTCAGGACGACAAGAACTATCTAACCATGCTAGGTCAATCTACCAAAACCCGATTAGACAAAAAGTCAACTATTCCCCCTACTTTACCCAAATTACGGTCATGCCCTCAACCTTCCGAACATCACAACTTCCTCCTCGGATGTCGGAATCGAACGTACCTCATGTCTACGGATTCGTGACATCCTCAATTACGTCCTGGTCACTGGCCAATACCCAATTGACCACCCAAACTAAAAGTCACCTATTTTGCCTGGACCAGGGGCAAAATCGTCATTCTACCCGCAAGGACCTATCGGGACCACCTAACCACTGCTTAACCTCACTAATCACACCTTAATTAGTCTACTAATCCCGGTTCTCGGGACGGGTTGTTACAATCTACCCCCCTAAAAAGAATTTCGTCCCCGAAATTCCACAGATAGTCCCCGTCACCTAGGGTCTCCTAACCGGTAATCAACACTAGGTCAGCAACAACCTCTCCTGGGTTTCCTGTCTATCATCTCCACCTTGGGTATTTCACACCAGCTCCAACTACGGTTACCTTGTGTACGCAAGGGAAACTCTATGAACAGCAAACAAAGGTATTTTACAATATCTCATGTGGAGTACCCGATAGAATTCACAGAGCACATCCTCGTGTACGACCACAGATACTTTCCTACTGGCTGGCTCCTCCCTCGGTTATTACTTCGGCCACTATCGGAATAAATCTACAAAGTCCTAAAGGCAAACTCTAGCTTGTGGGTTCTCTCCTTCAATAACCTCATCTCGATCCGCTGTAACACTCCAGTCCTCTAAGAAAACTCCTAGACTCTGCCCTGGATAACAATCAAACCTAAGTACAGCACAACCAAAAGTAAAACCAGTACCTGTCCCCGTATCTGGTGTCAACTGATCCTCCTGCTGAGTCATCGAAAACACTCGGGCCTGAGATCCCGATGCTCTACCACGTCCCCTCGAACTACTCGTGGCAGTGCCACCCCCTCTTCTCGGGCTTGCTGTCCCTGACGCTGTACTCTGTCCAGGCTCCGCTACTCCTCGATCTACACCACTTTCCTGTGGCAACTGTGGACACTCACGTCGGAAATGACCTCGCTCCCCACAGTAGAAACACACATTCCAACCTGGTCCACTGCTCGGTCTCCCTGTGGACGCTACCGACGTCGCACTAGCTTGCGGAGTCGGCGGTGCTCGGTAACCCCAAAATCCTGAACCCTGGACACTGCCGGGCCTACCAAAACGATCATCGCCCGACGATGACGCTCCACCGAAGTTACCCCTTTTCGGTGTCCGCTGGCTCAAAGCTCCAGGAATAGATGGTTCCCGGCGGCGCACTGGCAAACTAGCCTCCACCCTCACCGCAGCATCTGACAAGTCGCGGAGAGTAGCAAACGATCCAGCCGTCACGATGGCTCGAATCTCGCCTCGCAAGCCCAATTCAAACCTACGACATTTCTCGGCTTCAGTAGCCACAAACGCAGGAGCAAACCGAGACAACATCTGGAACTTCCGTTCGTACTCAGCCACACTCATACTCCCCTGTTGGAGCTGCAGAAACTCCGCCTCCTTGGCGTCTCGAAAAGAACGAGGGTAATACTGCTCCAGAAACCGTTCCCTAAACGTCTCCCAGGTCACATTGTGGGCATCCCAACCGGACAACTCGAGGGTATACCACCACTCGTACGCCGCACCGTCCAACAGAAACGTAGCCAACAATACTCGCTCCTCCGGCGGACAATGCATCACCGCAAAAATCCGCTCAAGTCTGGTAATCCACCTCTGGGCTTCCTCAGGATCAGCCCCACCACTAAAAGTAGTAGCCCCAAGCCGCTGGGCTCGTTCAATCGTAGTACTCTCAGTTCCCCTCGCCATTTCTTCTTCAGGTCGTGGAGAGGGTCTACGTCTCGGAGGCATCGTCAACCGCATGCTGAAAGAGGCATAGAAGTAGTTAAGCAACTGAAACACAACCTCACAACCCAACAAACCCCACAAACCAGACAACCTATGCTCTGATACCAATTGTCAGGACCCACCCCGGTTTCACCCCAAAACCCGAGGTAAATCCCGCTCCCGTCTGACCTCCCGACACAATACCCAAGTAAAACTCACGCAAACCCAGTCAGACGCAGGAGTCATTTACGAAATATCCCAACCTTATCGTTTTGCATAGTACGAAAATACAAGGAAAAATAAAAACTGATAAACTACACGCACACGGAAAACTTTAAACTATTCTGAAATCCCTCACGTCACTTCTATGCCTCGGATACTGCCTCGACGTCAAGACCCCGCGCTCGCTCCACAACCTGGAGGGCAAGTTAAAACAAAAGTGTGAGTGGACCATAAAGAAAGGTTCTAAAACCATTTATCAGAAAACCAATTTTAACCCTCCGTTTTGAAAACCACATGCACAACCAATAGTTATGAACACAGTTATAAATCACTTTACCATAAACCGCATCATAAGAAACAGAAACACTATAAAACAGTTAGAAAAACCACAGCATG
Source organism: Prinsepia uniflora (assembly GCA_032719365.1). Lineage (NCBI taxonomy): Eukaryota > Viridiplantae > Streptophyta > Magnoliopsida > Rosales > Rosaceae > Prinsepia > Prinsepia uniflora. Next base: position 71,429,144 of record CM064866.1, on the reverse strand, counting down.
TGAATCATAAAATCGTATCAGAAACCATAAACATCAAATCGTCATTTTCTGATCAAACCTGCTGGACCTATTCGAGTCTTTAAACTCCCGAGTCTTTAAACTCAATCCAGGCCTTAATCATATCCGAGTCTTTAAACTCAAGGCCTACGGGGGAAAATCAATATATCCGAGTCTTTAAACTCCCGAGTCTTTAAACTCAATCCGGGTCTTTAAACCCAATCCGGCCGGTCCCCCGTCACATATATCCGGGTCTTTAAACCCAATAACCAGATCCAGCAAATCCAATCCCAAAACCATTTGAAACCCATTTACCAATCCACATCCAAACCCGAATCCGAAACCACTGGTCCGATGCCCTTCCGGCATCCAGAACCGTCATTTCGAACCCAAATCCGGAAGCCACTTTTCAACTTTAAAACCAAATCTCGTTTTTCGAAATCCGATTCTAAAATCGAAAACCTTGATTATCAAAATCATAGTCCAAAATCCATTTATAATCATTAGAAATCACTTATCAATTGAAATTCCGAAACTAAAGCATCAATTTCAGAAGTCAACCACTTCCTTGTAAAACGTGCTAAAAACCAGACTTCCTCGAAAACCGTGCACATGTAAAATCGACCAGGCATATCCGATAAATAGAAAATCATAATTAAAACCATAAAACAATTATAGAAAACAGTTATGCATGTTCGAGTTTAAGGAAAGGGTCCACTCACAGTACTGAGCCCTACTCGCGTCCCGAACGTCCAGCACGTTCCTCGGCTTCCTCGGGAAATCCCGATCCTGTCAAGCACTGTCAAAAATACGTCACTAATACGTCTACAAACATTCTCCTAAATTTCCTCAAAAATCCCCGAACCGAAGACCTAGAACCCCGGGACCCTAAACCTTCACCCTCGCGGAACTACACTCAAACGACATCCGATTGACTCGAAACCAACTCCATTGAACTCACCACAACTCCTAGGCCAAAAGTCATGTTGATCGTTTTCCCCATCGCCGCCGCACGCGCCCCCACGCGCCGCCCAAAGTGGCTGCGCGTGGCCCTCACGCGCCAGCTACAGTGTCACCCCCAACCTCGAGTGCACTGTGCTGAACCGGCCGCTGCAACTGGACCGGCGAGAGGCATTCTCCACCGTCCGGCCACCTTTTCCTTCCCTCTCTTCTTCTGCAGCTTCGTCCAGACACCATGAATCCATCCCTCAACTCCTCTAACCTCGACATAGCCCCGTCATCGTCGATTCAAGCTCGAACCAGACGGCCACTTTTCCCCTGTTTCACGATCCTTCTACTCCGGTCACCTCCCGTCACGGTGGCGATACCAGACTCACCCCACAACCTCACTGAACCTAGTCCAACACTCCTAACCCTTCAACTCACCCCAGAAGTCCACGACTTTGGGTTCGAAGTTCACGGCCAAACAGAGCACCAGAATGCTCGTCTTCGACTGAGCTCCGCCGTGTACGCCCCCGTCACGGCGACCATCCCAAACCATTCCTCGAACCTCCCTGAACATCACCCTAACCTTCAATCCTCTCGACTCTAAGCCCAGACTCACGACTTTCCAAATGAAAATCACGGGTAAAACAGAGCAGAAAACTTACCCTTCGATTGCGGCTCCGCCGTGCGCACCGCCACGTACCACGGTGGTCGTTGGCCTCCCTATAGTCTCCTACGGCTTCCCTCGCCTTGGTTTGCCTCACCTCACAGCGTAGCCACCACCTCGAACTCACAGGCTCCCTGTTTCCCCAAAACGTCTCCGCACCACCGCCGTGTCGCCGTGCACGTTCACAGCTCCAATTCACCACCACCAGCTCACACTGACCTCCCTGTCTCTCCCTCACTCACCAGAACTCAACACCAGCCACGATCACTCCCCCAACTTCTCCTCACAAGTTCACTTTGTTTCTCTGTGTATCGAAGAACTGCACGGGTTGCACGAGTGCACCCCAATTATTTGGGCTGTGACCACACAGGATTCTCCCTGAATCCTCTAGCCCCCTGCCATGTGTCACCATCCACTCCACTCCTTATCCCACCTGGTGAAATCCCAGCCGTCCATTTCCTTCTTTCTGCACAAATCCCAATGTGCAGAAAGACCAAAATACCCTCTAGTTTACACATTTTTACGGTTTTACCAAAACTTCCTAGACCCGTAACTCTCGCCTCGTAAGTCCGATGAATACGTGCCGCCTGTCATCGAACTCAGGACGACAAGAACTATCTAACCATGCTAGGTCAATCTACCAAAACCCGATTAGACAAAAAGTCAACTATTCCCCCTATTTTACCCAAATTACGGTCATGCCCTCAACCTTCCGAACATCACAACTTCCTCCTCGGATGTCGGAATCGAACGTACCTCATGTCTACGGATTCGTGACATCCTCAATTACGTCCTGGTCACTGGCTAATACCCAATTGACCACCCAAACTAAAAGTCACCTATTTTGCCTGGACCAGGGGCAAAATCGTCATTCTACCCGCAAGGACCTATCGGGACCACCCAACCACTGCTTAACCTCACTAATCACACCTTAATTAGTCTACTAATCCCGGTTCTCGGGACGGGTTGTTACACCACTTGTCCTATATTCTCCTTGCCTCTAAACTTAGCCCCATTACAACCTTTATAAAGACCTTATGATCTTTAAGATGGTAAATTTTGATTAGTTGAGTTAATCACTTGAGTAAGCTTATGGTTTTGATTCATTTGCGCAAGTATGTTTTGTTTTTATCTTGAGGTGTTTGTTTGAGATTTTGCAAAAGTACTTCATTTCGATTATGTGAGCATCTCTCACATACTTTGAGTGCAAACACAAACCCTCACAAAATTGAGTGAATTTTTGAGTGCATATCCTTGTGAGTTGATTCATACTTGTCTTATTCATGCAGAGATCCATTTCACCATATTTACTCAGTATCTTACTTGTTGAAACATTTTGTTACCAAGTATTAACTCTTGAATTCCATTTGCTTAAATGTTTTAAGTGAAAATCTTTTATGCCATGATTATAACAATGAAATTTGAGACAAATGGTTAAGGGTCTACTTGTTTGAATTCGTAGTTTGATTTTAGTATTTGCTAGGGACTAGCAAAGTTTAAGTGTGGGGGTATTTGATAGGACGTTAAAAAGACATTATTTCATATTATTTTATACCCTTTATACTTGACTTTTAGTATTAAAATATTAAATAAATTGATAAAATAAATTATTTTGTGTTATTATTGTTTAAATAAATAAAGTTTGTAATTTGGAGTATTTTGGCGAAAGAATCGTCTCGATCGGAATTTTAACGAATAAATTATGGACGAATTTCGGTGAAATATTACTAAGTTAATTAATTAATTGAAATTCTGCAGCCCAAAATCCATTTACAAACCCAACCCAATTAAATCCAGCAAACCCAAAGTCCAGTAGCCCAAGGAGCGCCCAGCCCACATCGTCGCCAGGCCCAGGCCCGCGGCCCGTCAGCCCAGCGGCCCAGCTGCTGCCCAGCCAAGGATCCCTTCGGACAGCGCCTACCGAATCCCCGTCCAGCACTTCGGCGCGCGCATCCCGAGGAAGGCAGCCCAGTTCAGTTTCTGCCCGCCGAAGTTCTTCTCCTCCTTTTCAGCGCACTCTTGTCGGCCACTGCGTTACTTTCCAGCTCCCTCTGACCGAATTTTGCCTCTTTTTTCAGTTATTCTCTGCCAAAGAATCCACCAGCAGCAATTAAGTGGATTTTCTTGCTGTTTTTCAAGTTTTTCCTTTGTTTTGTTTAATTTCTCTTCCCCAAAAACCACCCATACTCATCATTTCACTTTTTAATATTTTTATTATAATTTTTATTTAGTTTTTATTTATTTTCTAGGGTTTAATTTGAGTTTTTCCCCTATAAATAGGAGTTGATTTCATTTGTTGAAATCACTTCCAAGTAGCACAAAATTGAGCCTCTTTTTGGAGAAATCTTGGCAAAATAGTTCCAATACAATTTTGAGAGTTCAAGTCCGGATTTCCTTATTTAATCTTCTTCCATCTTCATAGGGTTCCAGCCGCTGTTCGGTGTTCCTTGTGAAAAACAATCCATTGTTCTCACCCAATCTGAAAAGTGTAACATTTGCTCTCCATTCTCTTAAACTCTTTTATTTGTTATTGGTTCTAATTATAATGCAATATATGTGTTGGTTTCTCCTTCCTATCTTTTGTGAAAATTGAGTATAATCTCCATGTGTTTTACTTTCTAAAAATCATTTACTTCTTACATTCTAGAGCTTAAACTTCATTTCGAAACTAAATGTTGATCCGCTGTTCGGGGCATTTAGAGTAGATTTGGAGAGATTTAATGTATGACCGCTGTTCGGCGCATTAAATCACAAACTTAAGGTAATTATATTATAAGTAAAAATCCGTTGTTCGGTGCATTTATAATATGAAAAATGTATGAAGAAATATGAGTTTGTGAAGGTATAATTTCGTGATTAATTCAAATATTTGCAATTGTAGTATGTTGTTGAAGTTTGTGTTTACGGGAAGTCTACTTTGTGCATAAGTTAGAATAGAAATAGAATGAGTTCATCTATGCTTTTACTTATTTACATAATTACAAACCTCTTCAAAACCCCCCTTGTTTATTCTTTATTCTTTTATTCTTTATTCTTTTATTCTCTTATTCTTTGATGCTTTTATTCTTTCATTCCTTTATTCTTTAATTTATTGATTCTTTGATTAATTAATTCCTTTATTCTTGATTAATTAATTCCTTTATTCTTCTATTATTTCATTCTTTAATTCGTTAATTTATTAATTCTTTGTAATTCATTAATTTATTATTATCTTATTCATCTATTCTTTAATTTATTAATTCTTTGATTGTTTAATTCTTTTATTATTTAATTCTCTAATTCATTATTCTTTTATTCATTTTCCACTAACATATTATTAATGTTCCCTAATTTCCCCGGTTAAGAACGATCCCTATTTACCAATACTACATCTACACAAAAAAGGTTTAAATTGCATAACACTCGAATTACATGTTTAATTTAATGCGTAGTTTGGGCTTAGTCAAAAAGTCATCCTGACAGTCGATAAATTCTAGTTAAGCTTGTTTGTACAATTCTCTCCACTCAACATAAATGATGCCCAAAATTTATCCTAATTTTATTCTTATAAACACACTTCAAAAGGCAATTTACTCTTATTTTTAATGGAAATAGTTATGAATTATAACGGAAGGATTATCAATGCACATTTAGGCATAATTCAGGGACGTCTGATATTAATAACGAAGTTAAAGGATGATAGCTAAAATTAGTGTAAAGTTCAAGTACATCTGTTGCTAATAATGAAATTTATAGACAATAACTAAAATTAGTGTAAAATTTAGGAACGTTAACAACATTTTTCCCTAATTAAGCTTCATACTTACTATTGCCTCTTGTGGCAACAATATTGTTGGAGAAATTGGACGTTGGACCCCCAATGTGTTGGAAGGTAGCTAGCTGGATGGCCATATTGTCAGTCGTTAACATCAACATTCCGTAGATTATAAAAATTCAGATGCGTTTTACAAACATCTATCTAGACTATAAATAAAATTAATTAGATCATCATCAAATGATACTAGCTTGCATATATTAAAATTGAAAATTGTATAAGAGGGTAAAGTAGTACTCAAAAGGATACTTAATAATTATTTCATTGTCTTATTCTTTTAATGTATCGAATAATCTTTCTACAAATATCATAATTGTAACCATTCAATTTCTAAATTAGCATTTTCATCAAGATTATTTTTCGTATAAAAATAACAACATTAAAGATTATTTAGTCATTCATATCGATAATATCAACTTTAAATTGGGTTAACGAGAAACCAGAATAATTATATTATATCCATATCGATCAACGTACATGAAGAAAGAAATACACTTAATTGGATTGTTTTGCAAGAGAGGTTTGGATTATAATTATTATGCTGGTTGAAAATGTGGAAGGATGGCATTTCAGTGTTCTTGGAAGTCTCCTTAATTGTTGTAAGAGTTTCACGAAATTTATGATAGTGAAAAATTGTCTTGTCCTGTCAATTGCACATATTTGCCGCATCACTTTCGTCCTGGCCTTATTAATTTTGTAATTACAGAAATCAACTGGATTCAAAAGGCTCAAGGCAGTAATTCACAAAGGTCGGCCTGCAGATATTGGAAATGCAATGCATGCAGCAAGTAGCCGGATATTGGAAATGCAATGCAGCCACCAAGTAGCCTGCAGTTCACATAGGTCGGTCGTCCAATAATTTCGCTTCACAAAGGAAGGAGGACGAAGAGAATGAAGCAGAGATAAAAAAGATCCGCATGCAGATGAAGAAGAAGAAGTATTCTATTGATATATATATATATATATATGTATATATATGTAATAATATGTACGTGATCAATATCGACAACGACAACATATAATTTATGATGATTATTTGACACCTGATACGTGATTAATTTGAAAATAAATAATATATAGGGATCGTTTTGGATTGGCAGGTTATAAATTTATAATTAATTCTGCGAAGTGACAGCTCAGCCCATTAATCTCTTTTTTTTGTGGATGATTAAGCAGTGAGGAGCAAGCAAAGCACGGGGTGGAACAAATTGGGTTGTGATGGTTAATCAGTAACCATCCAAAATAATTAACAATTGTGATTAAGACATAAAATAATTAACAATTGTGATTAAGACAAAAAATAACTATAAGTAAAACATGTATATGCATCAATGCATGGGGGCTCAACTCACAAAACGTCGCTTTAACATTTAATCCCCCTTTTTTTTGGGGGGAGGAATCCTATTGGAATCCTAATTTCTTTATATTACGTGGTATATATTCATCTATATGTATAAAGCCAGAATTTAGATTTGGTTAAATTTTCAATAATATTAAAAAATTCTTTAATTAATTATTTTTTTAAAAGAAAAGAAAATTTAATAAGTGAGGGCAAATTAATAATACTAAAAATTTAATCTCTAAAATAACCTTATTAAAAAATAAACATCAGCTACAACAAATTTATTATAGTCAGAATAATCCTTAAATTTTTAATTGCCTCATAATACCGTTTTATCTTTCTCACAACTGCAAACTCAAACTCAAACTCAGATACTTCTCGCGAAGAGAAATTAGGATTTTCCGTCACTCTCCCTTCGACATCTTCGAGGCTCTGAATTTTTCATCTTGGAGGCTCGAGATTGACGAAGTGCAAACTGCAGGAAAGACTTGACTTTGGCGATTGCTCGCCATGCTTTAGAGGGCCCTGCGTTGGGAATTAGGGTCTCGATCTTCGACATCGTTGCTCTGATTTCATTTAGGAGGGCTTTGTAATTTTTCAATTTTCTGTTTTTGGTGTTAAGTTAATTTCAGATTTTGACTGTTTAATTGAATTGAAGTTTCTAGGTTTTGATTTGGATATGGGTTTGTAGGAGGCATGAAGAAACAGGTACTGTTGTTGATGAATTTGATTCTTGAGTAGTGGGCTGGAAGTAGGAAAAGGAAGAGATTTTGAGAGCGAAGGAACCTTCGGCGCTACTATTGATTTTTCCACCCAAAACCGTTCGGCGAAGCGAGAGGCAACTTCATCCATCGTGAGAGAACTTCATCGGCTGGGATATATAACCACTGCCCTCATATCCGCCATTTTCCTCATCTTAGCATCACCACATCTGAATCCACAGTCTCAATCATTGGGGTTTCTGATTGTTATCATGAATTGGTTTCCACCTTGCGTTGATTGCCGATCCCTCAAAGAAAATGAAAGCCAGTAAAAGAAAGCCAGCAAAGACGGGGGACTGTCGAAGTTCCTATCGAGGAGGAAGCTCTTGCAACGGAGGAAGCATCGGAAATTTGTGAAGGCTAGATCTTTCTCTACCTATTTATAGTGATGTACATTTCTAATTGTTCTGTTTATAGGTATTTTACTCGTAGTTATTTCCATTTGGAATTTATGAATGATCCTTTTTTGGGTTTTGGTTGACTGCAGTCGACAAGGGAATGATAGTTTTTTGGCCTTTTTTTTTGGTTTTCTGCCTTTTGGGTTTTATGAAGGATTTTTGGGGAATAAATGGGTTTTAATTTGAAATTATTTGATGGGTTAATGTATACAGGTTTTACAAACCGATTGGTTGTTGCGGAGCTTTGGGAGGCGGCGCCGAATCTATTTGTAAACCCATTTCCGGTTCCTGCCGTTATTTCCCTCCCATCTCAGGTATTCATCCACGGAAATTGTGTTCTTCTAATGTTAATATAGTCAGAGTTCGAATTTGTTTTTGGGTTTTGGTGATTTTTGGGGAATTAAGCAGTTTCAATTTGAAATTCTTTGATGGGTTTATGCATACACTTTTCACCGACCAATTGGTTTTTGTGGAGCTTTGGGAGGTGGCGTCCGATCTATTTGCAAACCCTTTTCCCTTTGTTGGTTAATGCTTCAATACAAGTGAATAATTAAGGTCCGATTCGTTATTTTTGGTTAAGTGACTGTACTTTAAACGCATTAGCAATCCCAAACAGGTTAAGGGAGTGAATACTGTGAACTTGATTGAGGTGTAAATATTCAAACAAATTTGATTAATTCGAATGATGATGCATGTTTTTCTGATTTGGTTTGATGGATCAATGATTCGTAAATGGTAGTTGTTTTACGGAGTAGTTGTGGGGTGCAAGAGTTTAAAAGCATTAGCAATTCAAATGAACTTAAGTGAGGCAAATTCTTTGGATGTATAATGGTTCATGTTAGGGAAATATTATTGTAGTATACTTGGGGGCGCGAATTAAAGGAAGATATTTATAGATGCAAGCGCATTTTGAAGTATTTAGCATCATTTTGAAGTAGTTTGATGGTCGATAGTATATCGTCACTAATATTATCTTTGGCGCCCGAAGAGTAGAAGACATTTTTGCATCCTTGCCTTGAGTACTTTGCAATTTATGGATTTTACCTTTACTTGAGTATTGGATAAGTATCCCCGGAACTTCCTTTTTTATTTTCAAAAAGTCTGATATAGTTTTCGATCATGGGATTGTGAAAGTATAAAAACCCAGTATTGAAAAGCCTCACGCAAGCGCTAGGCTATATAAAAAAAATAAAATAATAAGATCGGCAGTTATCGTATAAATTGAAGAAATGTGATTAATCAACATATCTCACCAAAAAAAAACATGTTAATTGGGGAGGAATGGTTGGGCATCATGTAGTTTGGTCGTCTCACATTTCAACAATTCAACCTACTAACCAACCATATCTCACAATAACAAATGCTAAAATGATATAATTATGAGCCTCACTGCAAGTGATTCTGTGTTTGCGTGAGGCTTTACGCCGCGCTCTGCGCGACATTTTTCATTATTCGTGATTACGTTATTTCCTATTTATAATTCTTGAGTCTAAAAATGACAAAATCATATGATAAAACTAGCCTCACTGTAGGCATTTTTTTTATGTAAAAGAAAATTCAAAATCTCCCTACCTAGGCATATTTGTTATGTAAATTTAGTTTGTACATAATCTAATTTTATTATATGATTTGGTCATTTTTATATTTGAGAATTGTAAATAGGAAATAACGTAATCTCATGTAACAAAAGATGGCGCGCAGAACGCGCCAAAGAGCCTCGCACAGGTGTGGAGCCGCCTGCAATGAGGCTAGTTTTTAATAAATTCAGTAGCATATATTCATTTCTAATAAATTCATACATGCCTCCCTTTAATTTTAATTTAATTTTAACAATGAAGATCGAAGAAGCATAATTAATTTTGGGTTGATAATAAGAGTTCTTTTATGAGGACTGCATGGTTTGAGTCATACTCAGATTTGAGTTTCCCGCCATATTATCTTAATATTTTTTTCAATACATTCTCATATTTAAAATCTTCCTTCAATTTTTTTTCTTTTGCCATGCATCTTGTTCTACTTTGCTGCTGGAGGAGTTTGCCACAATAACTCCTATTGGTTTTTGTCATAGTAGTTAGTTTATGACTTTTTCTCCTTTATTCGCTTTTATGCACAATTCGATAGTTGGAGATCAAGTCTTGCTCAGATCTGACATGCTCAACAAGTTCTTCAAGATAAGATGTGATGAGTTTAACAATGACTGCTTTAAGTAAAGGTAGTTTGTTTAGAGTTATAGGCACTATTAAGATTTTAATTGTTTTAGATTTTGTGGACATGATTTATAATTTTGCATAATTTCAGTGATGTAGATTTGTTAGCTGAAAGCGGCTTTATCTGTGTTAGTATTATCATCTTGACTTGTAATTTTTGATGTCATAGTTTAATTTTAATTATATAATTATACATTTTTTATGATATATAATGCTATCATTCTTGATAAAAAAGAAAAAAAAAACGTAACTAATTCTCTAATAGAAAACAAATAGATATATAAGAACATCATCATCACAATATATAGAAAATTTTCTTAAGTCTAACATGATAACGTTAAATAAATACAGAAATTTGGTATTTTTGTTTTTTATATATAGGAACAGTTGAAAACATTAAATCATCTAGCTTATTAGCTCAGTTGGTTAAAGCGTTTTCTAATAACGCGCACTTCGTAGGTTCGAGACCTGCATGAGCGTTTTCTACGAGCTTATTTGCTTATTTCATTTTGATTAAACTTTCTTCCTATCAATCTGAAAGTTGTTCTAAGATATTAGGAAATAATTCAATTAGAGAGTCAAAAATTGTTATCCTCGAACAAGCAATCAAAAAGATTCTGGAGCATCCAATGAAATTTAAAATACCCAATAAAGCTAACATGAAGTAAACTCTGACATTTCTTTTCTCAAAAAGCAACTCTCTCCCCCCTAAAAAACCCTAAAGAAAAACTCTAAGTACCAGCGGCAACAAGTGTTTTGTGGAGGTGGGGGTTTTCTCAAATCTTCACCATTTGGCGGTGAATTTTGGGTTAAGCTCCACCTTCCTTCTTTTTCTTCTCTTATTTTCCTTCTTTTTAGTCTAAATTTTCTTCTTTCTTTGTGTCCACCATCACTACTCAACCCTTGAAATTTTCCTCTTCTCTATCCTTTGGGATGGTTTCTCTATCTTTATGGTGATTTCTCTTTGCTTCACCCTTTATGGTGACTTTTTTATTTTTCAAGTATGCTCTCTTTATCCTTACTCCTTATTTGAAGGCTCACATCTCCTTCATCTCATATCTCCTTCCACATAGATTTCCTTACATTTCTTTCATCTCACATCCCCATCTTATTATTATTAACCATCACAAATCTTTCATCATCCTTATTTTTCATCTCACCCAAAATTCAAAAACCCGAGATCCACCCACTTTCCTTGTTGCTACCTCCATTCAACAACCCATTTCCATTTTTGGATGGGTTAGTTTTAAGATCTTTATTGACCTCTTGGATTGCTTGAGTATGCAGATTGTTTGTGATTTTTTTTTTTCGCAAACACCATTCTCTATAGATCTCCTTATGGCTCTTTTTTTCCATTGGTGTTTTCTTGGTAGCAGCGGCGATGAAGTAGGTAGCGGTTGAGTTGCTGGTGACGGCCTTCTTATGTTTATTGTTGTTAGGGTTTTGATGCTTTGGATTTGTGTTATATTGAGCTTGATTTTATTGTTGCTTTTAGGGCTTTTACCTTATTTGTAATTTTTTTAGTTAGATTTTCTTTTATCCTTTGTATTTGAGATCCTATTTTACATTTGAATTAATGAAATTTCCCATCTATTGATCCAAAAAAAAAAAAAAGTAAACACTATCAAAATAAGAAAATGCAAACTTTTCTTTCTTATTATCCACGGTCAATGTTACAACTATAACAATGCATACAGTTTCAGATCGTATTACCAAAGACACAAATAAGTTTATTAATTTGTTGGATTTACAAAATAAACTCCATGCTGGAGTAGAACTTCAAGGGCTGATCTGACGGTCTAATTCTGCCGTCTCTCTTTGGCTGCCATACTATTCATGTACAAGTAGCTCTTGCTGTGGCCAGAAAAATTGGTTGAAGGTACAGGAGAAAACCCAGAATATTGCCCACCTATCTTTGATTTGCAAATCTCATTGATGTACACTAGAAAATCGTTTTTCTGCATAAATGGTTGGGCTGCATATTCTTCAAATGGCATCCACTGCAAGTAAGCCATTTCAAGTAAGTGTAAGTGTATGATTCAAGAGCTGCTCTAGGTGCTGTATCTTTCCATTTTTCTATCCTTCTTTGTCAGGATATGTACAGCACCTATATTCACAGCATCGGCATACTCGTATAGAGTCATGAACAAAGAAATGTTTCACTGCACAAAGAATAGAGGAAAGCGAGGATATACACTGTGCAGCGGGAAACGGAAAGAAAATGATAAGGAAAATTACCTCGGCTGCTTCTATCTCCTGTTCCTGCTTCTGAATGTCAAAGGAGAGAGGTCGCATCATGCATACAAAAAATAAATCTGACTTCTCAAAGAACGACTTGTGGCTTTGTCTGCAAATTATAAAAGAAAGGTACAACGAAGATAACTTTTCCAAATAGCTAAAAAGAACCTTGAAATAAACATAAGAAATGAGCAAAGAGAACCATACAATAGACTTAAGGGGAATCAGAGTTATCTCTCCGTTTTCTGAGATAATGCAGTCGGGAATATTTACAAGTCTTAACCTATTTTATACATTAGGTCACATTTTCAGAGATCTGCTAATGGCTAACTGGACTATTTTTGGGTTTAAAGACTTAGTTGTCAGGAGCTAGTTTCAAGCTCATAGTGCTAGTGTCCTATAGGATTGCAAATCCATCTAGAAAACTGATATTTTAGTTTATGGACTGCTGAGTGCTCAACCCAATTTATCGACTGCATTTAAGGGTTAAATATAAAGTTATAAATAAAATGTGTTTTATCTCAAGCAAAAGTAGGACCTGAATGCTAGGATTTCCACAAACTCCGAGTCAATCTGAAACCACAAAAACCCAGAAACATTAAAAGAAAATGAAACACATTAATTACATCCACTTAAATTTAAAGGGTGTAATTGCATATGTATGCATGGTAACTCTACTTACTCCTGTTTCTTCTTTGACTTCTCTCACTGCAGCTGCCCAGATATCTTCACCCTGGAGAAGATAAAAGTTTTAAACGTTGGTTAGACTTGAACTACACTCCATTGCTTTGACAATAGAAAACTATCCTGGAATGAACACACACCTCATCTACAACTCCTGTAGGGAACTTCCACACACCTGTCCCTTGTAACAATCCACTCTTTTCTTGGACTACTAGCACCTACCAGTGAATTTTAACAATTCAAAAAATTCCAGCCATTAGAACAGAGTCATGGAGAATAACAACTATAGTGAAAGGTCCCAAACCTTGCAGGTAAATATGAATCCTTCTAGAAACAAACATATCAGAAATAAAATAAAAGGATCTCACTTTAGAACCAATAAGCCAATAATAAGAGCATGTAAGAAGAGAAAATGCCTTATTTAAACCTCTGCGGCATGCAATCTTGAAGACTCGCTAGCAACCTTACACCTACTTACTCAAATGAATTATATTAAGTCTGAAACAATCAAAACCGTGCAATCCAAGAATGTCAACAGATTGGACCAACATACACACGTATACATGCATCTCGCAAATTATGAAGTGATGTGAGTGGAGCGAGAAGATGGCCAAAGGAGCAGCATAGCCTATAAATTGATAATAACTATGGAGTAGTTAGGACTAAATCCTAAATATCAACATATTTCAAGACACAAAAAAAAAAAATTCCTATATGTCCCAAAGTACTTGATTAATTGGACAACAACTAACGCCTTCGGTTCGGTTGATAATAAGTTAAAAGAAAAAATAAATATATCCCATTGATTTGGGTCTTTACACAAGTTGCTGGAATTTTTGTGACCATTTGAGAAGCTAAAAACTTGAACTGACAAGAATTTAGATAAACTGATACAAAGATAAAATGGTGCACCTCTCTTTTAGGATTGAGAAGAAAGGCGCCGACTCCGACTCGGTGGGAGGCATTTGGAGGAAGGGTATGAGGGGACTGAGGAATCCAATAGACGAGCATCAAGTAGTTAGGCTCAGCATGGTGGTACCAAAATCCTTCCTGCAATTTGCAATCCATTCATTCCTTTCTTGCCCAACATGTATTAACTACTGGTAGTCTTGCTCATCTAATTATACACATAAATTACATAGCTTTAATAAATGAATTATTAAGCATGATTAAATGATGATAATTTAGAATAGGAGCTTGACCTTCACTGCAGCTTCAACAAGATTGACTCGTTCTATAGGCAACTTGATCCAAATACCCCTCTTGCCCTGCACCACAATTCATATTCACACCAATAATAAATTATAAAAAGCCAACTTACATTCATAAATTTCAGATTATATTTAATTGATCACCTGTAGCTTCCAATGCGCAATGGAAGAGGTAAGAAATGAATGGAAGGACGCAGAGTCCATAGGCTCATTGATCTCGACGATCACACCTCCGTACGGATCGTTGGTACCAACAAGCAGCTTTGACTCACTTTCCGTTCCCGTTCGTACACGGCTTTCACGTTCGCCAGCCATCGCCACTTATGTTTAGCAACAGCAATGGATCGGATGTCGACGACGACGATGATTAACACGCGGGTGACTCTTGACTGATCATCATGTTACTATGGGGCCATGAGCTATGGGCTATGGGCTTATACTGTAGTTGTGGGCCTCTTTATTTTGCCCTTCTCTCTTTGTTTTCTCTGTAATCTCATTTGCTAACATTTCTCTGTAATCTCATTTGCTAACATTTTCCACGTCATTCTTTGCTATATATATATATATATATTCACTAGAAAACTTGTCCTCGGTAAGAAAACTTGCCCTCGGTGTAATTTCATTGTAGCAAGTTTTCTTGTGGATAAAACAACTACATGCATCTTGGCATGAGCCCTAGATCAAAATATCCATAATCAAGAATCAAGCACCAAAGACGAGGCAAACTTCCATTTTTTTGTTACGCCATTCAACACATCTTTAAATGCTAACATTGGAAAAAGCTCAGATTATTGGTATATTGTTACAAAGGTGAAAGACAAGTGTTACTTGGGGTATAATCCTTCTTTAAATGCTCACATTGGAGCAGGTTCAGATTTATTGGTACATTGTTACAAAGATGAAAGACAGGTACAACCCAAGATTTACTTGGGGTATAATCCTTGCTGCAGCGGAATTTCAAGGACAATGACAATCAGAGATTACTATTTCTCTTCGGCGCCATGCTACTATTCAAGTACAAGTAGCTCTTCTCAACAGAATAACTTCTACTAGGGACTGGCGAAAATCCGGTATACTTCCTATCTATCTTTGCTCTGCATATGTCATGCATGTACCTTAGAAGCTCAAATTTTTGTACAAACAGTTGAGCTGCATATTCCTCAAATGGCATCCACTGCAATCCATTACACACAAGTTAATACACTAAACAGATGAGTACGCTGAGCGCATTTAGATTACGTCTTCCATTTCCTCTTACACAGTTGCAGAAAGCATACATCAAAAGGAAGTCAATATTGTTTAATCAGAGGGGGCGTTCTTCCTAATTTAGTTCGTTAACTAAATGAATTTTTGAAAATTCCTCTAAAGAAAAAGGGTCATTTAAAATGCTGTCAAGGCTCACAATAACACAGAGTTTGTTCATATTACCCTGCCTTAACCAAAAATTACCTTGGCTGCTTCTATCTCTTGTTCCTGCTTCTGGATGTCAAAGGAGCGGGGCCTCAACAAGCACAGAAAAAATAAATCTGACTTCTCAAAGAATGACGTGACTTTGTCTGCAATTTTTTTGGATGGAAAGGATGTGATTTCCATAAAGAACAAAAGAAAAAACCTAGAACAGAAATATTAATGGAATCATAAAATAAACTCAAATTTTCAAAACAATGCAGCCAGGAATATTCAGATGCTTTAATCCCAGTAGTGGTAATATGGACGCATGTCCTAATAAACCTCTTGTGGGAGGATATTCAGAATTCTTGTTAATCCACAAATAGCAAGAATAACAATATCAGAGACGGATGAAATAATCATGTAGACTATGTTGCAAACTTAGTTGAAATGTATCTCATGCTTGCAGGAAGAAAGTCCAAAAGATTGCAAATCATTGTATTAAGTTGTCGAACTTTAGTTTATAAGCTTACACATGGCTCATCCAATTGATAGACAAGGACCCTGTGGTTTCAGTTAAGCTAAGGTAGTTATCCTAAGCCAACATCATAGGTTTCATGCCTGAATGCTAGAACTTCCACAAACTCAGAGTCAATTTGAAACAAAAAGATAACCATAAAAAAGAAAGAAGAAGCAGCATTAATAAGCTAATCTAATTATTTACACACAATGCACAGAGCTGGAAACTACTCACTCCTGTTTCTTCTTTGACTTCTCTAACAGCAGCTGCTGATATATCTTCTCCCTGCAAAGTTAATATATAGTTTACGAGTCTCTAGACTACACTATGAAACTCTTAGAATGAAAAACAATGCTTGTAGGAATGGACGCACCTCATCAACAACTCCAGTAGGGAGCTTCCACACACCTGTCCCCCGATACTGTCCACCCTTTTCTTGGACTACTAGCACCTATCATAGAAAATTTACAAACCTGCAAACTCTCAGCCATGAAACAATAGCATGAAACACAATAAATGTAGTGAAAGGTCTCATGTAATTTAAGTACTATGAAATTTCTCTGAAAATTGTCACTAAAATTTAAACAAATGGATGTGACATAACTTTTGAGACATTATAAGCCAATCATAGGAATATGCAAGTTCAGAAAAACAAGGAGACATGGATATATGTCACGTAAATTTTTACTCTCTTTCTTTTACTTTTTATGCCATGCACAGCACAATCTTAAACGACTAGCATCCAGTTACTCAGCTGAACTGTTCAGGGGAATGAACATAAACACACAAACAAGCATAAATGAAGGGCGCGAGGAACAGAATTGAAAATTGAAAGTTAGTGTGAAGTGGAGTAGTTAAGAGTGAATGGCATGTTCTAACTAGATAAAAATTGCAGCTTTGGTTCATTATAAAAGATAAAGATGTTCCCTTTTGTTCCTTCGGGGAAAAAAAATGGCTGGCTGGTGTACTACCGTATTATAATTATGTATAGCTACAGGCTATAGGCTACAGCTACCTCTCTATTTTGATTCGTGAGAAATGCACCGATACCGACTCGGTGTGTGGCATTTGCAGGAAGAGTACTATGAAGGGATTGAGGGATCCAATACACAAGCATCAAGTAATTAGGCTCTGCATGGTGGTACCAGAATCCTTCCTGCAAATATTCACTCCAGCCCCAACATATTAGTAAAAAGTATAGACAAACACCACTAAGAAGAAAATCATTGAATTATTAAGATTAAGAAGATGGAGTGGAGCTTTACCTTGACTGCTGCTTCGACAAGATTGACTCGCTCTATAGGCAATTTGATCCAAACGCCCTTCTTTCCCTTCCAACAGATTATGATACACCAATAGAAAATGAATGATTTAGAACTTACAGATTTGGGTTGAAAATTGAAAAAAATATTGAAATTGAAATTAAATTAAATTACCTGCAGCTTCCAATGCTCAATTGAAGAGGTGAGAGAAGATACGAAGATTGCAGGATCCACTTTCTCCGTGACTTGGACGATCACACCTCCATAATGGTCAGTGGTAGCACTCAGTAGCTTAACTTCCTCTCTTTCACTATGCGTCTTTTTGGCAGCCATTGATGAACAATTGAGCTACACTCACGGAGCTGA
The DNA here is from genome assembly GCA_032719365.1 of Prinsepia uniflora. Lineage (NCBI taxonomy): Eukaryota > Viridiplantae > Streptophyta > Magnoliopsida > Rosales > Rosaceae > Prinsepia > Prinsepia uniflora. The sequence continues at coordinate 71,411,343 of CM064866.1, read as the reverse complement.
TATATTGACTACGACTACGAGGAATGAATGGGATATTAAATTAGTAGTGGGCACGTGTCAAGGCTTGCACGCAGTAGGCACGTGAGCTCCTCTGACAAATTGAGGACCTCTGTAAATTCAAGTTTTAAAATCCTTTTACCTTATATGTTACCTTCGTCCATTTACCAAAATTCGTTTCCTTTTCACCCACTCTCAACCCAAAACCCTCGAGCCGCTGTCACCTTCCGCAGCTAACTTTCGTCAATTTTTCTGATTTTTAAATAAATATAAAAAATAAATTTTGATTTCTCCTTTTTACCGTTGTCTTCCACCGTGGGATTCAGTGTCATGGAGGACTTCACCGGCGGCCGGCAGGTAGCCAATCCCGAAGACTTTCCCGAGCACATAGCTCCATTTCCTGATAGCACAGACTGCCTTGTCTTCGCCAATCAAACGGCTGTGGTTCATTCGCAGCCCCAGAAACTCCGTCCTATCAGGTCCAGCAGCGGCAGGTCTCCTACGATCGAGCTCCCGGACAACGCAGCAAACCTAGGGAACAGTGGCCCGGCCCAAGTCGGGTCGGGTACAGGTACGTGGGAACACGAGGTGGAGGACGAGTCCAGGTGATTCTTTGTTATCTTTGACTCCAAGATTGTTTTTTTTCCCTGATTTATTTATTTTATTAACAATAGCAGATGGAATATTGGATAATTAGGAACCTTTTGCTCTATTATAATTTGAGTGTTCGTTCTGCTGCTTTTGTACACGGCATGTCGTATTAGATGAGAATGTAACAATTGGTTATATTATATTAGTAATTAATCACATTGGTAGGTTGGTAACTGATCCTTTTTCATTCCTGACTAAAAATATAATCTGTTGGTAGCATATAATGGTTTTTGAGATTGAGATACATCAGTTATATGCTTGTAAATGTATCTCATACTTATGCTGTGAGACTGTAAAGAGTTTGGGACTTATGACTTGTCACTTGTGGCATGGCTCTTTGCATTTGATGTTGAGTAGTGTGTTCTGTGAACATAATTTGGTACGGATCACAAATTAGTAATTAGAATGTTGTTTGAATTCTGATAGGTGATGCTTCCCCTAGTACATTGTTTAAATGAACTGAATCCACCTTGCGGTCCTTGCCAGTGTAACAGAATGTTGTTAAGCTACATATACTTTACATACCATTTTAATTTTTAACATAATGTTCGTCTATTTTCATTCAGTTCGTCACCAGATGATGACGGTGATGAGTATTTGAAAACAGAAGATGCAGAACCCATGACGCGGAAGAGAAAGAGAAGCTCGAGGAGGGGAGGGAGGCTTGAAAGGGTTGAGCTTTTTATGAGAAGTCTGGTAATGAAAGTGATGGAGAAGCAGGAGGAGATGCATAAGCAGTTGATAGAGATGATTGAAACGAGGGAGAAAGAGAGAATAGGAAGAGAAGATGCGTGGAAGCAGCAGGAGTTAGACAGAATGAAAAGGGAGCAGGAGATAAGAACCCAAGAGACATCTCGGAGCCTTGCCCTCATTTCCTTTATCCAAAATTATTTGGGCCATGAAATTCAAGTCCACCAACCAGCACAAGCACCAGCATCAGCACCCCCTGCAACTACATTGGCACCACTGCTGGTATCAGCAGCAGTACCTAATAATGACCATCAACGATGCATGGAAGAAAATGGGAGTTCAGACAATATTGGCACTAAGGGAGACCTGAGGATAGTAATCAAGTCTGATGGAACGAATAGAGGATGGCCAGAAGTTGAAGCACAAAGCCTCAAGAATGATGGAACACCTAGTAGAAGATGGCCAGAAGCTGAAGTTCAAACCCTGATAACTCTTCGGGGTGCTTTTGAACACAAGTTTCGCGTTGCAGGTAACTTGAAAGGACCCATATGGGAGGAGATATCTCTCGGGATGCATGATATGGGGTACAACCGGTCAGCAAGGAAGTGTAAAGAGAAATGGGAAAACATGAACAAGTACTTCAAAAGGTCGCTGGGAAGTGAGAAGAAGCGTTCTGGAAATGCGAAGAGTTGCCCCTACTTTCATGAATTGGAGTTGCTACATAAGAATGGACTTATAAGTTCAGGGGATGGGGCTGTTGAGTTGCACAAGCAACCACCAGAAGATTGAAAATATGCCGGATTGCTTGAATTGTACGGGCAACAACTCAAACATGACGAAGATGGGAAAACAGGATGGCTTGAATTGCACAAGCAACAACCAGAACAACGATTAGTGTTTAAGTGCATGTGTTAGTTACGATTATGAGCGAGAGAGAGGTAGATATGTTGTGCTGAATCTGATTGTGCTGTCTCATTTTTCGTCTTTTTGTATCTCCATCTGATCTCCCTCTGTCTTTCCAGTGATGCACGAAGCTTTGGTTGTATCCATTGAAGACAATTGACAATTCGCTTTGTAATGTTTAGTAGACTCGTTTATTTAGCATTCTTTGCTTTTCTCTACTATAAATCAACTATGCTTGCATTCTATCCAGCAGGATGAGTCTTTTTGTTATACATTTGTGATCATCCCTTGAAAGATCGATGATTTAACCTATTTAGTCATTTATATCTCACACTTAAATGGTGGAATGTTGGTTGGTTAGTTGGTTGGGATGCAAGTAAACACAAGTAGCAAGCATTCTTTCATTGAACACAATCACATAAACATAATAATGGAAAAATTGGAGAAATTGTCCCTCAATTAAATCTAAATTATTTGGTTCGCCCTAAACTTGATTTTCGACTTTTTTGGTTCTATTACTTTAATCAAATCGTTAATTTAGTCTATCCGTTAAAAAAAATCACATATTCTGTTAAAAATTGAAGGCATATTTGTCAATTTATGTCAAATTGATCTTTAATTACAATTCAGTTCAAAAATATCGTTCACTAGAGCTGGGCATATGAAACCAAAATACCGAAACCGTACTGCTCTAGATCAAACCATACTAAAAAAAAACCGAATAGTAAAATCGGGGTATGTTTAGTACGGTATCGAAACCGTACCGATATAATTCGGTACGATTTCGATATCGATATTTTGAAAAACCGTCCAGTATCGATACCGTACCGAATTAGAATTTTTTTTAATAATTAAATTTATTTCTTATTAGTTGATTATGCAATCCTATACTTTTAGTATAAAATTGACCATATCAAATTAAAACCAAAATACCCAACAATCAAAACTTAAAACTAGGGCTCCAGTTACATTGTTAATTTGTTACCCACTTCCTCAGTTCCTCTTCTAGATCTAGTTTTTCTCCTCCCCTTTCAAACACGAAACCAAACACACAATCAATACTAAACATCATCACTCTTATTTCATATCTTTTTTTTTTTCAGTCCGTTATTCTGAAGATAATTTGAGGGGCAAATTTCTTCGTTCTCTTCAGTTCTGCCACTGCTGTGCTGCTATCACTATGTAATGAAGCTTTCTCCTTCAAATTTTTCTTCTTTTTAAGTTTTTATTGTATCGTGTCCAACTTTCCATGGTCTGTTTGGTTTTCCGAAGCAAAACGTGACATTGAATGGAAGAATTAGGATTTATCGGGTTCGGTTCCTTGTTTGCTTTTCTTTTCTTGTTTCTGGTACTTTCTCGGAAACCAAACAGAAGAGAGCATGGGTCTGATATTGATTTTCTTCAATCTAATTCGTTAATGGGTTATTTTAATCCACTTAAATGCAGGGTTGTCTAAGGTAAAAATCACTCATTTCACTGTGTTTGCCATAGATCTTGAGGTCAGTATTCAGTTCTCTGCATGCCGGTCCAATTTGTTTGCTTTTTTTAGTAAAACTAAAATTGAAATCATCAAAAGAGTAATCTCTAATTGATATGCAGATTCGGTTGCCACTGTTACTCATCTTCCTCCTTGGTTGCTATCCATGGTTTGTTCTCTAATTTAATTTGCTACTCATTAGCTCTTCTCTAATATAAATTTATATATGGTTTTCTTCCAACTGAAATTGCTTCTGATCTTTCATAATTTCATTCTTCTTCCTAGTAATCATTATCTTGATTTTTTTATTCCTTTGTTTCTGTTTTAGGAGCTCATATTTCATGTTTTTCTTTGCTAGCTGCAATATTTTACAACTCTTAAGTAGTACTCTTTACTATTTTTTTTATCTCTCCTAAAACATTTTACGTTGTGATAATTCTGAAGCCAAAGGAATCAATACTTTAATTTTTATGGGTGGCTGAGTCTTACTGGTCATTATTCTTTTACTTTTATCTTCTTCTCCTATTTCATAAATGCCATTGCTTTGGTCAACTCCTCTTTGTAACTTCATCTTCTGTATACAACTCTCATTGCTGCTAACTCTCATCAATGACATCTGAATCTCACTAAAACTTTTCAAGAGATTACTCAGGGGAGTTGAAAATAATATTTCATACCTCTACAAAAATGTGGTTCAAATCGAAACCGTACCGAATTTAATTGTTACGGTACGATCTGGTTTCACTTTCAAAATATGGAATACTGAATCGTATCGTACCAATTTAAATTAAATGGTATGGTTCTGATATCAATCAATTTTGTATCGTATCGAATCGTGCCCACCCCACATACAGTCTTACTTAAAAATAGCCAATTTTACCAATTTTCGATGTTGCATTTTTTCGTTTGATGTTGCATTTGCTTACCAATTTTCGTAAATATCCTTTGGAAGTTATTAAATATATATTTATTGTGAATTATATATATATATATATATATTTTATTTCAGGATTTTTTGGTCCAATTAATTTTTATTTTTATTTATGGGTAAAGCCGAAAGAAAGCACCCAGCATCATATTATTTCACCTATACATGCTTATATATAAGTATACATTCTTTACTCAACAAATTAGATAAAGTACTTTTTTTCATGATGGATAAATCTTTAAAAAAAAAAATAAATAATACAGAAACCCATTATCACAAATATAAGAAAATTTTCATGTTTGAAAACTTTCTCATCTAAATTCTACATTGATGGTTTTAACGGGTTGAAGGTTATAGTGGCTACATCCCTTGCGATCAAATCGTTCTAAATTTCTAATTTTCTAACTTACATATGCATATAAATTAGGAGAGAGAGTATGAAAATATCTCAAGTAAATTAATTACTTCCAAATTGCCAAACTTGTCACAATATATATGTATTTTTCTAAAAAAAATGATATAGAATTTAAATAACATGTCTGTAGTTTTTTTTTTAAATAACAGACTAAAACAAATAATATCGATTGAACAATAGTTAAAAAATTATGTAATTCAATATTTATTTATTTTTGGTCAAAATATTTATTATTCTTATTTATTATAATAAATTAATTTATAACTTATTTGGACATACACACACATATAGCAATGATCATGGATAACACAACAGTCTCCAATTTGGCGCCAAAATTCCCTCCTCTGCTGCTTCATTGTTTCCTAGCGCCAATATAGAGTTTAAGACTATTTTGCCCCTGATTTCAACATAATCTGAGTTCTTTTAACAGAGACTAAATTAACGATTCATTTAAAAGAATGGGACCAAAAAATTCGAAAATCAAGTTTATGGATGAACCCAATAATTGAGATTTAGTTTATGGACAATTTCTTCAATTTTTCCCATAATAACAATAATAATATTGGTGGATTTGGTGTCATAGGTAGCAATAACAATAACAATAGAAGAATGGTGATTGTGATGGATCAGTTGGGGCATTATTAAGGATAATCCAAATGGCTGCCAGAACCGCTGGGAGGAGCAGTAGTAAAGGGAGTGTCGGAGGAAGCACAGGCCCTGTCACCAAGGGAAGGAACAATATCATGGAAGTGATCACCAGAAACATAATGATTGCAGTCACAATGTGTAACACCCCAGATCAAGAAAGTGGAAAAAGACCATTTTGCTCTTGGAAGTCAAAGCGTTGACTTTGACCAAAAGTCAAAATATTGACTTTTTGACTAGAACCTCTTCTCAACGACTCGAGAAGACCATTACGAAGATCTCGACATCCCTAGTACGTCGACATGCGGTATGTCAAAAAAGGAGTTCAAACAATTAAATTATAGGTTAAGAAAAGGCAAGGGTGTTTTTGTATTTTTTCCCAGGGGGGCATTTTGATAATTTGCCTAGAGAATTCTAGAAAAGGCTAGAAAACCCTTGAAATCTCTTCCCCACCTTTTCCCAACGACCATGGTAAGGTTAAAAAACAGATTTGGTAAGAGGAAGAAAGAAAGATGGGACTTTAGTGGAACATGGCTGAAGTTATGAAGAATGGCTACTCGAGAGCCAAACTCAGAGGAAACCAAAGAGAGGGAAGGAAAAAGAGGGAAAAAGAAAGAGAAAAGAAAAAGAATGTGTGTTTGAGGGATGTGGAGTATGAGACAAACTAGAAATGAATGGAAAAACCTTCCAAATAGAAACTATGTCTAACCACCGTTGGTCGTGGACTGTTGAGATGGTTTTAGGATGTTCAGGTCGAATGTGAGGGACCTGATATGCCTGTGGGTCTCTACAAGCATAGTGGAATTGAAAGGGAGGTGTTTTGTGGACTGGAAGGTCTAGGAGCACATTGGAGAAACCAGTCGTGTTCAAGAGATTGGGACGATGATGACTTGGAGGTAAGTTAATATGTTTTTAACATCGAAGACCTTCTTCTAAGATGATTTAGAGCATCATGGACGTGTAAGGAGTGAAAAAGGGTGAGAAACAAGAAAGTTAGAACCAGGTTAAGGTCGCGGGTCGAGTGACCCGAAACTAGATCCGACTGGAGGTTGAGGACAACCTATGTGCAGGGCACGTGACGTCCACGTGCAGAGGCTCTCTTCAGCCATGTCCGGTGCGTTCTTCAGAATATGAGGTTTTGGTTAACATGAAAAATGTTTTTCATGAAATTTTGAATCTAATGTTCAAGAATCGAGTCAATTGGATATCATACAAAGAAGTTGTGCACATCAAAAGTTTTAGTGTTTTTAATTATGTTTTCTTAAACAAGAATTTTGGGATAATTAAAGACAAATTGGTTATTTAAGGAGATTTGATTATTCCAAGGAAATTGAAAGTAAATTATATTTATGTTATATATAAAGTTAAGATGAATTATAGATTTGAGCTAAATTAAGTAAATTCAAGGGCTGATTCCAAAGTTTAATTGGATATGGATAATGTTAAGCTTATGATGTTGATTATATTGAAGAAGATAATTAGTTATTTTCATACTTTCTTATATTATTGTCACTATAATTGTGAGAAGTATACTTAAGAATTAAAAATTGAATTATTGAGGTTTTCTATCGAAAGTTGAAACTTATGATGAGATTTTGTTCCAAGAATTCAGTAAGGGAAGTAGAATCGAATATTGGTTAAACTAAGGAATTCCGCTACTTGCGGGGAGGCGAGCCAGATGTGGGTGGAAATTCCCACAAGGGAAGATGTAGTTTGGTTAATTTATTAGAGATTTGGATCAGGTTGGAATTAGTAAGATCCCTTGTTTGGCAAGAATGTCAAACATGAGCAGGACCGGTCCGATTTTCATTGTAATTAGGGACGGATCTTGCACAATGCTGATCACCATTCATCTCCTCAAAATTTCAAATGTGTATGTAAGTAGCAAAGGCAGATAATTAATTAGAATATGATGGCATACTTCGTGATAATCACAGTGGTGTATGTGTGGTATCATAAATATAAATGCTTGTGGTGTCTCGCCAGGAAGGGTGTGTTTACACCCATAAAAAATCATTACGAGCCAGAGTGGGGATTTACCAAATTAAAGACCCAATCCAACTAAAGCCCAACTAATTAGCATCCACTTGCTGGATCATGGGGAACCGCGAGCGTGATTGACACAATCACGTTGACATGGCCCAAGAACCGTCAGAAGAAAAAAAGGAGAGGTGCGAAAAAAGTCGTTGTGAACGAGGAGCATGCATGGATGCACATGTCAACTAGTCTCACTCTCATATTGCCTACAAAATAAGAAGAAGTCCTCGGGAAAACCAACAACTCAATCAAACAAATAAATTGATCAAATGCAATCAATTTCAACAACTACAAACCCTCAAAAGTTTCTTTGTTACACAAAAGCTCTCATTCTTAACAGAACCTATTTCTTCCGATCTAGGATCAAGATTCAGTTTTCCTTTCAATCCTTCTTAGTTCTCACTCTAAGAACATCTAGCTTCCCTTCATTCCAACTTACATTTCAAGTTTAATTCTGAAGACTTCCCAACCACCTGACTTTATCCCGACTTGCTTCTACAACTTGTTTTGAAGGCCATCTAACACCTATATCTTCCTGATTACCCTAAACCAGTCTTTGAAACTTTCACACTCCTAGTCCCATTCTCATACATCATCACGTCGTTCCTACTGCTCTGCCAACTTTTGGTGTAATTCCAACGAATATTCATCCAATTGATGGTATCTTGACCAACCTACTAGTTCATGGCTTAATCTAGAAATAGTTTACCTAAAATATTTTTAATTCATTCCTTCCTTTAGGTATTCAAGCAATTTACTTTATAAGTATTTTTACTTCACCTTTATCTCAATACATTGATTTCTTCAAGTTTGATCTAGATATCTGAAATATACTAACTAATGCATTCTATGGCTGACTAAGTGTAACGACTCGTCCCGAATATCGGGATTAAATATTAATTAATTATGGATTAACGTGACTAACTAGGGATTAGTTGAGAGAATTCGGAAGGACGGTGTAAAATGATCGTTTTGCCTCTAGAATTAGGCAAAATGTTGATTTTTGACCTGGGGAGTCAAACATACGAGGACCGATAGCCGTGACGTAGATTGGGACGTCACGAGTCTGTAGACAAGCGGCAAGTCGAAATCGGACGACGAACGGGGAAGTTATAGTCACGGGATCAAAATCGGATTAATTAACGTCTCGGAATTCGAATTAAATATTAATTAAAATTAATTGGGTGATTAATTAATGTGGGGCCCTTGGATGAGTGACAAGTGTCACTCATTCCATGGCTTGAGACCCCTAAATTGTGGATCTTGTTTCCCATTGCTCCATTTGTAATTGTTTTAAAACAAACACTCACACACATCTCTCACCCCAGCCGTTCATTTCTCTCAGCCCTCTCATCCTCACTTTTCATCCCTCATATCTGATCACTCATCATCATCATCCAACATCATCTACATCTCCTTTGGGCTCCCATAACCCGTGAGAAGCAAAAACCTCACCAAAAACCCACACTAGCTCAAACCATCCCCAGGCACTGAGAGAACAGACGTGAAGGAGGATAGGAAGTCAGGGAAACCAGAGGGAGGAGCTCACAGCTATTCACGGCGGAGGTAAGCTGAAAAACCCGAAACCCACATTTTTGCCCATTTTCGAAAATCTCAACTTTGACGTGTATGGATCAATCTGTTGTTTTAGGTTTGGTTCTAGGGTCGAAAGAGTGAGGTTTGAGCCTGGTTCCGTGGTCGTGGCTGGCTGGAAACTGAAGAACACGGGGAGAAAAAACTGAGCTTCGGGTTTGGGTTTAAGGTAACTAATCTTGGCCATTTTTCTTGTTTTTGAATCAATGGATCCCTTAGTTAGGATTAGACGAACAAGTAGGAGAAAACCGTGTTGAAAATGTACTTGAAACAAGGGAGAACTGGCCGGGTAGATTCGCCGGTTCGATCGAACCGAAAAACCAGGCCGACTGGGTTCAATGCAAGGTTGAAGATGCATTGTTCCCGACGCGTGGGCTCCACGTGCAGCGCCTTTGGACGGTGCGTGTGGGTGCATGTGGGGGCATTTTTAGGGAAGTGTTCAACATATCTTTTAATGTTCTCGATAATACGAACCTATTGACACAAGTTTCGAGTCGATCGGACACCGTTTCGGGGTAGTTTTGAGTGTCCGAGGGTTTAGGGTTTATTTTAAATACGTTTAAAAATCCCAAAAAATTGGGGGATTCAATGTTAGCCTATTTGAGGTAGTTAGTGACATTCAGGTGTGATTTAGACGGGTCCGGAAGTTCTGGAGACGGTGAATTAGCCTCGGGAAAACTTATGGCACACATATCGAGGTGACAGTTAGGACGCTCTGTGAGTGGGCTTTGTTTTCTAAACTGTGATGCATGCATAACTGTTTTATATGCTTTACATATGTGATTTCTATGATGATGATGATTATGGTATTGGCGATTTACATAATTGCACGTATTTCGAGATGATTTTCGTATTTGCACGTATTTCGAGGTTTACGATTTTATACTGTGGTTATACGTACTTGTATTTCAATAATGGATTGATGAACTGATTTTGAATTTGGAAATATGGAACCGAGCTTGAGACCTATTTGACTTACGAACTCTCGGACTTGGAGTCCATTTGATTTCATGAGGCATCGGGCTAGAGGCCCAGTTGGTTTACATGATTGGGCTTGAGGCCTAGTTGGTTTATGAAATGGAATTTCGTGCTAAGTCCCTTGAATTTGGAAATTGGATTTGTGGAAATGGTTTACGAAAGTTATACTTCGGGCATGAAACCCATTTATGGATTACGATGGTTTATGGAAATCCCGAGCATAGCCCCTTTGAATGGTTTGAGACGATTTCTGAAATGGTTTTCCATGTACCATCCTTATATCTATGGATTGTCTCCTTCAGTCGTCTAGGGCGCTGAAGTAGTCACGGCGCATTGCCTGCGAGGGGTCACTACATGGAGCGGCCAGATCGTATAGTGATTCAGGAGCAGGATTGCTAGATGTCTGGGACGTCAGACATCTGGGATGTCAGAGATTGACTCGGGTTTAGACCCCGGGTAGCACGCGTAGGGATGCCGAGGATTGGTATATAACAGTATTTGATTGGATTTGTGATTTATGGATTTATGATTTGGATTTTTGTGTTAATGGATTTGGGCAGGGATCCACATGGTTTGGATTTACTGTTTTGGGCTGAGTTTCCACATACTTGAATTCATGGTCTTGGGCTAAGGCCCTAATGATTTAATTAAAGTAAATGGTTTGATTATCAGTTTTCGAATGCATGCATGCTTTTTAGTGAAGGGCAAAAATGTTTCTTTATGAAACGTATTTTATGAATTTATTGATTTTTCGTCCACTCACAGCTTTTAATGGTTTTAATATCTTTCAAATTGATCACAGATGCGGGCTACAGAGACCGAGACATCACACTCCTCCACTGATCGTAGCGCGTTCTGGAAGCCTCGAATGGGCTGTGGTTTTGAGTTATCCCTTGTTTGACGGGAGCATGGCACATCCCGCGTTAATCCTGAGGGGATTGGGGATGGGTCGTGTCACTAAGTCATGGAACCATCTTTGTATTCTAGTCGAGTATCGTCATTTTGACTAGAAAGGATTAATCTGTCTAAATCCCACCTAACCTAAAACAACAAGTTGCTAACATGAACACGCCAAAAAACAAACTTGGACTATGCGCAAAAGAAAATATTATAAAGTCCTTAAATAATGCATAAAAAAGAACATCACAAGAAAGATCCATGCTTGCTCCACCATCACTTGATTAAAATGAAGGTTCTTAGGCCGCAATTCAAAATCATTTCTAACCATGTCTAGTAGCAAATTCAACTAATAGCCTTTTTTTGAATGCAGCTAGAAGGCCAAGTCAGCTGGACCAGTCTTCTGGGGTAGGACCACAATAATATGGTCGAGGGCTAAGGACTCTTACGTAGATCGAGATGATACTAATCCGTAGCCAGGCGGCACGTCGAATTCAGACGTTCGAACGGAGAAGTTACGGTTCACGGAAGTTCAGAAGTATTATTGCACGAATTACCAAACGAATTACTTTTGGACTTAAGTGGGCCCAGATATTTTGGGGCAGGCCTAATGGATGAGTGACAAGTGTCACCTATCCATTGCCCAGCCCAAACAATTCATGCATCTCACCTTCCTTTCTCATCGATCATTTCTTTCCCATTTCCAATCCAAACCCGATCTCCCATCCAACCCCAAATCCAAACCCTTACCCTATGATCATGGTTGTGAGACCCTGAGAGTGATGGAGGGTTGTGAGGATGAGGGTGGCTGGCAGGAGGCAGCGGCGCCGTGGACGGCGGAGGCAAGCCGTGCAAGGTACTCGGTTATGCCCAAACTTTCCTATTTTCAATTTCTTACATTATGGGCTGTTTTAATCGAGTAGGATGAGTTCATTAAGGTTCTAGGAAGGTTTTAAGAAGTTTTTGATGGTGGTTTGACAGCTGGGGAGCCGTGGGAGGAAAATGAAAGTGTTGGACCGTGAGGTCCTTTGGACATGGGAGGGTTTTACATAGTTTTACTTAGGTTTGTTGATTGGAAATGGTAGGAAATAAGAAGTTAGGAAGAATGGAATCGAAAAGGGAAGAAACAGACCAAAAATGAGGGGTTTAGAGGGCCGGACCGACGATCGGTCCGGCTGGACCGGACTGCATAGGCGAACCGACCGGACCAGTTCAGTCGCCTGAGGAAGATGAACAGTATGCTGGGCGCGTGAGGCCAACGAGCAGGCCCTTCTAGGGGCGCGTGAGCCCTCCTTTGCTGAAAGTTCAAACACGTGAAATCATCTATTCGATGTAACGAACATTTTGGGACTGGTTTCGTGTCAATCGGATATCGTTTCGATATAGTTTGGGTTGTCCGAAGGTTTAGGTTCGCGTTTGAAAATAGTTAGAAATTCCGAAAAATTATGGGACTTCAATGAGAGGTTAATGAGGGTATTAGTAACCCTCTAAATTAATTTGGACAGGTTCGAGAATCTCAGAGGCGACGTTTGGCCCAGGAGACGCTTATGGCACGCATTTCGAGGCACGACTTTGGACAGTATGTGAGTGAACTTGTTTTATGAATTCGATGCATGCATAAATGTTTTATAATTGTTTTAGAATATATTTTGTGATGCTATGAGTGCATTTGTTTGTGGTAGCCTAGGATTTACGTATTTGCACGTATTTCAAGATTTACAGTTTTATACGATGCTTATACATGCTAGGTTTTCAACGAGGGTTTAATAAATGGATTTTGAATTTGGAAATATGAAATCGGGAACAAGACTCATTTGATTTACGAACTCTCGAACTTGGAGTCCATTTGATTTGACGAGAAATCGGACCGAGGGTCCATTTGAGTTATACGATCGGACCGAGGGTCCAGTTGGTTATAATCTCGAGCTTGAGGCCCATTTGACTGTAGTATCGGGCTTGAGGCCCTATTGATTGTGAAATCGGACTTGAGGTCCCGTTGCTTTATGGTCTCGGGCTTAGGGCCCAGTTAACTGTGGTATGGGGCTTGAGGCCCTATTAATTGTAACATCGGGCTTGAGTCCCAGTTCGATTCATGAAATGAGAATTCAGGTATGAGACCCTATTGAACTGTGGATTTAGGCCGAGGCCTGTAAAATGGATTTGAATCAGATTCGACGAATCCTGTTGACATGAATCGGGTATGAGACCCAGTTGAAATATGTTTTGAGAAAGAAAGTGATTTGAAAATGTATTATACCCTCCGTATGATTATATGGTCTCCTCCAGAAGTCGACCTGGAAAGTCACGATCCACAAACCAGAATGGGTATCCCCATAGGGATTCCGTTCCAAAAGTGGGGATTACGATTTATGATGTGGTCCCGGACCAGATTCCAGAGAGATGATCGGACTAGGTCCGAAGATAGAGCCTCCTAGATGGAGAATTCCTAGGAGAAGACTCGGAGTGAGACCCCGAGTAGTGTGCACACTAGTATAGATATGATTAATCGTGACATATATCGGGGATGTGTTCCCTAGGGGACTGTGTGCCCCGAGTTGGCATCTTCTTGGAAGTGTCGCAGATGAGTTATACGTATGAGTACGTATGAGGTTTTATGAAAGTGATTTGGGGGTGGAGACCCCGTGTTCCATGTTTTATATTTCGGAAAGTGATTTGTATGTTTTGGTATTTCATTGAGAATGGTTTTGGGCTGAGTCCCACGTATGTTGATTTGGGCTGAGTTCCCATATGTATGGATTTACGGGTTTTTGTGATTTCGGGTTGGGGACACAAATGGATTTATGGTTCATGACGGTTTATGGGAACCGGCATAAACCCTTGTAAGGTTTTTTTATGGGTCATGATGATTTATGGGAACCGGGCATGAACCCTTGAAAGGTTTTGAGAATGTTTTCAAATGGTTTTATGGACGTTTTGATAAACGGTTTTTGAATGCATGCATATGCTTTTAATAAAGGGCATAAATGTCTTTATGTGAAAATGTTTTATTAAAATTTTATTTTGTCCACTCACGACTTTTGATGTTTAAATGCCCTTCAAGTTGATAGCGGATGCGGGCTGTAGCAGAGACGAGACATCACACTACTCCTACGATCCTGGAGTACTCTGGAAGCCCGGTGAGGGCTAAAGACGAAATTTTCCCTAGTCTGACAATTCGTGTCAGACGGGATCAGGCGCGTCCCACGTTAATCCTGGGGGATTTGGGATGGGTCCTGACAACCTGTCTACGGACTCGTGACGTTTCGAACTACGTCACTGTCATCGGCCAACGTCCGTTCAACCTGCCAAACAAAAAGTCAACATTTGACCATACTATTCACAAGGGTAAAATCATCATTTTTATACAAATCTTTTCTGAATTTACATTTTGGCTCTTTTAGAAGTTCCGGGTCGTTACACAAACGGACTTTGTCTGATGACTGTGACGTAGTTCGGGACGTCACGAGTCTGTAGACAGACGGCATGTCTGATTCCGACATTCCAGGAAGAAGTTATAGGTCTCGGAAGTTGAGGGGCATTTTGATAATTTAGCCTCAAGGGCATTTTGGTCATTTTGGTGCCTTGGGATCTGTGCCCAATAAGATTGGGACACCTGGTGCATTGGGAATGGTGCTCAATTATTTTGGGACACTTGTCCCTTTCTAGATGGTTGTGGAAGCTGGGAATGGTTTTAAAATTGTGAAGGGCTGATATTTGTGCCCGGTTTTGGGGAAGAACAGAGGAAAACAGAGTAGTTGTGTGTGTGGGAGTGAAATCGTGAACCCAACCCATACACAACACCATAACCTGCACATGCGAAGGTTAAGCCGGGTACAAACATTGAAGAGGGGAGTAGAGAAGAGAAAGGGAGAGGTTAAACTGAGTAGGGGAACCCAGAAAACAGCCCTGACCCGTGGAACCTCTACAAACCCATGAAATCCAAGTTTGTACGATCACCCTCAAACTTTACTTGATGGTGCTAGGGACTAATGGGAAGTGAACAAGGACGATGAGCTAACAAGGACGGTAGCCACAGCGGGGTTCGTGACAGCGAGGTAAGGATGAAACCGTGAATGTCCTGTTTGTAATTTGAAAATGGCAAGTGATGTTTTTTTAATTTTCGACCGATAATGATGATGGGAAATTGTTTTGGAGGTTTCAAGGACAGGATTGTGTAACGACCCATCCCGAATTATGGGATTAGATTAGTGACTAATCAAGGATTAGTGAGGTTCATCGGTGATTAGTCGAGCGAAATCCGATGGACGACGTAAAATGACCATTTTACCCCTAGTCATGGGTAAAATGTTGACTTTTGATCCGGGAGGTCCGATGGCCGAGGGCCGAGGACCATTAAGTAGATCGAGTTGATACGAATCCGTAGACAGACGACATGCCGAAATCGGAAGTCGAACGGGAAAGTTATGGTTCATGGAAGTTCAATTGCCCTATGCACGCATTACGAGGAGGGGATGATGTGACAAGCATCTGATTGGGCAGATATTTAGGTGTCACTCATCCCATTGGCCCATAACCCCATTTTGTGGATCTAAATGATGATTGGTCCACTTGGATTAAAATATAAATTTTTCCTACCCACTTCCCATCTCCTCCCTTCATCTCATCTAATCTCCCATCTCTACCGTCCATCCCCCCTTCTCTGTACCAACATCAGCCTCACCATATTTTCTTCTTCAAACAACCCGAGCACCCATTCTCCATTTTCCTTCTAAAATAAACAAACACACACACCTCACCACCATAATAATTTCTATCTTCTAGTGAGGGACTGAGAGAGACTAGGACGGCACAGTGATGGACGACTGGCCACGGCGGAGGAAACCCGAAACCGTGAAGTAAGTGTTTAAATTTTGGACTTTGAGTTTTATGGGGTCTTGGTCGATTTTAATGATTGGGTTGTCCTTCTAGAGGTCGTAGGGATCGTTCAGGATTAAAAATGGAAGATGGGAAGGCCGGAGACGACGGCAGCAGAGAGTTGCAGGCGGCCTGTTCGTCCATGATTCATCAAGGTACGGTTTCGTGTGTTTTACATGGATTTAATGACGGTAATATATTCCTAGGGTTGTGACTAAGAGTTTAGGATTGAAAGGAACAAGAATGGACTAAAAATTGAGGGTTTATAACGTTGAACCGTGATCGCCGGTTCGGTTGGACCGAACTGGTCTAAATCGGTCTAAACCCGGTCTGTCGCAAGGTTGGAGACAATGAACAGTGCATGCGCGTAGGCTTCACGCGCATCCCCTTTGAGCGACACATGGGGGCACGTGAAGCATCTTTTTGAGATGACTTCAACATGTGAAATACTCTATTCGATGTAACAAAAATTTTGGGACTAGTTTCGTGTCGATCGAACACCGTCTCGATATTGTTCGGGACATCCGAAGGTTTAGGATCGAGTTTAAAAATAGTTAAAAATTCAGAAAAATTACAGGACTTCAATAAGAGGTTAATAAGGTATTTAGTAACCCTCTAGATTGATTTGGACAGGTTTAGGAGTCCCAGTGACGGTGATTAGCCCGGGGAGGCTTATGACACGTAAATCGAGGCGGCAGCTTAGGACGGTCTGTGAGTGGACCTTGATTTATGAACTATGATGCATACATAAAATTTTTATATGGTTTATAGATGTGATTATATGATGATGATTTGGATGTTAGTGATTTATATGTTTTCACGCATTTCGAGGCTATTTAAGTGCTTGTACGTAAATCGAGATTTACGGTTTTGCACTGATTATACGTGCTTATGGTTTTGGAAATGGTTTTGGATTTGAAAAGGTAAACTTGGGTTCGAGACCCATTTGTTTTTGGAAATTCTTGGACTCGAATTCCATTTAGTTACGTTTTCGAGTCAGAGGCCCAATTGGTTCTTGAGTCTATTTCGGATTTGGAAATATGGAATCGGGCATGAGACCCATTCGATTTACGAACTCTCGGACCTGAAGTCCATTCGATTTAACAAGGCATCGGGTTGGAGGCCTAGTTGGTTTACGTACCGGGCTCGAGGCCCAATTGGTTTGCGTATCGGGCTCGAGGCCCAGATGACTTACGTATCGGGCAGAAGACCCATTTGGTTTACGAAATCTGGCACGAGGCCCATTTAGTTTATGAAATCGGGCACGAGGCCCAGTTGGTTTATGAATTCGGGCTTAGGGCCCCGTTATGGTTTATTATGGTGATTTCGGGTCAGGGAGCCATAAATGGATTTCCGGTTCATGACGGTTTATGGGGACCGAGCATGAACTCTTGAAAGGTTTTGAGAATGTTTTCAAATGGTTTTTCGTATACCATCCTTTATATATGGATTGTCTTCTCTGGGGAGGGTCATTGGCCTAGGTGGACCCCAGAGTAGTTACGGAGCACTAATTGAGTGAAGTCGCCCCCGTTGGGTTCCTTACTCTTAGAAAGGCTATGAATTATAACTCCCAGGGAGGGTCATTGATCTACAGACATTGACCTTGGTGGACCCTGGGGAGACTTGGGATTTGAGAGCTCAGGTAGCACGCGCGTAGCTTTAGATACCGTGATAGGATTGGTTATATGATATTGATAAACACGATTTCTTGGTTTTGCGAAATTGTGTTTTATGAATGATAAATGGATTTGGGCTGAGTTTCCAAATATGTTTACTATGTTATGGATTTATATAAATGGTTTTGGGCAGGGGTCCGTGTGACTTGAATTTACGGAACTTGGGGCTGAGACCCTAAATATGGTTGCTTAAACATGTGGTTTGATAAATGGTTTTCTCTATGCATGCATGCTTTTTAGTGAAGGGCATAAAAGTCTTTTATAAAATGTGTTTTATGAACTTATTACTTTTCGTCCACTCACAGTATTTCTGTTTTTAATGCCCTTCAGGTTGATTACGGATGTGGATTGTTGTAAAGACCAAGACATCACACTCCTCCACCGGATCCTGACGTACTCTGTAAGCCGGTCGGGCTAAATGTTCAAATTTTCCTTGGTCTGACACTCCGTGTCAGACGGGATCAGGAGCGTCCCTCGTTAATCCCGGGGGGATTGGGATGGGTCCTGACAGATTGGGACTGAAACCAAGGCTTGTGGCGGCCGGAGTCATGAGAACACGCCGATCGGAGTTTGGCCGTGTGTTCTTCGAAGTGAAAGGTATGATCTCGACCTATTTTCTATGTTTTGATCACATAGAAGGATATGAAAAGACTAGACGAGTCTAATTGAAGAAAAAAAGGGTTAAAATCAGACTAAAATTGGACAAGTTATGGCGTTGAACCGTGAACGCCGGTTCGGTTGGATCAGGCAGGTCTGAATCGGTCTGGACCGGTCTAATAAGAGGTTAAAGATAGTGAACAGTAGGCGCGTGAGGCCCACGCGTAGCCCCTTTGGGCGGCTTGTGAGGGCGCGTGGGGGTGGTTTTGGGGAAGTGTTCAACACGTGTTTTTAAGTATTCAATGTAACGAACATTTTGGGACTGGTTTCGAGTCGATCAGACATCGTTTCGATATGATTCGGGATGTCCGAAAGTTTAGGATCAAGTTTAAAAATAATTAAAAATCGGGAAAATTACGGGGATTTAGTAGAAGCATATTGAAGTAGTTAGTGACCTTAGAACGTGATTTGGACAGGTTCGGGAAGTCCGGTGATAGTGGATTAGCTGGGAAAAGCGTAATTACACGCGTATCGAGGCGGCAGCGCGGACGGTCTATAAGTAGACTTTGCTTTCTAAATTATGATGCATGCATAATGTTTTTATATGATTTCTATATGTGATTTCTATGATTATGATTGTGATACTTGTGCCAAAATTCAAGAATTATACCCTATGTTGTATGGTTTTCCACCACCATCTCAAACTCCCCCCCCCCTCCCCCAAAAAAAATACTATACCCTACCGTTGAACTGCAGACAATACGAATTTTATTATTTTATTTTATAAAAAATATTCAATTGTAACTATATACAATATATATAGTAACTATATATAATATTTATTATATGCATAATTTAGTCACCTACGTTATTTGAATACACATTAGAAAAGGGAGAGAGACATAGGAAAAATTGTGTGCTCTCGTTCTGAATCACTCAAGCATATAACACACTACTCTTATGTGGACATAAAAGACATTTTTTTAAGCGGAGTGGAGGGTTGGTGGTGGTTGTTCAGGTTCAGTAGTCACCACCACTACCTATGCATTTGCATTAAGAACCATTAAGAAGCTATTTCGGTTCTACTATACAAACTCAAGGCCGAATTCTTCTCTAGTTTTTTAGAAGGGAAGTTTTTATTTTTTCGAAAGTTCGAGTTGATATTGGAATTCTAAAAACCATTAGTCATATCTAGAAGAAATTCTTTTTAATCAAAGTAACAATTACCACAAAAGTAATAAGAACACTGCTTCATTTTAGAGATATCAAACCTTAAACCTAGATCACTTCTGCAAGGTGTGAAGAACCAACTGTGGAGCCATAAATTACCGGAATATTCTGGAACCGCCACGTGGCCAATAATTACCGTGATGCCGATATTATCCTTTGTAAAATTGACATCGACATGTAACAGTCTCCGCATTAATTTAATATATTTACCAGATAAATATATTAATTAATCAGATCAATGTCGATAATAAATAATTTCCCAGCGAATTATTTATTCATTAATAAATAACTGATTATACTCGGTACAATCACTTATTTAATACTTTCTCCTTCAACCAATCAGACGCTCCGGTGACTCTCAAGGTTTCACTATAAATAGAAGACCTCATCTCATTTCTAAAGGTAATCAAAAACTTCTGTAAACACTCTGTCAGATTATTCTCTCTCAGAAAACTGACTTAAACATCTGAGCGTTTTCGGTTGAACCACCCCCCCCCCCCCCCCCCCCCCCCCCCCGGGATTCAACCTTAACCCCGTTTCATTTTCGTTATTGTGTGTAGGGATCGAGAAAGAATTTTACGAGACCGGACGATTTCTGCATCAACAACTGGTGCTTTCATTGAGAGCCGATTTGAGAAATACTTAAAGGGACTCAAAGCGTGCTCTTTAGTTTTTCCTTGAAAAAACTTAATCACCACACTTTCGACACTTACCATTCATGACATGACCAGAACACGCCGATCCACACGAGCCTCCGAGGCTGCCTCATCTGCTGCTGCGATCGCTGTCGTGAGTGAACCTCTCCCAACGATTCAAGAGGAATCACTTTCCCGTTTTCTGCACGGCCTGCGCCACACGTCAATTCACCTACCGTTCGGAAGGCCAGATTGGACACCTATGTTCAGTTTTGGAACGTTCCCCATGGCCCCTGCTACCGTGAACCCCCCACCTGCAACGGGGACAGGCACAACGCTTTTTCAACAAACAGATGGTCTGCTGGCAGGAGAAGCATCTCTAAGAGTCCCAAATCAGCTCCATGCCGACTTGGACCTAAGGAGGCACTTGGACGCCCTGCGCAACCCGCATGCTAATACCTAGGAACCAGGGGGACATGTCTCGTCACATTTGTCTGAAGGCACGCGATGTGCGCCCCGACGTGCTACTCCTCATGAGCAAGCACCTAGGGGATCACCTCCGTGACTCGGATTGACACAACAAGTTGAGCAGCTGAGCAACCAAGTTCGGGCTCAATCAGAGCTCCTACAACAGCTGTTGGGGGACATCGGGAGGTCCAGAACCTTCGAGAAAGGCAATGAACATCGCAAGACGCTAGCGGACGTCCCGAAATGCGCTGGCAAGAAACATGTCCGCTGCTAGACAATTTCCCGAGACACGTCGCTGAGCGACTCAGGGGAAGAAATCTGTACCCCCAGAGCAAGAGGACAAGATCAACCGAGGCCATCAACCCGAGAACGACTCGGAGGATGCCCCGGAGCATTATCGCGCATCGAGTACCCACGCGATAACCGACGGCAACAAGCAGTCTCACGTGCGTCACACATCCTGTCAGATGATCACAGCGAGGAAGACGAGACTTACTCGCGAGCGGGCTCGAGAGCCAAGCCCGCAGAAAGTCGAGGGAGTCGACGCGATTTGACCCGGCGCAGAAACCCCTGTCACAAAGAACCTTTGCACGCTGAGGACGTTCGAAGGATGCTAGATCGACGCCTCCAGGGAGTTCAGCGAGACGGAGACTTGGAAGATGACCTTTGGCGCCAAATTCAGACGTCATCATCTTCACAATTCGTGATGGACATTGAGGAACCCGCAACAGTTTTCAACTCCCAACTTCAATCAATACAAGGGAACCTCCGATCTGGTAAAACACATCAATTATTATCGGGGGGTCATGGTACCTCACAGGCACAACGACGCGCTCATGTGCAAAGTTTTTCAAGCTTCGCTGCAAGGTCAGGCGACGACGTGGTTCAATCATCTCCCCCCGGAGATCAATCGCTTCTTTTGAGGAATTGATCCTTGCCTTCGTGAAGGAGTATTCACAGCTCCGCACCGTCGAAGTCAAGGATGACCATCTCTTCACCATCCGAAAGAGGTCCAAAGAAACCTTGCGGCAATACATCAGGAGGTATTGCGAAGAAAAATCCCGCATTACGGGATGCAGCGATCTCGTCGCAGCCATGGCGTTCAAACAAGGCCTACCACGGGAGAGCCAGCTCTACGGAGACATCGTCACGAGCAACGCCCGAAATCTCACTAAGATGTTGTCCCTAGCAGAGCGACATGCATGCTAGGAAGACGAGAAAAACACCACACATGCCACCAACCATGTGGAAGAAGGAGGGAATCCCACAAAGGTGTTTGTGCAACCAAAGTACGACGCCCACCATAGGAACTCAGTCGGGAAGACCAACAAACGCAAGGGGAACGCTCAGTTTTCAGTACCCGTCCTGCAGTTATACAATTAAATAAAATAAAAGTCATGGTTCAAAAGATCAGTTCCTATCAAAGGCGACCAGGAAAAGGCCGACAAGTCAAAGTGGTGTGCCTATCACAATTGTTATGGACACGACATAAGCACCTGCCAGACCTTCGAAAGGTACCTACGGGACCTATTAAAGGAAGGACACTGCACAGAGTATGTCAAGAAAAAGGCAACAGAGCGTCTCGAAGACAAAGGCCCCCAGGAGCCCACACAAAAGATGATTCGCGTAGACACCATCATTGCTGAGTCCAAGTTGCAGGGAAAAACTAGGAAGCAAAGGAAGAGGAAAATCCGCGAGGCCTTCGCTGTGACCCAAGTCTCGCATGTCGCTGCAGCTCAAGGAACTGATGACCCGATCATTGGTTTCTCCGCTCAGGACAAGTTTGGGCTTGATTGGCCGCATGACGACGCCCTCTTCATCTCAAAACATCCTCAGCATTGAGGCAGTCCGGAAGATGGGACTTGACTCTTTCACGACGGGAAGAAAGGTCCCATTACGAGGCTTCAGCGGTCAACAAGCATGTCCATTGGCACGATCCAACTCAATGTCCACTCCCCCCTCCCCATTGTCTCAAAACAGAGTTTCTACGTCCTTGACGAGTACTCACCTTACAATGGCATACTGGGGAGGCCGTGGATGCACAAGATACTGGCCAACACCTCGAGCTTGTACCAAAAAATCCGATTCCCCATTCCTTGAGAAGGAGTCGGAGAAATAAAGGGAGATCAAGACATGGCGCGCAAGTGCCTCACCGAGGGGCTAAAAGAAATCAAGGTAGCGGAATTCATCCCCCAGACAGTCGAAGCCACCGGAGTCAAACCCACACCTTCAGCTCCCGCATAGTAGCCAACAGCGGGTCAAGATCCTGACATCAGTGAAGAACCTCCTTCGCCTGAAGGATGGCAACCAGAAGACGATGTCACCTTCATACGACTTGACTCGCAGTTTCCTGAGAAGTATGCACGCATCGGGGCACGCCTAAACCTCGAAGAGAAGGAAGAACTCACCTTGTTCTTACGCGAGCATAAAGATGTATTTTCATGGACGTCGTCGGACATGCCCGGGATAGACCCCACATTCGCTTGCCACATGCCACACGTCAACCCAAGCTTCAAGCCAATCAAGTAGAGAAAGCGAAACTTCTCCCCGGAGAAAGTCGCAATCATTCAGGCTGAAATCGACAAGCTACTCGAAGCTGGCTCCATTGAGGAAGTCCCGTACTCAGAATGGCTAGCCAACGTTGTACTGGTGAAAAAGAAGGAGGAAGGGCGGTGGAGAGTTTACGTCGACTACACAGACCTCAACCTGGCATGCCCAAAACATAGCTACCCCCTACCAAGGATCGATCTCCTGGTGGACTCCACAGCGGGTAACGAGCTTCTTAGCTTCCTTGACGCATACTCCGGCTACAACCATATATTCATGCATGAAGGCGACAAAGACAAAAAGACTTTCATCTTCTAAAGAGGATTTTATTGCTACAAGGTCATGCCCTTCGGCCTTAAGAACGCAGGTGCTACATATCAGCGACTTGTCAATCGCATCTTCAAGGATCTTATCGGGAAGACGATGGAGGTCTATGTCGAAGACATCATGATCAAGGGGGAGAAGCGTGGAGACCTTATCACAAACTTGAAACAAACTTTCGAGTTGCTGAGGAAATACAGGATGAAGCTTAACCCTCTAAAGTGTACCTTCGGGGTGGCTGCTGGAAAATTCCTAGGGTACCTTGTAACCTAGCGAGGAATCGAGGCAAACCCGAAGTAGATCAAAGCAATTCAGGACATGAAGTCACCATCAAGTCTGAAGGAGATACAGAGTCTCACAGGTCGCGCAGCTGCTCTAAATCGATTTTTATCCAAGGCCACGGATCGTTGTCGACCTTTCTTCCAAGCAATGAAGAGAGTATCCAAGGATAAATGGGATGAGAAGTGCGAGAAGGCCTTCTAGGATCTCAAAAGCTACTTAGCATCTCCGCCATTACTATCAAAGCCAAAGGACAACGAGGACCTGTTCCTCTACCTGGGAGTTTCTAACGTGGCCGTAAGTTCTGCGCTAATCAGGGAAGAAAACGGATTCCAACTCCCAGTATTCTACACATCAAAGGCTCTCCTCGATGCTGAAACAAGGTATCCAAAGATCTAGAAACTAATTCTGGCACTACTGGTTACCACAAAGAAGCTGAGGCCCTACTTTCAAGCTCACCGGGTGATCGTCATGACGGAGTACCCCCTACGGTCACTCCTCCATGCACTTGACGCCTCAACAAGAGTCATGAAGTGGGCAATAGAGCTGAGTCAATATGACATGCTTTATCGCCCAAGGACTGCGATAAAAGGCCAAGCCCTAGCAGACTTCATTGTGGAGTTCACGCCAGCGTCACCAGAAGAAACTCGGGGCATGGAACTTGAGAAGGACTCCCACCCGACCAAGCTTCCTCCACAACGTGAACAAACACTCAGAAAATCCTCATTGCGCTCCTCCATGATTGACCTATTTTGGAAGCTCTTTGTGGATGGATCGTTAAATCAACGAGGCACAGGAGCAGACATCGTCCTTATAACCCCCGATGGTTCGATGATGGAGCAAGCAGTCCAGTTCGGATTCAAGGCCTCCAACAACGAAGCAGAATACGAGGCGCTGATTTGCGGCCTAGGCCTTGCCAAGGAAATAGGAGTTAAGAAGATTGTCGTACATTCTGACTCTCAGTTGATCATTAACCAGTCCATCGGGGAGTACGCTGCAAGAGATGCGAGGATGGTTCAATACAACAACATGGTACAAAACCTGCTCGCTTACTTCACAGTCTTCATCTTCCACCAGCTCCCTAGAGTCAAAAATGCACAAGCCGACGCACTTGCAAATTTAGCATTGGTGCTCGACTATCGCTTCAGACGCTCGATCTCGATTGAGTATCTAGAACAGCGCAGCATTGACATGAAGGAAGTTGAAGTGAGAGAAGTTGACCTCACCCCAAGTTGGCAAGACCCTCTCGTTGACTACTTAGTGAATGTCACCTTGCCAAACGATCGATTAGAAGCTCGCAAAATTCAAATGAAGGCTGCACGATACTACATCGACAACGACCATCTTTTTCGTCGGAGCTTCACAGGGGCAAACTTACAATGTTTAAGGCACCCTGGGACATTGAAGGTCTTGGCCGAGATTCACGAGGGGCAATGTGGAAACCATTCTGGAGGAAGATCGCTCGCACAAAAGACGCTTAGCGCAGGATTCTACTGGCCAACTTTGAATCAAGATGCACTCAGATATGCCCAAGCATGTGATAAGTGCCAAAGGTACAAGCCCAACCACCTAGCACCCCCCTAGGAGTTACACTCTCTGGTCAGCCCTTGGCCATTCATGCAGTGGGGCATTGACATAGTCGGACCGCTGCCGACTACACGGACACCAAATAAGAAGTACCTGATTGTCTCCACCGATTACTTTACCAAGTGGATAGAAGCCAAAGCGTTGGCGACCATCACTCAATTGGATGTGCAAAAATTCGTCTAGAGCCAAATCATCTGTCGGTTTGGAATACCGAAGGTCATATTAACTGACAATGGAACACAATTCACTGGCGCGTCAATCAAGGAATTTTTAGAATCGTGGAAAATAAAGCATTTCACCTCAACAACATATTACCCTCAAGGTAACGGCCAAGCCGAAGCTTCAAATAAAACCATCATTGATTGCATCAAGAAGAGGCTCAAAGACAAAAAAGGACTATGGTAGGAAGAGCTAGACGGTGCACTTTGGGCCTACCGGACGACCCCGTGACGAGCGACAGACGAGTCCCCATTTATACTTGCATTTGGAACAAACACTCTCATCCCACCACACGTCGTCGTTCCGGCACCTTTCACGGAGCTTGACGATCCTACTGTCAACTCTTTGGCCTTAAGAACATCCCTTGACTTAAGCGAAGAGTTGAGAGAACAAGTCGTCAAACGCATCTGCAATTACCAGCAGTAAGTCAGAAGTTTCTACAACAAAAAGGCAAAGATTCGACAATTTCTTCCTGGCGATCTGGTCCTCAAGAAAAAATTTGCAACACCAAACTGCCCCCGGTCTCAAAAGCTCAAATCCTCCTGGGAAGGTCCTTACTGCATCCAACAAGTGGGTGGGAAAGGAAGCTACATCTTGGAGACCATGGACGGGAAACTTTTAAGCGGAGCACTGAATGCCCATCATCTTCGGAAATACTACGTCTAGGATACTGAATCAGTGACCAAATAATCATCAAAGACACAAAACATGTGGATAAAATTCGGCTCAACGCCTACTTTTCTCACATAGTATCTTCCAATAAGATTCAAGATGTTTTGTTTCAACGTCTAATGAAATTTTCTTATCGCTTACATTTTTATTTAGAAGACGCAAAACGCATTAAGCCTTCGCCATGCGAAGCACCCAAGTCTTTGTCACTCGAAGCAATCAAGCCTTTGCCATGCAAAGCACATCAAGCCTTCGCCACGCGAAGCACTCAAGTCTTCGTCATGCGAAGCACGCCAAGCCTTTGCCATGCAAAGCACATCAAGCCTTCGCCACGCGAAGCACTCAAGTCTTCGTCACTCGAAGCACTCAAGTCTTCGTCATGCGAAACACGCCAAGCCTTTTCCATGTAAAGCACATCAAGCCTTCACCACGCGAAGCACTCAAGTCTTCGTCACTCGAAGCACTCAAGTCTTCGTCATGCGAAGCACGCCAAGCCTTCGCCACGCGAAGCACTCAAGTCTTCGTCACTCGAAGCACTCAAGTCTTCGTCATGCAAAGCACATCAAGCCTTCCCCACGCGAAGCACTCAACTCTTCGCCACGCGAAGCACTCAAGTCTTTGCCACGCGAAGCAATCAAGTCTTCGCCACTCGAAGCACTCAAGTCTTCGTCATGCGAAAGGCCCAAGGCCCGCCTCGGAAAAGCATATGAAACCATCCACAATCTAGACTTGGAGGAGTCAGAAAGCTACTAAAAAAATGCTTCCAACCCCACCAAGAGGTGCAACCATTAGGCCACGGCAAACAATGGGCAAATGTTTTAATATGCGAAGTCCAATTCTGCATTTCAGCGCACGTATACGAGATGCATTCGATCATAGGTCGCTCAATTTTGCTCACCCTGACATGAGCTTGATGGCCCTAAAACACTACAGAAGTCAGCTTTCCAACGCCGTTGACCTCACTCAATTCCGAGTTGTGACGAGTTCCCAGCGAACGTTTTTGTACACGAAGGTCAACTGAAAGTGCCAGCGCATGAGTACGAGATTCATTCAGTCCTAGACTACTGAATTTTGATCACCCTGACGTGAGGTCGACGAATTTAGAATGATATGGAAGTCAGCCTTCCAACGCCGTTGGTCTCACACAATTCAGAGTTGAGACGAGTTCCCAGCGAACGTTTTTGTACGCGAAGGTCAATTGTACGTACCAGCGCACGAGCTCAAGATTCGACTGATCCTTCAAAGCTCAATTCGGATCATCTTGGAACAAACTTGGTGGCAGTAGAAATGTATGGAGCTTAACTTTCCAACCTTATCAACCTCACTCAATTCCGAGTTATGTCTAGTTCCTGGCGAGTATATCTATACGCAAAGGGCACCCTCGCGGAACAACACATGAGCCCAAGTTGCGCTTGGTTCAACAAAACTCAAATATTCAACATCTCTCAAATTTCTACATCTCAAAGCAAGCCTATAAAGGTAAAGATTCTACGATGTTTGAAGGAAAATAAAGGAAGACTTTATATTGATAATGTTGAGAAAGCTGGGTAGGAAAATCACATACTGATTGCTCAACCACTTGAACTAAAACAAAAACAAAAGAAAAGGTTGGCGAGTCACAAGTCGACTGCTCAACAACTTGTTTGATAAAACACATAAAAATGGAGAAGCGCCACTACAAGCCTAAGGCAAGTCCAAAATCACATCTTCTATACCCACTGAATGTGTAAAATGGGCCCAGTCTTCGCTCGATAGCTCAAGAATCCCATCGTAGAACGAGTCGCCAATGTCGGGAATAGGGTCATCACCAAAATGCTCTGGGAAACCCAGCGACATGGTACCTGGCACCTTAGGTGGGATCACTTCTCCATGTTGCGCTTCTTGCTCTAAGTTTGCAGCCCGTCGGGACGCATCTTCAATGTCTCCCTCCTGAATCGCGTACTTAGGGGACATGTTGTTCTAACAATCAACATACCCCTCGACATATTCACGAGCAAGGCGTGCCTCCATCTCGAACTCACGACAACCCGCCACGAACAACTTCAGCTTCAAATCCTCCACAGAATTTTCGAGCTCCTCTACATTCTGACGCGAGGCGCGGGGAGCACAAGGAGGCAAGTATGGCTCAGATTTCAAACATTCAATCTCAGCACGGGCTCACTCTACCTCAACCTCCAGGAGCCCAATCTTCTCCCGAGAGTCTTGAAGAGAGCCACGCAGCAGCTCAGATTCGTCAAGAGCGACGTCTCACTCACTCTCCGCCAACAACTTCTCAGCTTGTATGCGCCTCAATTCATTCAAACTGGCTTCTAGAAAACGCAACCCTTCTCCAAATCTTCATTTTTTCGTTGAAGTTGGGTGTGAGATTCTTGAAGTACGGTGTGCTCAGACTTGAGTTTTTTGAGTTCAGCATGGATATTGGCCCGTAGACGTAGTATACCTGCAAGCTTACGAGCCCCCGCCTTTACAATCTCGAGCTCTTTGGCGACCTTGTCATGGACTTCCGGCGCTACTCCACTCTTGTCGCATTTCGAGGGCATCTCACCTTTGCGGAAGTAACTCTGACTCCTCCATGATCAGCGCCCAGGACCTTACCGTAGGTTCCCTTCGAGGGATCTGAAGTCGGTCTCTTTGAAGAGGAACATGCAGCCGACACCCGGGCAGGGGGCACCACCCAAACTTCAGAAGGAGCGTGAACAACCTTCAGCTTCTTTGGGGACCGGACTGAACTCTTCACCGGATTTCTCTAAAGCTCGCTAGAAGACTTGCGCTTGCTCGATGATCCCACTGGGCTCGATGGACAAGACACGATCTGGGAAGTGCCGCTTGGGGGCATGGGCTGGTTGAGCACCTTCGTTGGAGAGGCGCCCAACTCGTCTTGACTCGTGCGCACTGACTGGACTCCTTGCTTCCTATGCCTCGGTGCAATAAACCAGCTTCTGATCAAGTCCGCGGGAGGACGCCCACCAGCCATGCATCTACGAGGAATAAGTAACCAGCTCATCTCATGAAATTGCAGAGGAACCATGAGAACTCTGTCAACCTTCTTGGTGTCGGCATGGAATTTGGTGATGGTGTACAAGTCAGACGGCCCACGGTAACGCGAAGCAATATTCAGACCATTGACGCAGTTACTATCCCATTAGCCACCAACTTCAATGCACGAAGTTCGATACAATTCGTCATCAAATAACGTGCCCACGAAAAGCTCAACCTTTGGGACCACATGTGGACTCCGCGTGCCGGGAATTGGGTTGTGCTCCACCGAGTAGCAATGCCAGAACTCATCCTCAGTAAGCTCCAAGTTGAAGAGCTCATTCAGCTTCTCAAAGCACATGATGTGGCGGTAAGCGTCGACGTGCAGCTGGGAAGGGCAACACCCCATCTGGCAGATGATATTGGTGAATAGCTTCGAAAACGGAAACTTGAAACCCCAGTTGATGATCAGAGGGTGAAATTGGATCCACCAGAGAAGCTTCGCGTTCTTGCTTCTGGAAACAGCTCCCCTCGGGGCCTTCGTAACTCCACACGCGTCGCCAAGCGCAACAACCACGCCTTCAGGGAAAGCGTCTTCATGGAGACTTTTCCACTTCTCAAACTCATCAAGGTCGAGTAGCTCGATCTGCTCCCCGGCGAATGGATGCCCGCTACGTGAGCCTCCTCGTTCCCACAAGTGCAGCTTCACCGACTTCACTTCTTGCTTTCCGCTTGACATCCCTGAGATCACTGTGATCGAGAACTTCGAACTTCCGGAACGTCCAAAAGGAGCACAGCTAAAAGGGAACAAAGTTAGTCAGTTTCAAAAAATATAAATATGCACGCATATACATATCTATTACCTATAACAAAAAAGGTAAATATATACTTTATATTTTAGTATATATTTACTTACATATAAAAACACATACAAAAAAGGTAAATATATACTTTATATTTTAGTATATATTTACTTACATATAAAAACATATACAAAAAAGGTAAATATATACTTTATATTTTAGTATATATTTACTTACATAAACGTACAAAAATTAAAAAGGTAGGTATGTATTTTATTAATTAATACATACTTACTTACATATTTTATACAAAAGGAAAAAAGTTGCAAAAAGAAAAGAAAAAAAAAACAGCTGAAAACAGAGGCTGTCTCCGTTCAGCCATAGCAAGGAGCCGACAGCTCCTGTTGCTGTCGCCGAGTGGGACCCGCCCCAGACGCGCCGCACCAGCTCCACTCCTGCCGCACCGCCCGCGCCCATCTTCAGCCAGTCGTAACCTGCGCACGAGCCCACCGATCTTGCTGTAGAATGAATGCCCAGCGCATGCATGAATAAATGGGGTTGTTGACAAGCCCTGTGCAGCGGGACTCGCCTGAAGCTCTCTGCCGCACTTTTCTGAATTTTTTTTCCCCTCAGCACGCACATGGGGGGGCTTGAGGAGCCTTTTTCTCCTTCTCACCATTTGAGCGGACGAATCTATCCAAAAATAAATAAAATTAAACTGAAGGGGGCAAAGACAACAAAAAGAGAATTTACCTTGAAAGCTGCAGACTGAATTCACCCTCAACCACAATTCAGACACCAGTTTGTCTTCACCAATAATAAGCTTAGGGTTTAAATTTCTTCGTTTAAAATAAGAGCTCCAGGCCCTTGTTTAAATAAAGAAAATTAAACAAACCCTAGTGGTTAATTGGGCTCGCAAAACCAATTCAAGACGGGATTACAAGCCCAGAGAATTTCTTTTTGGGACAAAACCAAAGTCAATCTCCAGCTACATCCAGGAAAGAGGAGTCATACTCCTATACAAAATATTAAGACGTGATTTACTGGAACCACAAGGAGACTACATCCCTTAGGATTCCTCGAATTCCTAAGCGAAGTGGGGGCATTTGTGGAGTCATAAATTATCGGAATATTCTGGAGCCGCCACGTGACCAACAATTACCGTGATGCCGATATTACCCTTGGTAAAATTGAAATCGACATGTAACGGTCTCCGCATTAATTTAATATATTTACCAGCTAAATATATTAATTAATCAGATCAATGTCGATAATAAATAACTTACCAGCGAATTATTTATTCATTAATAAATAAGTGATTACACTCGGTACAATCATTTATTTAGTACTTTCTCCTTCAACCAATTAGACGCTTTGGTGACTCTCAAGGCTTCACTATAAATAGAAGACCTCATCTCATTTCTAAAGGTAATAAAAAACTTCTACAAACACTCTGTCATATTATTCTCTCTCAGAAAACTGACTTAAGTATCAGAGCGTTTTCGGTTGAACCACCCCCCGAGATTCAACCTTAACCCCGTTTGATTTTCGTTATTGTGTGTAGGGATCGAGAATGAATTTTACGAGACCGGACGATTTTTGCATCAACACCAACCTAGAGTGCAACTATAACCAGAGTACACCAACTAAAAAGACGGATGAATCAGTCTCAAGTTTAAGTTATTTCTTTGTGAGATAAAGTCATCACACCTCGTTAATAGAAAACTAGATCGCTGGCCCTAAACTCAACTGACATGATTATATGCAAATCATAAATAAAACGTATTCAATTTGTTTGATTTTAGTGCTTCTAAATATTCAGAAATTAGAATGAAAATAAAGATCAACAAGTTTCTAAAAATGTTTACTTCTCATACCTTGTTGGAAATTGGACCTTGTGCAAGATAAGGTGTTTTGTTTCGTAAATGGTGGAATCCATAAGCAACTTGGGCGTCCATTCCTGTATGATCAAATGACATAAAGAGGTTCATGTTAATTATAATTCCTCATAAAAGGACAACTCCAGTATTGTCATTTTTAAATCATCCTTCTCCTATGTGAGTATCTATACGAGTATCTACATAATTTTTTCAAGGTAAACAGTAGAGATACAGGGCACATCTTGACACGTGACTCAATTCACCCTAAATATCACTCTCATAACCTCCGCCTCCACGGCTGTAACCACCTTCGCTTCCGCGG
This sequence comes from Prinsepia uniflora, assembly GCA_032719365.1. Taxonomy (NCBI): domain Eukaryota; kingdom Viridiplantae; phylum Streptophyta; class Magnoliopsida; order Rosales; family Rosaceae; genus Prinsepia; species Prinsepia uniflora. Next base: position 71,379,048 of record CM064866.1, on the reverse strand, counting down.
GACTGAGCCTCGCTCACAATGATGTTGTGGCCATTCATGCCTTCAATCGCTTCCCTCATAGCCTTCTCATTGCTGAAGGTGACGAAGCCGAAGCCTTTGGACCTTCTGGTCCCACGGTCTTCGATTCGATGATACGTTACAATTTACTAAATATTTAATAAATTGGAAAGTTATCGGGGAGGACCATTACCTATTGTCAATCGACAAAAAGCATTTGTGCCTCCCATGGCCTGCTTAAGGTTGTTCCCATGCTTAATTGTAATAGTCAAACAACCTGGTAAGCAATGCAACAGGCTATCTGCTCTCTCATGAAAACTTGGCTCACAGGTTTTCATAATCATTTGTAAGATGGGAATGGCTTCGGCAGCAGTCGCACGGTGAGACTTTGAAATATCTATTGCTATCGTTGACCAAGAATGTCTCCACAAGCAAAGGGTGTCTCAACATCCTGATGTGCCTCACTACCGGATTTAAGAGCTCCAATCATATTGGGAATGCAGAGAGTGACTGCCTCAGAAATATGGAGCTTAGGAAAGTTGACGAATATCATATGCAAGGCTCTCAAGACCTCTTCATTAATAGTTTTTGTGGACCACAACTCTCTCTCTAACGCATCTGTAAGACAAGCAGCCGTTGGATCCAACAAAACATCAGAACACCCATAAAAACCACCCCTCACAAAATTTAAAGAACAAATATAAAGTCACACTATCAAATTATAAATTAAATCCTTAGCTCAACTATCATCTTCTTTCTCATGCTCGTTTAAAAAGAGCAATCAACTTTAAAGACTTCAAACAAAAATAGAAATCAATTTTGTGAATTGAGGAAGCATGAGAACAATAAGCTAACAGGTTATATCATCAATAAGTCAAGCTCAAACAGCTAGTTGATTCTTTACTAGTTAACTAGGAATCAAATAAGCCTCGATTACATATAAATTAAATTTAGCCAGATCAAGGTACCACCAGATTCACCTTCATCATCAAATCTTTCCAAACACTTGCATCCTACATTCCAAATGTCAACTCCAATTTCTAGAGAAAAAATCTAAATAATTTACCACCAGAGAAGCCCATTGTTGGCCCATTGTTGTTGGATTTCAGAGATGAGGATCGTCCTAGCAAGGTAATCATTTGCTTCCTTTTCTTCGTACTGCAATCCTCAGATATCACTTGATGAATTACTTGTCTGCTTCATAGGGAAGGTCGAAGACCACTGCAAATGCTTCAGGTATCACTCCCTTATTCACTGATCTCTTAGCTGCAAGTAGAGACTAGTTCTAATGGTTTTAGGATAGGTTTGTGTTGTATGATGATATTGAAACAGAGGGCTAAATTGAAATGATCTTGATGTAAGAAATTATGATTTCAAACGATGCATATGAACTATTTGATAAAATGCACCATAAAACTTTCTCTAATTTTCTCTAGTAGTTATGACTATTGAATTCTTCCTTATGAGATTGTTTCTTACAAGTTTTGTGATTCATAGCTGATTGGAATTGCACACACACACACACACACACACACACACACACACACATGGAATTTTCCAGCTCACTCACTCATCTCACACACCTCACAAAACGGTTACACAGATTTCATAACACTATGATGTCATCACTATCAAATTACAGCTTGCCACCTGTCTACTTTATTCTAGAAGGTCACACACACACACACACACACACACACACACACACACACACACACACACACACACACACACACACACACACACTTAAGGAGAGGAAACTGTCACTCTCACTCTATCTTTCCTCTTACTTCTGCACCAAGAAACCGTTAGGGAAGCATGAGAAATAATCTTCTGGTGTTAGTGTGCAGTATATGCACCAATACTTCCTTCTAGACTGCTCACTGGTATAACACCAAGCAGTTCTCTTAGATAGTTGAACCTCACCTTAGGTAGAGCTTTTGTAAAAATTCCAGCAACTTGATCTTCTGATCTGTAGTAGATTAGGTATACTTCTCCAGATTGTATTGCCTCTTTGATGAAGTGAAACCTCCTTCTTATGTGTTTTGTCTTTTGATGAAACACATGATTCTTTTTCATTGAAATTTCAGAGGTATTGTCACAAAATAGGGTAGTAGGTCCTATTTGTTCCTCCCCAAAATCTTCTAGCACAAACCTGAGCCATTTTGCTTGAGTTGTAGCTTCTGAGGCAACATATTCAGCCTCTGCAGTAGATAAAGAAACACTGTGTTACTTTACCGATGCCCAAGAGAAAACCCCTCATCCTAATGAGAAAGCATAGCCTGACGTGCTTCTCATGTCATCCATACTTCCACTCTAGTCAGAGTCACAATACCCTATTAGAGTTGCCTGTTGTCCTTTAGTGTATTCAATTCCATAATCCACTATCCCTTGGATATATCGTAGGACTCTCTTAGTTGTTCAAAGATGTTTCTTGGATGGACAGTGCATAACTGGACATCAAGCTTGCAGAGAACATAATATCAGGTCTAGTAGCTGTTAGGTAAAGAAGACTACCTAAAATCTACCTATAAAGTCCCTCATATGCTTCTTCTGATCCATCTGTCCTGCATAGTCAGTCATTTGTAGCCAATGACACACTAACATGTTTGCAACCCTTCAAACCAAATTTCTCAAGAGAGTTAATGCATACTTCTTATGATGAATGAAGATGCTTCTAGTAGATTGAACTTTTCCCATTCCTAGGAACTGGTGCAAAAGTCCCAAATCTGTCATCTCATACTTTGACACCATTTCTTCCTTGAATTCTGAGATCATTGCTTCCCTATCTCTTGTGTATACTATGTCATCCACATAGATAGACATAATAGGAGTCTCTTTCTTGCTGTTTGTCTTCAAATACAGTGTAGGCTCACTTGGACTTCTTTGAAAACCACACTTGCCTAGGTAGGCATCAATCTCTCCATACCAAGCTCTTGGAGCTTGCTTTAAACCATACAGAGCCTTCCTTGTCTATACACTTTGTCCTCTTTATTTCTAACTTCATAACCTTCTGGTTGCTCCACACAGACCTCTTCTTCCAACACACCATTCAGGGATGCTAACTTAACATCAAACTGGTATAATTTCTAGCTTCTTTGAGCTACTAGGGCAATCAGAACCCTTATTGTGTCAAGTCTTGCCACAGGGGCAAATGTCTCATTGAAGTCTATCCCAGGCTTCTATGAATACCCTTTGGCAACCAGCCTTGCTTTTTGTTTCTAAACTTAACCATTTAGGTTCAGTTTTTTTTCTTGTACACCCATTTCACTCCAATCACCTTCTTATCCGATGGTCTGCCTACAAGTTCCCAAGTAGAGTTTTTCTCAATCATTTCCAGTTCTGCCTACATTGCCTTCTACCATACTTTATCCTGAGCAGCTTCTTGGTAGTTTTCTGGTTATACAATGCACATGTTGTATCTTGCATAGATCTCATTTTTACTGGAGTTGAATTAGAATCAAAAGCATTTGTGTTGCTTGAACCATATTCATACCCAGGACTAGTTCCCTGGTTTGATATAGGAGAAGCACTCAATGAACTCTGATCTTCAGTTGTGACTGGATCAACTTCACGGTCAAACAGAACAACAACTTCTCATTCTTTTCCTTCCTCCTAGTTCCAAATCCATTTCTCATTAAACAACACACTTCTAGAGAGTACAATCTTCTTAGACTTGAGATTGTAAACCCTGTATCCTTTCTCCATACTTCCATATCCCATGAACACTCCCTTAACTCCTGCTTCATCAAGCTTCTGTCTAAGCTGATTTGGCACATGAATGTAGCACAGTGCACCAAATACTCTCAAGTGTTTCACACCTGGCCTTCTTCCACTGTATTGTTTAAAAATAGTCTTTCCCTGAACAGAATTGGTTGGACATCTGTTTAGTAGATAGGTGGCAATACTCACTGTATCACCCCAGAACCTATATGGTATCCCTTTCTCAAGTAACATAAACTCTGCCATTTCCACAATGGTTTTGTTCTTCCTCTCAGCAACACCATTCTGCTGAGGGGAATAGGAAATAGTTAACTGTCTTTCAATTCCACATTCTTCACAGTAGGTTTGAAACTCATTTGAGGTATATTCCCCACCCCTGTCACTTTTTAATTTCTTCATCTTGTAACCTGTCTGTAGTTCTACCATTGATTTGAACTTCATGAACATATTTAGTGTCCTAGATTTATGTCTCAGAAAGTATAACCAGTACATTCTTGAGTAGTCATCAATGAATGTGATGAAATACCTATTTCCACTCACTGTCTCAGTCTGCATTGGACCACAGATGTATGAGTGAATCAGTTCAAGTGGTGAGGAAGCTCTCCATGATTTCTCTGTGTCAAAGGATTCCACATGTTTTTTTTTCCAACAACACAACCCCCACAAACTTCTAATTCAGTAGTTAGGTTAGGCAAGCCCACCACCATTTCCTTTTTCTGCAACACTTTGAGACTTGTGAAGTTCAAGTGCCCAAATCTTCTATGCCATAACTCTGCATCTCCTTCTACTGTTGCTTTCTTGCCACTGAAGTTACTAAATCAAGTGTCAAGGGAAAATACTTGTTCCCTGTCATTTTGATGTTAGCATTCTTGTGTGTCATATCAAGATTATCATAGATATCCACTGCCATATTCCCAAATACTAGTGAATACTTGTGCTCAACCATTTGACCCACACTCAACAGGTTTTCATCAAGCCCTGGTACCAGCATCACATCTCTGATGTGTTTCCTTCCATTTCTGGTTTGGAAAACCAAAGTTCCCTTCCCAATAGCTTGCACTAGATCACCAGTTCCCATCTTCACTCTCACTTTCAAATCCTTGTCAATATCCACCAACAAGGACTCATGCCCTGTCATGTGATTTCTGCAGGCACTATCCACATACCATACTTCTGAATTTTTTTCAACAGAAGTAGCATTACAGGTAAAGAACATATTCCCTTCTTCTTCTTCAATATGTTTGGCAATGTTAACTGCTTGTTCACTGCCACAGATCTTAGAGATATGTCCAAAATTGTTACATTTGAAACATTTTTTTCCCTTCAAACCAGCACTTTCCATAATGCAGCTTCCCACACGTCTTGCACTTGTCACCACTAGTACTTCCTTCACTCTTGAATTAATAGAGGTTCTCTCGGAGGTTTTCTCAAACTTAACTCCATGAGACCTGTTATTCCAAGTTTTTTTTCCTTTGTAAGGCTTGTTAGGCTTGTAGTGACCATGCTGGGACTGATTTATGTGCTGACTTGAAAATGCCTTCTCCACTGATTCAGAGTGCATTTCTAGCCTCTGATCAAAGGCTCAAATAGACGCAACTATTGAATGAGAGCTTATATTATCTATGTCCTTAGTCTCTTCTAGAATAGAAACTATTGCATCATAGGATTTAGTTAGACTAATCAAGATTTTCTGAGCCAATCTCTGCTCATAAACATCTTCCCCATAGGTTTTCATTAGATTAACCACTCCAAACAGTCTAGAAAAGTAGGAGGACAATCTCTCATCATCTCTCATTCTAGTGTATTCAAACTCTTTTCTAAGGGATTGAAGTTTGACTGATCTTACCTTAGAGTATCCACGGTATTCTTTTTTTAACAGGGCCTAGACATCACTAGCCCTTTCTTCATTTGAAATCTTAATGAAGATATCTTATGTTACTGCATTTTGCAGTAAGCCAAGTGCTCGTGCATCTTTGATCTGATTAGCTCTTGTTTGTGGAGTCTATCTCTTCCTCATCTTCATCAAGCTCAGGTTCAGGTACACCTTGCTCAATGATTTTCCATAGATCATGTCCTCTGAGTATTGTCTTCATTTTAATGCTCCAGAAATCGTAGTTGTCCCCTATGAATACATGTACATGAATCTCAGCACCTCCTGATGCTCCTGCCATGTTGATCAGGTCTATCACAGAAAAGTTATGTTGTGTTCTTCTTCTTCACAATTAGACGCCAGGTTACTAGATCAGTAACTCAAGCTATGATACCATGTTGGATTTCAGAGATGAGGATTGTTCAAGCAAAGTAATCATTTGCTTCCTTTTCTTCTTACTGCAATCATCCTCAGATATCACTTGATGAATTGCTTCTTGTCTGCTTCACAGGGAAGGTCGAAGACCACTGCAAATGCTTCAGGTATCACTCCCTTACTCACTGATCTTTTAGCTGCAAGTAGAGACATGATTTTAGGATAGGTTTGTGTTGTATGATGATACTGAAACAGAGGGCTAAATTGAAATGATCTTGCTGTAAGAAATTATGATTTCAAACGATGCATATGAACTGTTTGATAAAATGCACCATAGGACTTTCTCTAATTTTCTCTAGTAGCTATGACTACTGAATTCTTCCTTATGAGATTGTTGCTTACAAGTTTTGTGATTCATAGCTGATTGGAATTACACACACACACACACACACACACACACACACACACACACACACACACACACACACACACACACACACACCACATTTTCCAGCTCACTCACTCATCTCACACACCTCACAAAACAGTTATACACAGATTTCATGACACTATGATGTCATCACTATCAAATTACAACTTGCCACATGTCTACTTTATTCTAAAAGGTCTAACACACACACTTAAGGAGAGGAAATTGTCACTATCACTCTATCTTTCCTCTTACTTCTGCACCAAGAAATCATTAGGGAAGCATGAGAAATAATATGTTGGTGCTAGTGTGCAGTCTATGCACCAACAATTGTTAACAGTTATCTTAAAACAAACACTGGTAATGCCATGAACATGAAATATGGAAAATCATAAAAATGTATAAGAAACGTACATGAGATCTTTCCGTAAGGGGAAAGTCCCTTTACAACTGTTGAAGCAAAAAAATTACAAAAAACTAAAATACAAAAAAACAAGGATAAAATCAAAACTCCTAATTAGTAGGAGATGATAGCAAGGTAACTCAGTTATGACTCACGAAGGAGTCTGAATGAAGATGTCTATTGGGTAAAATGAAATCTCTACTAAAATCCATCTCTTAGAACATGCCTATAATTCAGGAAATGAGAAGTGTTTGAAAAGGATCAAATATTAGCTGATAAGGGAGTACGTACTGCATCTATATTTCAAACCCCCAATTGAAGCCTATATAAAGGCAGACCAGTTGGTAGTAGCTTGGACGTGAGAAGGAAAAGCTAGTCACATAATCTGGGAAGCATCTCTAGCCAGGCAGAAGGTAAGATTCTGCAAATTCTTGTTTCCTCTCAATATAGGCCTCACTGCTGCATGGTGTGAACCAAATCCTAGGTTGCTTATTCTTTAATGGCCGGCCTCATTATCAAGTTATCAAGCTGTGAAAAAATTGATGCGCAGTCTTCCAAAGCCACGTCATGGCAGTGCCCCAAGAAAAGTCATGCAGCTCCCAATATCTCTACAATTAAAATAAAGAGCATAAAAATGACAATAGAACCTGTACCTTTTGAGGGTATGTTTTGGTTTGTTGCTCAATGAAATTGTGAGGTCTCTTCCAAGGGGGAACTGCACGCAAATAAGTCAAGAATAAATCAGTAAAAGCACGAGGAGTCAATTACTAGTTTACTAGAAAAAAACAATGGGAAGGCATACTCCATTTGGCAGCAACAAAGGACAAAAGGTTTCAATTGATCTTGATGCCACCTGCAAGCATGAGAAGAAAATGGTTAGTAAAAAATTGGAAGAGATGTTTAATTAGGATGGTAAGGAATTATTGGCAAGTTTCCAAAGTCAACTTCATCTTCTCTGATTATTGAGAAGAGTCCAAGCCAGGTGGCCTTGCAAAAATGAATAAAATATGAAGCTTACCTTTTGTTTTGCTAGAAAATGGGGGAAGGTGTTTGTATCTTCCCCACTACCTCACACCACATACAAAAACAAAGATGTAGAATATGTATCTATCAACATCATTAAAAAGGTGACTTTTACTCACTCTGTGTTCTACTTCAATGAAGGAAAAAAAAGAACTCAAGCTCCGACATCGAGGGATACAAGCTTTCACTTCTCTAGTTCTTGTGCGAAGAAAACAAAGGAAGACTTGTATCAGTTCATAGTATGAGGGAAATAATGAACTATGCCGATTTGATTCTCGCAAGAGATACATAGGCAATCTAAAATTTTAGATGCAACCGCATTTCACAAATCGAATCCCTGGTTTCTCTAACCAAATTCACTCAAACAGTCATACACTAAACCAAACACATTTTCCATATTTTCTTTAATGAGTCATTCATTCATTGGAAAGTTTCAGAACTACTCCGATTTGATCTCGCTAAGGTTACGCAGGCAATCTAGATTAATCTAGATGCAACCGCCCCCCTTAAATAAATGCGTACTTCTTTGAAGTGAATTCTATTTTCAAAATAGCTAAACACATATTTTAATGGGTCATTCACTGTAACACCCCGGAAATTCGGAAAATGTAAACTTGTAAAATAATGAATAAAATGACGTTTTTACCCCTGTGGTTAGTGTGGTCAATTTGTTGAATTTTTGATTGGTAGGTCGAACGGACGATGACCGATGACCGTGACGTAGTTCGGGATGTCACGAGTCCATAGACAGGTGGCACGTCCAATTCTGACGTTCAGGGAAAAAGTTATGATGTTCGGAAGTTCAGGGGCATTTTCGTAATTTGGACGATTAAGGGAAAAATGTTGACTTTTTGTTTGACAATTGATTTCCACACGACTCGAGGACCGTTAGGTTAGTCTCGATGGCCCGAGTACAACGACAGACGGCACGCATCAAACGGACATCGAATGACCAAGTTACGGGTCACTGAAGTCAGAGGGAATTTTGGTAATTTGCCAACTGAGGGCATTTTGGTCATTTTACCAGCTGGGTACTGTTCACCACTGTGGGAAACAACCTGCACGGCCATGCCGTGGGTGTTTGAGCGTACAATTGTTTATGGTGTTAGTGGATGGCCAGAATGAGTAGTTTATGTGGATTGAGGCAGTGGGAACATGTTTGAAGGGACTGAAGCATTGGGCAGGCACGGGCTTGGTTTTAAAATTGGTCATGGCTGCCGTTTGCGGGAAACAAACTTCACAGGGACCTCTGATGGATTCCCACGGGGTGTTGGCCATTCTGATCGATTAACCGAGTAGGGGAGTAAGAGAGGATTCATTTTGCATCAGTTGAGAGGGCTGAGAGTGAGAGGAACTGACGGGGAGGAGAAAAACCAGTTTGGAGGGAAATTCGAAGGTTGAATTGTGAGGAGAGTTGAACCAAACTGAGAGTGAGAGTAGGCTTCTGGGTTCACTACGAACTCAACCACGAAGGAATTGAAGGAGATTGAACACTGGTTGGCCGGGAACCTGAGTTCCAGTTTCAGAGGATTTTCAGTGCTTGGGACGATCACTTCCAGGTTAGTATCTGGTCAATTGATTGGATGTTTTGGTTCGTCTAGGTCCCCTTAAGCTACTGGTGAAGTTAATTTGAAAATGGGGCTAGGTTGGGTGAGTTACAGACGTCGACCCGTTCGACTGTTCGAGTATGGGTTGATTGATTTAGTGCTTGTCGAGGGAAATCATTGATACATAACTAAAATTAAATGTTTATAGAAGATGTTAGGATCAAATCGAAGAGGAATTGGTTGAGTATTGAAGGGTAATTGGCCGGGTCGACTCGCGGGTAACAGACCCGTTTAGCAGGCCAGTCGGGTGAGGGAGATGACACTGTTGCTACAGTGCTAGGCGCGTGGCCTTCACGCGCAGCCACTTTGGGCGGCGCGTGTGACGTCATTCCCGATCACGGTCAACATGAGATTTAATCCTTTCAGTCTAATTAACATTTTATCTTTAGAGTTCGAGTTGATCGGTTGTCGTTCGGGATAGTTTTGAGGGTTCGGAAGATTAGGTTCTTAAGTTTAATTACGTCAAAAAATCCGGAAAAATTAGGAAAAATCATACGAGTTATTTGGGGATATTTGTAACCCTCCTTGTACGTTTTTACAGGCCCGGACATTTCCGAAGCTACCGAGGAGCGCACGGGGCGCGATTGACGCGTCCGAAAACCGTGAGTGGACTTTTGATTTCTAAACCGAGCATGCATGACTATTTTTACTCATCTATCTTATGTTTTGATATATGATTTTATGATGATGCTATGATATTTCGGTTTTACGTAATTTCACATTTTTCGAGGTGATTATCGCACTTTACGTATTTCGAGGTTACGATTTTCTCCTATGCATGAATGATGTTTTGATGAAGTATTTGGATATGATTCTGCATGTTACGTTTTAATGATGATTTGATTATATTTGTGAAGTAATTTCGGAAATTTCATGTGAAATCCGGACGTAAGTCCTATTATGACGATTTGTGATTATAGAATGATTTCTGGTAAACGGATCACGAAGGATCCTGGTTTATTGTGCTTTATAAAATGGTTTTGGGTTTAAAGACCCGGTATGATTGTTGGATCTAGTTTTGGGTTTAAAGACCCGGTTAATTGATGACAGGGGCGGACCCGAAAATTGGGTTTAAAGACCTGGATTGAGTGTAAAGACTCGTGAGTTTAAAGACTCGGTTATTGTGATACCCCCGAGGCCTATTGATTATGTTTTGAGTTTAAAGACTCGTTGATATCCCGAGAAGGCCTGATATTGAGTTTAAAGACTCGGATGGATCCAACGGCTTGATTGTGATTACTTAATCAGTTTTACTTGGTTTGGTTGATTGGAAATTCGAAAATGACGATTTCTGGATTTTGTTAATATTATATTATTTTACATGAGTTATGTCGGTTTTCTGTAACGTTTTTCATGTGTTTCGGAAAAAGGGATTTCAAATGTTTAGTATGCGGTTTTCGAATTTCTGATTATGCATGCGTGTTATAAAACTGGAGGGCGAACCCCGATTTCGTTAAACTATTTTCTGTAAACTTTTGTTTTGGTCCACTCACACTTTGTTGTTTTAATTACCTTCCAGGTCGTGGTAGCAGGTTCGGGGGCTAGCGCCGAGGCAGAGGCAGAGGCATAAAGTTTTCCGTTGCGGAGTAGTTAGTTCACAGAGTAGGATTTTTTCTTTAGCTTGTTTTGTAATTTTATGGCTCTGTGAAACTATGGACTTGAAGTCCAGTTGGTTGTATTATTTAATCACCCTGGTTTGACAGTGGGTGTGATGTAATTTTATTTGGTTTTCCGGTCTTTTGTGTTCGATTGTCAGACGGGAGCAGGATGCTTCTCGATTATCGAGGCGATAATTGGGGTGGGTCCTGTCATTCACTCATTAAAAATCATGTGAAATATATCAGTTTGATTCCCACATAGTGATACCTAGGAAATCTGGATACTCTAGATGCAACCACAATCTCCAAATTGAATCCCTAGTTTATCAAACCAAATTCACCCAATTTTCCATTCATCCACTAAATCGAAAACATCCTACCACCTTTTAATGGGTCATTCACTCATTAAAAATCTTTCGAACTACGTCGGTTTAATCCTGCTAAGGGTACGTAGGCAATCTAAATTAATCTAGATGCAACCACAACTATTTTTGAATAACTAGTTCTTTCCAACTAAATTATCCCAAACACATTTCCAAAAACATTTTTCATTGTTAATGAGTCATTCACTCATTTAAAATTCCAGAACTACGAGTGGCTTGATTCCGAAAATGGATACGTAGGCAATCTAAGGCTCGACTTAAGTGCAGCTGCAAAAACAAATAAACACCATCTCTTTACTATGTTTCTATATTTTGGAATCAAAGGGTTCTCATTTTGAATAAAGGGTTGTAATTAAGAGACACACTTGTCTTGAATGGGTCAAACTAAAAATAAATAATAAAACTCCATTGCTCAAATAGCAGTGGTGAAATTATGTTGACGAACAAATTTTTCCTCAACATGGTTTTTGGCACGCCCAGTGGGACCCATTCTCCCCTTCATCCCCAAAATATTGAAACTAATCATTTTTGCTATATGTTAGCTTTCAGAAGAAAACAAATGGAACCACAAGTTACAATCCATTTTAACAAGCTCCTCTTTGTTGATGCAAATGTACAGTATCCAAGAAAAGTTGGCTACTGTACCTCATTCACCATTGAGATGGTACCTGTCTCAAACAACATGCAGAAACATTGTTCTGGAGCTAACTCAAACAAGGCCCAAACAAAGATCACGAAGATCAATCTAGACAAAGCTGCAAAGGTTGTCCCAAGGGTAGCCGTGGAGGCAAAATCAATAACAACTATGCCCAACAAGGCAATAGCTCACCAAGCATCAAAAACCCCTACACAACTAGCAGTTGAGGCCCGTTCGATCACTGAAATAATGATAGGATCAATCCCAATCGTGGCAACCATGAAAGAGACATTAGCCACCACTTCCAAAAAGGAAAATGTAGTTGCAACAAGGACCATAAATCAAACACTTAACTCTTTACAACATAATTGACATGGCTCGGGGACAAAGGGACATCCAACTAGGGCAAGTTCTCATAAATCAAACACTTAACTCTTTTGAAAGGGATATCCAAATACTCTTTACAAAATGTAGTTTCCTAGATGGCTTCTTTGCTCCATTTGATGCCTAGGGTTTTCTTGGGTTTGATCGCCATCGACTCGTCTTCTCTTGTGTAGATTGGTGGAGCTTGAGCTAACTTGGGGCGTCTGAGAACTTGCCCTAGTTGCATGTCCCTTTGTCCCCGAGCCATGTCAAGTTTGTTGCAAGGACTTGAGTGTTTGATCTATGGTCCCTTTTGCAACTACATTTTCCTTTGTGGAAGTGGTGGTTGATGTCTCTTTCGTGGTTGACATGATTGGGATTGATCCTATCATTACTTCAGTGATCGAACGGGCCTCAACTGCTAGTTGCGTAGGGTTTTTTTTATGCTTGGTGAGCTATTGCCTTGTTGGGCATAGTTGTTATTGATTTTTCCTCCACAACTACCCTTGGGACAACCTCTGCAGCTTTGTCTGGATTGATCTTCGTGATCTTTGTCTGGGCCTTGTTTGAGTTAGCTCCAGAATAATGCTTCTGCATGTTGTTTGAGACAAGTGCCATCTCAATGGTGAATGAGGCACAATAGCCAACTTGTCTTGGATACTGCACATTTGCGTCAGCAATGAGGAGCTTGTGCAAATGGATTGTAACTTGTGGTGCCATTTGCTTTCTCCTGAAAGAGAACATATAGCAAAAATGATTAGCTTTGATATTTCAGGGATGAAAGGGAGAATGGATCCCACCGGACGTGCCAAAAACTATGTTAAGGAAAAGTTTGTTCGTCAACATAATTTCACCACCGCTACTTGAGCAATGAGGTTTTATTATTTATTTTAAGTTCGACCCATTCAAGACAAATGTGTCTCTTAATTACAACTCTTTATTCAAAATGAGAACCCTTTGATTCCAAAATACAGAAACATAGCAAAGAGATGGTGTTTATTTGTTTTTGCAGTTGCACCTTAGTCGAGCCTTAGATTTCCTACGTATCCATTGTCGGAATTGAGCCACTTGTAGTTCTGAAATTTCTAATAAGTGAATGACTCGTTAAAAATAATAATTGTATTTGGAAAATGTGTTTGGGAGAATTTAGTTGGCAAGAACCAGTGATTCAAAAATAGTTGTGTTTGCATCTATATCTTTCGAAAGATATCTCCAATATAAGCACCGGTTATATCTTTACTATTGTGAACACAACAATATCTTGGAGGTCTAAGAAATAGATCCTTATTGCTACGTCTTCGAATCATGCGAAGATTCTAACTCTTCACGAAGCAACTTGTGAATGTCTATGACTAAGAGCCATTACGGGGCATATTCGAAGTACTTGTGGATTGCATTCCACCAATAATGAACTGAAGATTATCCACTAGGATAATGCTACCTCCATCGGGCAGATGAGGATCAGTTTCATTATAGGAGACAACAACAAGCCATCATCCAATGCAACTTTCCAGAAGCATGTTCATGGTATTATCAGTTTAGTTGTTTGTTATTATATAATTTTTCTGCAATTAAATAAATGGTTATCTAATCTGTTGTCTTACACTTTTGTGATGCTAGACTTACAAGTCGATTATAATATTGAATAGTTTTTCCTGATTGCTAATATACAATTTAGAATCTATAGGATTTAGATAGTGTGTTAATATTCAATATAGCTATATATATATATACATATTGGAACAAAACTATATACATATATTTTGATTCAGGGACCTCCCTTTCAATTCTTTATCGGGTAGTAAATTGACTTCATAGTTCATACAACTAAATGATCAGTTTAAGTGTCAACTAAGTTCTGAAATTGTTTTATTCATCGAATTTCAAGGTTTGAAGTTCCAAACTTTGGATCTACTGTTATTTATACACACTTATTTTTGCTTTACATGTTACTAACTGTGCGTGGTTTGAGGATGGATATATTAGTTTTGTTTTTTTTTTTTATTAAATTACTACCTTATAGCTATGGGTTTCTAAAGCCCTACAATTTGTTACGGCAATTAGTATGTTTGAACAAAATTGGGTTATGGGTTTTGTTTCTCTAAGCAGAAGTTAAATTTTAGTGATTAAGAATGTAAGTTTTTATTTTTGCTATAATGTGTTCGGTTGATTGACATAAAGAAGTTTTAATCGATGCCTAATTTTAATGTGTCTAGTTCTTTTAATGTGAGCAAAATGCAAGGAAAGAAACTGAGATTTATGCCAAGTGTTAGTTATTCACTTTGTTAATTAAACCCAAAGAAACAGTATACAAGTTTAGCTTGTAATGGTTGACCTTGGCTTCACTGCTCAATGTAATGGAAAACGATCTAATCATGTATTTTCCTGTCAGTGTATAGTTTTAAAATTCAATTTAAAATAGAGAAGTAATACAGAATAGAGCATGCACTACTTCTGTCATTGTAGAGTCAGATGCAGTTGAATTCCAGTAGAAAAGAAAATAGCAAAGAAATGAATAGGTAAAATTGGAGTACAAACCATCGGGTGTTTCAATGCTGAGTTGGGTACCTATTGCAAGCTTTGATCTGTAAAAGTCTAAGTCAACATCAGGATTCTCCCGATCTTTCCATTAATGTAGATGCTCCCTTCAAAGCTACATATATGTTTCGCACAATCAAAAAATTGAGAAGAGAAAATAAGAGAACAATATTGTAGCTAGCCGGGGTGGTAGCAATTAGTCTGAGTTAACATCTTTCTGCTTTCAATGTTTGAGTTATTTAATTTTACAGGGCTATCATGCCTAGGAACGTTCAGACATTATTGAGCAAACGTAAGTATATATGGAAAATCATTCAAATGAACAAAGGATTATTATGTATGAAAATAATTAATTATTATTTGGGTATCTTCAATAATTAATCATCATTTGATCCAGCATCTTCTCATATCTTAAGTCTATTTATATATACTATTTAGTATATAATTTATTTATATTCATAACCAACTGTACGTACAATTCGCAACCATGCACATGCATCATTTGTCAGTTAATATTTATTAACTTTTTGCCCTTGTTTCGTGCTTTATGATTGACGGATTGGCCAAAAATTTCAATTGGGGGCTTGTAAAATGCTATTACTTGTTCATTTACTTCCAGCCAACAATTGTCAAGGTCGATTTCTATTTTCTTGTGCGAAGAAGATGATTTGAAGGACGTATATCAGGCCAAAGTAGGGTTTTTATTTATTTATTATTTATTTTTATTTTTTTATAATTCAGAATACCAAAATGTCTCTTTTGTCCTTTAAAACTTGGAAATATGATTTATAACCAAAAACATGTTAATAAATTTGAACTTTAATGACTATAAATAAAAATTGGATATAATTCAAAGACAACTGTTTAATTTTTTAAATAAAATAATTTTTTCAACATAATTTTTTATGGTAGGAATTTCTCTATATATGTATCTTTTGAGAGTACCATTTAAATGTCAGAGCCGGCGTCGCGGATCTTATCTCACCCAAAAAGTAAGTATTCAACAAAAAATTATTCCGATTTGGATAAAAAAAAAATAATCATAATTAGTAGTTTCCAATTTCTATCTAATTTATATTTCCTATATGTATTGGGATTCCCTTTTCAGTAGAAATTGGGATTCCTTTTTGGGGAAAAATTGGGATTTTTTTTCAAGTTAAAATGGGGATCCCTTTTGAAATAAAGACATGAGACATGTATATATAAATATGAAAGTAGGGTGCCTAGCTATATCAGCTCTACTTGCGTATATTCACCTTGGTTGGTTACGACTTGCGCACATGAAACGACCGATCGCCGTGAGATCTCGACCTGCTGATCATACATGTACTGCTTATGCTGCCAAACGAAGAAGAATATCTCAACCTCCACGGTTAAGATCAATAATAATATTGAAGCCCACCATGACCATCTTCAATCTTGATGATCTCCCTGACTTGGTATTGGTCGAAATCCTTCGTCGACTCCCCCATGAATCCGTGTTTCAATGCATGTGTATGTCTAAAAGATGGTTCAACCTCATCTCTCATCCATATTTTATTGGCAGTTTTCTAGAGTTCCAAAGTCGTAAGCAAAAGTTCATTCCACGTACTCTAATCTTCACAAATCCAAAGCATATAAGCAGGTTCTTTTCCACGTCGGAAGAGCCCCTTGCGCCAAAAACATGTAAGTTCTCTTTGAGTTTCCTCCCATGTTTTCAAGACCGGCTTTGTGAACCTTTTGTGGTCGAAGCATATAATGACTTGATTTTATGTTGCGCAACCTTACAGCGTCAGCGTGATTACTACATTTGCAATCCATACACTAAGCAATGGAGTGCTCTTCCTCGTCCTCCTCAATCCCATGAGAAAATAAGAGTTGGATTCATCTGCGAACCCTACTTTAAGGAAATAAGCATTGGCAACCAAAATAATGTTGACCCAAGTAGTGCCGCTACTCAATTCCAGCTTAACGATGGGTATAAGTACAGGGTTGTGAGAATAATCAATCCTCATCCTGAAAATAAATCCCTTTATATTAATGAATTCAAGGCTGAGATTTTTGCATCTGAAACCGGTAAGTGGACACTGGACAGAGACAACGGTATTAAGTTACCGAAGCTTTTGTTTGTATAAATTATTCCTTCATGCAGGAGTTGCATACAATGGAATTTTGTATTGGAGAGGTACAGGCCGTGATGGAAATATAATTGGGTTGGATCCCAATGATCCCTATATTTGTCGTTGGATTGATAAGCCAGTTGAAGATGAATCCATTTACTTCTTAGATGTGAGTAGAGATGGGTGCTTGCGACTGTGCATGTCCAATAGAAATGATGGTGTGAGTGTTTGGAAATTAAAAGATGGGGATCATGACGATGAGGTCGTGATGAACAACCCCAACACCAACACCAACACCAACAACAAAAAGAAGTGCAAATGGTGTTTGGTAGCCAACATTTCCAAGAATCGATTGTTTCGGAAAAATCCGTTATTTAGGAAATGGACAGATGAGCGCGGCAGGCCGTCGATATTTGTGCTTGGTTTCGACCCAAATGATGACGATATTTTGTATGCAGAATTGTCTGAACATATTGGCATGTGGGACATTCGTAAAGGAACCATAACCGCCGTTTGGACGACTCGGCTTGATTATTCCATTATTCACTTTGGGAGACCTGTCTTCCCATTTGTGCTACCAAGGTGGCCGACACCAATTATTAGACACAAATTTCTTGGCTGAGTATGAGGCGCCAGTAAGAAAAGGTCGATCAAGCGTGCTACTAGCTAGCTAATTATAGGGCTGAGAATTTGCCATAAGAACCTATTTTATTTGTATTACTGATGATTATATATGGACTTCCAATTCACTTTTGGACGTCATACAACTCAAACATCGGTTTCGTTTAAGATTTGAAGCAAAGCTTAAACCCTTGCATTACTCTGACCCGAACAAGAACAGGACCAGTCTTCTACTTAAGGATTTATGGCTTGCACAACAAAACTATATACATATTTTTATGCTCTTTATTTTCTATGCGCTCGTTTCTATACTTTGCTTCAGGGACCTCCCTTTCAATTCTCTATCAGGTAGCAAATTGACTTCATACAACTAAATGATCAGTTTAAGTGTCAACCAGGTTCTGAAATTGTTTAATTCATTGGATTTCAAGGTTCGAAAATCCAAACTTTGGATCTGTTGTTGTTTATACATACTTATTTTTGCTTTAAATTACTAACTGTGTTTGGTTGAAAATGGATATATTAATTTTGTTTTTTTTTTTCATTAAATTACTACCTTATGGCTATTTGTAAAGCCCTACAATTTGTTACTGTAATTAGTATGTTTAAACAAAATTGGGTTACGGGTCTCGTTTTCATTTTGGCATATAGTGTGTTTAGTTTATTGACCTAAAGAAGCTTTAATTGATGGCTAATTTACTGTGTTGAGTACTTTTAATGTGAGGAAAATGTAGGTAAAAAACTGAGATTTATGAAAAGTGTTAGGTTCACTTTTTTAAACCTAAGTTGGGCATGAATTTACTATAACAAAATAACAGTATACAAGTTTAGCATGTAATGGCTGACCGTGGCCTCGCTGCTCAGTATAATAGAAAACGATCTAATCATGTACTACCTGTCAATGCATAGTTTTGAAATTCAATGTAACTACGTATAAACTCCTAGACTATAGAGGTCATCACATACTTATGTCCAAATTATCAAAAGTTATAAATAAGTATTCAAACTATATATGACCATTAACACATAATTATCTCCGTCACAATTTCTATCCATTTGGGAGTTTAAATGCCACGTGTCAATCAATAACTTGATCCAATCAGCAAGTAATCTGGCAGAAATTGGGTCATTTTAAGAATTATGTCAAATAGTAACTGACATGACCCAATTCGGAAAAACACCCCAAATAACCTATCCGGAACCTACTTCCGTCTGACATGTAACCTAATATATCACATTTACCCCAAAAGCTCTATTAGACAAACGATACTCACATACTCATAGCTCACGTCTCCACTCTGTAAGTAGCCTCGATCCCTATACAGTGGTTCTGTAGGGATTCAAAACCAGTGAAAACGTGTGAGTGGACGAAAAGAAAAGTTTAGAAAACCATAGTTCAAAATATAGTAATTTCGAAAATAGTCAGAGCTTTTGCAGCGGCTCTTGACAGAGAAAACAACTCAGGAACCTGAGAAACACTCCACCTTGCATGTGAGGTAAAAGGACGTTTCAAGACGCTTGGGAAAGGAAACGATACGATACCAAACAATGTCTCGGGACACCTCGTTAAGTGACTCTGGAGAAAAAAGTCACACCCGCAGAGCAAAGAGCCCACAGCGCCCAAGGCCGTCAGTGCATGAATGACTAGGAAAACGGGTAGGGGCAACTTCACAAGTAGAACACTCACATGGGAGCAGGGGGCAGCATCTAGCTTCCCAGAAAACCCCAATACGATCTGCCCATGGCAGTGAGGGGGAGGACGAGGCTTACTCACATGCGCGACCTCAGAGGTCAAAGGTGGAAACTCGAGCTAGTTCCCGACGATTAGCGCGAAATGACTCTCTATCTCGGTAAGGTGCGCTACAAGCTGATGATGTCCAAAAGATGCTAGATGGACATCTCAATGCTCAACATGATGGTGGCCTAGAAGACGATCTACGTAGCCAAATTCAACAATCCACGCCCTTTGTGAGAGATATTGAGGAGGAGTCATTCCCTCAGAGATTTGCGACGCCGAATTTCAATCAGTTCAAGGGAACTTCCGACCTGGTGAAACATATAGATTACTACCGGGGAGTCAAGGTTCCCCATAGATACAATAATGCAGTCATGTGCAAAGTGTTTCAAGTCTATCTTCAAGGCTAAGCCATGATGTGATTCAATCATCTCCCTCAGAGGTAAATCGCTTCTTTTGAAGAGTTAGTTCTGGCATTCCTGAAGAAGTACTCGCAAATTCGTACGATCGAGGTAAAGGAAGACCATCTATTTGCCATTCGGAAGCGAGCAAAAGAGAGCCTCTGCCAATACATTCAGAGGTACTGCAAGGAAAAGTCACAAATTGTTGGTTGCAGCGACCTTGTTGCTGCAATGGAATTCAAACAAGGACTTCCCCTGGACAACCAACTATACAGAGACATTATCATGGGCAATGCACGAAGTCTCACCAAGATGCTCTCTCTGGCAGAGCGTCATGCATGTTGGGAGGATGAAAAGAGTGTTGCACATGCGCCAGATCATATCGAGACAAGCGAAAAAGCCTCCAAACCATCATCACCACGCAAAGAGGATGTTAGTGGAAAATTTTCACACGAGGGGTTCAACAAATGCAAGGCAAACCAAACTCCTATTGCCTCAACCATTGAGAAACCTAATCTGCAATTCTCAAGACTAGTCCACCAGATTCATAATGAGATCAAGGGCAATACTTAGTTCAAAAAACCAGGACCCATCAAGGGCGATCAGGAGAAAGCTGATAAAACCAAATTGTGCGCCTATCATGAATGCTATGGGCATAATATAAGCACATGTATATCTTTCGAACGATATCTCCAAAATCTCAAGAAGGAAGGACATTGCACAGACTACATAAAAAAGAAGAGGGCAAATCACATGGTGAACAAATAACCTAAAGTGTCAGGACCCGTCCTAATCCCCCCGGGATTAACGCGGGACGCGCCTGATCCCATCTGACACGGAGTGTCAGACAAGGAAAATTCCGTCTTTAGCCCGCTCGGGGCTTCAGAGTACGCTAAGATCCGGAGGAGGTATGTGATGTCTCGGTCTCTGCTATAGTCTGCATCCGCGATCAACCTGAAGGGAAGTCAAAACATTTAAAAGCTGTGAGTGGACAAAACAATTAATTTATAAAAAAAATTTCACAGAAGACCTTTGTACCCTTCACTAAAAAAACATGCATGCATTCGAAAACCATTTATCAAACCGGTCATTAGGGCCTTAGCCCAAAATCGTAAGTGAAACCAAATACACATGTCACTGCCCAAATCCATATAGGACTCAGCCCAAAACCTGTATACATCACATAACATATAAATATAAATCACATAACCATTCCTGTCACGGTTTCTAAAGCTACGCGCGTGCTACCCAGGGTCTCAAAGCCCAAGGCTCCCCAGGGTCCACCCAGGTCAATGTTTGTAGATCAATGACCCTCCCTGGGGGTTATAATCCATAAGCCTTCCTGAGAGTAAGGTACCCAACGGGGGCGACTCCACTCAATTAGTGCTCTGTGACTACTCCGGGGTCCATCCAAGCCAACGACCCTCCCTAGAGGAGACAATCCAAATAAGGAAGGTATATGAATATAAATATATATATATATAAACATTCTTAAAACCTTTTAAAGGATTCATGCCCAGTTTCCATAAATTGTCATGAACCCGGAAATCCATTTAGGGTCCCCGACCCGAAATCATAAACGTAAAGTAACTGGGCCTTGTGCCCGAACTCATGACTCAACTGGGCATCGAACCCGATATCTCAGGGTGAGTCACGATTCCAATCGTAGTGATGTGTGCAGCCATCCGTCCAGGACCGCCCTCAATCCTGGTATGTCACCGTGAACAAATCAACCGATGCGACCACCTCTAGAGTATAGTGCACCCATCACCGATCGATATCTTGAACCGTCGGCACTCCGAAGTCGAGCCTCCATCAGCTGCCCGACAACAGATCGTGCATCGTGACCTCTCTGGAAGGAACACATCCCGGTCCGGAAGGGAGCGTCGTATCGTCCGTCGCCGTGCACAAAGCACTCGCCGGCACCACGACTCAGACCTATAAGTCACCAATAGGGTTACATGCCCGAGACAAAACCAAATGGATCTCATGCCCGAGTTTATCCTTTTTAAATCCAAAACCATTTCATTTAAACCATCGTAGAAATACAAACCCGTATAGGCACCATATAAGGCCAAAACCTCGAAATACGTGCCAATACGTAACCACCCACAAATGCACTCATGGCATCACAAAATAAGTATTAAAACACATAATAAACTTTTATGCATGCATCAATTTAGAAAACAGGTCCACTCACAGACCGTCTGAGCTGCCGCTTCGATACGCGTGCCATACGACTCTCTCGGGACAATCACCGTCACCGGGACTCCCAAACCTGTCCAAATCACTTTAGAGGGTCACTTACTACCTTATTAACCTCTCACTAAAGCCACGTAATTTTCCAGAATTTTTAACTATTTTTAAACTCGATCCTAAACCTTCAGACGTCCCGAACAATATCGAAATGGTGTCCGATCGACACGAAACTAGTCCCAAAATGTTCGTTACATCAAATAGAGTATTTCACATGTTGAACACTACCCCAAAATACCCACCACGCGCCCTCACAGGCTGCCCAAAGGGGCTGCGCGTGAAAGCCTCGCGCCTGCACTGTTCATCGTCCCTAACCTCTAGCCGACCGAGTTCAGATCGGTTCGGTCCAACCGAACCGGCGATCATGATCCAGCCTTATTTCTCACTTTTTTCAATCCATTTCTTCCCATTTTTATTCCTAAATGTTCTTAACAACAAACCTAATTAATCCAGCCATTAAAAATAGGAAAACGGGTTGAAATCTCACCTCCATGATCAAAGCTTGAACCGGCCACCTGCAACCGCCGTGTTCTCGCTTTTTCGGCCACCCTAGTCCACAAAACCAATCCCATTCGAATCCTCTGAGTCCTAGGAACACGACCCAACCATTAGCATCGATCGACAAGCATTAAAAACCAAAACACAAATTCAAACCTGAAACTCACCGTTTTCGGTTTCTTGGGCCGCCGTCCACGACGACGCAAGCCGTGGCTACCATTCGAATCCTCTCCCAACACTCTCTCACTTTTGTTTGAAGTCCAACAACAAAGGATCAAGATTGGGGTTTATTTGTGGGATTGGGGTTCGGGTTTTATAGAGAAAATGAAGAAGATGATGTTTGATGCGAGGGGAAATGAGAGAGAGAGAGAGAGAGAGAGGTTTGGTGATGATGATCGGGTGAGAGGGGGAATATTTGGACGGTCAGGATTGAGAGATTAGATGAGATGGATGACTGGGATTAAAAGATGAGATGAGTGAGAATTATAAAATAATATAAATAATATTATTTTAATCCAAATCTCACTAATCAATGTTGAGATCCACAATTTGGGGTTAATGACCAATGGGATGAGTGACACTTGTCACTCATCCATGGGTCCCACTTAAATATCCGCTGAATCAGATATTGCCACCTAATCATTGCCTCGTAATGCGTGCATAGTGAAACCAAACTTCCGTGAATCATAACTTCTATGTTCGACGTTCGATTTCGGCGTGTCGCCTATCTACGGATTCGTATCCACTCGATCTACGTAACGGTTCTCGGCCCTCGGCCATTGGACCTCCCGGGTTAAAAGTCAACATTTTTCCCACAACCAGGGGCAAAACGGTCATTTTGCGTCGTTCGTTCGATTTCGCTCTACTAATCACCGATTAACCTCGCTAATTCTTAATTAGTCACTCATCTAATCCCGAATTTCAGGACGGGTCGTTACATAAAGAGCCCACATCAAAAGTGATCCATATCAACTAGCTGCATGTCAAAATTAGAGAGACATAGAACTCTATGAAACTTTCAATTATGCATTTTATGTTGTCTTCAAAATTCAAGTACCATGCATTTGAATTATCAATAAGATTGAAAAATTATTCTAAATTCATACAAACATATTTTTACATCATATAAAGTTTTCAAGACTTATTCCTTCTAGCATCAAAGTCTTCGTCATCGAAACATCCAAGCCTTCGCCATGCGAAGTAACCAAGTCTTCGTCATACGAAGCATATAAGCCTTCGCCATGCAAAGCATCAAAACCTTCACCATGCGAAGCATACATGATAGGACCGCCCCCGAAGGGACATTGATAACCGTACCCGGTCCTGCTCCCGTCTGGAAAGTCAACTAAAAATTCCCAAATTACCCTCAGTGCTTGCCAAACCAGGGATGGCCACACACGTACTCACTCATGCCTCCGCCTCTTGATCAGCCTCGATCAACGCGCCACGACCTGGAGGGTCAATAAAACACAAAAGGTGTGAGTGGACAAAAATAAATTAGTTTATAAAACAGTTTTTCCCGTGCTCTGCACTTCACCATCCCAGGCATGTTGCATCCCACTCAAATGCATAAACAATCCTCTCAGTGCTCTGTGTTTTCTCCACTCAATCTATTAGCACTCGGACTAAGCAAGGTTCCATAAACAATGCCTAACCCGTGCCCTGTTTCTGAAAAGAACCCACAGAACCATACACGGCTGTCCCAAAATCAACAGCCAAATTACCATTTTGCCCTCACTTGACAAATTGCCAAAAAGCGCCTCATGCATCTAGACTCGTAACTTGGTCATTCGAACTCTGATTGACGCGTGCCGCCTGTCTACTGACTCAGGGCATCGAGACCTTCCTAACGGTCCTCGACCCTCGGCCATCAGGCCTCTAGGTCAAAAAGTCAACATTTCCCCCCATTTTATCCAAATTACGAAAATGCCCTTGAACTTCCGAACGTCATAACTTTCACCTCGAACGTAGGAATCGAACGTGCCACCCGTCTATTAACTCGTAACGTCCCATGTCAGGGTCCACCCCTAATCCCCCAGGATTAGGGACTAAACCCTGCTCCCGTCTGACTTACGCATGACACGAATGCTAGACGGACGTCTAACCCCCGTGTGACACGTGAGTCGGACCAGGGATTCTCGAATCCAGCCATCCGAAAAGGTAACCGAACTTCCCAGAGTGTACCGAACTACTGTGGATTGCGGGTGTGATGTCTCCGTCTCTCTCGACCAATAGCCCGCACCGCAACACCTGGAGGGTATCGAAAACACGCAAAGACTGTGAGTGGACAAAAATAAAGTATAATTTAGAAAACAGTTTAATAAAAACAATTACATTTATACCCTCCACGTAAAAACCAATGCATGCATATCAATTCAAGTCGTGAAACCACTCAAATCAAAAATCATCCACGAAACCATTCAAAAACCCGTATCATCCAGGCCTCAGCCTCAAACCACAATTCAATCTCAAATCCGGGAACTCAGTCCCAAAACTCGTCAAATCCACTTCATCCGGGCCACTGTCCAAAACCTTCCGAAAACCAGTGAAACACATCAATCATACAGGTTTACTGGATCTCAAGTGCGCCCGAGTCTTTAAACTCAAAACACAATGCGCAATTAGCCAAGCCTTCTCGGGATATCCGAGTCTTTAAACTCAAAACACAATCACAGGCCTCGGGGGGTATCATATCCGAGTCTTTAAACTCAAAACCATACAGAGTCTTTAAACTAAAAACAACAATCCAGGGCCTTCCCCCCGTTCAATCAATCCGAGTCTTTAAACTCAAAACCAAATCCAGTGGGTTTTTCTCTTTTCTTTCCGGGTCTTTAATCCCAAAACCATTTTTCATTCGATCAATGAAAACCATAGAAAATCCACAGTCAAATTCGCAACGATGATTCCGTAAGCCGGCATCCGGAACCATCGTCCCCGAACCCAATTCCAGACTTCCTTTCCAAATCTCAAAACCAAATCCAAAATCCAGTTTCAAATCAAAAGCTCATGAACAGGGCTCCAAGCCCGAAATCACTTTTTCGAAATCCTTACCAAATCGTTGACATCAAATCACATTTCAAATCCTGAAATCAAACCATTAAAACCATCGTCAAATCATAAGAGAAATTGAAACCTCGTAAAACGTGAAATTCCGTAAAATACCTCGAAAAACGTGTAAAACCATAACCATAAAAATCATAAAGCAAATCATAGAATCACGTATGAAAACATATTAAAACATATATGCATGCATCAAGAGTTAGAAAGCAAAGTCCACTCATAGACCATTTCGGCGTACCCTCGATACGCGCGCACTTACGCCGTCCCCGGCCATTCCGCTATCCTCGGCTTTCCCGAACCTGTCCAAAGCCCATAACGAGGTTACTAACTCCGTCACAAAAGTCCTACTCAAGTCCCATAATTTTCCCGAACTTCTAAGCATACTTTAAACGGAAACATAAACCTTCGATCTCGCAGAACTAACCCGAAACAACGTCCGATCGTCCCCGAAAGTTGTCCCAAAAGATTCATTACAACGATTAGACCAAAACCTATGTTGGAAGTTCCCCCAGAAAAGCCACCACGTGCCCCCACGTGCCGCCCAAAGTGGCTGCGCGTGGACTTCACGTGCCTGCACACAGAGCACTGTTCACCTTCTTCTTCGATGGTCAGACCGGTCTGAACCGGCGTGACCAGTTCTCCGCCTTCCCTCAACTAATTCCCTCCCTTTTTCCACCAACATCTTCGTCCCCTTCCTAGCAGTCTATTCCCCTACTCCAAATACGACAGCACGGCCTACATCTCATCGTCCCAAGCTTGAACTAAAATCCGTCCAAATCCCCTGTTCTTGCTCCCGGCCCACCGTGCAATCCCCCGTCACGGTTTCGAACCCTAGAGCTCCCTAGGAACCTACTGAGTCGATTAGAACTCACCAAACACCTCGACTCGTACTCAAACTCCATGACATACCGTTTGAATCAAAACTGGAAAACAGAGCATATAGACGAATTGAAGAAATTACCTGTACTCATGCCGCCACTGCGAGGTCCGCCGTGCCCACTCGACTCCCCTCAGACCTCTCAACGCCACCATGGGTTCAATTTGATGGTTTGGTCACTGGAAATGCACAACCGTGAATGGTGGTCCTCTGTCCTATTCTTCCTGGTTTTTCCACGCGGTCCCTAAGTCCTTCACCGCCTTACCACCTCCCCAGAACACTCACCAACCTCTCACTCAGTCTCTACTTACTCACCCAATCACCAGAACACACAAACACACACTGTAACCCAATCAATTCCTCTATCAATCTCACTCTCTGTTTTCCCTCTTCTAACAAACACGATGCACACACATATAATTGCACCGTGCACCCTAGAATCCACTACACACACCCCACGTGTCCACAATCCCATAGTCCCATCTCAAAATATCCAATCACACACTGCACACTTGTCCTCATCTCCTTTGCACAAATCCCAAGGCACCAAAAAGACCAAAATGCCCCTGTGAGTCAAAATTATGATTATACCCTTCGCCGTTCTAGACCTGTATCTCACTCGTCTTACGTCCGATAAAAGCATGCCGCCTGTCGTTGAACTCAGGACGATGAGATCTACCTAACGGTCCTAGGTCTACGTGTAAAAACTTTATCGTGCGAAAAGTCAACTTTTTCCCCTTCGTTTAACCAAATTACGAAAGTTCCCTCAACCTTCCGAAAATCATAACTTCCTCCTCGGATCTCGGAATCGGGCGTGCCACCTGTCTACGGACTCGTGACGTCCCGAACTATGTCATAGTCATCGGTCAATGCCCAATTGACCGTCCGAACTAAAAGTCAACCATTTGCCCAAACTAGGGGCAAAATCGTCATTCTGTGCCCAAATTCCAACAGTAACCAACTAACCACCGATTAACTCAGCTAATCCGTCACTAATCACTTCATTAATCTCGACTCCCGAGACGGGTCGTTACATCCCATACTACGTCACGGTTATCGGTCAAAGTTCATTTGACCGCCCGAATTAAAAGTCAACGTTTTACCCACGACTAGGGGCAAAACGGTCATTTTGCATCGTTCGTCCGATTTCGTCCAACTAATCACCGATTAACCCCGCTAATCATGATTAGTTACTAATCTAATCCGGAAATTCGAGACGGGTCGTTACAACCTTCCCCCTTTAAAAAATTTCGTCCTCGAAATTCCAACTATCCTTATTCCACATCCACCTCGTGGAAAACATTTCGACCTCGCAACACGTGTACACTCGTACACGAACTAAACTCATATGTACTCAGACGTCCCATCACAGTCTCACGTGGTACCGACCACCCTCGACCACCTCGAGTGAAATTGATCACCTGGTCCGTGTTAATATCGCTTGTCAATTTCACCATTCAGCTGACTCCTTCAGCTTGTCGGTTTCTCTCAATCATTAATATACCTGACGTCTGCTCCCACTGGGAGTCACCAAATCTCACTTGTCAGTCCATGCTGACGCTACCAGCCAAACTGTCACCACTAAGCTTTACCACCCTAGTAAAGCTCCAACCATCAGCAAATCGGTGTCATCACCTCATACTACAACTCACTCAATGTAGCGTAAGATCAACAACATGATCTCATCTCCCAAGGCAAGCCCAATCCTGCGACATATATCAAGCTCAATGTCCATAACAGTCGACTCCCTCAGCGAACCATGACGCTGGAAATGTCACAGCGTGATAACATCACGCAAGGCCACTCGTAGTTACACTAACCACCAACTCACTCAACCTGAGTATACGTATACCATCCTCTTACTCAATCAGGTGGTGTAACTGAAACACACTGAATACCAGCCAAGCAGTGATCGCACATCTCAACACTAGGGTTTCACTAGCCATCCGTGGCTAAGAGCACCTGCTCATAAAATTACTGAACCCAACAAAATTACTCTGCCCAGTGCAAAGTACTCAATGTCCAGTTCACGCTCACAACCAAATCCAATGGTGTCGGAACTAAGCCGATTACCAACACGTACAACCACACACCACTGGTACCTCCCATGTACCGTCACCAGGTACCACTCGGTCTGTCCAGTATCGATTCTCGTACATCGTACAGGGTACGTACATCCATCCTCCAACAAGTCCACTACAAGGTTCATGGTCCATCACAGTTTGATACTGGGGTTCCTCTGTCCAATCCCATACTAGGAAAATCGCTCATTCCAACTCATCATCCATTCTAAGTCCCATGGTCACCCGACCAGTAACACAACATCTACTCCCAAACACGTCATCCAAAATGTACCAATCCAAGCACGCTCACCAAGGCGTATACAGTCATGCCAAAAGAGCATCTAACCTCACTCATATCTACCGAGGCACACCAACTCCGAACCTATCGGATACTCGCTCAACGATTACCACGTGACATTCGATTGACTCCAAAAGGAAGCCAATCCCATCATTCACATATCCAAGACTGACCAATTAGACCCTGTTGGATATCCACTCATTCACAAGTCAAATCCTCGAGTTAATTCGTAACATTCCAACTCGCTCGAGTACGGATTAACTTCGAAAAGAAGTTCAGTCCAATTATTCCCATATCCAAATATTTATGACAGAACGATAAGCTCTTCACCTATCCTGATCAAGACGATCACAATTCAAATCGATCACCACGTCACCCGATTGATAACACCACGATCCTAGATCGTCACCATGTCCAATGTCCACAACATCACAATCCAGATCCACCTAGGATCCACACATGCTCACATATCTAGCAATTCACCTAGAATCCGATCGTAGGGTCCTACACCCCCTTGAATCTTTTGTCAACCACACAACACTCCTCAACTATTTCCACATTAATCATTCATTCAACAATGAAACACATCAAAACTTCGGGTCTCCTCCAATTACCTTATATCGGTCCTTGTCATTCTATCTAGGAAGATCAAGGATAATCCAATAAGATGACATCATCACCCATCCTATGTGAGTGCAAACACAGCTCACTGCACCCACCATACCAAGTAATCCAACTTCGTCTGCCACCAAGCAGAAAATGAGAAATCTCATTTATCTAACTTCGAAATACGCAACTCCTCCTGATGATCCCAAACCACACATGGGCCCACCAACCAATACAAGTTCAACGTACTGGTAACCACCATCAACGTCTGCCAGGGCAGAAAATAAGAAGTCAACCCTAATGACTTCAGAATACCTATCACCAATGCTGAAACGAGCACTCCTCTCGTCCCTCAATCACAACTCCCCTCGAAACTAACGTTCCAACCATGTTGGGAATAGACATGCTCCCAATGAGATGTCAAGCCCAACCACTGGACTTCCCACATCCTCAACTCACTTGGACAACCACGTGTCTGCAATCAATCCAATACTCAGACCTCACGTCCGTTAATACTATTTATGCATATACACTGATTCCGATTGGGAATTACTCAACTCTTTTTGGGATGTGCATACATTACTGCCTTCGTTTCACGTCTCAACCTTTACAAGTTCAACCCTCGAGTTTACATGTTTTTCACAATCACAAAATCCCACATCTATACCACCAATGATTTTCCTCGTCTTTTCCAATTTCAGTAATTTCCTTGTACTTTCTGGCTCCTCTCGAGTCCCTATACCTTACCATGACTCATCTCACGTCCCGTACCCATATCTCGACTCCTCTTGAGTCCAATCTCATACCAATCAATCGTGGCATCACTGACATACCCAGTCGCCGAGCAAACACTAATGCTCAACCATATCTTATACGACCGATAAGGCCTAAGAGATATCCTATCACGAGTGCAACTTGCTCGATTATGCAACCCTTCTAGCCACTAGGCTCATTCGTCTCCGCGACCCACACCATTCTACGTCTAACGAACAGTAACTCACAGTGTATTCTACATGACATCTGACCCTCAATTCAAGGTCAATCTCATCCGAGATCTATCATGAGGTCTGATACACCCTCGTCTACCCGTCTCACTACCAGGTCGCGCACGAGGCTTACGTTCCGGAGGCATGATGTGGCAACAGAATCATCAACCTAGTGCTCTGATACCAAATTGACAGGACCACTCCCGAAGGGACATTGATAATCGTACCCGGTCTTGCTCCCTTCTGGCAAGTCAACTGAAAATTCCCAAATTACCCTCAGTGCTTGCCAAACCAGGGATGGCCACACACGTACTCATTCATGCCTCCGCCTCTTGATCAGCCTCGAACAACGCGCTACGACCTGGAGGGTCAATAAAACACAAGAGGTGTGAGTGGACAAAAATAAATTAGTTTATAAAACAATTTTTCCCGTGCTCTGCACTTCACCATCCCAGGCATACTACATCCCACTCAAATGCATAAACAATTCTCTTAGTGCTCTGTGTTTTCTCCACTCAATCCATTAGCACTCAGCCCAAGAAAGGTTCCATAAACAATGTCTAACCCGTGCCCTATTTCTGAAAAGAACCCACTGAACCATACACGGATGTCCCAAAATCAACAGCCAAATTACCATTTTGCCCTCACTTGACAAATTACCAAAATGCCCCTCACGCATCTAAACCCATAACTTGGTCATTCGAACTCCGATTAACGCGTGTCGCCTGTCTATAGACTCAGGGCATCGAGACCTTCCTAACGGTCCTCGGCCCTCGGCCATCGGGCCTCCCAGTCGAAAAGTCAACATTTCCCCCCTTTTTATCCAAATTACGAAAATGCCCTTGAACTTCCGAACATCATAACATTCACCGCGAAAGTCGAAATCAAATGTACCACCTGTCTATGAACTCGTGATGTCCCATACTATGTCACGGTCATCGGTCAATGTAACACCCCAGAAATTCGTAGATTGTAATATTATAAAATATGGAATGAAATGACATTTTTACCCTTGTGAATGATTAGGTCAAATTGTTGACTTTTTGATTGGTGGGGCAACCGGACCTTGACCGATGGTCGTGACATAGTTCGGAACGTCACGAGTCCATTGACCGGCGGCACGTTCAATTCGGACAAACAGGGGAGAAGTTGCGACGTTCGGAAGTTCAGGGGCATTACCGTAATTTGGACGAATTAGGGGAAAAAGTTGACTTTTTGAAATACCGTGAATTTTCACACGACCCGAAGACCGTTGGATTCGTCTCGATGCCCTGAGTATAACGACAGGCGGCACGCGTGAAACGGACATCGGATGACCGAGTTACGGGTCACGGAAGTTGGAGGGCATTTTGGTAATTTCTGCCCTGAGGGCATTTTGGTCTTTTTGCACGGTTACTGTAGCAGCAACCGTGAAAAGCAGAGTACACGGCCATGCCGTGGTGTTTGTGGGCGTGCAATTGTTTAAACACTGAGTGGACTGATTGT
Organism: Prinsepia uniflora; assembly: GCA_032719365.1. Taxonomy (NCBI): domain Eukaryota; kingdom Viridiplantae; phylum Streptophyta; class Magnoliopsida; order Rosales; family Rosaceae; genus Prinsepia; species Prinsepia uniflora. The sequence continues at coordinate 71,347,116 of CM064866.1, read as the reverse complement.
GGGCATTGTTTATGTAATTTGAGACGTTGGGAGTGTGGTTTGTGGCCGTTCAGAGCACGGGGAAGCTTTAAAAATTTGGTTATGGGCTCTGTGTGCGGGAAGCAGGTTCTGTGCGACCTGAGGATGTCTCCCACGGGTGTTGGCCTCCTTGATCGATTAACCGCGTAAGGGGAGTGAGAGAAGGGTTCAGTTGGCATCAGTTGAGGTTGAGAGACTGTGAGAGACTGAGGGGAAGCCGTGAAGAACAGTTTCGGGTTTTTGAGGGGAAATTTCCGAATTCGATTCCTACGGGTTTTGGGACCAATCTTTGCACTGTGGAAGCCTTCTGGGAGTGACAGAAACTTGTGCGTGAAGTCATTGAAGGGGAATGATCGTTGTGTGCCCAGGAACTCAAGTTCCAGTTCAGAGAAAACCAGTTGGGAGGGAAAAATCCAAGTTCAATTTCTACGGCCTATTGGACGAAACCAATCACTGAGTGAGCTTTCTGGGAGCATTTGGAACTTGTCCATATCGGAATCGACGGCAACCAGCCACGGAGGAGCTGGGACGGTGTGTGCAGAGGAAATCGCAGTGTTTGGACGGCTACTTCCAGGTAATGTTTCGTTCAATTGATGGTTCCATTTAGTTAGTCTAGGTTCCCTTATGCTCCTGTATGATTTAATTGGATAATACAGCTAGTTTGGGGGAGTTCTGGGAATCGACCCGTGAGGCTGTTCGGGTTTGGTTAGGACGATTTAGGGCTTGTCGAAATGATTAGGGGACTAGGAACTGTAATTAAAAGATGTTAGAACATGTTAGAATCAAGAATGAATGAAATTAAGTAGAAATGGAGGGTTATTTAACCGGGTCACACCGCGGGTTGAAGACCCAAATTACAGTAAATCGGGCAGAGACGACGACACTGTAGCAGTGTCACTGTAGCAGCGCGTGACTTTCACGCGCAGCCACTTTGGGCGGCGCGTGAGGGCGCGTTGAGCACTATCTCGGTTCACGGTCAACATGACTTTTAATCCTTTCATCATTTTGAACATTTTCTGTGAAATAACCATGTTGATCTGAGATAGTGAGGAAGGTCAGTTTAGGGCCGGATGTCTCGGGAAGCGTGTTGGCCGGCTTTCCCGAACCGGTTTCTGTTTTGGACTTCTTGAGGGTATTTTAAGGACCTATAATGACACTTGTGTGTAATTGGAAATGACAGGAAACTTACGTTAATTCCGGAGACAAGTTCGTACGCGCGTTATTCGCAGCGGGAGCGTACTGTGAGTGGGCCCGTTTTTATTAACACTTGCATGCATAACCGTTTTCATTTCTGTATATCTATATGTGTGCGTGAATCAATAACGGATTTTGATTATCTCGATTTACGGCTGTGACACGTTTTACGGTGTTGGGTTGAGACCCGTTTTACGGAAATTGAATACTGTTTTATATTATATATATATATATATATATGTATGCATGTGGATATGATGACTTCCTTGGGTACTGCACTGTATAATCCACCGTATAATACTGTCTCCTCCGGACGTGGTACCCCGGAGCGGTCACGGTGCATTGCCTGCGAGGAGTCATGCTACGGAGGTGCCGGACCGTAGGATGACTCAGGAGCAGGATTGCTATTATTGGACGTCTGGGACGCTAGGCATCTGGGATGCCATAACCGAACTGGGTTCGGAGTTTGGACTCGGGATTTGAGACCCCGGGTGGCACGCGTAGCCTTGGGACTGTGACCATTATTGGACGTCAGGGACGTCGGACATCTGGGATGTCAATGTCGGATGTGTATGGTACAGTAGCTGGGTTTATATTACATTTCTGGCTTAATATGATGCTTGTGATATATTACATGTATTTATGGTCCTTTTTTTTAAATACTGATGCATGCATGTTTGGAAAAACGGAGGGGTAAATTATATCTTTTACTTATCATACTGTTTTTATAAACCTGAGTTTCGGACCACTCACCTTTCATGTTTTGGTCACCCCTCCAGGTCGTGTTGCTGAGGTTGGTGAGGACCCCGAGGCTGAGGCATAGATTTTGTACTGCACACCTGATCCCCTGTCGGGTCGGATCACCCGCAGGATTTTTCCTTTCTAGTGTCGTGCTCGGATTTTGTATTTTGGACTGTATCCCTTGTCTGACATCTGTTAAATTTGGGTTATGTATGACTTTATAATTCGGACATTTATGCATTTAAGTTTTTAAGGCTAAAATTGGAATTTTCGGTTCGGGTGTCAGACGGGAGCAGGGTACGTCCCCTTGTGGTCCCCGGGGGATCGGGGCGGGTCCCTGTCAGTCAAAGTCCATTTGACAACCCGAATTAAAAGTCAACATTTTACCCACGACTAGGGGTAAAACGGTCATTTTGCATCGTTCGTCTGATTTCGCCCAACTAATCACCGATTAACCCCGCTAATCATGATTAGTTACTAATCTAATCCCGGAATTCGGGACGGGTCGTTTCAATACAAGTCTTCACCATACGAAGCATCCAAACCTTTGACATGCAAAGCATCCAAGCCTTCGCCATCCAAAGCATCCAAGCCTTCGCCATGCGAAGCGACCAAGCCTTTACCCTGCAACGAACCCAAGCTTTCTCCATGCGATGCATCTCAACCTTTCCCTTGCGAAGCACTTAAAGCCTTCAGCCAGGAAGCACTCAACGCCTTCCACTAGGAAGCACTCAAAGCCTTCAATTATGAAGCACCCCAAGTCTTTCTCCTGGAACCACTTCAAGTCTTCTTTTAAGAAGCAAAAGCCCTCCCTTGAAGGGACACAAAAACAGACGTTAACCAAGGTAGCTAAAACCTAGTGTTGGACGCCCATGGCTACAACGGGGGCATCTGATGAATGAAATAGTTTGGTTTAGATCAAAACGATTAATAAAGTTTGGCAAAGATGCTGGAAACTCAAAATTCTTCATAAGTGCTGATTTCATTTATTCATTTGAAGGGTGGTTAGAAAATCACATATCGATTGCTCAAACCAATTATTGACTAAAAGAAGTGCAAATACAATCATTGGCATATATATGAAGGTTATGAAAACCCATCTTCTGAGGATTGCATGGCAATTAGTTTTGAGTCAATGAGTTTGGGCACCAATCCTAGTAACAACTCAAATAATCCATATGCTTATGGTCCATATGGTTACCACCAGTTAGACAACCATCTCCCTCAAATGCCACATGGTTATGGAGGCTATGAAGATTCTCATCTCAATGAAGATTATGGAGAAGTTAGTTGGGTAAATTGTAACTACCCCATCTATGGAGGAAAATTAGGTCATTCAAAGGAGGTATACGAATACTATGTCCAACAATACATTTTTGTTTGGTCAAGTAGCATCACTTGGCAAAGCTTTTGTGTCTTGGTAGATGAAGACCAATCTAATTTTCAATCTGGTAAACACTCTACTTGTTTTTAATAAAGTTCAATGTGTAAAGTATTCTTAGTGCAACATTATCAATAAAATTATGTTTTAATTTAAGTTTATCTTTAAGATTTTATACTGTTAGTTATCGGCAGACCTATATTCTATCATATGATTCATCATATATTTATTACATCAAAGTCATTTTATAGTTTTTATTAGTCCTATATAACCATTATTGGGTACTTAAGTTTTTCCCAAAGTTTCATTCAAAAGTTCCAACTTTTGGACCTAATTTCCGTAATTTTTGTTGACCGTAAACGATTCCGATATTTGGGGCGAAATATCCGTAAATTCGACTAGCGATATATCCATCGATATCAATATTTCAATCCTTGTATATAGGGGGTGCTTACTATGGTATGGTTTGGATGGTTATGATTTAGTTATATGATGGTATATGATTTCTGGATAAATGTTGAGTTTTGATATATATATATATATATATATATAGATATGGATGTTCGATTGTCACGACTCGACTCCCCTAACACGATATTGTCAGTTTTAGGTCATGCCTTCACGGTTTTCTTTCTTGGAACTCACGCGCAACTTCCTAGTAGGTCACCCATTTTAGGATTGCTCCAGCTTAACCTCGCTTAACTTCAGAGTTCCAAAGGAATCTAAAGCCAGTGAATTCCCAAAAGGCCTCGTGCTAGGAAGATACATTCTCACACATATAAGACACTTCATCTTTCCCTCCCCCAAGTGATGTGATATTGTTCACCGTTCTTCCCAAGACACGGGTCTTACAATCCATACCCTTGAGGACCAGGATCTTCGCTGGCACACTTCTGGTCGGGGTCTAGCTCTGATACCATTCTGTCATTACTCAACTCCCCTAGCATGATATTGTCCACTTTGGGCCATGCCCTCACGATTTTGTTTCTGAGAACTCACGCGCAACTTCCCAGTAGGTCACCTATCTCACTTAACTTCGGAGTTCCAAAAGAATTCAAAGCTAGTAAGCTCCCAAAAGGAAGATATGTGCCCACACATATAAGCCACTTCACACTTCCCTCTCCGAGCGATGTGGGATTATTCACCATTTTCCCCACGACACGGGTCTTACAATCCACCCCCCTTAGGGACCAGCGTCCTCGTTGGCACACTTCCGGTCGAGGTCCATCTCTTATATTATTCTATCACGACTCGACTCCCCTAGCACGATGTTGTCTGCTTTTGGTCATGCCTTCGCGGTTTTGTTTCTAGGAACTCAGGTGCAACTTCCTAGTAGGTCACCCATCTTGAGATTGTTGCAGTCTAATCTCACTTAACTTCGAAGTTCCAAAGAAATCCAAATCCAATGAGCTCCCAAAATGCCTCGTTTTAGGAAGATACGTGTCCACACATATAAGGCATTTCACATTACCCTCCCCGAGTGATGTGGGATTGTTCACCGTTCTTCTCAAAAAAAGGGCCTTACATCAGTTATGGTTTTCCAGACACAGATTTTTATGGTGGTTTTGGAAACCGGATTTTAGGCTGGTGCTCGAGTCAAAAGGTATTTCAAAAGGATTCCCAGGGACAGGCTCGAATGTGGTCAGAGTTGGACTTGACACGTGCCGATAGAGTTAGACTCCGCAGGACCCGTGGTTGTCTACCAGTAGTACAAGTGGGATGCTAGTTAGACTAGCGGACTGGTTAGACTAGCGGGCTGGTTGGACCAGCGAGACCAAGTTTGACCTTTATTAACTTGTGGTGTGTCTAAGGGTTTTTCAAAAGGATTTACAACCGGGATTTTCAAAAGGATTTACAACCGGGGTTTTCAGGGGAATGTGGTCCAGGGGAATTTCTGTAATTTCATATGTTTATACATGCATGTTTTTATAAAACAGAGGGTTTAAAGGACGATTCTGGAAAATGGTTTTCTAAAACTTTATTTTTGTCCACTCACTTTTTTTCTTGGTTTTGGCACCCTCCAAGTTGATCTCATGATGTGGGTTGTATTGAGGTGGATGCATTTTTTCATGGGGCTGCGCACTCGGTAATCAGAGTAGATTCTGATAGTTATTTAATTTCGTGTTTAGTACTTTGGGTATGTACTATTTTACGAATTACGTTTATGCGTGACATAGAGGTTTATCCCTTCTTTGAAATAGGGTTTGTAATATAATTAGACTGAGGATAATTTGGTAATTTTAGTGTGTTGGTGTTAGATGGGAGCAGGCCACGTCGGCTAGGGCTGACATCAACGACTGACATCACCTGAACCATCTTAATTGACCACAATAACTGAATCATCTGATGAACAATCAATTAATAGTTTTATTTTAATAAATAAATCACTTTGCATTTGTTTTTTTTTGTAGTAAATAAAATGTTACATCAAATATAGTAACTAAACGTAGTCCATTTAGTGTTTCTAAATTAATGACATTATATATCTTTTTCTTTTGTGAAATTATTAGAGCGAAAGAAACCTCATTAATTATCATTCTATTTTACTTTGTAATTTCAATTTCATTTTTATTCGAATCGAATTTGATTGTAATTTCAACTTCATTTTTATTGGAATCAAATTAATTTGGGACTTTTCGGTATATACAACGTAATGAATAATATTTGTTAAAATTGGAGTCTAATAGGAGGACCTTCGTTCAACTCGGTGTTGCCACGTAGTTTGCACTTTTGAGCAGTATAAAGTTGGAGGCTTGCCAAGTAGTAGCTTTAGCTTCCTTGTTCAAATTAAGTTAATTTGAAAACAAATTTCATCATATACCTCTGTAACCGTAGAGAGGGAAGAAGCGTAATAAAGTAATATCTAGAGCGAGAGCGAGATCGAGATCGAGGAACAATGGAGGGAGGAGGTTTCCATGGCTACCAGAAGATCACTATCTCAAACTCTAGCTCTCCTGCTACTTCTGCTACTACTGCTACTGGTAATGTAATTCCCTTAATGTAGTACTCTAAAAAGAGATCGATTTTGATGTTTACTTTGTTGCATGCAGGAATGTTCACAGCTTTATTTTCTGCATATAAATATGTTTTTTCCTTTTTTATATAAATGTTGGAGGTAGATGAGTGGATCGATGGGTGCATTTTGGTTTAATTTGATGATCATGTGATTCACTTCACATGTTAATGAATTGATTCAATTATTACCGCTCGATCTATCCGGCTATCCCGGCCGATGGCTGAAGCGATCGTAGCTAGCGAGTGTCTTGATTCGATCGGTTTCGATCATCATATTAATTACTCAACTATCATCTCTCGCGATTCTCGGCCGGTCGAAAGGAAAACAGAGTAAACCAAGTAGATGTTTGATTCTCTGACCTATGCTGCATTCATTCTTGAGCATGAACCCTTTGTCATTTGATTACTTCACATACTACTTATTACAGTACTATAGATGCATGTACACATTTATATATAAGTAAATTTTCTCACCTGGATCTCGCTTGCCAGATCATCTGAATTAGACGGCTCTAGTGGAAACACATTTTGGAACTAATTAGTAATTGCATATGATAATTACATTGGCACATGCATTCATTGTTGTGACTAATTTATAGCTAGATCATTTTTATTTCTTCTGGTACGGTTATATATATATACTGATCTTATTAATTTTAATGTGGGCCGGCCGACGGGCAACCGACTGGGTGGCCGATCGGATCCAGAAGGTGGGTTAAACTTGAGATGTTTACCTGTAGGGGGTATGTAATATTACGCAAGCAACATTGCAAATGTAATTGCAAAAGATCGAAACTGGGTGATGATGATGAATGCTGAAACTGAAATGCCCATATATGTGTGTGGAATCTCATAGGGAAGAAAAGTGTTTACAAGTGGCAAGCATGTTTCATGCAATGTAGGACCCCCATATGAAACAGATGTCCTCCATGCAATGCACACTCACACTTCCCGGGCCCGCTCCACTCTTGCATCCATATGTGCGTTTCTTGACTTGACTCCATGTTACTCACTTGCTCTACTGTAGAGTCTAGATCGATGGTTCCGCTTTAATACCATCGCATCCCATACTAGTACTCCCATCCCATTGGTATACAGTCAACAAACCCACCCCCAATCAATGATCTCAAGTTTCAAGTCCCAAAATTAAGCGCAAAATATGCAGAGGTTTCTAAATTATATGTCTATGAGTGATCTTTGCTGGTTTATAACTTAATTAATATGAGAGGACTAGCTATTGATTAAAGAACTTTAATTAGGCAAATATATGAAGCGAAATTCAAAACGACCTGTAATTGTGTAGGCTGGAGTTGGACCACCGCCACCTCTCACCTCTCATGTCGTCTCATGATAAGTCCCTATTCTACCACAAAACAACAAGAGAGATCGGGGCCCAAATCCCTCTCCCTACGTTTTATAGGTAGTTTTATATTCATACATGGTTAATTAGTTTCATGGTTCACGTACAACTGGATCAAGCCATCCCCTCAAAGTCCCAAATATGAGTCAACTTGACGACTATCGATATATCTTGACATGCTATATACTTGTATATAATAATATATGTATGTGTGTTGAATGCATGTTGATGGGACCTTGAGATTATCTGTGAATGAGTTCTCTCTGAACGAATTGTGCTTTAACCTACAATAATTATTTATGAGTAATGTACATATTTACGTGCATGTAGGGTTGAAACTATCTGATATCAACGTGAGACTGGCTGAGATGAACCACCAATACATCATGCAGCAGCAGCAGCAGGGAAAGACGATTACAAATAGCACCAACAATAATAATAATAATAATCATGCCTCATCCAATGGTTCTATTCATGCTGGCGGTAGCGATGATAACGAATGTACGGTGAGAGAGCAAGACCGGTTCATGCCAATTGCCAATGTGATCAGAATCATGCGCAAGATCTTACCCCCACATGCTAAGATCTCCGACGACGCCAAGGAAACCATCCAAGAGTGTGTCTCTGAGTACATCAGCTTCATCACCGGGGAGGCCAATGAGCGCTGCCAACGCGAGCAGCGCAAGACCATCACTGCTGAAGACGTGCTCTGGGCCATGAGCAAGCTCGGCTTCGACGACTACATCGAGCCCCTCACCCTCTATCTCCACCGCTACCGTGAGATGGAGGGAGAACGTGGGTCCTCCACCGCCCCCTCCACATCCTTGATGAGAAGCGACTCATCTTTGCAGCTCAAGCAGCTCAGTAATAACACTACTACTAGTAATTTGACGATGATGAGGGGAGTAGATCACCACCACCGGTATTATGGCATTGGCACCACTACTACTTCTTCATTAGCTGCTGCTGCTGCTTTTCATCAGCATCAGCATAGCAGTGCTGGCCATGGCTTTTTCGGCTACTTGAAGCCACCCTCAGCTGATGCCTCCACCTCCAACAATAATATCAATAACAATGCTAATTCTGCAGCACAGCAGCAGCACCCAAATGGCGATCATCGGCAGCAGCATGCAACATAAGAAAAAAATAATATAATAAATAAGTGATTCGTTAATTTTGAGTTTAATATGCAAATCACGGACTGCGATCTGCATGCATATCGATCCTAGCTACCAGCTGTAACGCTTGTCAAGTGCAGTACGTGCTGTTTTAGCAGTAGCATAGCTAGTACTAGTGTTAATGTAGTTGAAACTAAGAAGAATAAAATGCACTATGTTTTTGTGACATATATTGGTGTACTAGTATTTTAATTACTAAAATTAAAGAAGAGCAAATAACAATTTACTATATATCTTTTGGTTCATACTCAACGTAGGATTATACTTGATGTTTCAAATTTTTCAATTTACACCCTCAAATTTTTCAATTTACACCCTAAATTAGCTCCCAGTGAGGATCAAACTAATTTTAATTAAAGTATTTAAATTTTATTATGTATAAATATTATGAATAAAAAATTTCAATGTAAATAATAAAAGAAATACTACATAAAATACTTCATAAGTGGGCATTGCGATTTACGAGCCATCTCCCATCACGATAAAAGCTAAAGCATAACGTCCTGAATGACTAGCCTGGTACAGCATGTCGTTGCCTAGCTACTTGTTTATTGTGCTGGAACTTGCACACTAAGGACCTCAAAGAATCAAAAACCATTGATTACCTTTCTTTCTTTTCACACAAAATAATTAATGACATGCGCCATTTACAACTAAGTTTTCCATTGGCCAAGCAGAAGGGCAGTGGTTATTCAACCAAGTGATCATTTCTGAGAAGTGGATTTGATTTGAATTGAATTGAATTTGGAGGTGATGTGTGAGAGAGAGCATTTGATTTTGAAATGAAGATTTGTATTGAAGTGGGAGGTGATGATTACGAGTGGGTTGCCAAGTCAAGTAATAAAGAAAGAAATTGTAGATTTCAAGCAGTTGCCGTTACGTAAGGTTTGTTGGCTCGAAATGTATCTAACTTATAGTAATTATAATTACAATTCTATTCTATTTGTAATTGATTTTTTCGCTCGTCTTCTAGGCTAACTCCTAACTAGCTATGCATGTCACTTTACCATATGTGACCACTCCTTCCATTCTATATCTTTTGCTAGCAGTATCCTAGCTAGTACTAGTGTTAATGTAGTTGAAACTAAGAAGAATTTAAATGCACAAAATTTTTGTGACTTATGTTGTAACGACCTGTCCCGAATTTCGGGATTAGTTTAGTAATTAATTAAGGATTAGCGTGACTAATCGGTGATTAATCGAGAGGTTTCGGATGGACGGTGTAAAATGATCGTTTTGCCTCTGGACATGGGCAAAAAGTTGAATTTTGACTCGGAGAGTCAAACGCACGAGACTCGATGACTGTGACATAGATTGGCACGTTACGAGTCCATAGACAGACGACACGTCAGAATCGGACGTTCGACGGAAAAGTTACAGGTCTAAAACAGAAAATGGTACTATTCATGCAAACCGAGAAATGGACACGTGGGCTGTTGTGATTGGAGAAAAATCTAGGGAGGACCCACCAGATGAGTGACAAGTGTCACCCATCTGATTGGCCCAATTCCCGAAATTTGGGGATATTATCTTCATCCTTCATCTTCATCTTCTTTGCTTTTTTTCATTTCCTTGCCCGTGAAACCATACTCCATGCTATCCCAAACCCACACCTCATCCTATCCTCTACGGTGATGACTGAGAGAGTGAGAGTGAAGGACTGAGAATGACAAGGGGCTGAGGACGGCCTGAGGCACGGCAGAGGTAAGCAAACCGTAAACCGTTTTAGTTCAAAAATGGAAAATCATGTTTTGTTGGTTTTTGATCATTTTAATGGATTTGACGAGGTACCTGAGGATGGGACGAGTTTATTGGGGCTGGTTTCGAAGGCTGGGACGACAGAAGTTGGTCGGAATCGGAGTTTGAAGAACGAGGTTACTGTTCCTGTTAGAACATGTATGATCTAGGTTCGATTTCGCGGTTTCGAGTCCATAGATCGATATGGTAGACTTAGACGAAGCTATAGCAAAAACAGGGATGAAATCAGTTGAGAAATGGCAAAACGGTGGCCGGGTCGGGTTCGCAGCTCTGCGCGATCCAAATTGCAGACTTGGACGGAGGTTGAAGACGCAGTGACGCCAGTGATGACGTCATCAAGATGACGTCATCATGTCAGGTCTGACAATGTCAGGCTGTCATGTTAGAGGTGGACCAATAGGGGCTTGACACATGTCACGTGTTAGTGCCTAGTCCGCACTAACATGTCAGTGACGTGGCCCAATGACAGGACCCATCCCCCAATCCCCCAAGATTAAGGGCTAAGTCCTGCTCCCGTCTAACTTCCGCATGACACGAAGGCTAAACCGACGTCCAACCTCCATGTGACACGTAAGTCGGACAAGGGATTCTCGATCCGACCGTCCAAAAAGCAACCGGACTTCCCAGAGTGCGTAGAATTTACTGTGGATCGCACGTGTGATGTCTCTGTCTCTCTCGATCAACAGCCTGCACCGCAACAACCTGGAGGGTATCGAAAACACAAAAAGACTGTGAGTGGACAAAATAAAGTATAAGTTCAAAAACAGTTATCAGAAAACAAAATTACATTTACACCCTCCGTTTAAAAACCAATGCATGCATATCAACTATTCCATAAAACCATTCTATACTCAAGTTATTCAAACCATTTAAGAAAAATGAACTCATTTTCTTTTCTCAAATCCCGAGCCTCAGCCCAAAACCATCAAAATCCGTATCATCCGGGTCATTGCCCAAAATATCGGAAAACCATTATCGTCAAGTCTCAGTGAAATCCAAAACACATTTGAAACCGCATTTCCATCCATCGAACCTACTGGATCTATCCGAGTCTTTAAACTCAACAAGCTTACAGGGGAAAATCATAATATTCGAGTCTTTAAACTCAATCCGGGGGTTTAAATCCAATCCGGGCCCGCCCCCGTTATAATCATATCCGGGTCTTTAAACCCAATAAACAGATCCAACAAATCCAATCTAAAACCATTTGAAAACCTTTTTCCATTTCTGAATCCGAATCGGCAATCTCATCAGGATCCCGAATCCAAACCCAGAACTCATATTCATATCCATTTCCAAATCCGAGTCCTAAACCACCATTCTGTAAATAGCATCCGGAATAACCATTCCGAACCCAAACCCGGAAATCCACTTTCAAGTTTCAAAATCGAATCCAAAATCGTCATTCTGAAATCCGATTCAAAAACCCGAAATCACATTCTTTAAAACCACTTTTCTGAACTGGGCATCTAAGCCCGAAGTAATTTTTCCGAAATCCATTTTTAAATCTTTGAAATCAAATCTTATTTCAAATCCCGACATCAAATCATTAAAACCAGGTTCAAATCACAACATTCGTCATATTCTCGTAAAACGTATAATTCTATAAATACCTCGAAAAACGTGCAAAATCGTAAACCATCAATATCATAAATCAAATCATAGAATCACGTATAGAAAACATATAAAAACATATATGCATGCATCAAGAGTTCGAAAACAAAGTCCACTCACAGACCAATTTGCCGCTGCCTCGATACATGTGCACTTATGCCGTTCCCGACCAATCCACTATCACCGGCTCTCCCGAACCTATCCAAATCCTATAATAAGGTCACTAACTACTTCATTAAGCTTCTACTAACACCCCGTAATTTTTTCGAATTTTTAACTATTTTAAACCGAGCCCTAAAACCTTTGGACATCCCGAAACATATCGAGACGATGTCCGATTGACTCGAAACTAACGCCAAAATGTTCGTTACATCAAATACTTTAAAAGTCATGTTGGAAATTTCCCCAAAAGAGGCCTCACGCGCCCTCATGCGTCCAGTCACTGTTCATCTTCAACTTATGATCAACCGGTTCAGATCGGTTCAGCAGGCCGGCCGGTTCAACTGAACCGACGTGAGCGGTTCGACGCTAATTTTCATCCAATTTCAGTCCAATTTGATTCCTTTTCATCCCTAATGCTTGTCTCAGTCTTTGTAATGAATTTATGACCTAAAACCGTGAGTTTAAACATTATATTTTACCTCTCCAATTCAAAAGGTGAACCGGCCATGTTTCCCCTACCGTGCTCTTCCACTTCCGGCTACCTCCCGTCTTGATTTTGACCCCAAATAGTTTCTGGAACCTCCAGAGACAATTTTCAATTAAGAAAACTCATCAACAAGCATTAAATCGTGACTGATCAATCCTAAGTCCAACTGAACCGTTTAACTAAAACAGAGGACTTACCCGTCGCCGTTCACCGCTGTGGGCATCACCACGTGTATTTGAGTCCCCTGTCCATCCCTCCTTCACACACTATGGTCAAAAGTTGAGGTTTGCAGGTGATTGCACGGTTAATTCTCACTGGTTTTACGCACACACACACACTAAGACTTTGTTTTGTTTTGTTTCTACACAGTGCACACACACAATATTGATTTAAACTGGTTAAAGACGGTGGGAATGTTCTACCACCATCCAAGACAGGCCAGGTGTCCACAATCTTGTGGGCACAACTCCCAAGACTGTCACATGTCCCAATCTACCTCAATTAGACCAAATAGCCCTTTAACGAACAAATTACCATTTTGCCCTTCGTACGTATAGACCAGTAACTAAACCGTCTGACGCCCGATAGCGGCGTGCCACCTGTCCTTGTACTCAGGGGATTGAGACCTACCTAACGGTCCTCGAATTACGTGAAAAATCCACGTCGTTTGAAAAGTCACCAAATTGCCCATTTTTAACTAAATTACCAAATTACCCTTGAACTTCCGAACGTCATAACTTTCTCCTCGGATGTCGGAATCGGACGTGCCACCTGTCTATGAACTCGTGACGTCCCGAAATACATCACGGTCATCGGTACACGTCCATTTGACCACCCAAATGAAAAGTCAACATTTTTGCCCATTCCAAGGGTAAAATTGTCATTTTGCACCGTTCGTTCGAATGCATCCAACTAATCACCGATTAACTTCACTAATCCGTCATTAACAACTAATCAAATCCCAATTTTCGGGACGAGTCATTACACCCAATCACGAGCTGCCATATGTCACTAACATGTTAGTGACGGGGACCAATGACAAGCTGACACGTGGCACTGTCAGAGCTGATAGTTGTCATAATTGTCAGGGATGACATCAGCAGCGTTGACCACGTGTGGGGGCACGTGAGTGTGAATTTCGAGGTGGGATCAGTGTCATTCGAAGGGTTTCGACGATCCGAATCTAATGGTGATGGTTTCGGGTAGGCCTCGTCATTGGGCCGGGTCGGGCAAGCCCGGCCCAAAATTTTTGGGCTTGGGCCGGGCCGGGCCGGGCCTATTTCATAATTTAAAAAATACCGGGCCGGGTCGGGCGGGCTTGATCATTAATATGAAAGCCCATGCCCTTTGTCGGGCCGGGTTTGGGCCGGGCTTTTATCGGGCTTTATGGGTCGGGCCTACTAAGCCCACTTGGGCCGGGCCTACTAAGCCCATTTGTACCTACCTAATTGTAAAAAAAAAAAAGTGAGTTGAGCTTAAATATTATTATCGAATATTGAAATAAGCTAAGGAGGGGTACTATTGGATTTGGAGAATTGACTTAACTTTTAGACCATAAAGCCGAGATAGGATAAGGAGGTCGATAAGAGAGCCAGAGACCTATTGAGTTTTTTTGAATTTAGGGTTAGAGTTTGGTTTGGACATTGGGCTTTTAAATGACACTAGGTTGAGATTTGGTTGGAGTTTTGGATTTTGGCTATAATAGTAGTAACAAGATTGGATTGGGTATCAATTCTTAATTTATAATTATTTTATATTTTCGGGCTTATGGGTCGGGTTTACCAGGGCGGGTCGGGCTGGGCTTACCGGGCTTTATCGGGCTCGGGCCTATCGGGCCTAGCGGGCTTGAATACCCTAAGCCCAAGTCCAGCCCGTCAACATGCGGGCCGGGCAGGTCCACGGCCCATATCGGGCCGGGTCGGGCTTTTTGTCATCGGGCCTATCGGGTACCCATAAGCCCGTGGGCTTCTGGGCCAAATGATGAGGGCTAGTTTCGGGTCGATCAAAGATCGTTAGGTTGGTCAAATTGAGGTTTTTCACCTCGAAAAATGTGTCCGGGACACGTTGACTTTTGGGAGTTTTGGGGTTTATTCTATGGACTTGTATAGATAGTTAGTAACCTTCAGGTATGATTTGGACAGGTCCGGAAGTCCCGGAGATGGTGATTTAGCCTCAAAAAGGCTTATGGCACGCGTATCGAGGTGATAGCTAGGACAGTCTATGAGTAGACTTTTGTTTTCGAAATATGATGCATGCATAACTGTTTTATATGTCTTATATCTATGTTTGAATGCCTTAAGTACGTATATTTTTTATATTTACGTATTTGCATGTATTTCGAGGCGTATGGTTTTATGTTGGATTTATATGTTCTTGTGTTTTCATGATGGATTTGGAAACATGGAATCGGGCGTGAGACCCATTTGATTTGGAAACAATCGGGCTTGAAGTCCATTTCATTTAATTAGATATCGGGTTGGAGGCCCATTTGGTTTACATGATCGGGCTTAAGGCCTAGTTAAGTATGATATCGGGCATATCTCATTTGTGGTTTATACCCAGAGAGACCCCGAGCGGCACGCGTAACCTTAGACTGTGATATGACGTCTGGAACGTTAAGCATCTGGGACGCTAGGCATCAGGGACGCCAAGGATCAGTATTTGGATTACGGATTTATTGGATTTGTGAAATGTTATTTCGGTGTTTAATAAATAGATTTGGGGCAGTGACCCACATAACTTGGATTTGTAGTTTTGAGCTGAGTTCCCATCCTTTTTGGTTTTCATGGTTTTGGGCTAAGGCCCTAATGATTTGAGGAAGGAAATGACTTTGGTTTTATAAACTCTTTATTACATATAATTGATTTGATTGGATTATCCATGCATGCATGCTTTTTATGCGAAAGGCATAAATGAGTACTTATGAAATGAGTTTTTCTTAAATTATTTATTTTTCGTCAACTCAAAAATTTTGTGGTTTTTAATGCCCTTCGGGTTGATCGCGGGTGCGGGTTATAGTAGAAACCAAGACATCACACTCTGTTATTGATCCTGGCGCACTCTGGAAGCCCGAGTGGGCTAAAGTTTGGGTATCCCTTATTTGCCCTTCGTGTTACACGAGCGTGTCACACGTGGGTTAGACGAGAGCACATCCTGCGTTAATCCCGCCGCGGGGGGGGGGGGGTGGGTGGTTTAGGATGGGTCGTGTTAGAGTGGTATTAGAGCAAGGTTAACATGTGGTGCTCTAATACCAGAGTGGTATCAAAGCAAAGTTGCCAGTTGGAGTCCGTGGTGCCCAGATGCCGGGGATGTGATGTCTCTACGAGGACCAGTCCATCATCAACCTGAGGTTAGGGTAAGAGTACGAGAGTTAGTGGAAATGAATAGTAGATGGACTGCGATTGGCCTGATACGCCGTGAATCGAGGAGAGGGACCCGAGAAAGGGTCGTATATGACAAAATTGCAGTGTGGGATCGTTAGTCGATCATATCAAGATAGTGGTGTTGCTGAGAGTAGTCGGGTTCAAGGAACCCTAGTTAAGTTGATGGTAGGAGGAATGCGAGTTATGCAGTTAGATCGAATTGGTAGTTATCCTACTGGGTGCAGCTGAGTTAGTGGATGACCTTAGTGAGTGACTCTAGTGGAGTCCACTTGAGACTGTTGAGAATTTGGTGACGTTCAGGGAACGTCATTTTTCTGTATGATTTGTTAGGGTGGTTTTATCAGAGTAGTGCAACGGAAGCATGGTGGACCCATGCTTGGTTTTGGGGCATTAATCAAGAGAAGTTGGTGAGTTGATGGAGTGCTAAGAATTTATTCAAAGTTGGAAGAAGCCGAAGAGAATACTCTTAGTAGGAGAAGGTGACTTCTCTTTTTCCGTTTTCTTGTCCAGAGCTTCCGGTTTGGCCATCGACATGATTGCAAAACTGGAGACAAGAGTGTGGTGCTCAGGAGTTGAACCGCACAGGTTGAGACATGGGAGTCAGGTAAGGATGGATGTCATCCATCACTCATCCTTTTTGTAACGACCCGTCCCAAATTCCTAGATTAGATTAGTAACTAATCACGATTAGTAAGGTTAATCCGTGATTAGTTAGGCGAAATCGGACGAACGATGCAAAATGACCGTTTTGCCCCTAGGCGTGGCAAAATGTTGACTTTTCAATCGGGAGGTCAAACAGACTTTGACCGATGACCGAGACGTAGTTCGTGACATCACGAGTTCATAGACAGGTGGCACGTTCAATTCCGACATTCGAGGAGGAAGTTATGACGTTCGGAAGTTTAGGGGCATTTTGGTAATTATGGTTAAAAGGGATCAAATGTTGACTTTTTGACCGGGATGTCCGATGGCCAAGGGCCGAGAACTATTATGTAGATAAGGACGATACGAATCCATAGGCAGGCGGCACGCTGAGCTCGGACTTCGAACGGGAGAGTTATAGGTCACGGAAGTTCGATTTCACTATGCACGTACTTCGAGACGGGATGATTTGGCGAAATCTGATTGGGCAGATATTTTAGTGGGTCCCATGGATGAGTGACAAGTGTCACTCATCCTATTGGCTAAATCCCCCAATTTGTGGATCTATATAATAAAATAATATTATTTAATTAATTTTTTAATCAAATCCACACCTTATTGAATCTTGGCCATCCATTCCAAATTCATCTTTAAATCCACACCCTCCATCCCATCTCCCTCACATCTGATCAGCCATCCTCCTTCTTCTTGTTTCTTCACACCCGAAACCCGAACCCCCCATGTATGCATTTTCTTCATTTTTCTTCTTTGTTCTTCAAGCACCACACCATACACATACCACCATTCCTCATGTGCTTGTGTGTGACCGTGAGTGAGGTGATGAGAGGCTGAGGATGGCAAGCCACGGCGGGGGACGGCGGTGGCGACGGCGGGAGAGACCGTGAGGTAAGGAAAATGTTCAAAAATCCAAATTTGAGTTTTAATGGTTTTTAATCGATTTCTTTAATTAGGTTAGGTTTCTGGGGACCCTAGGAGTAGATTAGGATTATTTTTGGGGCTTGGGATGGCCGGAAATGGCCGTGAACGGCCGGAGAAAATCCGGCCACCATTGATGGAGGATGGAAGCTCCGTTTCGGGTGGTTTTTCTTAGTTTTAGGGATTGGGTTAGATAGGAAATGAAGAAATAGGAATTTAGGGATTAAAATGGGACCAAACGGACCCCGAATCAGTCCGAAAACCCGAGAAAACCGTGCGGTGAACAGTGCCCGTGAATAATAACTGGTTCAGTTCTGAGGAGGATGACGATGAACAGTGTTTTCGACTTTCTAGGAGCTCGTGAGGGCCCGTGGTCCATAATTTGGGAAAGTGTTCAACACGTGAAATCTTCTATTCGATGCAACGAACATTTTGGGACTGGTTTCGTGTCAATCGGACACCGTCTCGATATGTTTCGGGGCATCGGAAGGTTTGGGGTAGGTTTAAAAATAGTTAAAAGTTCGAGAAAATTTCAGGGCTTTGATGGGAGGTTAATTAAGTAGTTATTAACCTTTTATTAAAATTTGGACAGGTTTGGGAGTCCCGATAATGGTGATCGGCTCGGGGAACCGAATGGCACACAAATCGAGGCGGCAGCTCGGACAGTCTGTGAGTGGACCTTGTTTTCTAAATTGGTGCATGCATAAATGTTTATTATGTGTTTTATTACATGTTTGATGATGCCATGGGTGCATTTGTATTTGGTTACGTATAGGCACGTATTTCGAGGTTTCGGCCCTATACGGTGCCTATACGGGTCTGTATGTCTTTATTGGTCTAAATGAAAAGGTTTTGGATTTCAAAATGATAAACTCGGGTATGAGACCCATTTGGTTTTGTCTCGGGCATATGACCTTAGATATCGGGCACGGTGCCCAGGTGATGTCATATGTTCGGGCACGAGACCCAGTTATTTTACGGTTTATGATTTCGGGTCAGGGACCCTAGATGGATTTCCAAGTTCATGACGGTTTATGGGAACCGGCATGAACCTTTGTCAGGTCATTCTGGTTCATGACGGTTTATGGGAATCGGCATGAACCCTGGTTAATGGATGTTGTGGATCATGACGGTTCAAGGGAACCAGACATGAATGTTTATGTTATGTATATATATGTATTCATATACCTTCCTTTACTTCTATTATCTCCTCCGGAGAGGGTCGTTGGCCTGGGTGGACTCCGGAGTAGTCACGGAGCACCGACTGAGTGGAGTCACCCCCTAGTTGGATTCCTTACTCTCAGGAAGGCTATGATTACTATTACCTCGGGTAGGGTCAGTGGTCTGCAGACATTGATCTTGACGTTGAGAAGACTCGGATTGAGACCTCGGTAGCACGCGCGTAGTTTTGGAAACCGTGACATGATTGGTTGTGTGAATTATATGTATATATAATGTATGCTATATGATATGATATATGATGTGTGTTTACACAGGTTTTGGGCAGTGGCCCGTTTGGTTAGTTTCTTCTAATTTGGGCTGAGTCCCTTATGGATTTGGGCAGTGGCCCATGTACTTGATTTCATTATGGTTTTTCTGGATAAATGGTTTTCGAATGCATGCATGGTTTTTAGTGAAGGGTACAAATGTCTTCTCGTTAAAATGTTTTATAAACTCTTGTTGTGTCCACTCACAGTTTTTAATGTTTTGACTGCCCTTCAGGTTGACAGCGGATGTGGACTGTAGCAGAGACCGAGATATCACATACCTCCTCCGGATCCTGGCGTACTCTGATAGCCCGGGAGGGCAAAGGTTCGAAATATCCCTTGTCTGACACTTCGTGTCAGACGGGAGCAGGGTCATCCCGCACTAATCCCGGGGGGATTGGGATGGGTCCTGTCACTTTTGGGTGTGCATAAACGGTGATAAATTGGTTGACATCCTTTTGGATGTGCATAAATGGTATAAACCTACAGGCGAGTTAGGTAATGCCTTAGATTGTTTACGGACACATCGGTGGTTGTTCGAGTGAGTTGAGGACTTGGGAGTCCAGTGATGAGACTTGAGAAGGGGAAGTTCAATGGTAGTACGAGTCTAGGAAGTCATGTGGTGGAATTTGGTATTTTGTTGGGAAGTCCACTGGTTGGACTTGACACCCATTTGGGTAGAGAATTAGATATGCTTCCAACATGGTTGCGACTTCGGATATTCCTAAGTTGGTAGCGGAGATTCCTCGTTTTCTACTTGGTAGCAGACGGTGCTTGGTGTCACCACGTCTGGTGAGTATGGTGAGTGTGGCGAATGTAGTGGGATTTGTGTTTAGACTCACGTAGGATGAATTTTGATGTCATCGTCTTGGATCATACTGGATTTTTCCTATGTGCGATGACAAAGATATATTGGTTATTCAACCAAGTGATCTTTACTAGGAATAGGATTTGATTAATTGAAGTTGGAGGCATGGAAGAAAATATCGACACTATTATCGATATTTCGATGGATATTGTTTGATCCTCTGATGGACTTAACGTGATGAGACCCATTAGGGGATCTAGGACCCGCTGAGGGGTGTTCGATCCCGCTGAGGGTGCTGGTTGACTTCATGCTCCTACTTGGTGAGTGACCTGTAAGCCAGAGAAAACACTAGACACCGGTGAGGTGCCGGCAAAAGAGGCTCTGATGCTTAACTCAGTAAGCATATGGAACACCTGCGGGGTCAGGCATGAGGGTGCCGAGTAAAGCATGTGTGTGTTTCTAGAGAGAGAATTGATGAGAGGATTACCTTTGTGAAAGGGTCTGGGAGTATTTATAGTAGTCATGAATGTGGTGGTTAAGTACTGTTTGGGAACAAGTTTTAGGTTGTAGCTGGGAATGTAGCCACATGCCCTATGTATCCGGGGTAAGTACCAGGTGGCAACCAACCTCTTGTTGTCACGGGGTTTGGTAAGTCAGGTAGTTGATACTAACAGCATGATCGATCAGACCAAGGGGAGCCAACCAACCCAAGTGGGTGACCTAGTATGTTGTGCCTACCAAGTGGATGAACTTGGTACCGGTCGACTGGACTTGGGGACTGCCTGCCGACTGTTGTCAGCATGCCGATTGGAATTACTCTATCGTCCGGGGGGTTCTTGCTTGTATGGGGCCTAGTTGGTCGATATGGTACCAACAGAAGTCCCCTAAGTGTAACGACCCGTCCCTGATTTCAAGGATTAATTAAGAATTAATTATGGATTATTAAGGCTAATCGGAGATTAATCACGGATTATCGAACGTTCAGGGTGAAATTACGATTTTGCCCCTAAACCAGGGCAAAAAGTTGACTTTTGACCTGGGAGGTCCAATGCACTAAAACCGAAGACCGTTACGTAGATCGAGTCAATACGAGTCCGTAAATAGGCGGTACGTCGGAATCGAACATTCGACGGAAAAGTTACGGGTCACGGGAGTTCTGAGGAACTATTGCACGAATTACGAGACGGGTGGACTTTTGTCCTCAGTGGGCCTAGATATTTTGAAACAGACCCAATGGATGAGTGACAAGTGTCACTTATCCATCGCTCCCATTACACAGATACATGCACCACCCATCTTCTTCATTTTCTCATTCGATCAAACAACCTGAAAGCCCCAAACCAAACCCTTTCCCCTCTGATTTAGCTTGAGGCCAAGAGAGTGAGGCTGAGGAGGAGATGATGACGACTGGTCGAGGACAGAGCCGCTATGGACGGCGGAGGAACCTTGGGAAAACAGGTAAAACCCGATAACCCGGTTAGGATTCAAAATTTCAATTTTGTGATTTGGACGTTAAGGGGGTTTTCTATTGATTGGGGGATGTTTAGAGGGTTAGTATGGACGTTTAGTAAGGGTTTTGGATGGCAGGGGACGGCTGAGCAGCCCAGGGGAACGGCTGGAAAACAGGGTCGTGAAGGGTGTTTTGAACCAATGGGTTATAGGTAGTGTTTCTTGGTTTTAAACACATAGTTGGGGTGCAAATGATGAGAGGAAGCTATAGGAATTGGTATTGATGGAAAAGGATGAAAAGTGAGGGAGTTGTGGGGGTGAACCAACTCTTCCGGTTTGGATGGACCGGAGTTGCAGAAACCGGTCTGAACCGGCCGGTCTGCGAAGGTTGAAGGTGACTGCGCAGTAGCGCGTGGCTCCCACTCATAGTGCCTTTGGACGGCGTATGGGGGCGTGTGGAGCACTGTTTGGAGAAGTGTCCAACATACGAAATCATCTATTCGATGTAACGAACATTTTGGGACTGGTTTCGAGTCGATCGGACATCGTTTCAATATAGTTCGGACGTCTGAAGGTTTAGGATCGAGTTTAAATATGTTAAAAATCCTGGAAAATTAAGGGGCTTTAATGAGAGGTTATTAAGGTAGTTAGTAACCCTCTAGTATGATTTGGACAGGTTTGATAACCCCGGAAATGGTGATTGGCCCAGAGAGACTTATGACACGCATATCGAGGCGGTAGCTTGGATTGTCTATGAGTAGATCTTGCTTTCTAAATTGTGATGCATGCATAAGTGTTTTATATGTTTTAAATACATGATTTGAGATGCCTTGAGTTCATATAATTGTGGTATTTAGTATTTACGTATTTGCACTTATTTCAAGATTTCGGGTTTTATATCGTGCCTATACGTGCTATGTTTTCTATGATGGTTTGATGGAATGTCTTGGATTTGGAAATGTGAAACCGGGCATGAGACCCATTTGATTGGAGACCATCGGACTTGGAGTCCATTTGATTCAACGAGAAATCGAGCTGGAGGCCCAGTTGGTTTACGACATCGGGCTTGAGGCCCAGTTGATTGCGACATCGGGCTTGAGTACCAGTTAATTGTGATTTCGGGCTTGAGTCCCAGTTAATTGGGATATCGGGTTTGAGTCCCAGTTGATTGTGATATCGGGCTTGAGGCCTAGTTGATTGATGGTATCGGACTTGAAGCCCAATTGATTTGTGGTATCGGGCTTGAGGCCCAGTTGAATTGTGACATCGGGCTTGAGTCCTAGTTGTGGTTTATTGAAATGTGAATTCAGATTTAAGACCCTATTGAAATGAGAATTTGGGCTGAGTCCCTGTGAGGTTTGGATTTGAATCGGATTTGAGAAATCCTGTTGAGGGTTTTAGCTAAAGCCCTATTGATTTAATTAATGAGAAATGGTTTGATAAACGGTTTTTGAATGCATGCATGCTTTTTAGTAAATGGCATAAATTTTTTTTCTGATAAAATGTTTTCTGAACATAGTATTTATTTTCGTCCACTCACAGCTCTCAATGGTTTTAATGCCTTTCGGGTTGATCGCGGATGCGGGCTGTAGCAGAGGCCGAGACATCACATTTCTCCTTCGATCCTGGCGTACTCTAGAAGCCCCGTGTGGGCTAAGGTTGGAATTATCCCTTGTCTAACACTTCGTATCAGACGGGAACATGCACGTTCTGCATTAATCCCAGGGGATTTAGGACGTGTCTTGACAAGTGGTATCAGAGCGAGATTGTCGCTATTCGAGCAACCGTGTAGCTCTCGTGGTACGCGCAGGGTGCCAATCAGGAAGTCTCGTCTTCTCGCCCCTCTGTTATCGTGGTTAAAAATGATCGGGATGAGGGGGAGATGGGAAGTGAGTCGGAGACGGAGTCTGAACCTATAGTAGAGAGGTCTGAGTAGGTCGTAGACTATGAGCCCAACACTATTTTGCAAGTGAATCTGGATAGGTTCCGTGAGTTGTACAACGTGCCGAACGAGATAGTGATGACCCTGCCGATAGGGTCAGCGCGACCGAGTGACCCTTCCGAGGGATCCACCCTGTTCTAAGTGGATGCATTTGAGCACGGGGTACGCCTATCGTTGCGTCCGTGGTTGCAAGACATGTTGGCACGAGCAAAGATCATGCTCGGCCAGCTTAACATGACTGGATAGATTATCTTGGCCAGCGTCTACACATCCTTCCGATTGGCAGGTCTACCAAAGCCTACCTAGGGCCAACTCTGCCATCTATACCGCTTCAAGAAACATGTATATGGTCCTGAATGGGTGGAGATGGAGTGCTTGTAGAAGATGGTTCGTGGTGCCTTCATTATGGACGTGCCGACGCCCCAAAAGAGTTGGAGGCACCGGTTCTGTTGGATATCATGGTCGTGGGAAGGGGATGTGAGCCAAGTGTGAGAGTGAATTCAAACACACTTCTAATCGGGAGGTTGTGGTGCCTGCTGATTAGCCGAATATCGTTTTATGTAGACTATCATGATGCCTGCCGAATGGGGGACTGATTGTTCTTTTTTTTTTTGTAGAACCCTCCAAGGTCACTATCATTGTCGAAGAGGAGAAGGCTTGCATTTTGGTTCGGCAGAAACTCAGAGACGTGGAACGCAGCCGTTATGTTCTCAGACTCCCCGACAACCTGTGACAGGACCCGTCCCAAATCCCCCGAGATTAACGTGGGACGTGCCTGCTCCCGTCTGACACGAAGTGTCAGACCATGGATAATTCCGTTCTTAGCCCAACCGGGACTAATAGAGAGCACCAGGATCTGGCGGAGGAGTGTGATGTCTCGGTCTCTATTACAGCCCGCATCCGCGATCAACCTGAAGGGCATTGAAAAACATCAAAATTCGCAAGTGGACAAAAAAAATAATTTAATAAAAATATTTCATAAAAAGACGTTCATGCCCTTCACTAAAAACATGCATGCATTCGAAAACCATTTATCAGAACATTTACAAAACCATTTGGGCCTTGGTCCGAAACCGTAAATCAATGCATTGGGACTCAGCCCCAAAACCAATCATGTGGGACTCTGCCCAAATCACGTCATGTGGGTCTCAGCCCAAAACGGTTCTCAGTGAAAACTAACCATAGAACACGGGGTCTCAGCCCCAAATCATTTTCCAAAACATAGAACACGGGGTCTCCGCCCTCAAACCATTTTCCGTAAACCTCATACGTATAACCCATCATCGACACTTTCGAGAAGATGCCAACTCGGGACACACAGCCCCTAGGGAACACATCCCCAATATATGTCACGATTCATCTCTATATAAGTGTGCACACTACTTGGGGTCTCACTCCGAGTCTACCCCCAAAAATTCCACATATGGGAGGCTCTGTCCAACATCCAGGATCTATGACGTCTAGATGGCTGTCTCCAGACCCAGTCCGAAACCATATCATAACTCCCACTCCTGGAATGCGCACCCTATGGGGATACTCATTCCGGGTAGTGGATCGTGACTTTCCAGGTCGATGTCTGGAGGAGACCAATCAAATCATATGGAGGGTATATACATTTTCAAAAATACTTTCTTTCTCAACTGGGTCTCATACCCGAAACTCAACAGCATTCCTCGAATCCGATTCCAATCCATTTTCACAGGCGTCGGCCTAAATCCACAGTTCAATAGGATCTCATGCCCGAATTCTCATTTCATAAACCGAACTAGAGTTCAAGCCTGAGTTCACGATCAACAAGGTCTCAAGCCCGATACCACAATAACGGGGCCTCGAGCCCGATTTCTCCGAAAATTTGGAGAAGGTAGACGCTATTGACAATCTCTTACTCATTCAGATTCAATGCGCTGTTAAAATAACGTATACGAAACAGATATAATGTGTAAAAAATACATGTAATTTAAATTTCTTAATTGATACACCGAAAATTTTGGCTATTATAGTTCTTTTGAATTGTTAAGATACCAATAACAGGAACCCACAGCAAGTTTTTAAAACTACCATTAACAGCAACCAAAATACATGGACGAACTAAAACAACATCACTGGCGTGCCTAATCCTCTAACATGCCCATCCTATCATCAGAGTAAAATAATGAATCATCAGCCTCTACCACACCTATAATACCATCTGAATCTGATTGACCCAAAATAACATCTGTTCCAGTCACGCTCGCTAGACCCTGAAATACAACATACCACTCTTCCTCCTCCAGCTCGTCAGCCATCAACTCCATGCCTGGGAAATGGGACACATTACACAGGAGCGTTAATCTGTACACTTCTGGATCAGGATGGACTTCCAAATGGTGACCACTCAGCACCTCTCGTGCTTCCTCTTCCAATTCACTCACATTATCACAATTCCGAAAATCAACTTCATCTACGCGGTATACTCTCATGTCTGGAGCACATCGCTTGATTGCTACCATCCTAGGTAGAAACCTATCAAATGCTTCTATCTTCACTAACATTTGAACAACTTCAGGCCATGGAAGCTCATAAGTTAAGGTATAGTAACCATGAATTTAACCCATGCCTCATCCTTGGCAAAATATTCCATATTATACCCATTGTCAGGAAAATGAATACCAGCAAGCCAGTACTTCCGCAACAAGTGCTTAACTGCTGGGTAGCTTGCAACCACACCCTCCAACTCCTCTAGATTATGTGATCCTACAAAATAAGCCTTCTCGTATGAAACTCGAAAAACTGCAACCCTGCCTTCACCAAATGGTTCAGTGCCTTCGTCATCATCCCTGTCGACGGAAATGACCTGAATGTCATCACCAGCGTCCTTATCATCGCGGACATTTCATAATAGCATAAGTTGTAATAGGAGTTGTCATTGGCATCATCACTGTCAGATTCATGAGCAAAAGCTGCAGCTGCAGGGCCAGCATCAGCTGCATATGACATACAGGCCCTTGTATAAGAATTATTAGAACAATAACTTAGGGATAGGCCTCGTCATTGGGCCGAGTCGAGCAAGCCCGGCCCAAAATTTTTGGGGTTGGGCCTGGCCGGACCGGGCCTATTTCATAATTTAAAAAATACCGGGCCGGGTCAGGCGGGCTTGATCATAAATATGAAAGCCCATGCCCTTTGTTGGGCCGGGCTTTTATCAGGCTTTACGGGTCAGGCCTACTAAGCTCACTTGGGCCTGGCCTACTAAACCCATTTGTACCTACCTAATTGTAAAAAAAAAAAAAAAAAAAAGTGAGTTGAGCTTAAATATTGTTATCGAATATTGAAATAAGCTAAGGAATGGTACTATTGGATTTGAAGAATTGACTTAACTTTTTGACCATAAAGCCGAGATAGGATAAGGAGGTCGCTAAGAGAGTCAGAGACCTAGTGAGTTTTTTTAAATTTAGGGTTAGAGTTTGGTTTGCGCATTGGGTTTTTAAATGACACTAAGTTGAGATTTGGTTTGAGTTTTGGATTTTGGCTATGATAGTAGTAATAAGATTGGACTGGGTATCAATTCTTAATTTATAATTATTTTATATTTTCGGGCTTATGGGTCGGGTTTACCTGGGCAGGTCGGGCTGAGTTTACCGGGCTTTATCGGACTCGGGCTTAGCGGGCTTAAATACCCTAAGCCCAAATCCAGCATATCAACATGCGAGTCGGGCCAACCCACGGCCCATATCGGGCCGGGTTGGGTTTTTTGTCATCGGGCCTACTGGGTACCCATAAGCCTGTGGGCTTTTGGGCCAAATGATGAGGGCTACTGTTAGGGAGCATGGTGACATTATGCCTAAAATGAAAAATGAGTTGTAATTCACCAGTGGGAGCTTCAGTGTTGTTGAAAAAAGACATGTAATATAGGCTTTTCATTGTTGAGCCCAATCTGTAAGTGGATAGAATAAAAAAGATTTCCAAGAGACTGATCAGCATAGCCATGGCATCTGCAGTCAGAAAAGCAGGATAAGCAGTGTTACATTGTATACAGGTATGGACTAGTATAAAGGCCTCGCGCGTTGGCGCGGGGTTGTTTTCTTCCGTCCCAAGCTTTGCATCCCCTTTGGTAAGGCCCGGAAGATCAATTAGGAGTTTTATCATATATTCTGAACTTCTAAATCGACAACAGCAAAGTTATAAGATCAGAGGACTCTATCATCAACATAATGGAATAAGAACCAATTGCGAAAACAAATGAACATGAACGAAACACCAATAACCAAAGAACAGAACTTTAGATTTCGTAAACAGAAGAAACTGAAACAGCAACATGAAATTTCATGTAAGAGTTGATTTCATACAACACCACCAACAACTCATACAGTGATAGTAAATTTTCAGGTTTTGAGGTGGAAGCAGCGAAATGTCAAGAATTGGAAGTAAACGAAGATGGTGAAGCAAATGAATGTTGTAAAACTATCAATTTCACTTCCAGATTTCATATATATATCAATATATGTATATATATGTGATCAGTATGTTTACTAAGAGAAACGAAGTGAAAAAAATCCAGAAGAATACTTAAAATGCAACCTAAGTGTAAGTAATTGTAAAGGACAAATAGAAAAACAATATGTACTAAACCAATCTACTTATTTTGATAAAAGAATCACACAGAGGGTGTGAAGATAGAATATTCATTCCAATGTTCCACAATGCAGCCATAGTGGAAATGTAATCAATCTGCTTATTTCAAAAATATAAAGATATGAATGATAATTTTCTCAGCTGAATAGACCTTCAACACTTGACAATAGCTTTTTCATAGTAAGAAATGAACATACAAATACTTTTAAAATGTCTCTGAAACCGGAAAAAAAAAAACATCACAAACAGAAGTCGTTGGAATGAGAATTTAAGTCGGCGAACATAAATTAACCTAATGGTGGATGGTGTACAGTGGGGACCTAATGGTGGATGGTGTACAGTGGGGAGGGGATGGGTTAAAGGTACCACATATTGAACACATGTACACAGGGATAATTGCACCAATCTATATATACACATCAACAAAAGTATATCAACATTTAGTACTCCCTCATAAATGAAAAAATTAGAACAGAAATACACAGTTTCGATTTTTAAACACTGCATAACTGCAACTTCGATTCAAATACACACAGCTTTAGTGACCAGCAGTATACCTGCACATTGGCCAAATGAAATATATCCAGTCCCATTTGTTTTACATGTGGTTGAATCACCAAAAGCGTTTAACTTGTCTCTACATAAAGCTGCAATCCGAAATAATGGTACATTTTCGAATGTTTCCTGCATTAGTGACAAGACGCAGTTCAAAATAACGTAACACATAATGTAGGAAGCCCAAGCAACCAAAATGCAGAACAAAATCAATTAGGGTGTGAAAAAGTATACCTATTCCAATTTATACAATTGTCAACTTGAAGAAGGGGTATGGTGGATGGACAATCAATGCAGTGATATAACCGACAATGGACCTGGTTGTACTCCCCAGAACAACATTCACACGAATAAACCACCTATACAACGATAAATTTACACTTACAACATAAATCGCTGGCCTGTTTCTATAAGTGTAAAATAAACAATAGAAGTAGTTCTTACCACTAAAATTAAAATGAAGACGACGAAAAAATGAACTCCCTTATACTTATCACTTCGACGAAAAAATGAAGGTAGTCTTCCATCAATTTGGGAACCATCGGGTGCAGCACCTGCCATCAAACAGGCTTAAGAAGAAAATAAAATAAAATTTATTACCTACACAATCGAAGAACAACCAACTCAAAGAACAAATAAAATGAGCAAGCGAAGACGAGACCAAATGACTACCCTCAAATCCATCAACAACAGGATCACTTGAAAAACCCAAGATTCATTATCTCATATTCTTAAATAGCAGAAAGTACGTGTTGTGAAAAATAATATTACCACTTTCAATATCTGATTGAGTTCATTTCCTTTGTTCCTTTCCCCTTACCACTTTCAATATCTGATTGAGTTCATTTCCTTAAAGAATTGGTAAGAAACCAATTGAAGCTGCAGATTGATCAACTCCATCTTTGCATGTCTCACAAAAAGAAAAACCATCATTTTTGCCCTCCAGCACAGTCTACACAAAAAAAAAAAGACATTAAATTGACAATAAGATAAGAATTAACGAACCGCTTGAAATTATGAAGCCTAGTTACACAACATAAGAGAATCAAAATAACAAAAAAATCGAGTTTAAACTTAAACGATAGATTATCATTATGTCATAAAATCAAACATTGAAGACACATAGAAGGAAAAGATTCTGAATTGAAGCTCATTCAAATTGGAGAAAAATATAAAAAAAATAGAGAAAAAATATAAAAATCTGGAGAAAAATAAAAAAAAACAATCAATCTCCATCTCTACTTAATAACCCCATCAAAAGAAAAGCATCCGAATTGAAGCGCATTTGAAGTAAAATGAAATCAAATCAAGTCATTCCCTATCAAAGATGCTACTCAGCCTTGGAGCAGAGATTGTAAGATTATGAAGCTTGCTGGACAATATAAAAATTGAAACACAAACCAATTATCAAGGATCCAAACGGCAACAAAGTCATCATCAGATTTGGAAAACAAATCAATCATATGAAAATAAGGCATTTTACAATTAAGTCTAAATTCAAACAATTTGTGAGACAGAAGAGAGAACCCAGTCATGAATTAAAAAGAAAAAACCTAACACCTTACGAAGGAAATTCTTAAATCACAAAACTCAAAAATCAAATTGAAAAATAAAAATATTCAAAATCATAAAAAGAAATAACCCATACTTGAAAATAGTGCTGGATGTAATCAACAGTTCACTGGTTGCTGTACAAATTCAAAGCAAAACCAAACTATGTGCACATTTTAACAGCACTGTGATCACCATCATAGAAAAATTATAAATAGTAAAATGCTCTGATAAAATCGGATGAAAAAGAAAATAATAGAAAATACCTTCGAAATGCGAGAGAAAGGAAGATAGAGATTGAAAGGGGATGGATTTTATGGTGAAGATTCAACACGGCAACAATCGCAGACGCAAGTTGATTAGATGCAGCTGTCGCCAGGTGCGATGAAGGAATTGCGGCTGAGTGGACAGTGATGCATGTACAGTAGCTATTGGGCGCAGCAACGGCTAGGAGAAGGTGACGAATACGTGATGCGACAACAAAATTAAAAACAGAATGGGTTGCTCCCTCGACCCTGCTTCTGCTGAAATTGTAGGAAATATATAACTTAGAAATGTAGGCCCCAAACCTCAAATGTGAACATCACATCATGAATCCATACCTCAATTTACAAAGCATATAACGACATGCATGAATCCATAACTGATTTCAAATTGACAATTAGGGTAAAAAAATAAACAATGAGAAGATCAGAGTGGAGGACTGTACCTTTATGGATAGGCAACCAAAATGTTTGAAGAGTTCTCCAAAAGCCATCAAAGATGGCCCTGAGGGTTTCAAATTCTATATTGCGTTTGTGCGAAAAGAAGAAAAAGGAGGCAGTAGTGAAGTGTGGATAGCTGAGGACATCACAGTAAATTTACTGTTCATAACAAAAGAAAAAAGTCTAAAAGCGTAAAAACACTGTTCGTGAACAGTACAACAGCTCCAGCCGTTTTAGTATATTAGTAACAATGAACACAAATGAACTTGGGATTTTCCATGCAGTAAAGAAGTATGCATCCTTTCTGCACACAAATCTTGTATACAGGTATGGACAATGAAATTACTTGGTAGAAGCCTTTGCTATTTAGGGTAACCAATGTATGATATCAGGACAACTCCTAGAACTTTAAATATGAACACTAAATGTTGTATAATTTAAAATGCACCAGCTAACACTATAAAAACGTAACAAGCATTGGGCTTTGTGTACATATATCACAAGCGTAAATGATAAGGGAACAATCCTATTCCATTATAGTAATAGCTATCAAGATAATTAAAGCCAAAGGGAACTGGAAACTAACTTATTATAGTCAATATCAAGAGAATCAGTCTTCGCATCCTTCTCTAGTCACCTGCACGGAAGCTCAAAGGAAAAAACAGACTAAAGCAAGAGAATGCATAGGAAGTAACATTAACAAGGAGAGATGCTCACTGGAATACAATCTGGGCATTTCTCCCTCAAGTTCCCAGCTTCTAAACAAGTTAAGTGTTTGTCTCTATCCATCAGATTCCTGAACATATATCAAAACCACAAATGAAAAAGTAACAATCCATATACAATTCAAATCAAGATAATCAAAGCACAAGGATACTGGCAACAAACTTCTTCTCTTCAATGTCAGGAATGTCATTCCTTGCAGCACTTTTAAGCTCAAAAGAGCTTTCTTCTACGGGGCAACTCCCACTGTGACTGTCCTCTACAAATTTCCAAACAACGAAACATCACAACCATATACAAAATTATCTTACCCACAAATTAAATAAAAACGTCCAAACACAGGTATCCTTATGCTTAAACTTATACAAATATAGAATTTACAATGTAGTAGCTAGAAAGTGCATCAGACTCAGAGTAAGAAGCTCAAACAAGCATTTGTACCAAAAAACAAAGCAATCTTCGTTAGTGTGTAGATCTTGGGAAGACAGCTTGCAGAGTGCAGTGCATGGGATACACACTTTTACTTTACGTGTCCATTGAATTGGAAAATAAGAAGCTTCGTTCAACTTTCAACCAAAATAGAATTTCGATGAACATTGCATTCATTATCTAGTATTACAAAGACACCTGAATAGGTGAACGGAGCTGAATACATGTCAAAAACTCCACCAGTCTATCACGATGAATGTAGATAAATAAAATTTAGACTAGAAAACAACTTTTCAGTCAGTCAAACACCCAAAAACGCAGTCAGATCGCATTTCTAATTAATCATGGAATGGGATGGAGAGCGGACTTGGAGGACTTGTTGAGTCTTGAACAGCACGGTACTGTTTTTTGCTGCTTTCAAATTGTTCATCATCTTTTTCTTCTGCACTTTGTCTTGCAATTTCTTCGCCTTTTACTTTTTGAGGTTCCTCCTCTGAATCAGCAGCTTTGCATCTTTTCCTTTCAGGAATCACTTGGAAGAAAGAGTCCTTCCAATCCCTTGTTTCCAAGAACTTGAGCAGTATCTCAATCACTTGATTCACAGTCAGCACCTGCCCAAACCAATAATATTACCCACCAAAATCAAATCAACAACAATGATATAAATGAAGAATATTTGTTGATACATTACCTGTGAAGAGGACATGTTCAAGTAGTTGGCTATTGGGAGCTTTGCTGTTTGGATACCCTGCTCGTCTGCTTTCTTCATGGTGATACCTTTCCACCGATTCCGATCCACCAATCCCCCAACAATGTATGTCTTGCTCGAATCAAGATCATCAACCACATCTTCTGAATCAGCCGTCAGATACACCAGATTCTGCTTCTCCTCCTCGAAAGCTTCCATGTAAGATCGATCTTCCTTCTCTATAATCCAGTTATCAAAGCCCGGCAGCCTCCTCAGTTGCGTACCCATCTCTCCCTTGCACCCAGTCAACCATAGATGACTCGGCTCACTGCAACTTTTATTGACCGCATAACAGTACATAATCTGCAATGCATTAACCACAATTTCAAACAAGGACAAAATGAGGCCGTAATTTAAAACCAACGACGCCAAAAGAGTCCAAGAAGCAAAAGCAATGCCCAAACTTGATGAACGAGGCTGTTGATCTCTGCGGGGGTCATGAGGTGAGAGAATTCGAGGTCGATTACGATCTTCTGTCCAGACTCTTTGGCTTTGCTCAGCCTCTCAGTCTTTCTCTCTCTCTCCTCCGACCTCTTCTCCATCCTCTCCTTCCTTAAACTCCTCCTCGACTCTATCAGCTTCCCCCTCTCCTCTTCGCTCACGCTCGCCAATTTATCCTCCCATTCCTTCCGCTTCCGCTCTCCTTTTCTCTTCTTGTGCTCTTTTTCCAGAGCTTTCTTCTCTGCCTTCTTCGCCTCCCATTTCTGCTGCTTTAACAGCTTCTTCTGCGCGCTCTTCGACAATGCTCCGCAGCAATTCGCAAATACTTCCACTTTAGGGCCTTTTACGTCCTCCATTATTCTCTTTCTTGCTCAATCCTCAGTGCCTCCAACGCTCTACGATCCAGATGGAGGAGGCTTCTTTCTCACATTTCTTGATGCGGGTTTTGACTCTCGGTTTGGCCGGATTTATTAAATAATTTTTAAATTTACGGGCTGGATTGGACGGGCTTAATGACATAAAAAAGGACTCACTGACTTTTATTGGGTCGAATTTATATCGAGCTTTTTGGGTCGGGCCTATTAAGCTCACTTGGATCGGGTTTACGTGGGTTTTTATAATAAATTATGTCTCAAATTTTAAAATTATAAAAAAATATTAATAATGAAAAAAAATACACAAGGGTGCAAAAATGTGGTCTCGTTAAAATAAAATACTCAAGGGTCCAAAAACGTTGGGCTTATTAAGTAGGTGGAGGAGTGGTTAGGGTTTGTATTGGGTATTGGGTATTGGGTATTGAGTATTGAGTATTGGGTTTTTTTAAAATAAATTAGGTGGACTTGGGGCTGAGATTTGGGTTTGGGTTGAAATATTAGTATTAAGAATGGGTTGAGTATGAACTTTTAAATAATAAATATTTTATATTTTCGGGCTTATGAGCCGGGTTTATTACGGGCGGGTCGGACTGGGCTTATCGGGCTTTATCGGGTTCGGGCCTATCGGGTTTGAACACCATAAGCCCAAGCCCAGCACGCTAACTCTCGGGCCGGGTTGGCCCACGGCCCATAGCGGGTCGGGTCGGACTTTTGTCCATCAGGCTTATCGAGCCCCCATAAGCCCATGGGCTTTTGGGCCAAATGGTGAGGCCTAATGTGGTCTATCGAACCAGGAGAGGTTTTTTAATTTACTTATTGGAAAAATGGGAGAAATGGTTCTCAATTAAACCTCAATTAGTGAGATTGTCCTTCAATTAGATTTTTGACTTTTTTGGTCACATTGCTTCAGCTAAATCGCTAATTTAGTCCTTATGTTAACAAGCCTGATAGTTTCTGTTAAAATAAGGGGCAAAATTGTCAAAAACTGTGTATTAGCATCAGGAAACAATGAACCAACGGAGTAGGAAATTTTGGTGCCAAATTGGGAGCTAATCTAAGCTCCCTCTCTTTAACTTAGCCGAAATAGATGAGAAAACAAGGAAAAAATAAAGAAAAAAAAGTAAAAAAAGAGTAAGCTCATTCGAGATGTCTTTGTCATCTTCATCAATTGGAAATAGGCATTTCACAACATTAAAGTAATGCAAGTGTGGTGGCTTGATTAAACCTCACACTTCATAGACCGATCTGAATCCTGGAAGAAGGTTAGAAGTTTGTGAGAACAATCGGGTAAGAAAACATTTTTGAAATTTGTTGTTTGTGTGTGTTGTTTTGTTATAATTTTTTGACATTTTGGTATGCAAAAAAAATTCAGGACAAGATGGAGAGATAGCATTTTTGGGAGTGGGTGGACAGAGAAACTTGCCCAAGCGGAAAGGAGGTTCTTCCCGGATTGCTAAGGAGATTAAAAGGAATAGAAAATGAGATTATTACACTACAAGCAGAAAAGGTACAATTAGAAGAAAAATTACAAGTTTTAGAAAATGAAAAGAAGGAGTTGGGGGGCTAAAATGGAGAGTAAGGAATGAAGAAACAAATTTAGGTATTCGAACCTTAAGCTATGAAGAACGGGAGAAAAAAATTGTGGAGGATTTCTTATGTCATGGTTGGTGGTGCAGTTGGTGACTGTGAGTGACGTGGAAAGCATTTGAAAGTACTGTGGAAGGCCAAATGTTGTTCTTGATGTTTGTTGTTGTTTTTGTTTTTGTTATTTTAGTTAGGTGTTTTATGAAAATGATCAAGTTTCAATGAATTGAACCATTTGTTGTTCTATAACAATTCCATGATTTCATTAAACAGAAACCAAAAGTAGCACCAAAGTGTTCAATTCTAATTGCAAGAGATACAATCTCAAGATGCATAACAACCAAAATAGCAGCAAAATGTTCAATGCAAAAAATTACAATCTTAAGAGATTACAATGCCAAAGATTTCAAAAGAGATTACAATCTCAAAGGAACACAAAAGTAACAAAGGGAAGGTCTTCATATTGTCTATGGTTTATGCATCTTTACTTGAACGCTTAATCTACAAGGTATGAGCGATTAGGATGCAGATTATGATGGTTTTCCCTAATAAAATAGAAAAGGGCAGTTTTAAGAACACACAACAGTATGCACATTCCTTTTGTTAACCTAAAAGGGCAATTTTCCATACTATAACAGAAAATGGCAGATTTCCCTCACAACACACATTATACCTAATTTCCCTAACAAAACAGAAAACGGAAAAGGGCAAAGTATACACATATTATACACAGCCAGAGTCTACACATAATTTTTTTGGCCTATGCAATTTAGATGCACTAGCTGACTCTGATGCAGCAATTGGTGTTCCTAGTTGTGATGAAGTTGTTGTGTCCCTCTTTTGCATCATGTTCATCTTCCTCTCCCTTTACTAGTGTTAGCATGTTGGTCCTAGATATCATTATGATGGAAAGAAGTCATAAATTTTTCAAATAATGCATATATGAACAATACGATGATGAGATATGGCTAATATCATACCTGAAAGGGAGCTTGAGAAGATCCTTGGTGCCTTAATTTATTATGACTTTCTTGGCCACATATAGAACATCTCACCTCCGTCTATATTTCCCTTAATCGAGCTAGAGATGGATGTTAGTTTGGTGGAATAGGGTTAGGAAGAACAGGAGTGGGTACTTCAATCTCAACATCTTTTCTTCTTTTTGTCTTCTTGGGTCTTCCATGTTGCTGCTTGTAAACTGGAGGCAGTATGGGAGCCATTTTTGTTTTCTCCCATTGGTCTGAGGAGGAAACTGGGTATTCAATGGAGTGCAAGCCTTCAAATATGCCTCCTACTTATAGCTATCAGGAACGTAGGCATAAATGTTACGTTGTGCATAAAAAATACACGAAATTTCATGTGAGCAAGGAATTCCACACAAGTCTTGTAACAACCCGAAAATTTGAGAGAATGAAAATGACCATTTTACTCATGTAGGGTCAACGATTGACCATTTAATCTGGTTATTTTTAGAACATTCCGTAAAGACTATTATGAAGGTCTCAACCTGTCAGGACCCGTCCTAAATCCCTCGGGATTAACATAGGACGCGCCTGATCCCGTCTGACACAAAGTGTTAGACCAGGGAAAATTCCCGCCTGATCCCGTCTGCTACAGCCCGCATCCGCGATCAACCTGAAGGGCATTAAAACATCAAAAGTCGTGAGTGGACAAAATAATATTTTAATAAAAACATTTTCACTTTAAGACATTTATGCCCTTCATTAAAAATATATGCATGCATTCAAAACCATTTATCAAAACGTTCATAAAAACCATTTGTCAACCATATTCAAAACCTTTCCATGGTTCATGCCCGGTTCCCATAAACTTTCATGACCCATAAAACCTTTCAAGGGTTCATGTCGGTCCCCATAAACTGTCATGAACCGTAAATCCATTTATGGGTCCCCGACCCGAAATCACAAACTTGAAAACATGGAACATGGTAAATCAAATCAATAGAGACTCAACCCCAAATCATGTCACGTGGGTCTCAGCCCAAAACCATTCTCAGTAAAATACCAAAACATCAAATACGAGGTCTCTGTCCCAAACCACTTTCCAAAAGAATCACATACGTACTCATACGTATAACCCATCCGTGGAACTTCCGAGATGCCATCTCGGGGCACACAGCCCCTAAGGAACACATCCCCAATAAATGTCATGATATCATCTATATACTAGTGTGCACACTACTCGAGGTCTCACTCCGAGTCTTCTCCCAGGAATTCTCCATCTGGGAGGCTCAATCTCTGGATCTAATCCGAGCTCTATCTCCGGATCTAGTCCACACATCTCTCCGAAATCTGGTCCGGGACCACATCATAAATCGTAACCCCAACTCTTGGAACGAGATCCCTATAGGGATACCCATTCTGGTCTGTGGATCATGACTCTCCAGGTCGACGTCTGGAGGAGACCATATACACATATGGAGGGTTCATACATTTCCAAAACACTTTCTTTCTCAAAATACATTTCTCAACTGGGTCTCATACCCGATTCATCTCAACAGGATTCCTCGAATCCGATTCAAATCAGTTTCACGCGCATCGGCCTAAATCCACAGTTCAACAGGGTCTCATGCCCGAATTCTCATTTCACAAACTGAAATGGGACTCAAGCCCGATATTACAATCAACCGGGCATCAAGCCCGATATCACAGCTAATTGGGCCCTAATCCCGAAACCATAAAGCAACGGGGCCTCAAACCCGATTTCAAAACCAATAGGGCCTCAAGCCCGATACTATAGTCAAATGAGCCTTCAGCCTGATATTACAACCAAATGGGCCTCAAGCCCGAATTCGTAAATCAACGGGACCCTCGGTCCGATCGTATAACTCAAATGGACTCTCGGTCTGATTCCTCGTCAAATAAAATGGGCTCCAAGTCCAAGAGTTTGTAAATCAAATGGGTCTCGTGCCCGATTTCAAATTTCCAAATCCAAAGCCAATTCATGAAACCCTCATTGAAAACCTAGCACGTATAAGCAGCGTATAAAATCAAAATTTTTGAAATACGTGCAAATAAGTAAATCCTAGGCTACCACAAACAAATGCACTCATGGCATCACAAAATATGTTCTAAAAAAATTATAAAACATTCATGCATGCATCAATTTCGAAAGAAGGGTCCACTCACAGACTGTCCGAAGTCGCGCCTCGATACGCGTGCCATAAGTGTCTCCCAGGCCAAACGTCGCCTCCGAGATTCCCGAACCTGTCCAAATTAATTTAGAGGGTTACTAATTACTTATATAACCCCTCACTAAAGCCCCGTAATTTTCCAGAATTTCTAACTATTTTTAAATGCGAACCTAAATCTTCGGACAGCCCGAACTATATCTAAACGATGTCCGATTGACACGAAACCAGTCCCAAAATGTTCGTTACATCGAATAGATGAAATTAAATGTTGGAACCTTCCCCAAAGGAAGGCTCACGCGCCCAATAAAGGTCCTACGCGTGGGCCTCACGCGCCGGACTGTTCATCTTCAACCTTGGCCGAACCAGCCGGTCCGGTCCAGCTTGTGCAACTGGTCTAACTGGACCGGCGTGACCGGTCCAGGGCTCCCTACTCCTCAGTTTTCATCCAATCTTCTCCTTTTTGATTCCTTTCTTCCTAATTCAATCCTAGAAATCTAAATATATGGACTAAAACCCTTAGACCCCCCTAGAACCCACGGGTTCAATTTGTCCTCCACGGCCTTTGTTTTCCCGGCCACCCTCATGGCTTCCTCAGCCATGAACCACCCTCAAAATCATCTTATTAACTCCCTCACAACCCAAAAAGCTCATCCTAATCATCCAAAACAATCCATAATGCCCAAATCGAAATATGAGATTCAAAAATCAAAACCGAGCTTTTTACCTCTCTCAGCCGTGCACGGTGGTCCAGCCGCCTCCTTCCACCGTCCTCAGCTTCCTCAGCCTCCTCTCACTCTCTTGGTTCCTCAGACAAGATCATATGGGGTAAGGGTTTGGATTGGAGTGAAGGTTTGATCGGGTTTGTTTGGAAATGGGGAAATGGTCGAACACTGCTAAGGGTGGATATGCATGAAGGGAAAATGATGTCCAGTGGATGGGTAACACTTGTCACTCATCCATTGGGCCTTGGGACAAATATATGGGCCCCACTTAATTCC
Source organism: Prinsepia uniflora (assembly GCA_032719365.1). NCBI lineage: Eukaryota > Viridiplantae > Streptophyta > Magnoliopsida > Rosales > Rosaceae > Prinsepia > Prinsepia uniflora. Next base: position 71,307,689 of record CM064866.1, on the reverse strand, counting down.
AAAAGCATCTATTTCGTAATTTGTGCAATAATACTTTCGTATTTCCGTGAACCGTAACTTCTCCGTCGAACGTCCGAATTCGACGTGCCGCCTGTCTATGGATTCGTATCGTCTCGATCTACGTGACAGTCCTCAGACCTCGGCCATCGGACCTCCCGGGTCAAAATTCAACTCTTGGCCTCCTTTCAACTAAATTACCAAAATGCCCCCGAAGTTCCGATCGTCCTAACTTCTTCCACAAATGTCGGAATCGGGCGTGCCACCTGTAACGACCCGTCCCGAATTTCATGATTTGATTAGTGACTAATCACGATTAGTGAGGCTAATCTGTGATTAGTAGAGCGAAATCGGACGAACGATGCGGAATGACCGTTTTGCCCCTAGTGGTGGCAAAACGTTGACTTTTCGATCGGGCGGTCAAAGGGACTTTGACCGATGACCGTGACGTAGTTCGTGACGTCACGAGTTCGTAGACAGGTGGCACGTTCAATTCTGACGTCCGTAGAAGAAGTTATGACGTTCGGAAGCCCAAGGGCATTTTGGTAATTTGGGTGAATAGGAGGTCAAAAGTTGACTTTTTGACCAGGAGGTCCGATGGCCGAGGGCCGAAGACCGTTACGTAGATAAGGACGATACGAATCCGTAGACAGGCGGCACGTCGAATTCGGACGTTCGACGGCGAAGTTACGGTTCACGAAAGTTTCGGGATACTATTCCCAGCGACACGTTTTACGAGGACCATTTGTCTTTAGTGGGCTCAACTACTTTTCAGCAACCAATGGATGAGTGACACTTGTCACCCATCCACTGGCTACCATTCCACATACATGCATCCAACCATTCACCGTGCATCCATTTTCCATTTTTCCCTCCAACCAAACCCGATCTCATTCCTCTCCTCTGTGCGATCCAAACACCAAACCCTTAATCCCAAATACTCCTGGAGAGAACAGAGAGTGAGAGAGGAGGTCAGGACGGACTGGATGGTGGCGAGATCGGGGGCCGCTGTGCACGGTGGTCGTGGACCCGCGAAGGTAAAAATTTTACCTTCAAATTTCATTTTCGGGTTTTAGGTGTTAGGGCTGAGTTCTAATGATTGGGATGAGTTTATTGAGGTTGTAGGAAGGCATAGAGGGTGGTTTGGACGGCGGTGAAGGGCTGAGCAGCCCTGGGTGCAATCGGAAAAATTGGACCGATTAGGGGAGATTTGGACGGACGGGTTTTGTGGGGTTTTTCCTAGTTTTCTTGATTAGGATAGATTGGAAATGAGAAAATAGGAATTTAGGAATTGGAATGGAGGAAATCGGACCAAAAATGAGGGAGCCGGTCCAGTTGCAGAGGTCGGACCGGACCAGCCGGCCCAGACCGGTTCGATCGCTGGGAACGACGCACTGTTCACCGGCGCGTGAGCCCACGCGCAGGGGCCTTTGGGCGGCGCGTGGCAGCGCGTGGTGGGGTTTCTGGGGATGTGTCCAACATACGAAATCATCTATTCGATGTAACGAACATTTTGAGACTGGTTTCGTGTCGATCGGACACCGTCTCGATATGTTTCGGGGCATCGGAAGGTTTAGGTTCGGGATTAAAAATAGTTAAAAATACGGGAAAATTACGGGGCTTTGGTAGGAGGTTAATTAAGTAGTTAGTAACCTTCTATTACGATTTGGACAGGTTTGGGAGTCCCGGTGACGGTGATAGGCTCGGGGAGCCGTATGGCACGCAAATCGAGGCGGCAGCTCGGACGGTCTGTGAGTGGACCTTGTTTTCTAAATTGGTGCATGCATAAATGTTTATTATATGTTTATTTACTTGTTTGATGATGCCATGGGTGCATTTGTATGTGGTTACGTATAAGCACGTATTTCGAGGTTTCGGCCTTATACGGTGCTTATACGGGTCTGTATTTCTTTATTGATTTAAATGAACTGAATTTGGATTTCAAAATGATAAACTCGGGTATGAGACCCATTTGGTTTTGTCTCGGGCATATGACCTCAGATTCCGGGCACGGTGCCCAGTTGGTGTCCTATGTTCGGGTACGAGACCCAGTCACTTTACGGTTTTGATTTCAGGTCAGGGAACCTTAAATGGATTCCCAGGTTCATGACGGTTTATGGGAACCGGCATGAACCCTTGTTATGGTATCATGGTTCATGACGGTTTATGGGAACCGGCATGAACCCTTGTTGGTTATTACGGTACATGACGGGTTATGGGAACCGGCATGTTACCTGATTATGGATATTATGGATCATGACGGTTCAGGGGAACCGGTCATGAATGTTTATGTTATGTATATATATGTTCGTCTACCTTCCTTTACATGTTCTACTATCTCCTCCGGGGAGGGTCGTTGGCCTGGGTGGACCCCGGAGTAGTCACGGAGCACCGACTGAGTGGAGTCACCCCCCAGTTGGGTTCCTTACTCTCAGGAAGGCTATGATTACTATTACCTCGGGTAGGGTCAGTGGTCTACCGACATTGATCTTGACTTTGAGATGACTCGGATTGAGACCCGGGTAGCGCGCGCGTAGCTTTGGATACCGTGACAGGATTGGTTGTGTGACTTATATATATGTATGTGATGGATATATGATATATGATATGTGGTGTGTACAGGTGTGCACAGGATTTGGCCAGTGGCCCGTATGGTCGTTTTCATTGTGGTCCTTTCGACCTTGGTTTATATCTGCTTTGGGCTTAGTCCCACATATGGTTTGTTTTGGATAAATGGTTTTCGAATGCATGCATGCTTTTTAGTGGAGGGTACAAATGTCTTCCTTATTAAATGTTTTATCAACTTTTGTTTTGTCCACTCACAGTTTTTAATGTTTTGACTGCCCTTCAGGTTGACATCGGATGTGGACTGTAGCAGAGACCGAGATATCACATACCTCCTCCGGATCCTGGCGTACTCTGATAGCCCGGGAGGGCAAAGGACGAAAATATCCCTTGTCTGACACTTCGTGTCAGACGGGAGCAGGGTCATCCCGCACTAATCCCGGGGGGATTGGGATGGGTCCTGTCAACGTGGTATCAGAGCGGGGTTGTCTCTATTCGAGCAACCGTGCAGCTTTTGGAGTATGTACGCAAGTCGAGGATGTGATATCTCAAGGGGCTGCAGTCCATGGTCAACCTGATAGTTAGGGTGCCAGTACGATAGTTAGTAGGATGGAGTCGTGATATGTCTTGGTTCGGCACTAGATGCCGGGGTTGCCATAGTTCTGTCAGGGTTGACAGTGTGTGACCCTACGGAAGGGATGACGTAACTGTACGTTAACGTTTTGATCGTGAGACGGATAGTTTGGGTCGTTTTTCACGATGCCATAGGATCGGTTTCGACGACTGATTTGGTGTTGTGACCATCCGATGGTCGGATTGGTTGAGTTAGATGGGTTTACTGCTGTTGGCGGTTAGTAGTCGAGTTCGGGGAACTCTGGTTGAACTTATGGTAGTTGGCAGCCAGATTCGAGGAATTCTGGTTGGACTTACGGTAGGATTGGATTGTCGTCTTTACGATGTCGGGACCGCGGGGTCGGTCAGATCGTGGATTTTACTGCTTTTCGCAGTTGGGTTCAGAGTGACCCTAGGTGTGATTGTGGAACCCTACCTTGGTGGGTATGGTTCGGAAATGGGAGTTGGCGAGTGGTGTGACTTTGACGACTATTCGGATTTGGATTCGGTAGTCGGTCTAGTCATGTCAGCTTGTGTTGGGACTGCACTTCGCAGTCAGGGTTGTACGTATCGGTTAGACCGAGTTGGTTGTCGTGCTACTTAGTTGTGGGTTGGTGCAACTAAGGTCGTGGATGACCTGGTAGACGACAATGGTTTAGTCAAGTTACGACAGGATAGAGATTGTTGGACAAGTTACCAGGGTTGGTACTTGTCGATGGAATTCCGGAGCGGGGATACGGAGTATTTGGTACGGGCGAGTGATTCCGTTGGATGCGGGGTCTCGATAGCGGTGCCTGGTAGTTAGGTCTGCACGAGTGTGGGGCAGGCACTACTACCGAGAGTGGTTGTAGTTACGATTGTTGGGAATCGGGGACGTTCGGGGAACGTTTTCCTTTTCTCGCATGAGCTGTCAGGGTAACTGTACCCTGAGTTGTCGGGTACGAGGGAGGCAGCGTTTCTCCTATACGAGCAGAGGTACGCGATCGTCGCTTGGTATGAGCGGAGATCCAGGATTGTCAGTTTGCACACGGTGTGCTGATACTGATACTGGTGTTAGTGTGCTGCTACTAGTGTGGATGCCTGTGTGTTGATACCAGTGCAGGTGATAATGCGTTGGTGTACTGGTACTAGTGCTGGTGCTGGTGCCGGTGATTGTGAGGACGGTGAGTTACGCGTCGGGATGTGACTCCGGCGTGATGGACTTATGATTGGTATCTGTGGTTCGGGAGTGAATCAAGGATAGTGACGGACTGGATAGGATCCAACGGTAGTTGAGACGTGAGGATCGAGTACGGTCATGGGGGACTAGCGACCAGTTGGTCAGTGTTGGCCGGAGTTGGTCAGAATTGGTTAGATATGGTGGTTTGCAGAGATTTGACTGCAGATCACTGCAGGGGTCTGTTGTGACTTTTCAGTAGAGTGGTACATCAGGTTAGGATGAATTGACATCCTTTTGGATGTACATATACGGTCGTAAATGGGCATGTGTCCATAACCAGTCTAACGGGGACACGTGGTTGATGTTCGAGTATGTTGTTTCCGACGTAGTTGGAACTTCGGAATCACAAGAGGTTGCGATTAAGGTGACGAATCGAATGCGGGTTTTCCGCATTAGTATTGGATAACTCGAGGTCATTTTGGGTGACTTCTCGGATTCTACCATGATTGATGATGGTAGATGACGTTGATGATATAGATGTTGTTGGTTGCCACTCGTACATTGATTGTGTATTGGTTGGTGGACCCGGGATTTGTTCTGGACCATCAGGAGGAGATGAGTATATCGAAGTTAGGTGACTGAGATTTCTCATTTTCTGCTTGGTGGCAGACGATGTTGGTTTACGTGACGTGGTGAATGCAGCAAGTTTTGGTCGCATTCACGTAGGATGAGTTTTGATGTCATCGTGTTGGATCATCTTTGGATTTTCCTAGGTGGAATGCCAAGGATCGATACGAGGTGATTGGGGAGGACCCACAGTCTCGATCGTGACGTCTATAGTCGTTTGACGTAGTGGTGGATCTGGATCGTGATCTTGATGATCCAGATAGGTGGAGAGTTTATCACTCTTACTTGGATGTTGAGTGGAGCATGTTGGGACTGAACTTCTTTTCGAGGTAAATCCCATATGGCTTATTACTCACCTGAGTAGTTGTCCGATGAGTAATTTTCCGACGTGGTCGGATATGGTCGGCCTTAGATGTGTTGATGTTGGGATTGGCTTCCCTATGAAGTCAATCGATGGTAATGTGGTAATCGGTTAAGCAGGTAACCGATAGGTTCGATTATGGTACGTCTCGGTAGACGTGAACGAAATTTCAGGTTTCGGAATCAGATTTCTGGATGACGATTCAGGATTTGATTTTGGAACTTGAAAGAGGATTTCTGTATTTGGGAACTTCCCGCCCGGGAAATCGGGATTAGATTAGTCGTTAATGACGGATTAGTGAAGTTAAACGGTGATTAGTTGGCTGTGTTCGGACGGACGGTACGAAATGACGATTTTGCCCCTAGAATGGGCAAACATGTTGACTGTTAGTTCGGGCGGTCAAATGGACTTTGAACGATGACCGTGAGTAGTTTGGGACGTCACGAGTTCATAGACAGGTGGCACGTCCGATTCCGACGTCCGAGGAAAAAGTTATGACGTTCGGAAGTTCGAAGGCATTTTCGTAATAAAGGTTAAAGAGGGAATTTGTTGACTTTTTACACGACAACTACTTTTCACGCAATTCGAAGACCATTAGGAAGGTCTCGAGTCCCTGATTCCAACGACAGGCGACATGTAGCATTTGGAGTTCGGGAAATAAAATTACGGGTCTAAGTTTGTGAGGGGTAAAACGGTAATTTGGACATTAGAGGGACAAAATGGTCTTTTGGCAGCTTATTCTAAGAAGCAAGCAGATGAGGACACCTGGGCTAGTTGGATTGGATATTTTTACCAGACAATTGGAGATGAGGACACGTGGTTTGCCTCTGGTTGGTTCTAGCAAACTCGAAGTGCTCGATCGTCTAACTTAAGAGAAAACAGAGACTGAGGGTAATCGTGCACTGGGTACAATTGTGAGTCATGAGAGAGTTCAGTGCCTGAGTGAGAGATCAGGGATTGCTTGTGAGTGTTGAGAGAGGGTCTGAGTGCGAGACTGAGTGCAGGGGAGTCTGTGAGAAGTGGCTAACCACAGAAAACAGAGATGGAAGTCGTGAGCTGCAAATGACCAATCCTTCAGGAATTGTGTCTGTGGTGGTTTTTAGTGAGCAGAAGAGAGTGTAGAACGTTGAGAAGCACGGTGGAAGCCACGACGGAGGACGGAGGGCATGTAAGCCAGCACAACTGCTCTGTTTTTCTGAATTTGTTCAAATGCGAAATCGAGAGGCTTAGTGAATTGTTATGCACCTGTGTTGAATGTTAGCGTCTTAGGAAATGGTTTTTGACCTCAGGGACTCAACCCAGTGATCGGAGAGGCCTGTAGTGGCCAGGAACAAAGGAGAAGGATTACAGGCTTTGTTTCTTCGAATCGGGAAGGTGAGCATCGACCTTGGTTCCATGTTTTTAGTATCTAGATCACTCATTTAGCTCTAGACGAACTCAATGGATCAATTAGAACTAGAAACGGGTCAGAATTAGATGGTTTAGAGGGCTGAACCACCTGCACCGGTTCGGTCGAACCGAGTCGGTGGGTTAGCCCAAGGTTGAAGATGAATAGTGCACGGTGCGTGAAGCCCACGCGCAGCCCCTTTGGGCGGAGCGTGTTGGCGCGTGTCACGTTTTTCAAGGATGGTTCCAACATGACTTTTAAAGTATTCGAGGTAACGAACATTTTGGCGCTGGTTTCAAGTCAATCGGACATCGTCTCAATATGTTTCGAGGAGTCCGAAGGTTTTAGGCCTCGGTTAAAAATAGTTAAAAATTCGAGAAAATTACGGGGCTTTAGTAGAAGCTTAATGAAGTAGTTAGTGACGTTATTATGGAATTTGGACAGGTTCGGGGAAGTCGGTGATAGCGGATTAGCCGGGAAACCATTAGTGCGCGCGTATCGAGGCGACGGCACTATGGTCTGTGAGTGGACTTTGCTTTCTAACTTATGATGCATGCATATATGTTTTTAAATGTTTTCTATACGTGATTCTATGATTTGATTTATTATCTTAATGGTTTACGGTTTTGCACATTTTTCGAGGTATTTTACGGAATTTCACGTTTTACGAGATTTGACGGATGTTGTGATTTAAACCTGGTTTAAATGATTTGATGACGGGATTTGAAATATGATTTAATATCAATGATTTAAAAATGGATTTCAGAAAGTAATTTCGGGCTTGAAGCCCAGTTCAAAAAGTGGTTTTAAGAAACGTGTTTTCGGGTTTTGGAATCGGATTCCAGAATGACGATTCTGGATTCGGTTGAGAACTTGAAAGTGGATTCCGAGTTTGGGTTCGGAATGGTTATTCCGGATGCCGGCTTACGGGATGATGGTTTCAGACTCGAATTTGGAAATGGATATGGATATGAGTTCTGGGTTTGGATCAGGGATCCTGATGAGATTGCGGATTCGGATTCGGGTATGGATAGTAGTTATGGAATGGATTTGCTGGATCTGGTTATTGGGTTTAAAGACCCGGATATGATTATGACGAGAGCGGGCCCGGATTAGGTTTAAAGACCCGGATTGAGTTTAAAGACTCGGATATTGATATTTCCCCCGTAGGCCTATTGAGTTTAAAGACTCGGGAGTTTAAAGACTCGGATAGATCCAACAGGTTCGACGGATGGATTTGTGGTTTCAAATGTGTTGGATTTCACTGAGTTTTGATGATGGTGGTTTTCAATAAAGGTTTTCCGATGTTTTGGGCTATGCCCGGATGAAATGGTTTTCGATGGTTTTGGGCTGAGGCCCGGGATTTGAGAAAAGAAACTAGTGTTCAGTTGTTCTTACATGGTTTGCTTAACCGGAATACTGAATGGTTTTATGACATGGATTTGATATGCATGCATTGGTTTTTAATTGGAGGGTATAAATGTATTTGTTTTATGAACTGTTTTCAAACTTATACTTTATTTTTGTCCACTCACAGTCTTTTTGTGTTTTCGATACCCTCCAGGTTGTTGCGGTACGGGCTGTCAGTTGAAAGAGAGACGGAGACATCACACGCGTGATCCACAGTAGCTCGGCACACTCTGGGAAGTCCGGAAGCTTTTGTATGGTTGGCTCGAGAATCCCTTGTCCGACTTACGTGTCACATGGAGATTGGACGTCAGTTTAGCCTTCGTGTCATGCGTAAGTTAGACGGGAGCAGGATTAAGCCCTTAATCCCGGGGGATTAGGGGTAGGTCCTGACAAGTATCGAGCCATGTTTGAGGATGTTATCAACGCGAAAGTTGTTCCTTATGGAATTCTAGGTTCAGTGGTATATTTCTTAGGTTAATTGGACTTCGTTTAGGTACAACTTTGGACATTAAACATAATATGTTAATGTTCTAAATATGTATTTAATCTTGGAAAATTATGGGAATTAAGCCTAGGGCTTATGTTGATGTTAGTAAGTCTTACAAGTGACTTATAATGAACAGAGGGAAGTATGAGGAGTTGGATTATATAAAAAGTAATTGTTTAAACGAATGTTCTTACTTAAGATTAATTATATTGTTCCTAAGTATGTGGAAATCTATTTTTGATAATCTTACTATATTTGATTTTAATTGTGGACTATTCTTAAATTTGTTATTCACATTTATTTGACGAATTATGGATTTATATCATTTATTGATGAATTATAAATTCATATAAATTTCTAAAAATTGAAACCTTGTGATACATTGTGTTAAATATAATAATGCTAATATAAGGCCTAAAAAATGAATTGAAATAATAACTTCTGTTTCTTGATGGAGTTAGTAGGTTGGATGTGGACAGTACACTGCAAGGAATGAAGATTATTTGGTAACGTCTTAATGAAAATAAAAAATGAGAAAAACTCTTGTCTGACAAGAATTGTCAGACGAGAGCAGGAATTGCTTGGTTTTCAATAAAATGAGGGACGGATCATGTTAAGTCTCATCTTCTACATGAACAAGTCCATAAAAAATTCAACACCATACATATGTGTGACTTGGTATATTCCCTCTCCTGCTAGCCTAGGAATGCATTAGCTATGCCCAAACGTGTTGTGCTCCAAAATCTTGAACACCCTAGGACCAATTGGATGCCTCTAACCTCTACCAGCAATCCTTCTATTAGCCATCCTTAACATCACATAAGTTCTTATCTTTTCAAGGCATATCAAAATGGGCTTATCTCTAGCTATGATGTAGGCATTAAAACTTTCACACAAATTATTCAACAACAAATCACGCTTAAACACAGTTAGAAAATAAGACCTACTCCAATTTTTTGCAGGTCTAGATGAAAGCCACTGCCAAGCTGCTTCATCTATCTGCTTGAGTTTCTCCATCTCTGCTTCAAACCATGGTATGATAGTTGCCCTAGCTGTTGCCCACAACAACTCCTTCAATGTAAGACCTGGATGAATTGCCCTAAAGTTGTTGTATATATGCCTAACACATATTCTATGTTCAATATTTGGAAACACATTATCGATGGTAGCATTAAGCCTTTTAGCTTGTCACTAATGAAAACCCAGGCATTCTCATTTCCTATCTTAAGATCATCCTTCAAAATTCCCAGAAACCATTTACAAGAAACCTTTGATTCAATCTCCACAACAACATAAGCAATTATGAACATTCCATTGTTCCCATCTACCCCAATAGCTATCAAATTTTGTTCTAGAAAAAGGGCCTTTTGACAGGACCCGCCCCGTTTTCCCCCTAGGGACCACTGGGGAAGCCTGCTCCCATCTGACACGTAAACTAAAATACCACAAATACCCTTCCAAGGGTTTTATTACACAAATACCCCTACTGGGGGTTCTAGATACACACCGGTGTGTTTCCAAAATACAACATGTCAGACAAAGGGAAAGGAGCATTATGATCGTACTAATACAACATAAAGATAAACCTACCCCTCAGGGTGGTGTAAACGCAACGGTGGTATTTATGCCTCGGCCCCGGAATTGATGCCCTCCTCGGTTTCCTTTCCTGAAGGGTCAAGAAAACATTCAAAGTGTGAGTGGACCAAAAATAAGCAGTTATAAATCCATTTGAACATATATATATATATATAGTTTGACCCTCCGTTATGGAAACATACATGCATGCAGTATAAAACAGGAAATATGATCACATATAAAAACATGGAACATATCTATACATATACGTATATCTATAGTAAAAAAACATATCTGGGCAACATCATATAACTCTACAAGTAATCATGTATCCACAATCCCTTTCCTCGGCTCTTCCGAGAAGATGCCAACTCGGGGCACACAGCCCCTAGGGATCAAATCCCCGATAATGGTCACGATTTATCTCTAATAAGGTATGCATACCACCCGGGGTCTCACTCCGAGTCTTCTCCTAGGAATTCTCCGTCTGGAAGGATCAGTCTCTGAACCAAATCCGAGCTCTCTCTCGGATTCTAGTTCGAATATCTCTCCGGAATCTGGTCCTGGGCCACAACAAAATCTCCCAATCCTGGAACGGGTTCCCAATGGGGAAGCCCATTCTGGTCAGTGGATTGTGACCCTCCAGGTCGACGTCTGGAGGAGACCAATCCGCAAATATGGAAGGGTGTAATATGTACTTAATGAAACCTTTCAAAATCATGTCAAAACTTTCCCCAGAATTCTTTATAGTAAGTCTTTAAGTTGAAGGTCTCAAATCATCTCAAATCATCAATATAATCCATGGTCCATAAATCATTTCGAAATACCTTTAGTCCAAATCCGAGTCCATGCTCGTCAAATGGGTCTCAAGCCCGATAAGTCCCCTTTTTCCAGTAAAATCCGTTCATTTCTCGAAATCCGAAATCCAGTTCTTAAATCCCAACATTATAAAACATTTATCATAAAAACAATTTAGAAAACAAGTAACATATTCATGCATGTATTCATTTATAAAATCAACGGTCCACTCACAACATGTCCTTGCTGCGCTAACGAACCATTTACAACTGTCCTGAAGCTAAACACAAAGTCCGAACCTGTCCAAACATACTTAAGAGTCACTAATTGACCCTACTAGGTCTAGCATAAAAACTTAGGGTGAAACCGGCCCGGGAACGCGCTCCGAACACGCTTCCCGAGGCTAATTTCCTCAATTTGACCAACCTAACGATCTCCGATCGACATGAAACCACCGCCATTGGATCCGTATCGTCGAAACCTTGAAAATGGTACCGGCCCCACAAAAAGTACTATTCACATGCGCCCCCACGCGCCTGGGCAACACGGGGTCAACGGTGCTACAGTAACTGCTGACGTCACTGCTGACGTCAGCATGACGTCATCCTCTGACAGGTGTCAGACGCCACGTGTCAGCCTGTGATTGGTCCCTGCCCTGACAAGTCTGACAAAATGACATCATCACGCTGTCAGAACAGTGTCAGAATGATGACGACATCTTCGGTGATGTCCTACCGAATCCTTAGTCTCAACTTCGGATGTCTTGCACCGAAGGCCTGCGACGCTGCTCGGTGGGATCCTACCGAAAACCCAGCGGCAGAGCCACCGTGACCCACGGCCAAGACCCGCCCAGAATTTCCTCCTCCGGTCACCATTTTCTTCGAAATTTGGCCCTAGAGACTCTTCTAAACCCTACCTAGACGTCTGTAACCTCCAAAACTAAGAAAAAGATCGAGATCGTTACCTTTGGCGTGAAGAAGTTCTGCCCAGTTTTCCCGGTTCCTCTCCGTCGCTTAAGGCGGCGTCGCGCGTCGAACCGGCTGGTCGTGAGCTCCAGTCGGGCCTCCGGTCTTCTTCTGTGTCCACGGTCGAGCTCCAGACGGAAGGGAAATGCGGGGTTTGCACGGTCGACAGTTTGGGGTGAGTTTGAGCCGTCGCGGTTTTGGGCTGTCGTGGTGGCTGCGGTGGCCAGCGACGACGACAGTGAAGATGATAATGATGATGATGTTCAGTGAGGGGTAGTGAGGGTGAGGGAGATCGATCTGGGCTGAGAGAAAATGAAAAGGAAGAAGGAAGAGTTGTTTGTGTGTGTGCATATGGTTTCACGGCAAAGAGAGAAGAGAGGTTCATGCACCCAAATAATTGGGCTTTTGGGCTAGTTAGATGAGTGACAAATGTCACTCATCTGATTGGTTCAAAGGTCCAAGTTTGACTAATTAAAACCGTTTACTTATCTCGTTCCTCGAAAAACGTTATAGTGCCCCGTAAAGTCTGTGACCTATAACTTTCGTTTCGGGTCTCCAAATTTGGCATGCCGCCTGTCCACGTAATCAGGGCGACCCGATCTACGTATTGGTCAAAAAGTCAAAGTCAAACGGTGCTTCGGTCAAAAGTCAATATTTTGCCCTGACCAAGGGCAAAATGGTCATTTTACATATACTTTCCATTTAATTAAATAATAATAAAATCTGGGTCGTTACACCTTTTAGATGGCAGCCATCCAAACCCATTACATCCCTACATCCCTCTAGAAATCCCTTCTTACATCCACCCAAACACACATAAATCATATAGAAAATAGGTTTATCACTCTACAACTTAGTTTTAATAACCACTATACTGCCCTTGTTAGCATACTTCAAATTTGCAATGTAGTCCTCTAACTTGGCATATTGATCTATGTAGCTATCTTCCACTAAAAATTTGGCCAGTTTCCTAGCTCTATATACTTGATTCCTAGTAACATTTAGCTTATACTGCTCTCGAACCTCTCCTTAATAACCAATCACTTCCCATTTTGGAGTTCTCTTGAACTTATTTGCAAACCTCTTTAACATCCATCTGGTAGTAGCATATTTGATCTTATCAACCCTTGAACATTCATGCTCTAAATAAATCGTCCTAATTACAAATGTCACCTCATCTTGATCAATCTTGGAACCTGGTACAACAAAAGGGCAAAGTTCATATTCCCTATACATTTTGCTCTAACTCTTTGTGTAACGACCCGTCCCGAATATCGGGATTTGATATTAATTAATTAGGAGTTTAGAATGACTAATCAGGGATTAGTTGAGTGGATTCAGACGGACGGTGTAAAATGACCGTTTTGCCCTTGGAATTGGGCAAAATGTTGACTTTTGACTCGGAGAGTCAAACATACGAGGACCGATGACAGTGACGTAGATCAAGACGTCACGAGTCCGTAGACAGGTGGCACGTCAAAATCAGACGTCGAACGGGGAAGTTATGGTCATGGGATCGAAATTGGGAACTTACGTCTCGGGATTCGAATTAAATATTAATAAAATCTGATTGGCTAATTAATTAATGTGGGGCTCTTGGATGAATGACAAGTCATCCCATTGGTCATCTCCCCTAAAAAATGGATCTAAGTTCTGATTGGATGGTTTTATATTAAAATATTAATTATTTTATTTTAATATTTTCCCTCCTCATCCCTCTCTTCCCTTCCCGTGTATCACCTTCACCTTCATCTAACTCAAACAAAAAAACACACATACCACCCCACTACCTTACCCTTCTTTGTGTTCATGTGAGAGACTAAGGGAATGAGTGTGACTGGGAGGCAGAAGGGACGACGGCAACGAGCTGGACAAGACGAGGACCACGGGGAGGTAAGAACTCGAAAACCCGAAAAACCCAGTTTTGGGTCAAAAATGGTAGGTTGGGTTTTAATGATTGCTAACTATTCTGATTGATTTGACAAGGTTTCTAGTGGCTGTACAAGTTCAGGGGTGTTGGAATCATGATTAACGGTGGCCAGAGTCGACGCGGAGGGCGACCGGAAGTCTGGGCTACGGGTTTTGAATTGGAGGTATGAATCTCGTGAACTTTGATTGTTTTTGAGTTTGTAGACCTTTAGGGGAGGCTGAGACGAAGGCATAGGGACAAACCACGATGAAAATGGTGGCCAGAGTTGGGAGGTCTGATCAGGTCAGCTCGTGGGTCACGATGACCCGGTTGTTGGTTTTCAGGCCGACCCGATCGATGATAGGGATGATGACATCAGCTGACGCTGACATCATCATGTTAGACCAGCAACCAACCAGAGCATGACACATGCCAGTCTGACACCTGTCAGTAATGACGTCATCATTAGTGTAGCAAGGTTGACCAGAACATTGACCAGGCGCGTGTGAGCGCATATGAATAGTAATCAAAATGGGACCACCACCATTTTTAGGTTTCGACGATACGAATTCAATGGCTGTGGTTTCGTGTCAATCAGAGATCGTTAGGTTGGTCAAATAAGGGTTTTTCACCTCGGGAATTGTGTCCGGGACACGTTGATTTTTCCGGAGTTTTGGGGTTTTATCCTATGGACTTAAATAGATTATTAATGACCATTGGTATGATTTGGGCAGGTCCGAATGTTCTGGCGACGGTGAATTAGCCTTGGGAAGGCTTATGGCACGCATACCGAGGCGACAGCTAGGACGGTCTGTGAGTGGATTTTGTTTTCTAAACTGTGATTCATGAATAACTGTTTTATATGTTTTACATATGTGATTTCTATGATGATGATTGTGGTATTAGTGATTTACATATTTGCACATATTTCGAGGTAATTTAAGTGTTTGCAGGTATTTTGAGGTTTACGGTTTTATACTGTATTTCTACGTGATTGTGATTTTAAAAATGGTTGGAACCGAGCTTGAGACCCATTTGATTTATGAACCCTCAAACTTGGAGTCCATTTGATTTAATAAGGTATCGAGCTGGGGGGCCAGTTGGTTTGTATGATCGGGCTAGAGGGCCAGTTGATTATGATATCGGGCATGAGTCCCATTTGTGGTTTATAAATGTGATTTCGGGTTCGAAGACCCTAAAACGGATTTGGATTTAAGTACTTGGATTTCTGGATTTACGATGGTTTTATGGAAATCCCCGGCATAGCCCTTTTGGAACGGTTTGAGATGATTTATGAAATGTATCCATATATCATCCTTATGTGTGGATTGTCTCCTCCAGACGTCTTGTAGTATCCTGAAGTATCACGACACACTACTTGAGAGGGGTTGCCCGAGGTGCAGCTCAGGATCAGGAGTGCAATTATAGATAAGTCTCCCCAGGGAGGGTCATTGATCTGCGGGTCATTGACTTGGGTGGACCCTAGGGAGACTCGGGATTGAGACCCTAAGGAGCACGCGTGGCTTGGATATCGTGACAGTGGCATTAGTTAGGCATCTGGGATGTCGAGGATTGGTATATGACAGTGTTTGTTTGGATTTGTGGTCTATGGATTTACTGGATTTATGATTTGGATTTATGTGTTAAGGATTTGGGCAGGGATCCACACGGTTTGGATTTACTGTTTTGGGCTGAGTTCCCACATACTTGGATTCATGGTTTTGGGCTAAGGCCCTAATGATTTAATTAAAGTAAATTCTTTGATTATTGGTTTTTGAATGCATGCATACTTTTTAGTGAAGGGCATAAATGTCTTTATGAAATGAGTTTTATTGAATTATTGACTTTTCGTCCACTCACAGCTTTTAATGGTTTTAATGCCCTTCAAGTTGATCATGGATGCGGGTTGTAGCTGAGACCGAGACATCACACTCCTCCACCGATCCTGGTGCGCTCTGCAAGCCTGGGTGGGCTGAGGTTTCGAGTTATCTCTTATCTGACACTTCGTGTTAGACGGGAGCATGGCACATCCCGCGTTAATCGGAGGCCGGGGGGAGAGGGGGTTTGGGATGGGTCGTGTCACTTTTCTTGTCATTCTTCACTAGCACAACTTTCTTCCCATGAACAATGACATACTCCTTTTATGGTTTCCTTAAGTTCGTTTCTAATGGAAAATTTCATGTCCAATCTGAACTTTGAGATTCTAAGATCTGTTAATCGCTTATATTGCTTCATAGAGCTAGTTTTCCAGGCCCTCATTTTGGAGATTCTCACTGTCTTCACCACCTGAAGATATCTCCCCTCTTGGATTTTTAGAGGGAACCTCATCTTCATTACTAGCTGCCTTTTTCTGCAAATCAGGTTCTTCATTACCTGTTGGCTGTTTCTGCAAATCAGGTTCTCCATTGCCTCTACTAGTTTTTTGTTCAGCGTCTGCATGATCCAATTCATTATCACTAACCTCATCATCAAAATCTTCAAAAAACTCATCTTCTGATTCTGTATTAAGTTCAGCTTCTAGTTTAGCTTGTTCATTAAGCCCAGCTTCTGATTTAGCTTGTGCATTAAGCTTAGTTTCTAGTTCAGCATCATCTCGAACATCATCACCGCCTATAATTTCCCAATATACGTCAAAGTCTTCATGAAAAATGGTGTTCTTATGTAATGACCCGAAGGTCTCGAACTCCTGAATCTATGAACAGACGGTATGCCGAAATTGGAGATAGAAAAGCTTTGGTACATGGCAATTTAGAATAAGGGTAAAATGGTATTTTACCCTCAAGGGTATTTTAGTAATTTCACAAGAAAGCCTAGAACACTTTAGATTTCTCTACATATATATATATATATATATATGTATGAGTTGTGTATAGGGGACTTTGGTGGGGAAGAACCGAAAAAGAAAGAAATGAAGAAAATAAGGAGAAACAAAGAAAGACAGAAGAAGAAGGCTAATGAGAAAGAAAAGGAAATAGAAAAGGAGTAAAAGAATAAAAGAAGAAAAAGAAAGTGGGGGGAAAGATAGAGAAAGTGTGAAAGAGAGATAGAAACCCGTGAAGCTTGAAGTGTTAGACGTGGGGCTTCAAGTGGTTTGAAACCTCCTAGCGCTTAGTTGAGTTTTTTTTAGAGCTTCTTTAAGTTCCTAGGGCCAGTACGAGTTAGAAAGAAAAAAATTATGACATGGAGAAGCTGCTGAACTGATCGTGAAGTCATAACCAAAGGGTTGGTGTTTCGGGCTATGCTTTAAGGTGAGTTTTTTTGCTTTTTCAGTTCATGGATCTCTTCCTAGGGAAATTTAGGTAGATTTGGACGTTTAAAGTATGAAAAAAAGTGAAGGATTGGCTATTTTCTGGTCCTCGAGGGAACGGTGAACGATCCCACATAATGGTGATGTGCCTTATATGTATAGGCACACACCTATCTAGCGCTAGGCCTTTTGGGAGCTCATTGGCTTTGAGTTCATGAGGAACTCCAAAGTTAAGCGAGTTAAGGCTAGTGCAATCTCAGGATGGGTGACCTACTGGGAAGTTGCACATGAGCTCTTGAGAACAAAACTGTGAGGGCAAGGCTCAAAACGGGCAATATGGTGTTAGATGGGATAGGTCCTGACAGAATGGTGTCAGAGCCAGACCCCGACCAGGAAGTGTTCCAGTAAGGACACTGGATCCTAAGTGGGGTGGATTGTAAGATCCGTGTCTTGGGAAGAACGGTGAACAATCCCACATAGCTCGAGGAGAGAAATGTGATGTGTCTTATATGTGTGTGTACGTATCTATCTAGCGCAAGGTCTTTTGGGAGCTTACTGGCTTTGAGTTTGGTTGGAACTCCAAAGTCAAGCGAGTTTGGACTGGTGCAATCCCAAGATGGGTGACCTACTGGGAAATTGCACGTGAGTTCCCAAAGACAAAACTGTGAAGGTTGGGCCTAAAGCGAACAATATCGTGCTAGATGGGTCGAGTCGTGACAGTTTGGTATCATAGTCAGAGCTCGACCGGAAAGTGTACCAGCAAGGACGTTGGGCCCTAAGGGGGGTGGATTGTAAGACCCATGTCCTGTATGGAACAGTGAACTATCCCACATTCCCACGAGGGGAATGGTGATATGCCTTATATGTGTAGGGA
The DNA here is from genome assembly GCA_032719365.1 of Prinsepia uniflora. Classification (NCBI taxonomy): domain Eukaryota; kingdom Viridiplantae; phylum Streptophyta; class Magnoliopsida; order Rosales; family Rosaceae; genus Prinsepia; species Prinsepia uniflora. The sequence goes on along the minus strand of CM064866.1, from coordinate 71,289,716 downwards.
CACACCTATCTAGCGCTAGGTCTTTTGGGAGCTCACTAGCTTTGAGTTCCTGGGGAACTCCAAAGTTAAGCGAGTTGAGGTTGGTGCAATCCCAGGATGGATGACCCATTGGGAAGTTGCACGTGAGCTCCCGAGAACAAAACCGTGAGGGCGAGGCCCAAAGTGGACAATATGGTGCTAAATGGGATAGGTCCTGACAAAGGTCGCGGGTCGGGAGACCCGAGTTGCAGACCTGCTGGAGGTGGACAACGAGTAGCCAAGCAACTACACTTGTAGTCGCACGTGAAGCCCAAGCGCAGAGGCTTCGCCGGTGCGTGAGAGCGCGTGCGGCGACACCTGAAGTGGTTGTCAACACGAAAGTTCTTCGTTATGACGTTGTAAATTTAACAGAGTAATTTTTAGGTCAGTTGGGTGTCGATTGAGTATATTTTAAGGGTCCAAAGATATATGCTTATACTTTAAATTCTAAATAATTTCTGAAAACTAAGGACTTGGTTATTATTACATTTGGATAGTAATAAACTGAATGGTGATAAAAGGAAAATCATGGGAATTTAGTCGAGGGTTTATGTTGATATTAATGAAGCCTTACACATGACTTAGGATGAATAGAAAGGTTTGGGAGGTTAGGAGGAGTTTGAGTGCATAAGAAATAGTAATTAAATGATTTGTGTTTGCTTAGGGTTAGTTATGCATTTTCATCTTGTAAATATGTAATAATATATTATTGATGCTCTTAATGTTAGTGGTAGACTTTTATTTGATTTATTATATATATCATTCGATGAATTAAGATCTTTAATTATGATTTAGAAGGAATTAAGAATTTGTGAATTAAAGATTGGGTTTGTATATGAGAAGTATATATATGAATAGCATTTATTTAAGATATTATGCATATTATTATATTATGATGATGATACTATGATGTTCAAATGATATGATGGAATATGATGTATGATGATGAATACATGTTGCCATGTGAGATGATGATGGTTATGTGATATGTTGACAGTACTGATGAAAAACATGTGAGGAGATTTTAGAAAATGGATTTAGCTCCTTGGCGGAGGTTAGTAGGTTAGACGTGGGTGGAAATCCCGTAAGGATGAAATTAATTTGCTTAATGTAATAAGGTATGAACTTTAGTATAATTGATAATATTTCTTGTCTGACAAGTGCTGTCAGACGGGAACAGGACCGGTCCAGTTTTCACCAAATTTGGGGACGAGTCCTCTCATCTTATCAGTGGGATTGTGGAAATTGACAGGACCCGTCCTAAATCCCCCGGGATTAACGTGGGGCGTGCCTGCTGTAACGACCCGTCCCGAATATCGGGATTTAATAATATTTAATGGTGATTTACTAATCTGGGATTAGTTGTGTGATTTCGGACGAATTGTGCAAAATGACCGTTTTGCCCCTGGGCGTGGGCAAAATGTTGACTTTTAATTCGGATGGTCAAATGGACTTTGACCGATGACCGTGACGTAGTTCGGGACGTCACGAGTTCATAGACAGGTGGCACGTTCGATTCCGATGTTCGTGGTAAAAGTTATGATGTACGGAAGTCCAGGGGCATTTTCGTAATTTGGACGATATAAGGGTGAATGTTGACTTTTCGGCCGGGATGTCCGATGGTCGAGGGCCAAGGACCGTTGCGTAGGTATCGTCGATACGAATCCAATGACAGGCGGCACGCATCAATCGGAGTCCGTATGACCGAGTTACGGGTCTGGATGCGTGAGGGGCATTTTGGTAATTTACTGTGCAGGGGCAGAATTGTAATTTCCACAAGGGTACTGTTTGATCGAAACAGCCGTGAAAATTGGAGGCTTTGTGCGATCGATCCCATGGGTTGTTTATCAATTAATGGACTGTTATTGGGGCAGCTTTGGATTGTGGTTGCACATGTGAGGAGCTGGCAACTGATTGCACTCACATGGACACTGATTTTTAATGGTTTCGGGTCTGTGCAGGGAAGCTTTGCACAGTGGGCCTGCGTGGTGCTTTGAGGCACTTTTAACGACTCAATTGGATTAAAAACATTGTGAGTGAATTGTGAGGATCATTCTGAGCTTGTGTGGCTGTCGAATTGGAGAGAAAAACCGTGAGAAACCATTTCGGGTTCTTGGAGGGAAATTTCAGAATTTGATTTCTGAGCCTTGTTGGACCAAACCATGGACGGTTTTAGCTTTCTGGGAGTGTCTGGAGCTCAGCCGTATCAATTTCGAATGGAACCAGCCACGGCTAAGCTGGGACGGTGGTCACTGTTTTCAGAGGAAATACAGTGCTGTGGACGACGACTTCCAGGTGAGCTCTTCTTCAATTGGTTGTGGTTTTGGGTTCGTATTAATCCTAGTATACTTCCTGTGAAGTTAATTTGGGAATGGACTTGAGTTGGGTGTATTACTAAGGATGACCCGTTTTGCTGTTCGGGCTTGGATTGGTTGATTTGATCCCTGTCGATGTTGATTATTGACACAGAACTGAAATTTATTGGATATTGATTGTTTTAGGATCAAGAACGGATGGAATCAAGGTTGAATTGATGGTTATCTGGCCGGGTCAGATCGCGGGTAATCAGACCCGTTTACTAGTCATTCGGGTGAAGATGGTGACTGTAGCAGTCACTGTAGCAGGCGCGTGGCTTTCACGCGCAGCCACTCACGGCGGCGCGTGACGGCGCGTGGGCACGAATCTCGAGGTGAGGTCAACATGACTTTTGTCCTATACAATGTAACGAACATTTTGGGATTGGTTTCGTGTCGATCGGACACCGTCTCGATATTGTTCGGGATGTCCGAAGGTTTTAAATCGAGGTTATAAATACTTAAAAATTCGGGAAAATTACGGGACTTGAATAGGATGTTATTGATGAGGTTAGTAATCCTCTAATGTGATTTGAACAGGATTGGGGGTCCCGGTGATAGTGGTGTGGCCCGGGAAGGCCTATGGCACGCGTATCGAGGCGCTCGGTTAAACGGTCTGTGAGTGGACATTGGTTTTATAAATTCGATGCATGCATAACTGTTTCATGATTGTTATAATTGTGATTATATGATTTATTTTGGATATCAGTGAATTTATATGTTTTCACGCATTTCGAGGCGATTTACGTGTTTGCACGTGAATCGAGGTTTTCTGGATTTGCACTGATTTCCATAAATATGGATGGATATGATTTCATGAAACGGTTACGGATTTGTTAAAATGAATCGGGCCAGGGGCCCAGTTAAATTGTTAATCAGGCCAGGGGCCCAATTGAATTATGAAATCGGGCCAGGGGCCCAGTTAACTTATGAATCGGGCCAGTAGCCCAGTTGACTTGTATATGTGATTTCGGGTCGGGGACCCTAAAATGGAATTGAATAAACTATTTCGGATTTGATTCAACCATTTGGACTTATGACGGTTTTATGGAAATTCGGGGCAGGGCCCTTGTGATATTTTGGAAATGAATAATAAAATGTGTTCCATAAAACCATCTCGATATGAGGATATTTATATCCTGGTCTCCTCCAAGTGTCGGGGACACTGGAGAAGTCACGGTGCATTGCCTGCGAGGGCTCATTATACGGAGCTACCGGACCGTATAGTGATCCAGGAGCAGGATTGCTAGACGTCACGGACGTCAGACATCGGGGATGTCAGAGATATGGACCCGGTGAGACCCCGGGCAGCACGCGTTGCTTAATACCGTGAGATATGACGTCTGGAACGTCAAGCGTCTAGGACGCTAGGCATCGGGGATGCCGGAGATGGAAAAATGATAAATGAATATTACTGGATTGATGAAATACCTCCTGGATTTACTTTTGGAAATTGAAACTATGCTTTGGTTTCCGGGCTAAGGCCCTAATGGTTATTTCTAAATAAATATGGGATTATTGGTTTTGGTGCATGCATATGATTTTACTGAGGGGCATAAATGTCTTATAAATGTTTTAAGCAGACTTGTTTATTTTCGTCCACTCACAGCTTTTGTTTTTAATGCCCTTCAGGTTGATTCCGGATCCGACTGCAGCAGAGACTTGAGCATCGCACACCTCCTCCATCGATCCTTACGCACTCTGGAAGCCCGTTTGGGCAGTGGCAATCGGTTATCCCTTGTCTGACGCCTCTTGTCAGACGGGAGCACGTCACATTCCATGGTAATCCCGGGGGGATTGGGATGGGTCGTGTCAAGTGGTATCAGAGCAGGTTTTGCTCTTTTGTGCGCGAAGGACGAGGGTGTGATGTCTCTTTGGGCTGCTGTTCCGTTGTCAACCTGATAGATAGTTTTGGGTTTGAATGGTGGATTGGGTGTGTTTGGCCCGATACGCCGTGCCTTGATGCGATTCAACCCGAGTGGGGTGGTATACGATTAACTGGTAATGTGGGACCGTCGGTTCGGTCATATGATTATGGATTGTTGTGCCACTGGGCACAGCCGGGTTCGGGGAACACCATTGGAATAATGTTATGGAAATACGAAACTCAGTTGAGTATTGGTCTATGTTTTGGACCCTGGTAGCGTTGGCTAGTGTGCAGGGTGTTGGTGCATCGGAGTTAGCCGATGACCTTCGTGGTGGACCCCACGATGGAACCCACATTGCGTTGACGATTGGATTGGACTTGACGTCTATGCGATGTCAGGACTGCGGGGTCAGTCAGGTTGTGGATTTTACTGCAAAAGGCAGTTGGGTTCGGTGGAACCCTAGGGTGTGATTTTGGAACCCTAATTTATAATTGATGGGCAGGAAAAGTGAACTTTAATTAAGGATTTGTGCTGCGACGCGCGGCTGGGGTCATGGATGACCATGTGGATAACTCTAGTGAGTCTAGTCTGGATTATGGGATTCGATCCACGGATGCGGTTATGAGATAAAATATGGAATCCCGTGTCGGATCGAATATTAGTATGATGCGTGGATACGGATCTTGACAACGATGACTGTTGGTCGACAGTTGTGTCGAGATGACTGGCTATCGAGGGTATTTTGTGTGGCTTTCACACTTGAGGATCAGGGGATGTTCAGGGAACATCCATTATCCTGATGTGCCGATGGTGAAAATTGGAGGTACCCATGGTCGTGGGGTACGAGTGCTGTTACGGGATCGTCGTTCGTAATGAACGGAGATCCAAGGTAACAACTTAGCACACAGTGTGCTGGCATGGGTGTTCGTGTGCTAGTGTGGATGTTCGTGTGCTTTGTATGGATGTTGGTATGGTGATACCTTTATGCCAATACTAGTATGGATGCCTGTGTGCTGATACTAGTGTTGATGATGGTGCGCTGGTATTGGTACTAGCACTGGTGCAGGTGTCAGTAATTGTGATGACGATGAGCCACCATTTGGGGTGTGACTCTGTCATGATGGACATATGATCGGTATCTGCGACTCAGTGGTGGTTGAGTCTTGGACTGCATGGAATCCAGTGGAGGTTGTGATGTGTTGGGATAAGTCCCAACAGATTTATGATGACAAGTGATGAATGGATCAAAAGGTATGATTGAAAATTTGGGGAATCTTGGGATGCTGTTCCATATGTCATGTGTATTGGTGGACTTGGGGAGTTTTGTCAACTCCGAGATTGGTAAGATTGTTTATTTCTTATATCCCCAGAGAGTACAAGGAAATTATTGAAATTGGAAAAAGTCGGGGAAAACCATTCGTGGTATTGATGTGGGATTTTGTGATTGTGAATCACTTGGAACCTGAGGATTGAACCTGTTTAGGTTGAGATGTGAGACGGAGGCAGTATGGTATGCACATTCAGGCAAAATTGTGGATATTCCGTTTGGAATCGGGGTGTGTGCATACATGATTATTGACGGACGTGAGGTCCGAGTAATGAATTGATTTTGGACACGTGGTGGTCCAAGTGAGGTATGGACGTGGGCAGTCCAGTGGTTGGACTTGACATCTCATTGGGAGCATGTCTGTTTCCAACATGGTTGGAACTCTCGATCCGGGGAGAGTTGTGATTGGGAGACGAGAGGAGTGCTCGTTTCCGCATCGGTGATTGGTGTTCCGAAGTCATTGGGGTTGACTTCATATTTTCTGCCGTGGCAGATGATGATTGTTGCTACCAGTACGTTGAGCGTGTATTGGTTGGTGGACCCATGTTTGGCTTGGGGTCATTGGACACAAGCAGTTGTGTATGATTTTGGATTTGGTGGTGAAATGCGAGGTCATCTTTCCACCAAGGGAAATTTGGCGAATGATTCATTGAGGGTGAAGGACCCTACGATCAGCTTTCAGATGGATTGTTAGCTATGTGAGCATGTGTGGATCCTAGGTGGATCTGATTTGTGATGTTGTCGACTTTGGTCGATGTGACGATCTAGGATCGTGATGGGTGACGTAACGATGGATATGGATTGTGATCTTGATGATCCAGATGGGTGGAGAGTTTATCACTCTTACCTTGATATGCGAGTCGTAAATGACGGGACTGAACTTCCTTTCGGAGTGAGTCCATATGGGTTGTGACTTGGTTGAGTAGGTTTCCGATGTGGTCGGATTTTGTCAACCTTTGACGTGTGGATATTGGGATTGGCTTCCCTATGAAGTCAATCGAGTGTTTTGGAGAGGCAACCGATAGATTCGGTTACGTTACGTCTTGATGGACGTAAACGAGATTTTGGGTTTTGGAATTGAATTTCTGGGTGACGATTCAGGATTCGATTGCGAAGCTCGAAAATGGATTACTGGATTTGGGTGCGGAATGATTATTCCAATGCTAGCTTACGGAATAATGATTTCGGATTCGGATTTGGAAATGGATTAAAAATATGATGTTGGGTTCGGATTCGGGATTTCTTACGAAATTGCGGATTCGGATTCGGAATTGGAACTAGATGACGGGTGGAGTTCGTTTTGTCTCATGTTGGTTTGGGGCAAAGGTACTTCATTTTTGGAACGTGTTTGGCTATGACCTGGGTGGCTATAGTCAGATTGATGGATTGAGGTACGTACAGGGTACGAGGATTGATACTGGTTAGGCTGAGTGGTGCCTAATGGCGGTACATGGAATGTACCAGTGGTGTGTAACTAATGTGTTGGTAATCGGCTTGGTTCTGATATCATTTGTATGGCTGTATTGTGGACTGGACATTGGATACTGTGCGCTGGGCAGATTGAGCTTGTCGGGTTCAGTGATCTTAAGAGCAGGTGCTCTTAACCATGGTTGGCTAGTGGAACCCCGACATTGATATGTGTGATCACTGCTGGGCTGATATTCAATGTGTTCCAGTTGCGCCACTTGATTGGGTTAATTGACGGTATACGTACACTCAGGATGAGTGAATTGGTGGTCTGAGTAACCACGAGTAGCCTTGTGTGACTTGATCACACCGTGATTTCCCAGCGTTTTGGTTCGCTGAGGGAGTCGGCGATTATGGACATTGAGATTATTTTGTGTCGCAGGAATGGGCTTGCCCTGCGAATTGAGATCATGTGGTTGATCTTGCGCAGCATCGAGAGTGATGTAGTACGTGGTGTTGTCACTGACTGGCTGATGGTTGGAGTCTTACCAGGGTGGTAAGTTTTGTGATGACAGTTGACTGATGGTGTCAGCATGGACTGACAAACGAGATTTGGTGACTCCCAATGGGAGCAAATGTAAGGATATATTGAAAATGGAAAGGAACCATCTAGCTGAAGGAGTCAGCTAAATGGTTAGGCGATTTTATCGCGGATCAGGTGATCATTTCTACTCGAGGTGGTCGAGTGTTGTTGCTATTATGACGTATGACTGAGATGGTATGTCTGGGTACAGCCGAGGCTGGTGTTGACCCAGTGTGTGGGTGTACAAGTGTACACAGATGTGAGATCGAATTGTTTTCCACAAGGTGGTTGTGGAATAAGGTTATTGGTAATTTCGAGGACGAAATTCTTTAAGGAGGGAAGGTTGTAACGACCCGTCCCGAATATCGGGATTTAATAATATTTAATGGTGATTTACTAATCTGGGATTAGTTGTGTGATTTCGGACGAATTGTGCAAAATGACCGTTTTGCCCCTGGGCGTGGGCAAAATGTTGACTTTTAATTCGGATGGTCAAATGGACTTTGACCGATGACCGTGACGTAGTTCGGGACGTCACGAGTTCATAGACAGGTGGCACGTTCGATTCCGATGTTCGTGGTAAAAGTTATGATGTACGGAAGTCCAGGGGCATTTTCGTAATTTGGACGATATAAGGGTGAATGTTGACTTTTCGGCCGGGATGTCCGATGGTCGAGGGCCAAGGACCGTTGCGTAGGTATCGTCGATACGAATCCAATGACAGGCGGCACGCATCAATCGGAGTCCGTATGACCGAGTTACGGGTCTGGATGCGTGAGGGGCATTTTGGTAATTTACTGTGCAGGGGCAGAATTGTAATTTCCACAAGGGTACTGTTTGATCGAAACAGCCGTGAAAATTGGAGGCTTTGTGCGATCGATCCCATGGGTTGTTTATCAATTAATGGACTGTTATTGGGGCAGCTTTGGATTGTGGTTGCACATGTGAGGAGCTGGCAACTGATTGCACTCACATGGACACTGATTTTTAATGGTTTCGGGTCTGTGCAGGGAAGCTTTGCACAGTGGGCCTGCGTGGTGCTTTGAGGCACTTTTAACGACTCAATTGGATTAAAAACATTGTGAGTGAATTGTGAGGATCATTCTGAGCTTGTGTGGCTGTCGAATTGGAGAGAAAAACCGTGAGAAACCATTTCGGGTTCTTGGAGGGAAATTTCAGAATTTGATTTCTGAGCCTTGTTGGACCAAACCATGGACGGTTTTAGCTTTCTGGGAGTGTCTGGAGCTCAGCCGTATCAATTTCGAATGGAACCAGCCACGGCTAAGCTGGGACGGTGGTCACTGTTTTCAGAGGAAATACAGTGCTGTGGACGACGACTTCCAGGTGAGCTCTTCTTCAATTGGTTGTGGTTTTGGGTTCGTATTAATCCTAGTATACTTCCTGTGAAGTTAATTTGGGAATGGACTTGAGTTGGGTGTATTACTAAGGATGACCCGTTTTGCTGTTCGGGCTTGGATTGGTTGATTTGATCCCTGTCGATGTTGATTATTGACAGAGAACTGAAATTTATTGGATATTGATTGTTTTAGGATCAAGAATGGATGGAATCAAGGTTGAATTGATGGTTATCTGGCCGGGTCAGATCGCGGGTAATCAGACCCGTTTACCAATCATTCGGGTGAAGATGGTGACTGTAGCAGTCACTGTAGCAGGCGCGTGGCTTTCACGCGCAGCCACTCACGGCGGCGCGTGACGGCGCGTGGGCACGAATCTCGAGGTGAGGTCAACATGACTTTTGTCCTATACAATGTAACGAACATTTTGGGATTGGTTTCGTGTCGATCGGACACCGTCTCGATATTGTTCGGGATGTCCGAAGGTTTTAAATCGAGGTTATAAATACTTAAAAATTCGGGAAAATTACGGGACTTGAATAGGATGTTATTGATGAGGTTAGTAATCCTCTAATGTGATTTGAACAGGATTGGGGGTCCCGGTGATAGTGGTGTGGCCCGGGAAGGCCTATGGCACGCGTATCGAGGCGCTCGGTTAAACGGTCTGTGAGTGGACATTGGTTTTATAAATTCGATGCATGCATAACTGTTTCATGATTGTTATAATTGTGATTATATGATTTATTTTGGATATCAGTGAATTTATATGTTTTCACGCATTTCGAGGCGATTTACGTGTTTGCACGTGAATCGAGGTTTTCTGGATTTGCACTGATTTCCATAAATATGGATGGATATGATTTCATGAAACGGTTACGGATTTGTTAAAATGAATCGGGCCAGGGGCCCAGTTAAATTGTTAATCAGGCCAGGGGCCCAATTGAATTATGAAATCGGGTCAGGGGCCCAGTTAACTTATGAATCGGGCCAGTAGCCCAGTTGACTTGTATATGTGATTTCGGGTCGGGGACCCTAAAATGGAATTGAATAAACTATTTCGGATTTGATTCAACCATTTGGACTTATGACGGTTTTATGGAAATTCGGGGCAGGGCCCTTGTGATATTTTGGAAATGAATAATAAAATGTGTTCCATAAAACCATCTCGATATGAGGATATTTATATCCTGGTCTCCTCCAAGTGTCGGGGACACTGGAGAAGTCACGGTGCATTGCCTGCGAGGGCTCATTATACGGAGCTACCGGACCGTATAGTGATCCAGGAGCAGGATTGCTAGACGTCACGGACGTCAGACATCGGGGATGTCAGAGATATGGACCCGGTGAGACCCCGGGCAGCACGCGTTGCTTAATACCGTGAGATATGACGTCTGGAACGTCAAGCGTCTAGGACGCTAGGCATCGGGGATGCCGGAGATGGAAAAATGATAAATGAATATTACTGGATTGATGAAATACCTCCTGGATTTACTTTTGGAAATTGAAACTATGCTTTGGTTTCCGGGCTAAGGCCCTAATGGTTATTTCTAAATAAATATGGGATTATTGGTTTTGGTGCATGCATATGATTTTACTGAGGGGCATAAATGTCTTATAAATGTTTTAAGCAGACTTGTTTATTTTCGTCCACTCACAGCTTTTGTTTTTAATGCCCTTCAGGTTGATTCCGGATACGACTGCAGCAGAGACTTGAGCATCGCACACCTCCTCCATCGATCCTTACGCACTCTGGAAGCCCGTTTGGGCAGTGGCAATCGGTTATCCCTTGTCTGACGCCTCTTGTCAGACGGGAGCACGTCACATTCCATGGTAATCCCGGGGGGATTGGGATGGGTCGTGTCACCTGCTCCCGTCTGACATGAAGTGTCAGACCAGGGATAATTCCAACTCTAGCCCTCACCGGGGCTTCTAGAGTACGCTAGGATCGTAAGAGGAGGAGTGTGATGTCTCAGTCTCTACTACAGCCCGCATCCGCGATCAACCTGAAGGGCATTCAAAACATCAAAAGTCGTGAGTGGACAAAACAAATATTTAAATAAAAACATTTTCACAAAATATACTTTATGCCCTTCACTAAAAGCATGCATGCATTCAAAAACAATTTATCAAAACTACTGATAAAACCATTAGGGCCTTAGTCCAAAAACTGTAAATTAACCCATATGGGAACTCAGCCCAAATCAACACAAGTGGGACTCTGCCCAATTCCAGTAAATGCGGGTCTCAACCCAAAACCAATACCAATGAAATACCAAAACATAGAATACGGGGTCTCCGCCCCAAAGCAATTCCATAAAACCTGGAACACGGGGTCTCTGCCCCAAATCACTTCCCATAAGAACCTCATACGTATATGCATACATATAACCCATCCACGGAACTTCCGAGAAGATGTCAACCCGGGCCACACAGCCCCTATGGAACACATCACCGATATATGTCACGATTCATCTCTATACTAGTGTGCACACTACTCGGGGTCTACTCCGAGTCTACCCCCAAGAATTCTCCGTCTGTGAGGCTCTATCTCCAGATCTAGTTCGAGCTCTATCTCCAGATCTAGTCCGAGCATCTCTACGAAATCTGGTCCGGGACCACATCATAACTCTCACTCCTGGAATGGGCTCCCTATGGGGATACCCATTCTAGTATGTGGATTATGACTCTCCAGGTCGACGACTGGAGGAGACCAATCGAATCATATGGAGGGTTTGTACATTTCAAATACTGTCTTTCTCAAAACATATTTCCAACTGGGTCTCATACCCGATTCATCTCAACAAGTCAACTGGGTCTCACACCCGATTCATCTTAACAGGATTCCTCGAATCCGATTCAAATCAATTTCACAGGCCTCGGCCTAAATCCGCAGTTCAACAGGGTCTCATGCCTGAATTCTCATTTCATAAACTGAACTGGGACTCAAGCCCGATTTCACAATCAACTGGGCCTCTAGCCGGATATCACGACTAACTGGGCCCTACGCCCGAAACCATAAATCAACGGGGCCTCAAGCCAGATTTCACAACCAACGGGGCCTCAAGCCCGATACTACAGTCAAAGGGGCCTCAAGCCAGAGATAACAACCAACTGGGCCTTAAGCCTGAACTCATAAACCAATGGGGCCCTCGCCCCGATCAGGTGACTCAAAGGGGCCTTCAGCCCGATTTCCCGTCAAATCAAATGGACTCTAAGTCCGAGGGTTCATAAATCGAATGGGTCTCATGCCCGGTTTCATATTTCCAAATCCAAAATCCATTCATCAATTCATCATTGAAAACGCAGTACGCAAAGGTACGACATAAAGCCGAAAACCTCGAAAAACGTGCAATTATGTCGATCCTAAGCTACCACAGACAAATGCACTCATGGAATCACAAAACATGATCTAAAACAATTATAAAACATTTATGCATGCATCAATTTCGAAAGAAAGGTCCACTCATAGACCGTCCGAAGTCGCGCCTCGATACACGCGCCAAAACGTCTTCCTGGGCTAATCACCGTCACTGGGACTTCCAAACCTGTCCAAATCGTAATAGAGAGTTATTAACTACTTAAATAACCCCTCATTAAAGCCCCGTAATTTTTTGAATTTTTTAGCTATTTTTAAACGCAATCCTAAACCTTCGGATGTCTCAAACTATATCGAAATGATGTTCGATCGACACAAAACCAGTCCCAAAATGTTTGTTCCATCGAATAGATGAAATTACATGTTTGAACTTTTCCCATAGGACTGCACACGCGCCGCCCAAAGGGGCTGCTCGTGAGAGCCACGCGTCCTGCACTGTAGATCGTCCTTTTCCTTCGTCAGCCGGTCTGGTCCGATTCGGTTGGGCCGGCAGGTCCAACTGGACCGGCGTGATCGGTTCAATGGCATAACTCCTCCATTTTTCGTCCTTTTCCATCCATTCCAATACCTATGGCTTCCTCTCTTCATTTCCTATCCAACCATGTCCTCAAAACCTAGAAACCAATCCTAAAACCTATTGGTTCTGAAAACCATTTTGAACTAAAAATTCCATTCTAGGTTTAGGGTACTTCTAAGGGTCAAAGCTTCATCCTAAGGGTTCTAATAGGTTCCTAGGATCACTAGAAAGAGATTGGGAGGATCGATTTGGCCTAACTTGGCCGAAATGGGAATTCGGTGGGGAGCCACCGAAAATCCTCCGGTCGCCGTTCCCGGCTTTCTAAGCCGTCCTCAGCCTCTAAAACTGTCTCCTAGACCTCCTACCAATCCCCTAAAACCCATCCTAGCCAACATCTAAGCTCCCTAACGTCCAAACCCCAAATTTTAAATTCAAGAACATACAGGGGATATGGTTTTACCTTGGCCGTGCAATCCACCACCGTCCACTGCGGCTGGCCGTCTGCCACTATCTCCTCATCCTTTCATTCATCCTCAGTTCCTCTCATGGCCTCAGATGGATGCAGATGGGAAGGGTATGGATTTGGGTTTATTGGGTTTGTTCGGGTTGGTGGAATGATCGAACAGAAAATGAGGATGGATATGCATGTATCTGTATGAGGGAAGCAATGGATAGGTGACACTTGTCAATCATCCATTGGGCCTAGGGAAAAGATCTGGGCCCCACACAGGACAAAAGTCCACTTTTTACCTCGTAAAACGTACCATTGTGAATAGTATCTCGAAACTTCCGTGAACCGTAACTTTTTCGTCGAATGTTTGATTTTGACGTGCCACCTGTCTACGAATTCGTATCGACTCGATCTACGTAATGATCCTCAGCCCTCAGCCATCGAACCTCCCGGGTCAAAAGTCATGTAACGACCCGGAAATTCGAAAAAGGAAAAATTGGAAAATTTGAAGGAAATGCCTCATCCACACAAGTGACTCAGCCATCTAACCGTCTAATTCACCCCACTGCACAAAATTACCATTTTACCCTTGCACCAATAATTACCAAAATACCCCTCACAATTCTAGACCCGTAATTTTTCCATTCGGACTTCGATTGACGCATGCCGCCTATCTACTGATTCAGCATCCCAAGACCTATCCAACGGTCCTTTCGAGAAGTCCAAAAAAGGTCGCGATCAAAAAGTCAACTTTCAACCCTTATAACCAGGGGCAAAATCAAATCCATGACTTCAAACCAAGTCAAAAGCATTCCCAACTGGGTCTCAAGCCCAAATACCATTTACACGTAATTATGTAAAATCTCATTTGAAACATTAAAATAATCCAAAAATCCTCTTTGACTCACCAATTAAGTCCAAATATCCATTTTGAAACCATTTTGACTCCGAGCCTAGCCCAAAACATCACTTGTACATTTCTCGTAAAACGTGCTCGAAAGACCGATTAAAATAATCATTAAATCACAAGTAATCATGCCACATCATCAGGACATCATTGCAACTCAAATCATGCAATTAATCATGTAAAACATTTAACTATGCATGCATATCAGTTTATAAAACAAACGTCCACTCACACACCGTCCAAACAGTTCGCTTTACGAGCTGCACGCATTTCCGTAATTTTCAGAAATCTCGAATCCTGTCAAACAACATCATTATGGGTCACTAATGAATCCACTAATAGCATATTAACTTCCCACAATTTTCCGGGAATTAAATATTAAATTAAAACATAACATAATCCTTCGGACCCTCGAAACACTATCGAGACGGTGTCCGATCGACTCGAAATGACACGCCCCACCCTCAATCTCCCGGGATTAAGGGCTAAGTCGTACTCCCTTCTAAATTACGCGTGACACGAGGGCTAAACCGACGTCCAACCTCCATGTGACACGTAAGTCAGACAAGGGATTTCCAAACGAACCGTTCAACAGTACCGGACTTCCCAGAGCTCGCAGACTCTACTGTGGATCGCGTGTGTGATGTCTCTCTCGATCAACAGCTCGCGCCGTGATAACCTGGAAGGTATCGAAAACATGAAAAAGACTGTGAGTGGACAAAAATAAGGTATAAGTTAAAAAAAATGGTTCAATAAAACAATTACATCTATACCTTCCATTTAAAACTAATGCATGCATATAAAACTCATTCCATAAAACTATTTCATATCCAAACCATTGATGAAAAACCAGAATCATTTCATTCCTCAAATCCGCAATTCAAATCCAGGGCCTCAGCCCAAAACCACAAACCAATCTCAAGGTACGGGAACTCAGTCCCAAAACTCATCAAATCCAAATCATCCGGGTCACTGTCCAAAACATCAGAAAACCAGTGAAAAACATCAATCATGCGAGTTTGCTGGATCTCAAGTGCGCCCAAGTCTTTAAACTCAAAACCATGCGTAATAATCAGGCCTTCCCGGGATATCTACGAGTCTTTAAACTCAAAACACAATCAACAGACCTCGGGGGGTATCACAATCACCGAGTCTTTAAACTCAAAACACATCAATCCAGGGCCCTCCCTCTGTCAATCAACCGAGTCTTTAAACTCAAAATCAGATCCAGCGGTTTTTCTTTTTCTTTTTCCGGGTCTTTAAACCCAAAACCATTTTTCAATCAACAGTGAAAACCACGGAAAATCCATATCCGAATTCGCAATAATGATTCCGTAAGCCGGCATTCAGAACCATCATCCCGAACCTAAATCCAGAATTCCTTTCCAAGTTTGAAAACCAAATCCGAAACCTCGTTTCCGAAATCCAGTTTCAAACCCGAAATCTCGTATATCGAAATCACATGAACAGGGCTCCAAGCCCGAAATCACTTTTCCAAAATCCATTGTAAATCATTGCAATTAAATCATATTTCAAATCCCGAAGTCAAATCATTAAAACCATGATCAAATCATTAAAACCATGATCAAATCACAAGATCAATCGAAATATCGTAAAACGTGCAATTCCGTCAAATATCTCAAAAATCGTGTAAAACCGTAAACCATCAAGATCATAAATCAAAGCATAGAATCACGTATAGAAAACATATAAAAACATATATGCATGCATCATATGTTCGAAAGCAAAGTCCACTCACAGACCGTTTTGTCGCTGCCTCGATACGCGCGCACTTACGCCTTTCTCGGCCAATCTACTATCACCGGCCTTTCTCTGCCTCGATATGCATGCATCATTAAGTAACTACTAAGTCCCCATAATTTTCCCAAATTTTTAACTATTTTTAACCGAGGCCTAGAACCTTCGGACACCCCGAAATATATCGAGTTGATGTCTGATTGACTCGAAACCAGCGCCAAAATGTTTGTTACATCTAATAATTTAAAAGTCGTGTTAGAACCTTCCTCAAAAAGAGCCCCATGCGCCCTCACGCGCCGCCCAAAGGGGCTGCGCTTGGGAGCCACGCACCTACTGTTCATCGTCTTCTTCCTGAAGACAGACCCGGTCTGCACTGGTTTGGACTGGCCCGGTTCGACCGAACCGGCGCAGGCGGTCCAGCCTCCTATCTCGTCTAATTCCAACCCATTTTTACTCATTTTCCTCCCTACAGCTACGTCCAACCCTTTCCTATGAAGTTACAAGAGCAAAACATCAAAATAAGCACGGAAGACTACCTTTTGATCAACCTTCAAAACTCGAATCTTCCTCTTCTCTGTTCTCATGTCTCCGGCCACGTCTGCCCTTCGTTCCACTTCCATTTGCTTTCTTTTATCGTCCAGAACCTTACCCAAAGAACCAATTGAATCAATTGTCACTAAATTACACCTTACCATTTTCGAATTCAAAGGTAACGTTCACGAGTTTTCCACTTACCGTCCATAAGAGGGCTCGAAACTGGGCGGGATCGATTCCTAGTGACCTCTAGATCATCATTTGATCAATCAATTGGGCTTATTCGTCCTTTAATTTGATTCCATTCTCTTCGAATCCGAATAAGGGACTCAGGGGTCTTCTCTGTTTCCTGTGTTTAGCACTCCTCACCCACACTCACTCAACAGACTTCACCTCACTTCCCACACACACGACTCACTTGTCCCTTTCCTCACCTAACTCTCCTAAGCATCTCACTTGTAATCCTCTGTTTTCCCTTTGTTCTTCATCGTGCACACATACCCGATTTTGAAAACAAACAAAGGCGGTGAGAAGGGTCTACTGCCTTCCTCAGAAGGATAGATGTCCTACAATTAGTAGGCATCAAACTCCAGAATGGCCACTTGTCCACTAAGCACTGGGCACAAATCTCATGTAGGAAATGTCGAGAATACCCCTTTAAGTACAAATTACCATTTTGCCCCTTGTTTCCTAGACCCGTAACTCGATTCATCTGAAGTCCAATGGACAAGTGCCGCCTGTCGTTGTACTCAGGGGATCGAGACCAACCTAATGGTGCTCGAATTACATGAAAATTGCATGTCGTTTGAAAAGTCAACAAATTGCCCATTTTTACTTAAATTACCAAAATATCCTCAAACTTCGGAACGTCATAACTTTTTCCTCGAATGTGGGAATCGGACGTGCCACCTGTCTATGGACTCGTGACGTCCCGAACTTCGTCACGGTCATCGGTCAAAGTCCAGTTGACCGCCTGAACAAAAAGTCAATATTTTTGCCCATTCTAGGGGCAAAACCGTCGTTTTGCACCGTCTGTCTGAAATCGTCCAATTAAGTACTGATTAATCTTACTAATCCATCATTAACAACTAATCTAATCCCGAATCCCGGGATGGGTCGTTACACGAAACCAACACCAAAATGTTTGTTGCATCGATTACATGAAAAAGTATGTTGAACACTTCCCCAGAAGGTCAACCACGCGCCCTCACGCGCCGATTACATTGGTTGCGCGTGGAATCACGCGTCGATGAACAGTACCACTACTGTTCATCGTCCCAACCCGAAAGCCTGGTAAACGGGTCTGCAACCCGCGGTGCAACCCGATCCTTTCTTAATCAATTCGACCCCAATTTCATCGTTTCTTTCACTGGTTTTCATCTATTCAATCCTAATTAGGGATCTGTATGCTTAATTTCATGAAATGGGTCCTCAAATTACTCGACTCGAAGTGAATACCCGATGGGTTCTTAATCAGGTTCCACCAAATTTCAAGCCGTTTCATGAAATTAATCGCAGAGGAAGCATCATATATTAATTCTAAACATGAATTCGAAACCAATTTCAAGATTTCTTACCTCCAATTACTTGAACTCAACCTTCACAATTTGAAGCTGTCGCAGGGTGTGTTCTTAATATTTGTTCATCAATTTCCTTCAAATTCAATGGTGGTTCAACTCGTCTCAATCCCAGAAAGCTGAATTCGAGGTTAATTTCACTCATGGACGTCCAACAATTCAAATTCGACCCTTAGGTTCATCCAAGGTTTTCGGGTTTCTAAATTTAGTTTCAGCTGGGTTCCAGGTTTATAACTCACCGTTCAATTCTCTTTGTTTCCTCTCTGGATATCCTTTCAATTGGTTTAGTTGCTGGGTAAATCAATCAGACAAAGAGATTGAGGTATGCGATGCTCTATTTTCCCTTTTGTACAAACCTATTAATTCAAACATATGGTATCACATATCCAATGCCACCAATTCAAACCTTACAATGACATATGTCACTTAGGGTGGCATTGATTTTACTGAATGTTGAATTCAGACTCGAGAGGAGTCAAGACATTGGATTTGGACTTAATAGGAGTCAGGAGTTGGTTTAGGACTCGGGATGAGTCATGATGTGAAATGAGGGCTCGAGATGAGCCGGGAAAAGATGGAAAAAGTGGTAGTGGTTGCACATAACGAGTAAGGGTTCATGTGGGAACCCAAGGTGTTGATATGGATATAAATTTAGTCTCCATGATTTTGTGGAGAGGTACATCTGAATTTTGGGGATGAAATTCCTTAAGAGGGGAAGGTTGTAACGACCCGGAAATTCGAAAAAGGAAAATTTGGAAATTTTGAAGGAAATGACGATTTTGCCCTTAGTTTTAAGGACCGAAAGTTGACTTTTTGATCGGAACCTTTTTTGGACTTCCTGGAAGGACCGTTGGATAGGTCTCGAGACGCTGAATCCGTAGACGGGCGGCATGCGTCAATCGGAGTCCGAATGGAAAAGTTACGGGTCTGGAATTGTGAGTGGTATTTTGGTAATTATTGGTGCAGGGGTAAAATGGTAATTTTGGGCAGTAGGGTGAATTAGATGGTTAGATGGCTGAGTCACTTGTGTGGATGAGGCTTTATTATCTAAGTGACATCTGTCACTGTAAGGTTTGAATTGGTGGCATTTGATATGTGATACCATATGTTTGAATTAATATGTTTGTACAAAAGGGAAAACAGAGCATCGCAGACCTCAATCTCTTTGTCTGATTGATTTACCCAGCAACTAAACCAATTGAAAGGATATCCAGAGAGGAAACAAAGAGAATTGAACGGTGAGTTATAAACCTGGAACCCAGCTGAAACTAAATTTAGAAACCTGAAAACCTTGGATGAACCTAAGGGTTGAATTTGAATTATTGGACGCCCATGAGTGAAATTAACCTCGAATTCAGCTTTCTGAGATTGAGACGAGTTGAACCACCATTGAATTCGAAGGAAATTGATGAAAAAATACTAAGAACACACCCTGCGACAGCTTCGAATTGTGAAGGTTGAGTTCAAGTAATTGGAGGTAAGAAATCTTGAAATTGGTTTTGAATTCATGTTTAGAATGAATATATGATGCTTCCTCTGCGATTAATTTAATGAAACGGCTTGAAATTGGGTGGAACCCGATTAAGAACCCATCGGGTATTGACTTCGAGTCGAGTAACTTGAGGACCTATTTCATGAAATTGAGCATACAGATCCCTAATTAGGATTAAATAGATGAAAACCAGTGAAAGAAACGATGAAATTGGGGTCGAATTGACTAAGAACGGATCGGGTTGCACTGCGGGTTGCAGACCCGTTTACCAGGCTTTCAGGTTGGGATGATGAATAGTAGTGGTAATGTTCATCGGCGCATGAGTCCATGCGCAGCCAATGTAATTGGCGCGTGAGGGAGCGTGGTTGACCTTCTGGGGAAGTGTTCGACATGCTTTTTCATGTAATCGATGCAACGAACATTTTGGTGTTGGTTTCGAGTCGATCGGACACCATCTCGATAGTGTTTCGAGGGTCCGAAGGATTATGTTATGTTTTAAATTAATATTTAATTCCCGAAAAATTTTGGGAAATTAATATGTTATTAGTGGATTCATTAGTGACCTATAATGATGTTGTTTGATAGGATTTGGGATTTCTGGAAATTACAGAAACGTGTGCAGCTTGGAAAGCGAGCGGTTTGGACGGTGTGTGAGTGGACGTTTGTTTTATAAACTGATATGCATGCATAGTTAAATGTTTTACATGATTGATTGCATGATTTGAGTTGCAATGATGTCCTGATGATGTGGCATGATTACTTGTGATTTAATGATTATTTTAATCGGTCTTTCGGGTACGTTTTACGATAAATGTGCAAGTGATGTTTTGGGCTAGGCTCGGAGTCAAAATGGGTTCAAAATGGATATTTGGACTTAATTAGTGAGTCAAAGATGATTTTTGGATTATTTTAATGTTTCAAATGAGATTTTATGGAATTACGTGTAAATGGTATTTGGGGGTTGAGACCCGATCGGGAATGCTTTTAACTTGGTTTGAAGTCATGGATTTGATTGAAATGTTTTGGGATGTAATCCCGGGATGGTTTTCATTGTGATTGTGGATACCCAGACGGTCGGTGCTAGGGGATCACCCTGACGACCGTAGCTTGGGGGATATGATGGTATGATTGTGAGTTGTTATGGTAAGCCAGCTTCTTGGATGCGACTGAGCTTGGATGTACCACTCGGATGTGTCTGAGCCTAGGTATGTGTTCGCCCAGATGTGACTGAGCCCGAGGGTTGAGCCCAGAGGTGTCTGATCCCGAGAATGTGGCTGGATGTTGGCTTACGCGTAGTGCGGATGTGACTATGTGATTGTTTGTGCACTTGTGAATAGTATAGTTTGATTGATGGATTGATTGATTGATTGTGCACTTGTGAGTAGTGCTATTTGATGTTGATTGTGATTGTGTACTGGTATTCAGTACCGGTTCTGGTCTGTGTGGCCAGGTGATTATGGTTTCCTATGTTTTGGCCTGAGAGCCGGGATTTGACTTGCTATGTGATTTGGCTGGAAAGCCGATGATTGTTATACATATGTTTTACTCTATGCTTGCATGGTTTGATAAACTAGAGGGTAAATGAGGTATTTTGAAATGTGTTTTCAATGATATTATTTTTGTCCACTCACACCTTTTCTGTTTTTGATGACCCTCCAGGTCGTGGCACGACGTTCGAGGCTGATCGAGAGGCGGAGGCATGAGCGGAAATCAGTGCAGTTATCCCTGGTCTGACAGGTACTGAAAGGTAGTTTCGGGACTTCAGTTGACTTGTCAGACGGGAGCAGGACCGGGCACGGTTATCAAAGTCCAATTGGGACGGGTCCTGTCAAGTTAAATTTTTATCCTTGTTCAAGGGAAAAATCGTAATTTCGCCATGAACGTCCGTTAATCCTCGACTAATTCCTGATTAGGGAGGCTAATCAGTCATTAATTCTTAATTGATCTCGATAATTCGGGACGGGACGTTACAGAAATACAATTTAATAACCCTATTTTCTGACATGCTTGCTACCAACTCAGAGATACAACTATCATCTACATGCTCCTTCATTAATTTTTCACCTCCTCACGAACCCTATAAAAGATTTTCAAACTTGTCTTTCTCTACGTAATGTCCACTGCATATCTTAATTCTATTCCATACTTCTTTAAATCCAACAATGACAAGTAATCATGAACACACATATCAAGATAACATGCCTTTTCTCCTTTGTAACTTCCTAATTCTATCAATCCAAAATGGTTCAATTCCAGAGTGCAAAATTCCCTACTCTCTGTCAAAATGGAAAACTCAGATACATTCTATATAACATACATTTTCCCCCTTTGTAACTTCCTAACACTACCATCACATAACTCAGATACATTCCATCACATAACTCAAATTTATATAAAAGGTTTCAAGCTAGATGATCAAAACCAGTAGGCACAATACATAGCCATTATTCATCACATAACTCATATTTATATAAAATGTTTCAAGCTAAATGATCAAAATCAGTAGGCACATTCTATAGCATTATCCATCACATAACTCATATTTATAGCATACCATCACACAACTCAGATTTATAGCATACCAATATATATTTTGGACAGAGAAACCTACTCTAAAAACTCAAACGTATCAACAATATGTCTCTGCTTTTTTTCTGGATTAGTCCATCCGTAATAGAGCATTTCGATGGACCTATAACCCCATTTTTTGCACATCTCTTTCTCTTAGTAGCAATGCCACCTTGAGGTGACAATACATGAATATATATATATATATATACATGAAAACTATTAACCCAAAAAATAAGAAAAAAAAAATAAGACCAACAAAATTTAAAATTTCAGTTTCAATTTCAAACAACTGAAACAAAGAACAGCCAAAATTTTAAATTTCAAACACTTACCATATTTAGGCATCGCACCTTCCCACCAAAACATACTTGGGGCCATGAGAAGAACCACATAAACTTGAACCCTACTCGTCCGCAGCCCAGAAACCAGTTTCTGAAAACCCACCCAAATTATCACCTAAATCCAAGTTAAAAACCACATGCAACACCTACCACATCAAAATCGAACCCTATTAACCCTTTCCCCTCCACCATACACTCTCATTCTCACTATTTCCCTAGCCCTAGCGTGGCACTTCCGATATGCGTCATGCTTTTGGTTTTTGGACAACGAAGAGAAGGGTTTGAGTTGAATAAGTGAAATGTCACATATACCCTTAGCTTTTCGCTCACGTGTCTTGCACGTGCAATTTTTTAACATAAAACGTGAGTTTTGTAAACAAATAGACTAAATTAGTGTTTTGGTTGAAGCGATGAGATTAAAAAGTTGAAAATCAAGTGGAGGGACGATCCCAATAATTGAGATTAGTTGAGGGACTATTTCTCCAATTTTTCCTTTATTTATTTTACAGTAATGTATTGAGAGGTACCTCTTCATACCAAAAAAATATTTACGTCTCACGCTAGTTCTACATGTTCATAACACTTTTTCAATTTATCGAATTTTCTTTATACATATGTCATGATCAAAACCATTCATTTTCTAAATCATCATGTCAAGATCACCCCTTAAAAAAATAACAAAATTGGAGGTGCTTTAGTTATTCATATGTATCAAATAAATCAATGGTTGTGATAAGAATTAAGATCCTTATGGTGAATCCTCCATTTAGTTAATATATATATATATATATATATATATAAATGACTAAACGACCTCTGATCTTGTTGATTTTTTTTATGAAGATGATGTTGACATGATGATTTAAAGTATGAATGACTCTGATTACGATATATGTACAAAGAGAACTCGATAAAACGAAAATGTGATACGAGGAGATACCACAAAGGTAAGATGCAAGTATTGTTCTTATATTAGTCTCGCTCATTGTGATAATCAAGTTTGAATTACTCACTACAAAATAAAGATAAGTACCACTAAAATTTTGTATTGATGATCACCACAAAGGTTATTTGGTAGAAAAAACGATTGCCATAATTTTTTTAACAGCTAAACAAACATTTGAATTATAATATTTTAATTTAATGTATCTAATTTTAAAGGTTATTACTTTTTTCTTAGATTTTCAATTGTTGGAAAAAGAAATTTATTTGACACATATCGTTATGATGTGGGTTGATTGCGCTTTACAATCTTCAAACTCTTCAAAAACGTTATTTTATGCTCTAAATTGAGTAGTAAAATTTTGAGAGTCAAATATGCTTGCTCGTGATGAATTAATTAAAAAACCAAATAATAGGAAAAAATTTGAAAACTAGCTTTTTGGCAACATTTATGGTTTCATTAGAGAAAATACTTCTTTAGCTTAGAGAGAGAGTTTTCCTCTGTCTCTAAACCTCTCCTCCCCCTTTAGCCCATTTTGAGAGTTCCTTCTAATTTCTTGCCACCTTTTGGGATGACACACCTTACCTTTCAGATGTGACTCCACCCTTTTGTGGTGGCTCTCCATTTCCATCATGTGTGATGGCCTTTTTGCTCCATTCCTTCTTGTGGTTGATATCTTTACCTTGAATGATGATATATTTACCTTAAATGGTGATTGCGTATTTTCGCACACCCTCAAAGTGGTTATTTTTATATTACTTAGGGTGCACAATATGTGTGTGCCATATTTTATAACTAATTACGGCATGCTTTAAATGTGTGCCTTAAAAAGATAGTTTTTAAGGCGTGCAATGCGCGCCCTTAAACTACGGATTTTAAGGTGCGCTTATGTGCGCCCTTGAAGCCAAGGAGAGAAATGAAACTTTGGAGGTAAATGAAATTTTTTTGAGGATATGCGACAAAAGAATATAATTTCCCCTAAAACAGCTCTTTGACGTTTGAAAAGCGACAAAGGCCGTTCTGATAACGCTCAAACTACGCATTAAATTAAACACGTAATTCGAGTATTATGCAATTTAAACCCTTTTTGTGTAGATGTAGTATTGGTAAATATTGATCGTTCTTAACTGGGGAAATTAGAGAACATTAATAATGTGTTAGTGAGAAAAAATAATAAATAAAAGAATAATGAACTAATGAATGAATGAATAAAAGAATTAATGAATAAAGAATTAAAGAATTAAAGAATTAATGAATAAAGAATTAAAGAATTAATGAATTAAAGAATGAAAGAATAAATAATAAATAATAAAGAATTAAAGAATTAGAGAATTAAATAATTAAATGGGGGGTTTGAAAAGATTGTAATCACAAAATAGAGAAAACAAATAAAAATAATTAAGTACTTAATTCTACTTCTACTTTAATCTTTGTACAAGTGGACTTTCTTCGAACACAATTTTTACTAACACTCTAACATCATGCTCATATTGAACCAATCACGAAATCCTACATTAATCATCTCAAATACATGCATACATTTTTCATGTTATAAATGCATCTAATAGCGGATTACTACTTACAATATGATTCACCTTAAGTTTGTGATTTAATGCGCCGAACAGCGGTCAAATATTAAATCTTTTCAACCCTATTCTAATTTCCCCGAACAGCAGATCAACATTTAGCTTCGAATTGAAGTTTAAACACTAAAACATATGAAGTAAAAGAAATTTAAAAAGTAAAACACATGGAGACTGCATTATTACTTACAAATATTAGAAAGAAAATATCAACACATATATTAAACTATAAGTAAAACCAATAACAATAATAAGAATTTAAGTAGAAAAATATGGGTTTTCACAAGAATCACCGAACAACGGCAGAAAACTTGTAAAGATATATGGAAGAAGAAATAAAAATTTGGTCTTAAAAACTCTTGAATTGCCTTAGAATTACTTGGCCTAGGTATTTCTTAAGGAAAACATAAAAATGTGTTTAAGAGCTCTCAAAGAAAAATAACAAGAACAAAGTAAAGAAGAAATGAAATTAAGAAATAAAATATAAAGAACATAAATTAAGAACAAGAATTAAAAGAAACTAATTAATAAGAAAATCTACAAGAAGTTAAAATGGTCCCAAAAATAAAGAAGAAAATAGAAAGAAGAAAAACTAAGAGAGAAACTAGAGAGAGAAATTACACAAAAGGGGACCCTTGGGGACTTGAAATGGCCTCCTTATTTATAGAGCGAGTGCCAAAATCCCAATAAAAAAATACAAAAATAAAATATAAAAATATAATGATGAACAATGATGATTAATGATGATTTTAGGGATGATTTGGTGCTGGAAATTCAGAAAAGATGACTGAAAAACTGCTCCAAAAAGAGCATTTGAAGGGTGGTTTGGTGATGGAAATGACACAGCATGTAGCAGCTGAAAAAAGGCAATGATTTCGGCACGGAGATGCAGCGTGACAGGCGGAGAAGTCAGTGCATGCGCGCTGAGGTAGACTTGTGCCATTCGGGAAGCGCGCGCCGAGGGTATGTTGGGAGCTTCGGTAGGCGCGCTCCGACCAGACGTTGGGCTAAGGCTGGGTTTGTTGGACTGTGCTGGGACCTGGGCCGCGAGTTGCTTGGGCTTCTGGGCTCGTGAATCTGGAATTTGGGCTGTGCCTTGGACTGGAATTTGGGCTTGTAAATGAATTTTGTTTGGGCTTGTAATTAAATAGTTATCCATCGAATTTCGTCCATAAATTTTTCATTATAATTCCGATCGGAACGATTCTTTCGTCAAAACGCTCCAAATTCCAAGTTTTATTTAATTCTATGAAAATCCCACAAAATATATTATTTTCTCCAATTGTTTATTATTTTAATATTAAAAGTCAAGTATATAAGGTATAAAATAATATAAAATAATGCTTATTTGAGGAACTATCAAATACCCCCACACTTAAATTTTGCTAGTCTCTAGCAAATACTAAAATTAAACTACGAATTCAAAACACGTAAACTCTTAACCAATTGTCTCAAAATTTCGTGATTATCATGGCATAAAAGATTTTCACTTAAAGCATTTAAGCATATGGAATTCAAGAGTTAATACATGATAACAAAATGTTTAAACAAGTAAGATAATGAGTAAATATGGTGAAATGGATCTCAACATGAATATGACAAGTATGAATCAACTTACAAGGATATGCACTCATAAATTCAGTCAATTTGTAAGGATTTGTGTTTGCACTCAAAGTGACAGGACCGCCCCCGAAAGGGGCATCGATAACCGTGCCCGGTTCTGCTCCTGTCTGGCAAGATGACTGAAAATCCCAAGTTACCCTCAGTACTTGCCAAACCAGGGATAGCCACACGTACTTACTCATGCCTCCACCCCTCGTACAGCCTCGAACAACGCGCCACGACCTGGAGGGTCAATGAAAAAACCAAAAGGTGTGAGTGGACAAAAATAAATCAGTTTAGCAAAACAGGTACAACAAACGTTTTTACCCTCCACGTAAAAACGGATGCATGCATACAAAAATCATTCCGCAATCGGTTAAGATTTTCCACATAAGAAAAAAAAAACTGTGTATCAAAATTTCAACATAAGGAAAAAAAAAACTCGTATGAACCTCAAAATCATTTTTCCTTTCTCAACCACCGGGTCTTAGCCCGCCATCATAAACACCGGGCCTCAGCCCAAAACCACGAATCAAAACCAAATGCACAACGTGATCCAAAGCCAACAACCATATACCGGGCCACTGCCCAACTCAACCGAAACATTAGAAATCATCAATAAATCACAAGTCAATCATTTTGCTGGATATCAAGTGCGCCCGAGTCTTTAAACTCAAAACCATGCGCATAATCAGGCCTTCCCGGGATATCAACGAGTCTTTAAACTCAGAACATAATCAATAGGCCTCGGGGGGTATCACAGTAACCGAGTCTTTAAACTCACGAGTCTTTAAACTCATTAAGGGCCCTCCCCCGTCATCAATTAACCGAGTCTTTAAACTCAAAACGTGCTCCAGCAATAGCACCCGGGTCTTTAAACCCAAAACAGTTTTCAATGGATCTTTAAACCCCAAAACATTTATCAATCACGACAACGTGGGATCCAACCCAAAATCACATTTTTCACAACAGGACCCATGGTCCGAGTTTCCACATTCAAATTCCCAAAACATGTTCAAATCATCCTTACACAAGGGGCATGCACAATCATACCAAATCACTTTATTAAATCCTTTTCCATTCCCGAATTCGAATTCGCAACAATGATTCCGTAAGCCGGCATCCGCAAGCATCATCCTGAACCCAAACCAAGAATCCACTTTAAATTTCCGAAAACCGAAACCTCGTTCGTTAAAATTTCTTTTATGCCCCGAGCATCAAGCCCGAAATCACCTTTTTCAAAATCCATTTTAATTCCTTGAAATCACTTCATTTCTCAAATCTCATTATCAAAACATCAAGACCACAATCATAATTACCAAAATCACAATCCAAGCAAAACATACTCAAAACCCACATTTAAAATCCTCAAAATCACAAGTCTCATTTTAATTCCCCAATTCAAACATCAACAGTGATCAAATCACAATAACTCGAAATCTCGTAAAACGTGCAAATCCGGAACTTTCTCGATAAACGTGTCAAAATCGTAAGTCACACTCGCAAATCATAAACAACCTTCTTAAATCATTTTACACCCATTTCATATAACTTCTTCTATTAAACCATCATTAAGCATACGAGTGACCATAGTCTCGAAATACGTGGAATTTCACATGTATAGTAAAAATGCGTATAAATAAGGGAATCGAATACGTATAAATACGGAAATCAAAATCAACCACAACTTATAATCATGTTCATAAAATCATAGAAATAATTTATGCATGCATTAAATTTTGAAAGCAACGTCCACTCACACACCATTCTTAAGGGTCGGTTTCGCATCGCACGCATGCCCGTAATTTCCGATATTTTCCAGAAATTCCAAATCCTGTCCGAAAACATACTTTAGTGTCACTAAGGGCTTAGATAGTAACATAATAATTTCCCATAATTTTCCGGGAATTAATCGTTAATTACAAACGTAACATAAATCTTCGGACCCTCGGAATAACATCGAAACGGTGTCCGATAAATTCGATACCAACGTTAAAATGTTCGTTACAATGTGTAGGACAAAAGTCATTTTGAACTCACCTTGAAATTCGGGTCCACGCGCCCTCACGCGCCACCGTGAGTGGCTGCGCGTGAGCCCACGCGCCTGCTACAGTACCCCTGCACAGTTCACCTTCCTCACCCGATTCCACTGTCAAACGGGTATGCGACCCGCGACTGGACCCATTCCAATTTCTGTCAAGCACAACCCAATTACCTTAATTGATCCATCAAGTAGACTCGCAAGGGACTCAATTAAAGGTATGTATCAATTAATCCACTCGATACGGCCTCGAACCAACTTAATTGAACTCGAGTCGAACTCGGAGTTCATCGTCCCAGTTCATCATACTGTCACTGTTTCCTTCAATTGATTTGTTAGG
The DNA here is from genome assembly GCA_032719365.1 of Prinsepia uniflora. Taxonomy (NCBI): domain Eukaryota; kingdom Viridiplantae; phylum Streptophyta; class Magnoliopsida; order Rosales; family Rosaceae; genus Prinsepia; species Prinsepia uniflora. The sequence goes on along the minus strand of CM064866.1, from coordinate 71,260,771 downwards.
AAGCATCAGAGACTCATTCTAAGGATGATTGTGAAATCAATTTCACGAGAACTTACCTCCATGACCACGACTCCAAGCTCGACTATCTCTGAAACCAGGGGCCTCCGATCATGGCCATACGGTGATCAGTTCCCTTCAATTTCTGTATGGTCGAGTTCGAAATGAACTCAGAAGACTAATATTTACCTCTGTTTGGCTCAACTCAGCTCACGGATTAAATTTGGAATTTCCCTCCATTTTTTGAGTTTTTTTTCCCCAAAACTGGTTCTCCCAACTCCCAGCTCACTTCCTGGTTCCAAAATGAATCAGAGCAACACTCTCCGCACTCTGATAATCGAACAAGCCCCCAACACTCGTGGGAACTCGTTCAGGCTCCTCTGCGAATCGTCCCCCGCACTGTCCCGGAAATGAAGAAGAAAATGGTTGCCCGTGCCCGCAATTCTCCAGTCCACTATCCCAATGTCACTCACCAGCACAGACAAATCTCCCTCAGTGCTCTGTGATCCTCCACTCAAGGGTATAAACAAACCCAACCCGTGCACGCTCAAATCGAAACCCTGTTTTTTTTTCAATTCTGCACACCATCACTTGTTTCCCACACACACCTCACCCGTGCACGCCCAGCACACACACAATCCTCAATGTCACTAAATAAATCTCCCCAATGACACTAGCCGTTTAAACAATTCATTGGGAAAAAAATTGAACACTTCCCTCAGCCCATGCTCTGTTTCTGAAAGGGAAACCACGCCGCACACGGCTGTCCCAACAACAGTGTCCAATTTACCATTTTGCCCTTACTTGGAAAATTACCAAAATGCCCCTCACCTTCTGTGACCCATAACTTGGTCACCCGACACCCGTTTCAAGCGTGCCGCCTGTCGTTGTACTCGGGGCTTCGAGACGAACCTAACGGTCCTTGGCCCTCGGCCATCGGACCCCCGATCAAAAGTCAACATTTTCCCTTATTTCGTCCAAATTACGGAAATGCCCCTGAACTTCCGAACGTCGTAACTTTCACCACGAACGTCGGAATCGAACGTGCCACCCGTCTATGAACTCGTGACGACCCAAACTACGTCACGGTCATCGGGAAAGGTCCATTTGACCGCCCGAATAAAAAGTCAACGTTTCACCCACGACTAGGGGCAAAACGGTCATTTTGCCACGTTCGTCCGATTCCACCCAACTAACCACCGATTAACCCTCATTAATCATGGTTAGTTACTAATCTAATCCCGAATTCCGGGACGGGTCGTTACACAAAGTATGTGAGAAAAAATGCTCACATATTAAAAATTAAGTACTTTTGCAAAATCTCAAACAAACACCTCATGATAAAACTTAAACATACTTGCACAAATGAACCAAAACCATAAGTTTACTCAAGTGATTGACTCAACTAATCAAAATTTATCATCTTAAGGATCATAAGGTCTTTACGAAGGTTGTAATGGAGCTAAGTTTAGAGGCAATGAATGTATAGGATAAGTGGTGCTCAAATTCGTTCCAAGACTCAATAAACTCCCAAAACGTATCATAACTTCTCAACCTTAGTGCAATGATGTCAGTAATTTATCCCTTCGAACATAGGCCTAATTTCATCATGTTGGGCCTCGAATTCATTTTTTGTGTTGGATTCACAAATATAAACGACTTAATTCAAATATTACATAATCAAACTTTATTACTTTGATAGAGACTCAAAACATTTTTTTTCTTTTTTATTTTTTTCATTTTCATTTTTTTTCTTTTCATATGTCAAGGTAATAATATGTGTCAATAATACAACAAAGTTAGAGTAAGTAAATCCATATAATACACATAAAAGTCTTCAAAACATCATCAATTTCTCTTCACACCAATTTCATGTCTTCAACCGAGTCTTTGGAACAAGGGTGAAAGATGTTTATACTAAGCTCAAGTGTTTAGATAATCATGGTGATGAAAGAAATGCTTAATATAGGCTCAAAGGGGTTAAAACTAAGGGGGTCACAACTTGTGCGCACAAAATAGGGAACATGGATGTTTGAATTTGTGGTGTTAACCCTAATGCCTTAATCATGTCCAAAATCAGAGAGTTTATTAACTTAAAAGCTTTGAAAATCACATAGAATAAGTTTTAGTACTCTAGAGTTCATTAAAAGTTATGACAAGCAGTTATGAGGCATATGTATATCAATTTAAACAAAGAACGTATGATTCACTCATCAAAGATGTATATAAGGTTATAAAGCTCACATAAGGTTCAAATGATTCATAATTATCTTAACATGCTCGTTTATATACAAATTTACATGCATTATCCACAAGTTATAACACTTAATTACAAAGTATTAACAAACAAATTCAAGTTGTAGTGATCATGTTTATAGCCATAACATACTCATTTCCGTTCATTTATATCATTGACAAGTTAAAGGGCAACTTAATACTCGTAAAAACTCTAAGTTAAAACAAAAAAGATTTAAGAAAGCAACAAACAATTTTATTTTATTTTAAATAATTAATTTTTTTTATTTGATTTTTTATTATGAATTTTTTTTATAATTTTTTTAAAACAATTTTATTGCACAATTAAAATTGTAAGTCGCTCCCCCACACTTAAATTCTACATTATCCTCAATGTAGGAAAATAAGAAGTAATTGAACATAGAATTGAAGTAAGGAAAATGATTTACGAAAATAAAATAAGAAAAACATTAAGTAAACAAAATAAAGAGAGTGAAGGTTGGATGACAGGACTCGTCCCAACTGGACTTTGATAACTGTGCCCGGTCCTGCTCCCATCTGACAAGTCAACTGAAGTCCCAAAATTACCCTTCAGCACCTATCAGACAAGGGATAACTGCACTGATTTCCGCTCATGCCTCCACCTCTCGATCAGCCCCGAACGTCGTGCCACGGCTTGGAGGGTCATCAAAACAGGAAAGGTGTGAGTGGGCAAAAAAAATATCATTTAAAAACACATTTCAAAAATACATCATTTACCCTCCAGTTTTTCAAACCATGCATGCACAGAATCAAACATATGAGTCACCGGTTTCCAAGCCAAATCACATAAAAAGTATCAAATCCCGGCTCTCAAGCCACATGCCATTTGAATCATTTTATAAAACCAATTTATCATACAATAAAGCATATAACTCGGGAATTACACATCCGAGGGTCCTCTGGGAATTGCACGTCCAGAGTCGTCATCCTGTTGGGAATTACACATCCAGCCCTGCTGGGAATTACACATCCGGAGTCCCTCCGGGAATTACACATCCGGAGTCCCTCCTGGAATTACACATCCGGAGTCCCTCCGGGAATTACACATCCGGAGTCACTTCAGGAATTACACATCCGAAGTCTACCCAGGAATTACACATCTGGGGGCATCGAACATCAATACAAAATCAAAATCATTATTTCAAAATCATCATTAAAACCATGTCAAAACCATTTAACACGGGGTCTCATGCCCAAATCGCATTTTCACACAAATTCGTGCAACCGCAACCTCAGTTGCCATTTTCACATAAATCCATAAAATATCCGAAAAACATTACAAATCCATCAAATCAATTTCCCGACTCATAATCCGAGTCAAAACCAATCTCAAATCCCGGGATTTCGCCTAAAACAGTAATTTCACAGTTTCTCGAAAAATGTGTCCAAAACACTGATTAAAATAATCATTAAATCCAGTAAATAATCATACCAAATCATTGAAATTCAAATCATGCCATAAATTATATAAAACATTTAACTATGCATGCATATCAGTTTATAAAACAAACGTCCACTCACACACCGTCCAAACCGCTCGCTTTCCGAGCTGCACGCTTTTCCGTAATTTCTGACATTTTCCAGGAATCTCGAATCCTGTCCAAAATCATTACTCAGGGTCACTAAAAATTTAATTAACATCATATCAATTCCCTATAATTTTCTGGGAATTAAATATTAACTAAACACGTAACATAAACCTTCGGACCCTCGAAACAATATCGAAATGGTGTCCGATTAACTCGAAACCAACGTCAAAATGTTCGTTACATTACATACGACAAAAGTCATGTTGAACTCACCTCGGGAATCGTGCCCCCGCGCCCTCACGCGCCGTCGTGAGTGGCTGCGCGTGAAACCCACGCTCGTGCTACAGTAACCGCTACAGCCGTCTTCTTCACTCGACTTTCCTGCAAACGGGTTGTTCAACCCGCGACATAACCCGTCCAGTTTTCCATCAATTCGACATCTTTTTCGACAATTCAAACGTCCATTTGCATCGAAATAGGTTTAATTAGGGATCTGTAAACTCAATTACATGGAATCTTACCTCAATCCTTCCATTCGATCTCGATTTTTCAACGAATACCCAAACACTGTTCACCCTCCAATCTCCATAAATTCTCTTTTTTTTTCTTTCAATTGATGCATCAGGAAGCTTCGTGGGATTCTCATAAACATATTTTCAAGTCCAATTTCATCGTTCTATGTCTCCAATCCATTCGACTCAAGCTTGAAAATTCAACGTCTTCCTCCTCTCTGTTCTAGCCCAAAACGACCCCAATTCGCATCGAATTTGAGCTGATCCTAATTGAATTGATCCCAGAAGGCTTAATTTAATCTCAATTTGAAGCATCTCGAGCTCTAAATTCAAGTTCGAATTTTTGAAAGGTATGGCCTTCACGGGTTTGGGTCTTCGGGTTTAGGGATTATTGTTTTTCCTTTCTTTTTTTCTTAGTTCATCCTCTCATTTCCTCTCTTTATTTCCCTCACAAATCGATTAGACAAGGAGATTGAAGCTTGCTATTTGAGAGCATACTGGTGCTCTGTTTTTGTTTTCACAATTACACACGTACACGTACAAATACGTATTCAACCAAGCATCATTATCCATTTGCCACCAATCTTGTTCACAAGGTGACAGATGTCACTTAGAGGCACTTCTTTATCCAAATCAGTGGAGGGCAGGTGTCACTCCATTTGATGAGTCATCAAATACTGAGTCATTAATTGGATCAGTCACAATTACCATTTTACCCCTGCACACATAATTACCAAAATAACCCTAACCTTCGCAGACCCATAACTTTCACGTCCGAACTCTGATTGACGCATGCCGCCTGTCTAGGGATTCAGCATCCCGAGACCTATCCAACGGTACTTTCGGAAAATCCAAATAAGGTCCCGATCAAAAAGTCAAACTTCGACCCTTATAACTAGGGGAAAAATCTTCATTTCCTTCAAATTTTTCCAATTTTTCCTTTTTCGAATCTCCGGGTCGTCGTCACATTGGAAGATGGCAAATATGCGTTGATGACTCCTTCACATTCCGGGAACACATTGGGTTGCCTCCCAACAAGCGCTTGAAGTTTAACATCCATCCAACCTAGATAGAAATGCAAGTTAGTTAGTTAAAGATGCACGTTGTCAAGAATGCAAGTTAGAGATGCAAAAAGATGCAATGCAAATTAAACTAAAAATGCAAGTTAAGTTAAAAATGCAAGTTAAAGATGTAAGTTAGAAATGCAAGTTGAAATTAAAGATGCAATGCAAGTTAGAATGAAAGAAACAAGTTAAAATTGGCATGACAAGTAATGTAAGTTAAGATATAAACAAAAGTAAAAAGATATAACCAATATTTACATGTCGGGGGAAGTCAAAGATATATATGGTTTACATAGCTTCAAAGTTTATATGGAGACTTCTACGTCCGTACGACCCAAGTAAATATCTTGGATTAATTCAATTGTTTGGGCAAGTTCAAAGGTGACTAAGTTAGAAAGAATAAACATAAGAGGCAGGGCTAATTTTAAGACATCTCAAGACTTAAACTCCATTGATGTCCCTTTCTTAGACCCAAAACCAGTTATGAGTACCGTCTCATGTCCTAGACATCACCCTAAAAAATTTCTTACTCCAAAGGAATTAAGATAACTCAAGTGTTAATAATCACCGTAGGTGAGAGTTAACAAAAGAATCTTCACCTATTCTATTAAAGATCAAAATCTAAATTTCGAAGCACAAGTGATCTACATATAACCGAGACTAATACATGAATGCAAGAACTATTTACAAGTATGTTTTTATGCACAATTTACAGATATAACATGACAATTTACATATGAACAATTTATTCACAAGTATGGGTTTGTTCACAAGTAATGATATTTACAAAACAATTTCACATTAACAAACTAATATATGTGCAACATTTATTTATAAATTTATATTTACACTAACACAAAGTTAAGATAAGAATTTTTTTTTCTTCTTTTTTTTAATGAAGAAAAAGACAAACTTAAATAAATACATACACAAATAAAATAAATGTAAATAAGTAATATACAACTTATAAACTAGAATAAACAAATAAGTATGAACAAATATGTCAGGACCGGTACCAAATCCCCCGGGATTAATGTGGGACCCGCCTGATCCCGTCTGACACGAAGTGTCAGACCAGGGAAAATTCCATCTCTAGCCCTCGCCGGGGCTATCAGAGTGCGTCAGGATCGTAGGAGGAGGGGAGTGATGTCTCGTCTCTGCTACAGCCCACATCCGCGATCAACCTGAAGGGCATTAAAACATCAAAAGTTGTGAGTGGACAAAATAATATTTTTCATTAAAAACATTTTCATACAAAGACATTTATGCCCTTCAGTAAAAGCATATGCATGCATTCAAAACCATTTATCAATTATTCATAAAAACCACTTGAAAATATTCTCAAAACCTTACAAGGGTTCATGCCCGGTTCCCATAAACCGTCATGACCCATAAAAACCTTTTGGGTCCTCGACCCGAAATCACAAACTTACAAACCATAAACCAAAACATGGGAACTCAACCCCAAATCAACGTACGTGGGTCTCAGCCCAAAACTGTTTCCAGTGAAATACCAAACATAACATACGGGGTCTCTGCCCCAAATCATTTCCTAAAACATAAGACACAGGGCCTCCGCCCTCAATTCACTTTTTGTAAAACATCATACGTACTTGTACGTATAACCCATCCTAGGCACATCCGGAGAAGATGCCAACTCGGGGCACACAACCCCTAGGGAACACATCCCCAATATAGTCACGATTAATCATATCTATACTAGTGTGCACACTACTCGGGGTCTCACTCCAAGTCTTCTCCCAGGAATCTCCATCTGGGAGGCTCAATCACTGGATCTAGTCCACACATCTCTCCGGAATCTGGTCCGGGACCACATCATATCTCGTAACCTCCACTCCTGGAATGGGATTCCTATGGGGATACTCACTCTGGTCTGTGGATCGTGACTCTCCATGTCGACGTCTGGAGGAGACCATATAAGCAAATGGAGGGTATAATTCATCATTTTCAAATACTTTCTTTCTTTCTCAAATACATTTCTCAATTGGGTCTCATACCCGATTCATCTCAATAGGATTCCTCGAATCCGATTCAAATCACTTTCACAGGCCTCGGCCTAAATCCACAGTTCAACAGGGTTTCATGCCCGAATTCTCATTTCACAAACTGAACTGGGACTCAAGCCCGATGACACGAATAACTGGGCCCTAAGCCCGAACCACAACTCAACAGGACCCCAAGTCCGATTTTACAACTAATAGGGTCCTAAGCCCGATATCTCAACTAAATGGGTCCCAGGCCTGATATCATCAATTAACGGGGCATCAAGACCAATAGTACAACTAACTGGGCCTCAAACGCGAATCGTAAATCAACTGGACCCTCGGTCCGATCGTATAACACAAATGGACCCTAGGTCCGATTCCTCGTCAATTCAAATGGACTCCAAGTTTGAGAGTTTATAAATCAATTGGGCCTCGTGACCGATTTCATATTTCCAAATCCAAAACCCAATTTATAAAACCCTCGTTGAAAACCTAGCACGTATAAGCAGTGTATAAAACCGAAAATCTCAAAATACGTGTAAATACGTAAATCCTAGGCTACCACAAACAAATGCACTCATGGCATCACAAAACATATATTAAAACATTTATGCATGCATCAATTTCGAGAGAAGGGTCCACTCACAGACCGTCTGAAGTCGCGCCTCGATAGGCGTGCCATAATCGTCTCCCAGGTCAATAGTCGCCTCAGGGATTCCCGAACCTGTCCAAATTAATTTAGAGGGTTACTAACTACTTATATAACCCCTCACTAAAGCCCCGTAATTTTCCGGATTTTCTAACTATTTTTAAAATCGCTCCTAAACCTTCGGACGTCCCGAACTATATCGAAACGATGTCCGATTGACACGAAACCAGTCCCAAAATGATCGTTACATCAAATAGATGAAATTACATGTTGGAACCACCCCCAAAGGATGGCGCCTGCACGAGCCCCTAAAAGGGACTGCGCATGGGCCTCACGCGCCCTGCACAGTTCCTTTTCAACCTTGTGACGGCTGGTCTGAACCGAACGGTCCGGTTCGCCTGCAACTTGGACCGGAGTGACCGGTGTCAGGACCCACCCCTAATCCCCCAGGATTAAGGGCTAAATCCCGATCCCGTCTAACTTACGCATGACACGTAGGATAAACTGACGTTCAACCTTCAGGTGACACGTAAGTCGGACAAGGGATTCTCGATCCAACCGTACCGAAGCTTCCGGACTTCCCAGAGTGTGCCGAATCTACTGTGGATCGTGCGTGTGATGTCTCCGTCTCTCTCGACCAACAGCCAGCGCCGCAACAACCTGGAGGGTAACGAAAACACGAAAAGACTGTGAGTGGACAAAAATAAAGTCTAAGTTTAAAAACATTTCATAAAACAATGACAGTTATACCCTCTGTTTCAAAAACCAATGCATGCATATCCATTCAAGTTATGAAACCATTCATATCAAAAACCATAAACGAAAACTTTGTTTATCAAATCCACTATTCAAATCCAGGCCTTAACCTCAAATCAATCTCAAATCCGAGAACTCAGTCCCAAAACCATCGAAAACCATTTCATCCAGGCCACTGCCCAAAACATCGGAAAACCTTGATTGAAAACCAAACACATTTGCAACCACATTTGCAACCACATTTCCATCCATCGAACCTGCTGGATCTATCCGAGACTTTAAACTCTCGAGTTTTTAAACTCAATCCAGGCCTCAATATAATCCGAGTCTTCAAACTCAATAGGCCTACGGGGGAAATATCAATATATCCGAGTCTTTAAACTCCCGAGTCTTTAAACTCAATCAGGGTGATTAAACCCAATCTGGGCCCGTCCCCGGTTCAAACATAATCCGGGTCATTAAACCCAATAACCAGATCCAGTAAATCCAATCCAAAATCATTTAAAAACCATTTTCCATTTCCGAATCTGAATCCGCAATCTCATCAGGATCCCAAATCCAAACCCAGAACTCATATCCATCTCCTTTCCAGATCCGAGTCCGCAATCATCATTCCGTAAGCCGACATCCGGAATAACCATTCCTAACCCAAACCCGAAAATCCATTTCAAGTTCCAAATCGAATCCAGAATCGTCATCCTGGAATCCGATTCCAAAACCCGAAATCACCTTTCTCAAAACCACTTTTTTGAACTGTGCTTCAAGCCCGAAAACACTTTCCGAAATCCTTTTTACTTTATTTAAAATCCAATCGTATTTCAAATCCCGAAATCAAATCATTAAAACCAGGTTCAAATCACAATATCCATCAAATCTCGTAAAACGTGAAATACCGTAATTTCCTCGAAAACGTGCACAAACCGTAAACCATCACAATCATAAATCAAATCATAGAATCAAGTATTGAAAACATATAAAAACATATATGCATGCATCAAGAGTTAGAAAAAAAATTCCACTCACAGACCATTCCGACGTCGCCTCGATACGCGCGCACTTACGCCGTTCCCGGCCATTCCACTATCCTCGGCTTTCCCGAACCTGTCCAAAGCCCATAACGAGGTTACTACCTACTTCACAAAAGTCCTACTCAAATCCCATAACTTTCCTGAACTTCTAAGCGTACTTAAACGGAACCCTAAACCTTCGATCCCGCAGAACTAACTCGAAACAACGTCCGATCGTCCCGAAACCTATCCCAAAAGATTCGTTACAACAATTAGACTCAAAACCATGTTGGAAGTTTCCCCAGAAACCACCGCACGTGCCTCCACGCGCCGCCCAAAGTGGCTGTGCGTGGGCCTCACGTGCCTGCACAGAGTCACTGTTCATCGTGTTCTTCAATGGGTCGACCGGTCTGAACCGGCGTTCACGGTTCTCCGTCGTCCTGCAACCATTTTTGTCCCTCTTTCCACCAATAGCTTCTTCCTCATCCTAGAAATCCATCCCTCTCAACCAAACCTAGCATCACTACCCAAAACTCATCTTCCCCACTCGAAATAGAATTCACCCGAAAACCCCTGTTTCGGTTTCCGGCCACCAGAGCTTCCCCCCGTCACGGCTTCACAACCAGACGACTCCTAGGAACCTACTGAACCTAACTAGACCTTACAGAACCCTCGACTCAGCCCCTAACTTCACGACTTTAACTTTGAATCAAAATGGAAAAACAGAGGAAACAGGGGAACCTTACCTGTCTGTGAGCTGCCGTGAACGCCGTCGTGGCCCAGCTCGTCCAACGTCTCCTCTCTGCCTTCTGATTACTCCCACACTCCAAATTTGAACAATTTGATCGAACACAGCAACACCACCACCTCGATGCTTCTCTGTTTTCCTGAAACTCACACCTCACACTCACAAGTTTTCCTCACGAAATTCTCACTCAAACTCACTCATCAATTCTCACTTAATCTCTACTCACTCTCACCAGGTCACAAAGTCTCATCCTTCCCTACAATTCGATCGATTTCCCCCTTTACTCTCAGTCTCTGTTTCTCTCTAGCACGACTCACACACTCGAACAATCCAATTTAATTTGAACCGTGCAACTAGCCTAGAACCCACTAGACATAGTGAACGTGTCCACCATCCCATGGCCTAAACTCAAAAGATCCAATACATACTGCACACTTGTCCTTATCAGATTGCACAATTCCCAATGTGCAAAAAAGACCCATATGCCCCTTGTGAGTCAAAATTACCATTTTGCCCTTCTCTGTTCTAGACCCATATCTCGCTCGTCCGACGTCCCTTGAAAACATGCCGCATGTCGTTGAGCTCAGGACGACGAGATCTACCTAACGATCCTAGGTCTACGTGTAAAAACCCTGTCGTGTGAAAAGACAACTTTTCCCCCTATTTTAACCAATTTACGGTAATACCCCCAACCTTCCGAACATCATAACTTCCTCCTCGGATGTCGGAATCGGGCGTGCCACCTGTCTACGGACTCGTGACGTCCCGAAATACGTCACGGTCATCGGTCAATGTCAAATTGACCGCCCGAACTCAAAGTCAACATTTTGCCCAACCTAGAGGCAAAATCGTCATTCTACGCCCAAGGTCCAACAGTAACCAACTAACCCCCAATTAACTCAGCTAATCCGTCACTAATCACTTCCCTTATCCCGACTTCCGGGACGGGTCGTTACAACCGGTCCAAGTCCATTTTCGGTCCAATTTTCACCCGTTTTGCTTCTAATCTATCCTATTCTTCCTTAATTAATCCTAGAAACCTAAATCCAGTACTTAAAACATCAAAAACCATCGAAATCCACCCGGTTCAATTTTTCCTCTTCCGTTCAAATATTCAAAACCTTCCCAGAGGTCTCCCTATGTTCAACCTCTCTCAAAACCTTCATATTTACTTCCTAATAACCTATTTAACACAAAACAATCACCCAAAGAGGCCCATAATGATCAAAACTGAATATAGGGAAAAATGGTTAAAACCGATACCTGGGTTCGATTTCCTCCTCCGCCGTCTACGGCGGCGCTGTCCTTGGCCGGCCACCACGTCAAGCATTCTCAGTTCAACCTCTGTCCTCTCACACATGGTTATAGGTTGGAGGGTTTGGATTTGGGTTAAAATGTTGATCGAGTTTTTTGGGTTAAAAGAAATGATCGATGCAAATGTTGTCCAGTGGATGAGTGACACTTGTCACTCATCCATTGGGCCTTGGGATAAAATATGGGCCCCACTAAAAGGCAAAACTCATGTCGTCTCGTAAAACGTGCAATAGTTCCCTCGAAACTTCCGTGAACTGTAACTTCGCCGTTGAACGTCCGAATTCGACGTGTCGCCTGTCTACGGATTCGTATCATCCCGATCTACGTAACGGTCTTTGGCCCTCGTCCATCGGACCTCTCGGGTCAAAAGTCAACTTTTGACCCAAATTACCAAAATGCCCCTGGACTTCCGAACGTCATAACTTCCTCCTCGAACGTCGGAATCGAGCGTGCCACCTGTCTATGAACTCGTGACGTTACGAACTACGTCACGGTCATCGGCCAAAGTCCATTTAACTGTCCGAATGAAAAGTCAACGATTTGCCCATTCCAAGGGCAAAATCGTCATTTCGCCCGAACGTCCGCTAATCCTCGTCTAATCCGCGATTAGTCTCTCTAATCCGTCATTAAGTCTTAATTAATCTCGTTAATTCGGGACGGGTCGTCACAAAATATGTACAATTATGAACAAGTAAAAAAAAATAAATAAAAATTATGCACAAATATGAATGAACACTATGAAATATAAAAATTATGAACATATTATGAACAAGTATGAATAAGAAGAAAAATTATAAACAAGTATGTACAATTATAAACAAAGTATGAACAAGTATAATAAGAGTTTGAATTTACATAAAAAAATATAAAAATAAAAATTATGAACAAGTATACAAATGAAAATTAATAACAAGTAAAAAGAATGAACATTATGTATAAGTATGAACAAGAATAATATGACAAGTATAAGAATTATACACAAATATAAATGAAAGTCAATTATGAATAAGTATGTATAAGTATAAAATGAACAAGTAAAATAAAAATTTTAATTTACATAAACAATTATAATATGAACATGTATATAAAAAAAATTTAAGAACATTTATAAACAAATATAATAAGAACAAGTAAAGTATGAACATTATAAACAAATATAATAAGAACAATTATAAAAATCAAAATTATGAACAAGTATACAAATAATTAAAAATAATACACAAGTATAATATGAACATGTATAAAGATAAACATTATGAACAAATATAATATGTACATGTATAAAAATAAAAAAATAAAAAAAATAATAAGAACAAAAATAAGATGGATAAATAAAATATAAACAAGTACAAGAATTACAAATAAATAAGTAAAAGTTATGAACAAATATAATATTAAAAAAAATAAAAATTATAAACAAGTATAATATGCACAATTTATATACATACACCAAATGATTTTCAATTTCCCCAGCAACAGCGCCAAAAATTGATAACGCTCAAACTACGCATTAAATTAAACACGTAATTCGAGTATTATGCAATTTAAACCCTTTTGATATAAATATAGTATTGGTAAATATGGATCGTTTTTAACCGAGGAAATTAGGGAATATTAATAATGTGTTAGTGAGAAAGAATAATAAATAAAAGAATAATGAATTAATGAATAAATGAATAAAAGAATTAATGAATAAAGAATTAAAGAATTAATGAATTAAAGAATGAAAGAATAAATAATAAATAATAAAGAAAAAAAAAATTAAATGGGGGGTTTGAAAAGATTGTAATCACAAAATAAAGAAAACAAGTAAAAGTAATTAAGTATTTAATTCTACTTCTACTTTAACCTTTGTACAAGTGGACTTTCTTCAAACACAATTTTTACTAACACTCTAACATCATGCTCATATTGAACCAATCACGAAATCCTACATTAATCATCTCAAATACATGAATACATTTTTCATATTATAAATGCACCGAACATCAGATTATTACTTACAATATGATTCGCCTTAAGTTTGTGATTTAATGCGGCGAACAGTGGTCAAACATTAAATCTCTTCAACCCTATTCTAAATGCCCCGAACATCAGATCAACATTTAGTTTCGAATTGAAGTTTAAGCACTAAAACATATGAAGTAAAAGAAATTCAAAAAGTAAAATACATGGAGACTGCATTCTTACTTACAAATGTTATAAAGAAAATACCAACACATATATTGAACTATAAGTAAAACCAATAACAAGAATATAAGTAGAAAAAGATAGTTTTTCATAAGAATCACTGAACAACGGCAGGAAACTTGTGAAGATGGTAGAAGAAATAGGAATTCGGTCTTAAAAACTCTTGAATTGCCTTAGAATTACTTGGCCTAGGTATTTCTTAAGGTAAACATAAAAATGTGTTTAAGAGCTCTCAAAGAAAAATCACAAGAACAAAGTAAAAAACAAATGAAATTAAAAAATAAAATAAAAAGAACATAAATTTAAAAGAAAGCTAATTAATAAGAAAAATTATAAGAAGTTAAAATAGTCCCAAAAATAAAGAAGAAAATAGAAAGAAGAAAAACTAAGAGAGAAACTAGAGAGAAAAATTACACAAAAGTGGACCCTTGGAGAGTTGAAATGACCTCCCTATTTATAGAGGGAGTGCCAAAATCCCAATACAAAAATACAAAAATAAAATATAAAAATATAATGATGATTTTAGGGATGGTTTGGTGCTGGAAATTTAGAAAAGATGATTGAAAAACTGCTGCAAAGGGAGCAATTGAAGGGTGATTTGGTGCTGGAAATGCCATAGCAGGTAGCAACTGAAAATAAGGCAATGATTTCGGCATGGAGCTGCAACGTGACAGGCGGAGAAGTCAGTGCACGTGCGCTGAGGTAGACTTGTGCCATTCGGGAAGCGCGCGCCGAGGGTATGCTGGCAGCTTCGGTAGGCGCGCTCCGACCAGACGTTGGGTTGAGGCTGGGTTTGTTGGATTGTGCTGGGACCTGGGCCGCGAGTTGCTTGGGCTTCTGGGCTCGTGAATCTGGATTTTGGATTGTGCCTTGGGCTGGAATTTGGGCTTGTAAATGAATTTTGTTTGTGCTTGCAATTAAATAGTTATCCATCGAATTTCGTCCATATCGGAACGATTTTTTCGCCAAAAAATTCCAAATTCCAAGGTTTTTTTAATTATATGAAAATCCCATAAAATATATTATTTTCTTCAATTTTTTATTATTTTAATATTAAAAATTAAATATAAAAGTTATAAAATAATATAAAATAATGCTTATTTGAGGAAGTATCACGTTCTGCAAAATTTCCCCAAATTTTTCGGCTAAAATTGCTCTTCAGTCTGCAAAATTTCCCCCCATCTCCGTCGTCCTCTCATTCGTCGACCTGATTCGTTTTTTAGTATTTGGCAGACTGAATTCCAGATTTGAATTCAGACATAAACCATATCTAATTTTGGCAGGATGAAGCTCTGCCTTTCTTCAAAACTTCGACCTCTCTCTGATGATCCTTCAGTTTGTACTACTTCGAATTCTTCAATCTCCTAAACGTTTCGGTCTTGCTCTTTCTGAATTCCAGATTTTCATATTTGTCTGCTACATCTGCCTCCATGCGCCTCCAACTGGATTTGTTCTGGTATTTTTTTAAATTTTTTAATTTTGTGAGAGTGAGAGCATGGGTTAATGGCTAAACAGTAGGTTTTGAGTTTTTTAGCAATCGAGATAAGCAAGACGTCGATCAGCGACTTGGAAATATAGCACATAGACATTTCGTCGCTGCCCTCCATAGTCCATCACAGGTATCAATAATTTCTTTTCTTTTTTCTTTTTTCTTTTTTCTTTTACTTGGTAAAATGCAGTTTTATTTATTATTTTGCTTTTGGTGGATTATTCATGATGGTATTATTTTATGTGACATATATAGAAAAAACATGAAATAATATATTAATTTCAATTTAGTAAAGAGCTTAATTTTCAAGGTAGTTTATGAAGTGGCCTGTTTATGGTAATGTTAAATTTCAGCATCAATGTGCTTGCTTACATCTACAAAATATATGAAAGTATATATTATCACTAGTTTTAGACTTGAAAGTATATATGATGTCTGGTTTTTTAACTTCTGATCATTGGGATTAAGAACTTCAAAGTAGGAAAGTTTGAAGTACCGGTTGGACTGTAATATGTTAGCCTTATGTAGGTATATTTTCTTACATTGCTGCTTTTGGTTTTCATTTGCGAGTCAGCTTGGTCTCGCATAACCAATTGCAAATATGTTTTTTTTACTTTTTTTTTCTAAGTTCCTTTTTCCTTCATGTGTTAAAGCAGTAGAGGTTCCTGAATATTTTCTCAAATTTATAGATGTTGTAGGCAATTATCTTATTTTCCAAATACTACTTGTTCATGTTTCTATTATCTTGTTCAAGTACTTATATGTTAAGCATTTGTTATTGCACAATAAAGAAATTTGAGAGGCTTTTAGAGTGAATTTTGTATGTGTGACTCACCGTGAGGTTGTTATTCGCAATAGATTCATCACGGTGCCTGAAAGGATATTGGCATGTATGGATGAATTGCATAGTTCCCTCACTTTTGTGGTCCCATCTATGTTGTTAAAGTTCGGGTAATGTTTTTTTTCTTCGTTTTATCCTAGTTTCTAGCTGAGTGGTACTGGTATTGATGAGCCTTGTTTACGTTCTTCCCTACTTTCTTCCATGTAGCTGTGTCTGCAAGCTATATACATGTGTATGTGTATTTATGTTGTATTCTGATTGATTCATTGACATGAGTTGGGTTTACTTTATTTGCTTTATCGATCATTTATACATCATTACTATCATTTTGTACTTTGGTGGCATGTAATTGAAGAGTGTTTGGAAAGAGGCATAGCAGTTTGCAAAGATGGTGCTAGCTACAAGAAAATTGGAAAAAGTATCAGGTTTGCTTTTCTTCCATGTGATATATTGGATAAAAATAGATTCTTGGCAGCTTTTAGATGAATAAGTATCACTTTTCAGCACGAAAGAGTATACTTACTTACAAATACAATTCCATAAGCTATTGGAAATAGAGGCATGTTATAATTGTGATTACACAATCAACCTATCTGACTTTTAAGGTTGCACCCTTGGTCGATATATTGACACTAGCATCATTATGAAGTCATTGATAGAAGATATGGTGAACATGTATATTGCAATACTAGAGTACTTATTTCACACCATCTAACATTAATGCATAATATCTAATTTCAATGTTATCTTTTCTTGTTATTAAACATGTGTTTGGATCATTTCCTGTGAGCATGCTGAAAAATATGGTTATGGCGTGGTGGAGCCTTTTTTTGGGCATAGTGTAGGGACTGTATTTCATTCAGAACCACTAATATTACATCACCGTACGTGAATACATGATGTTAAATTGTCCTTACTGTCTTTACCTCATGAAGAAAGGAATTGCTTATAAATGGTTAGGTGAAGGATATTTAACTGGAACAGTTTCTGGAGAATAATCTATATAGATGGAAGGTCCATTTTCTCCGTTGTAAGAAACTTGTATTTCTTTCGCTTGACTAATCATTTTGCATACGCTTGTTAATTCTCTGACAAGAAATGACGGGTATGGCAGCATGGTTGACTATATTGTTAATTCTTATAAAAATTAGATATCTATTCTTGTTATCTATTTCATACTCCAAACAAATAAAAAAATTAGCACCAGGGGTGCTTTGTATTGTAACTATATTATTGTACATTGTATGTTTACTAGGAAAATATGGGATCACTTGTTGGAAGAGTTAAAATGGTGACATTGTGTCTAAGGCACCGTTTTACGTTTTAAGGGGCTTTTTAGTTGCGACATGTAAAAGATGCTCACTCCTTAGGGACATGTCGTTTTTTCTTTTTTATGGAAAGTTTTGCTAGAAAAGGGTGGGCGACTCTTCGAGAACAAAAAGGAGGATTTACAGTTACTTTATGACTGAAATAGATATTTTGCTTCTACGGTTTTCGTTGACAAATCAGTTTTAAGGCTTCCTTCTTTTACTGTAATTATGATTGGTTGATGGGATTTGTTTTTTCTTTTTCTTTGAGATAATTGTATTAGATGCTCATGTATTTCTTCTTCATCTTACATTATATTTCATGTTTATTTATGCGAAAGTTGTTTCGTATCCATCTTTGTCCAACTGCAAATTAAGCCTTTGATTGATAGGCTTGAGTATTACATTGTGAATTGAAGTATGCTGTGTGTATGTGGATGTGTTTTTATAGTGAAAAATCCAAAAAAAGGTCGGACCGACGTTGAATGAGACATTCTTGAGTTTGCTCTATCCAACTGAAAATTACAAAGTGTGAGTACTGTTGCTGTATATCTTCGCTAATGATTAGCATTAGTATATCAAGGTGTTTCAGTTTATATATTTTGATACATTTTGCAGGTATGGCTATTTGACTAATACAAAGGTGGAGTTCATCTTGGTGACTACATATCTTGATGTCAAGGATGCAAATGTTAGAAATGTGAGTATTGTTCTGGACTTGTATCTTTGTAAAGAACTCATTTTTTCCGAAGATTTAATACAGTGCATCCTGCACTTAGCAAATTTTTTTAAGTCTTCTGACATATCAAATTAACCTAGTGATGAAAGACAAAATTGTGAAAGAGAATTTCCAATAAGTTTATAGGGACCCCTCTGAAACAGGTTTTCTTGTTTGTAGTCATTTAAGTAGGAAGGGATGCAAGTTCAATAGGGACAAGAGGAATCCCATGTAATACTTAGGGCATTGGTACTTGAGAGGATTGTGTAAGTTTTAAGGGAGTTGGCCCATGAGTCAGGTTTACTTTATTTGCTTTATCATGGAGCAAAATTTAAGATTGTTTTTACATCAGAGTGCAAATAGAAATTGTAGATTTCATACTTTAAATAGAAATTGTAGATTTCATGCTTTAAATAAAAATATATGTTGTTTAATTATGTGTTTTTTTTTTATATTGAAATATTGTAGTGCTTATTCTTACAATTATGTATTCCAGAAACAAGTGAAAAAATATAAGACTAAAGCAACTCTTTCTCTATTAAAGATGATTCATGCAAAATGAATCCTATGCTATTAGCCCATACTCAAAATTGTCTTAAACTTCATATTTTCTTCACATGCATTTGAAACTCATTTTGTGAATGTGAAACTAAGCTTGTTTATTCATAATAATGTTGCAGGAGTTGACATATATTTATGGAAGGATTTTATATGAAATAGGGAAACTGATGCAGAATAAGCTCGAAGGATTAAAAGGAAGAACTTGCAACTAGTGACTTGGTATAGTTTTATGGAAAAAAAATAGTATTTTCTTTTTAACCATCTTCAATGTTTATTAGAATAATTTTTCGTTATGGATCTTTGTGGGTTTTGGAAATTTGGATAAGTGTACGTTGAGATGATGTGATGAGTATAGTTTATGCTAATTTTCTTTGCCAAGTTGCTATCTATGAAATATTCTCTTTGAGTTTTGATATATTTTCCTCTCTATTGAATACCCATGTGTAAATTGGTTCTTTATTTCTTATTGAATCTACTATACAATATATGTAACAGATATTGTGACAGGACCCACCCCGATTATCACCCCGATAACCGGGACGAACCCTGCTCTCGTCTGACACCCAACTCGAAAGATCAAAATAACCACAAAAACCCACGAAATAAAGACATTGCCAGAACAGGGAGAAGTTATAATACAACGAGTCAACAGTAGCACAGAGCATAGTACAGTACAAGATAAGACAAAAATCCTACTAAGAGTTGACTACACGCGCAACGGGAAAACTCTATACCTCCGCCTCTGCCTCAACGTTAGCCCCGCCGCTAGCATCACGACCTGGAGGGTGTTAAAAATATTAAAAGCGTGAGTGGACTAAAAATAAATAAGAGTTATAAAACTGTTTACGAAATAAACCAGGGTTCACCCTCCGTTTGAAAACATGCATGCATAACCAAGTATCTGAAAACAACCATATGTACGATATGAAAATAAGTGCGGAAATCATCAGAAATCAAAACCAAAGTTCAGGCACTCGGCCCTAAATCCATAAGAACCAAGTTATTCGGGTCACAGCCCAAAACATTTGAAAACCAGTGAAAAACTAGTGAAAAGCATCAATTATACAAGTTTACTGGATCTCAAGTGCGCCCGAGTCTTTAAACTCAAAACCATGTGCAATAACCAGGCCTTCCCGGGATATCAACGAGTCTTTAAACTCAAAACACAATCACATGCCTTGGGGGGTATCACCATCACCAAGTCTTTAAACTCAAAACATATACCGAGTCTTTAAACTCAAACATCTCAATCCAGAGCCCTCCCCCCCGTCAATCAATCCGAGTCTTTAAACTCAAAACCAGATCTAGCGGGTTTTTCTATTTTTCCAGGTCTTTAAACCCAAAACCATTTTTCAAGCATAAGAAACTTGCATCGAAATCTGAAAACCAAAGCCAAACTGGAAATCTTCGAAAACCGAAATCACGTTTAACCGAAAGGGGACTTCCGTTCGAATTTCACTTCCAATCTCCAATCATATCCACAAATATTTAGTAAAACAAAATGCGTATAAACATAAATCATCCATCTGAAACCATCCTCAAAAGCATAACAAAAATCATATTCTCAAAGTACGAGCAAATATGATAACTTGTATTAAAAAACGTGCAATCAAGCAAAGTAAGAATATAGAAATCATAAGCATAAAATCATATATCGAAAGCATAAAATCATATATCGAAACATAAATAAATAAATAAAAACAGTTATGCATGCTCGGTTAGAAAACAAAAAGTCCACTCACAAGGTTCGACCACATCACTCGCGTCCCGTATGCTCCTCGGCTGTCTCAAGAATATCCCGACCTGTCAAAAGTCATCATTTCGGGTCACAAACACTTCATTAAAGCTTACCCTAATTTCCCCAATTTTTTGGGATTTTTAAACGTAATTAAACGAACCCCTAAACCTTCGAACACTCAAAACCATCTCGAGACAGTGTCCGATCGACTCGAAACTTGTCCTAAAATGTTCGTTACATCGATTAGAGTGAAAACCGTGTTGAACACTTACCCAAAATAGGCTCCACGCGCCGCCCAAAGTGTAACGACCTGTCCCAAATTCCAAGATTAGATTAGTGACTAATCACGATTAGTGAGGTTAATCGGTGATTAGTTAGGCTAAATCGGACGAACGATGCGAAATGACCGTTTTGCCCCTAGCGTGGGTAAAATGTTGACTTTTCGTTCGGGCAGTCAAATGGACTTTGACCGATGACCGTGACGTAGTTCGTGACGTCACGAGTTCATAGACAGGTGGCACGTTCAATTCCGACGTTCGGGGAGGAAGTTATGACGTTCGGAAGTTTAGGGGCATTTTGGTAATTTTGGTTAAATGGGGTCAAATGTTGACTTTTTGACCAAAAGGTCCGATGGCCGAGGGCCGAAGACCGTTACGTAGAGAAGGACGATACGAATCCATAGACAGGCGGCACACTGAAATCGGACTTCGAACGAGAGAGTTATGGGTCACGGAAGTTCGATTTCACTATGCACGAACTTCGAGACGGGGATGATTTGGCGAAATCTGATTGGGCAGATATTTTAGTGGGTCCCATGGATGAGTGACAAGTGTCACTCATCCTATTGGCTAACTCCCCCAAAATGTGGATCTACATAATTAATTAATATAATTTAATTAATTTTATAATCAAATCCACCAACCATTAATCCTAACCATCCATTTCAACTCATCTTTAAATCCTCACCCTCCATTTCTCTGCTCTCATCAGCTATCATCTCCTTCTTCTTTGTTTCCTCACACCCGAAACCCCCCCCCCCCTTCACCATTTTCTCCATTTTCTTCAAAACACAAACACACATATTTCCCACCTCCATCACTCATCTTGTGAGTGTGCTACAATGAATATGACCGTGAGGAAGTGGTGAGAGGCTGAGGATGGCAAGCCACGGCCGGGGACGGCGGTGGCCACGGCGGGGAGTCGAACCCGTGAGGTAAGAAAATGTTCAAAAATTTGAAATTGGATTTTAATGGTTTTTACTCTATTCCATTAATTGGGTAAGGTTTCTAGGGATCCCAGGAGATGAATGAGATTGGTTTCGAGGCGTTGGACGGCTTGGAGCAGCCGTGAACGGCGGGAGAAGTCACAGCCGCCATGGCTGGATTGAAGGTACGGGTTTTCGATGTTTTTTCTTCCGTTTTAAGTCATAGGACGGTAGGTTAGGTTGAGACGAAGAGAATGGGACAAACGGGAACGATTTTGGTGGCCGGACGGTGGAGAACCGGCCGGGTCAAGTCGCGGGTCACGGCGACCCGGTTGCAGGGTTCGGGTCGACCCGTCGAGTGGTTGAAGGTGGTGACGTGGCATGATGACGTGGCACCTGTCAGATTGTTAGGTGACGTGGACCACTCATCAGCCGACACGTGTCACATGTCAGTGCACAGTCAGCACTGACATGTCAGTGACGTGGCCCAATCAGGGGCTGACACGTGGCACTGACGTGGACCAGTGCCGTGATGACACATGGCACATGTCAGACTGCCACGTGGCACTGACAGCACATTGACGTGGACCAATGGGAGCTTGACACGTGGCACCTGTCAGAGTCTGACATGTCAGACCTGACAGCTGTGCGATGACGTCAGCAGGTACTGTAGCAGGCGCGTGAAGCCCACGCGCAGCCACTTCAGGCGGCGCGTGAAGCCCACGCGCAGCCACTTCAGGCGGCGCGTGAGGGCGCGTGGCAGGGAATTTTGGAAAGTGTTCAACACGGGAAATCTTCTATTCGATGTAACGAACATTTTGGGACTGGTTTCGTGTCAATCGGACACCGTCTCGATATGTTTCGGGGCATCGAAAGGTTTAGGTTCGGATTTAAAAATAGTTAAAAATACGGGAAAATTACGGGGCTTTGGTAGGAGGTTAATTAAGTAGTTAGTAACCTTCTATTACGATTTGGACAGGTTTGGAAGTCCCGGGTGACGGTGATCGGCTCGGGGAGCCGTATGGCACGCGTATCGAGGCGGCAGCTCGGACGGTCTGTGAGTGGACCTTGTTTTCTAAATTGGTGCATGCATAAATGTTTATTATATGTTTTATTACTTGTTTGATGATGCCATGGGTGCATTTGTATGTGGTTACGTATAAGCACGTATTTCGAGGTTTCGGCCTTATACGGTGCTTATACGGGTCTGTATTTCTTTATTGGTTTTAATGAAATGGCTTTGGATTTATAAAAGGATAAACTCGGGTATGAAACCCATTTGGTTTTTTCTCGGGCATATGACCTCAGATATCGGGCACGGTGCCCAGCTGATGTCCTATGTTCGGGTACGAGACCCAGTCACTTTACGGTTTTGATTTCAGGTCAGGGAACCTTAAATGGATTCCCAGGTTCATGACGGTCTATGGGAACCGGCATGAACCCTTGTTGGTTATTACGGTACATGACAGTTTATGGGAACCGGCATGTTACCCCGGTTATGTTATTACGGTACATGACGGTTTATGGGAACCGGCATGTTACCCGATTATGGATATTATGGATCATGACGGTTCAGGGGGGAACCGGACATGAATGTTTATGTTATGTATATATATGTTCATCTACCTTCCTTTACATGTTCTACTATCTCCTCCGGGGAGGGTCGTTGGCCTGGGTGGACCCCGGAGTAGTCACGGAGCACCGACTGAGTGGAGTCACCCCCCAGTTGGGTTCCTTACTCTCAGGAAGGCTATGGTTACTATTACCTCGGGTAGGGTCAGTGGTCTGCGGACATTGACCTTGACTTTGAGAAGACTCGGATTGAGACCCGGGTAGCACGCGCGTAGCTTTGGATACCGTGACAGGATTGGTTGTGTGACTTATATGTATATATGATATATGATATGTGGTGTGCACAGGTGTGCACAGGATTTGAGCAGTGGCTCGTATACTTGGTTTCTTTATGGTTTGGGGCCGAGTCCCTTATGGATTTGGGCAGTGGCCCGTATGGTCGTTTTTATCGTGGTCCTTTCGACCTTGGTTTATATCTGATTTGGGCTTAGTCCCACATATGGTTTGTTTTGGATAAATGGTTTTCGAATGCATGCATGATTTTTAGTGGAGGGTACAAATGTCTTCTTATTAAATGTTTTTATAAACTCTTGTTTTGTCCACTCACAGTTTTTAATGTTTTGACTGCCCTTCAGGTTGACATCGGATGTGGACTGTAGCAGAGACCGAGATATCACATGCCTCCTCCGGATCCTGGCGTACTCTGATAGCCCGGGAGGGCAAAGGTCGGAAATATCCCTTGTCTGACACTTCGTGTCAGACGGGAGCAGGGTCATCCCGCACTAATCCCGGGGGGATTGGGATGGATCCTGTCACAAAGGGGCTGCGTGTGGGAGCCACGCGCCTGCTACAGTGTCATCGTCAACCTCGAGCAACCTCGATTCAGACCGATCTAGACTGGTCCGGTCCAACTGAGCCGACGAGGCCGGTTTTCACTCGTTTTCAGGCTGTTTTCAATCCTATCTACACCCTAAGTTTCGTCCTTGAATTTGTGATTGATTCACTTAATAAAAACACGAATTGAAGTTCTATTTCTTACCTCCCAAAGTCGAACCAAAAACTCAGAAAAGTCGACCTTCGGATTCCGGCCACCAGTCGCCCTTCCAGTCACGGTTTCGAGTCCCTGGGCTTGATAATGACTTCCTACAACTGCCAGAGTCAACATAATCACCCAACCAATCCCTAAACTTCACGACTTTTAGTTTGAACATATCTGGAAAAACAAGGGAACCCAGAGACCTTACCTGTTTCTGCTCACCGTCGTGAGCTCCACAACAGCCCTACACGTCCTAGAGTCTTTCCTCAGGTCTCTGAACACCACCTCAAGCCCAACTTCGATGGATTTGATCAATTTCGTCCACGACTGCTCACACCTTAACCTCTCTGTTTCCTGGGTATACTCACCATCTCACTGTCCTTTTCTCACCCAAAATCTCACCAAGAATCAATCACCAGACTCTCAAATTTATCTTGGCCACTCACACTCTAACTCAAGGACTCACACACCCTGAAAACTGATCGGTTGGCTCACTGTCTCAGTCTCTGTTTCTCTCATTTGAACGACAAACCCAAACATTTTATGTAACGACCCGTCCCAGAAGTCGGGATTAAATTAGTAGTTAATGACAGATTAACAAAGATAATCGGTGATTATTTGGATACTTTTGGACGAACGGTGCAGAATGACGATTTTGCCCTTAGAATGGGCAAAATGTTGACTTTTAGTTCGGGCGGTCAATTGGGCTTTGATTGATGACCATCACGTAGTTCGGGACGTCACGAGTTCTGACAGGTGGCACGTCCGATTCCGACATCCGAGGAGGAAGTTATGATGTTCGGAAGGTCGAGGACATTTTCGTAAATTGGTTAAAAAAGGGGAATTTGTTGACTTTTTGCACAACAAGTTTTCTTCACATAAACCAAGGACCGTTAGATAGGTCTCGATGTCCTGAGTACAACGACAGGCGGCACGCTGTCATCAGACATCAGACATTCAAGATCTAGGTCTTGGAAGTGAAGGGTAAAATGGTAATCTCGACATTTAGGGGCAATTTGGTCTTTTGGGACATTGAGATTTGTGTGCAACTGGATAGGGACACCTGGGCAGGGATAATTGGATAATTGTGAGAGCTGGACCACCAGGTTTTGGACACCTGGCTAAGTCTGGATGGCTGTAGAATCTTGCACCGTCTCAAGTGTTCGATCAATGGGTTTAACAGTTTAAAAACAGAGGAAAAACAGAGAGGAGAGGAGAGTATGAGGCTGGCTTTGAAAACCCACCACCTGAAATGAGAGTGTGAGAGTGAGGAAGAGTGATAGAGTAGACGGTGATGTGGTGTTGGTGCTGCCACGAGGGCCATCGTGGGCGGCGGTTTCAAATTTGAAAAATAGAGAGGGAGGTGTGAATGTAAATCCAATCTCCCTAAATTCGCATCAATTGCATATGTTTTGTGAAGAACAAATGATTAGGAAGATGAGAGGAACTTACTGGGCTTGACGTCGAGGTTCGAGAAGGATGATAAGGTAGGTTATCGTACTCCTCGATTTGGAATTCAAAAATGGTACTTAGAGATTTATCGTCAATTTTGTGGTTTTGACGATTGAATAATGTTTCTTGAGCTTCCATAGTTTGTTTGGGACAAAAATCAAGTAGTTTAGTGGCCGAAATCAAAGAATACGATGAAGGAGCAGTGGCCGGATTTTCATCGATTCGGGAAGGTAAAAATTTGGTCTGTAAACGGTGATTTTATTAGCTTAGTAGATCATAGTGAATAGGACGAAGCTAAAGGAATTAAAAGAAGGAAAAACCGAATGGAATTGAATGAAAACCGTGAACGCCGGTTTAGCCTAGACAGGACCGGTTCGAACTAGGTGAACCGGGTTCACCAGAGGTTGATGGTGACACTGTTCAAGCGCGTCGGTTTCACGCGCAAAAACTACCAGATGCGCGTGAAAGGTAGTTTGGGGAATCCTCCAATATGAGTTTTAAATTATTTGATGTAACAAACATTTTTGCACTAGTTTCGAGTCAATCAGACATCGTCTCGATAGGTTTTGGGATGTCTGAAGGTTGTAGGGCTCGGTTAAAAATAGTTAAAAATTCAGAAAAATTACGGGGCTTTAGTATAAGCTTTGTGAAGTAGTTAGTAACCTTAGTATGAGATTTGGACAGGTTCGGGGAAGCTTAGGATAGCGGAATGGCCGGGAACGGCGTAAGTGCGCACGTATCGAGGCGACACCGGAATGGTCTGTGAGTGGACTTTGCTTTCTAACTCTTGATGCATGCATATATGTTTTTATGTGTTTTCATACGTGATTCTATGGTTTGATTTATGATCTTGATGGTTTATGAATTGGCATGTGTTTCTAGATATTTTACGGAATTTCACGTTTTACGAGTTTTCGAACGATCTTGTGATTTGATCATGGTTTTAATGATTTGATTTCCGGATATGAAATATGATTTGATTTCGATGATCTGAAATGGTTTTCAGAAAAGGGATTCCGGGCTTGGTGTAACGACCCGGATCTTCAAAAAAGGGAAAATTTGGAAAATTTGAAGAAAATGACGATTTTGCCCCTAGGTTAAGCGAACGATTGACTTTTACTTGAGCAGTCAAACAGACATTGACCAATGACTGTGACATAGTTCGGGACATCACGAATCCATAGACATGTGGCACGTCCGATTCCGACGATCAGGGAAGAAGTTATGACGTTCGAAAGTTCAAGGGCATTTTCGTAATTAGGACGAAAAGGGGAAAATGTTGACCTTTTGATTGACCATCATTTTTCACGCAATTCGAGGACCGTTAGGTAGGTCTTGATGCCCTGAGTCCGTAGGCAGGCGGCACGCTGAAAACGGACATTAGACGGATGAGTTACAGGTCTAGAAAGAGAAGGGCATTTTGGTAATTTTGTGCAGAAGGGCAAAATAGTAATTTTACACAGGGGCACTGTTTAAAACCCATGGAAACAGGGACTGAACACCCATGCTGTGAGTGGTCTGATCAAGGATTTGTTTAACCTTGTTAGTGGCTGGACATGGAAATTGTTTAACAGTTTGGAGTTAGTGGAAACAGTTTGGTGTGGGTTGAACCAAAAACCAGGCACGGGAGGAATTTAAAACTGGGTTTTGGGGTCTTTTGCGGGAAACAAAGAACAGTGGGACTGAGATTCCCTTGGGTTGCCGTGAGGTCTGTTTTGATTATATGGAGTGAGAGTGTGTCGGGAGAGTCATTTTGGAGCAGAGGGACTGAGAATTCGAGAGAAAAACAGACGGGAAGAAAAACTAGGAAAATTGGAGGGAAATTCGAAATTTTGATTGTGAGTCAAGAGGGACAAAACCAAGGATTGAAACAGTCTTCTGGGACCATTTAGAGTTCAACCGTATCAATTTTGAAGAGAATCGATCACGGTTTGGTTAGGAACCCAAGTTCCAGTTTTGAAAAAATTTCAGACCTGAGGACAATCACCTACGGGTAAGTTTTCCTAAAATTTGTTGTGGTTTAAGGTTCGTTTAGGTCCTATGAAGCTTCAGTTTAAGCTAATTTGAAAATGGAGTTGAGTCGAGTGAGTTACAACGGTTGACCCGTTTGTTTGATCACGGGTTAAATGGTCGATTTAGGGCTTGTTGAGGATAATTAACGAATGGGAACCTAAATTAAAATGTAAATGAAGGATATAGGTGGAAGAAGGAAAGGAATTGAGTGAGTTTTGATAGGGATTTAACCGGGTTGTGTGGCGGGTTGAACAACCCATTTTCAGGCTAATCAGATGAAGACGATGACTGTAGCTGTCACTATAGCAGGCGCGTGAGATTCACGCGCATCCACTTACAACAGCGCGTGAGGGCGCTTGGGCTCGATTCTCGAGGTGAGTTCAACACGACTTTTACCCTATACAATGTAACGAACATTTTAGCGTTGATTTCGAATTAATCGAACACCGTTTTGATGTTGTTTCGAGCGTCCGATGGTTTATGTTACGTTTTTAACTAACGTTTAATTCCCGAACAATTATGGGAAATTAGTATGCTGTTGTCTGAGTCCTTAGTGACACTAAAGAATGATTTCAGACAGGATTCGAGATTTCTGGAAAATGTCGGAAATTACGGGAACGCATGTAACTCCAAAACGAGCGTTATGGACGGTGTGTGAGTGGACTTTGCTTTCTAAAATTTAATGCATGCATAAATGTTTCTATGATTTCTATGATTATGATTATGACTTGTGATAATTACGATTTTTCGTATTTATACGTATTTTGATATGCAAAATGTAATTGCACGGATTTCGAGACTATGGTTTCTCTTATGCCTTGGTGATGGTTTGATGAACGATTTCACATGATTTGTGTGTATGATGTTTTAAGGATGTTTTGATTGTGATTGTGAGTAGGACTTACAGTTTTAACAGGTATTTCGAAACTATCACGGATTTGCGCGTTTTACGAGATTTCGAGTATTTTGTGATTTGATCATGGTTTTGATGCTTTGACCTTGGGATTTGAAATATGATTTGATTCCAAAGTTTTAAAACGGATTTTGGAAAAAGGTGATTTCGGGCTTGATGCCCAGGGCATAAAAGTAATTTTGATGAACGAGATTCGGATTTTGGAAACGTGAAAGTGGATTTCCGGGTTTGGGTTCGGGATGATGTTTCCGGATGCTAGCTTACGAAATCATTATTGCGAACTCGGATTCGGGAATGAATGACGGATATGATGTCAGGACCCGTCCCAAATATCACCTCGATACCCGGGACGAACCCTGCTCCCGTCTGACAATCACACCTAAAGTACCAAAATAACCTCAATACCACTATAAGCATAACTATCAGACGATGGAGTAAATATAATACAATTGTAAGTCAGAGCATAGTTCTACAAAATGGGCACAAAATCCTATTATGCTAGTCTCGCAACGGAAGAACGTCGTAAGCTCTATGCCTCGATTCCTGCCTCAACGTTCACCCCGACGCTATCACCACGACCTGGAGGGAAAATTTAAAACCAAAAGTGTGAGTGGACTAGAATAAATAAAAGTTTCAAAAACAGTTTACTATCACATCAAAGTTAAGGAAAAACAATAATAACATTTGTTCCCTCCATTTTGAAAACATGCATGCCCAACTACGTATTAGAAAATCGTAACCTAAAATATCATAAGAAACAGAAACACTATAAAACTGCATCATGAATCGTGAATACCAAAGTATCATTTTTCGATCAAGCCTGTTGGGTCTATCCGAGTCTTTAAACTCAACCACGCCTCAATAATATCTGAGTCTTTAAACTCCCGAGTCTTTAAACTCAATAGGCCTACAGGGGTAATATCATAAATGTCTGAGTCTTTAAACTCCCGAGTCTTTAAACTCAATCCGGGCCCGTCCCCCGTTAATCAGAATCCGGGTCTTTAAACCCATATCCAGATCCAGCAAATCCAATCCAAATTCCATGAAAACTCAATTCTAAATTCATAGCCAAACTCGAATTCGAAATCCCCGGTTCGAAGCCCGTCCGGCGTTCAGAACCGACATTCCGAACCCAAATCCGGAAATCCACTTTTTAATCCAAAACCCACATTTAACCACAATAATGTTTCACAATCCATATATCCTTATCAGAAAACACTTATAGATTGAAATCCCCAAATATGGTATCAAGATCCGAAAACCAGCTTTTCTCGAAAAACGTGCAAAATCCCGGAAATGTCTCGAAAAACGTGCAAGCATATCAACCACATATAATCATCAACAAGAAGCATAAAAACACATTTAATATCATAAAACATCAATAAAAACAGTTAGGCATGCTCGAAAGAAAGAAAGAGTCCACTCACAAATCAGGACGAGTCAATCACGCTCCGTGCGCTCCTTGACCGTCTCAGGCGTCTCCCGTCCTGTCAATAGGCACCAAATAGAGTCACAATTACATCAAGGATACTAACCCTAATTTCCCCAATTTTTCGGGAATTTATTAATATTTTAACCTTAAACCCTAAACTGTCCGGATTCCCGAACAATCTCCTAACACCGTCCGATTAACCCGAAACTTACACCAATGGATTCCTTAGAACATTTAGAACCAAAACCATGTTGGAAGCTTGGCCGGAATCCTCCCCACGCTCCTCCACGCCCCGCCCAAAGTGGTTGCGCGTGGGCCTCACGCGCCTGCTACAGTGCTCCTTCTTCCTCGAGTCACCCGGTTCAACACAGTTGAACCGGCGTGACCGGTTCTCTGCAATTCCTCCACCGTTCTTCCTCATTTCTTCTCCATTAGCACCGTCCAGTTCCTAGCCCTTTCCATGTCCTTACAATTGAGATTCACGGCCCAAAACCTCACGATTCCTCTCTCGAAAAACTGAGCCCGTGGCCCCTGTTTTGGCTGCCGGCCGCCCAGGTCCTCCCCCGGCACGGCACCACAACCAAACGACTCCTGAGACCTCCAGGAGTCTCACCACAACCACCAAATCCCTCGACTCTAGCCCTAGGTCCTCGACTTTCGAATTGAAATTCACGGGAAAAACAGAGGAGTGAAGCTTACCTTTCAATTCAGTCTCCGCCGTGTGCACCGCCGCGTGCCACGGTGCCCGTTGGGTTCCTTGCAGACGTCTGAGCCTCCTATTGGCTTGAATTGATCCACCACACGGCACAACTACCACCCCTGTCTCACGGCTTCCCCGTTTTTCTCAGAACTCCGCCGCACCACCGCCGTGTCTCCGGGCACGATTCCTCCACCAAAACACGATCACAAGCTCAGCCTTGTCTCTCTGTCACTCTCACAATTCACTCTTCACTCACTCACACCCTGAATCGATCACAAGCTCTCCAATTTTTCCTCTCTGTTTCTCTGTGTCGAGGACAATGGCACGGTTTGAACGTGCACATTGTGTGGCCGTGTACATTTTAGTCTCTCCCAGAACCATCTAGTTTCCCCCACGTGTCCATCATCCCTTGGTTCAGCACAAAATATCCTAGCCCACTTATGCCACTTGTCCTGATCTGATTGGGCTGAGGGAAAAGACTAAAATACCCCTAGTGTTAAAATTACCCTCACACTTTCCAGACCCGTAACTACTTCGTCCGACGTCCGATGACAGCGTGCCGCCTGTCGTTGTACTCAGGACGTCGAGACCTATCTAACGGTCCTCGGTCTACGTGAAAATCACAAGTCCACCAAAAAGGCAACATTTTCCTCAATTAGTCAAAATTACGGTAACGCCCTCAATCTTCCGAACGTCATAACTTTTCCTCCGATTGTCCGAATCAAACCTGCCACCTGTCTACGGACTCGTGATGTCCTAAACTACGTCACGGTCAATAGTCAACACTCATCCAACTGGTAAATCAAAAAGTCAACTTTTGACGTACTATTCACAAGGGCAAAATCGTCATTTCATTATACCCTTCCCGAAGGTACGGGTTGTTACATATGATTGGGGATTTGAATGTGAAATTCGGACATAAGTCCTATTATGACAAAATGTGATTTCGAATTTATTTTGGAATTTGGATCACGATGGATCCTGGATTGTTGTGATTTACAAATGGTTTTGAGTTTAAAGACCCGGTACTATTATTGGATTATGTTTTGGGTTTAAAGACCTGGTTAATTGATGATGGGGGTGGGCCCAGATTGGGTTTAAAGACCCGGATTGAGTTTAAAGACACGTGAGTTTAAAGACTCGGTTATTGTGATACCCCCCGAAGCCTATTGATTATGCTCTTAGTTTAAAGACTCGTTGATATCCCGGGAAGGCCTGATTATGCACATGGTTTTGAGTTTAAAGACTCGGGCGCACTTGAGATCCAGCAGATTGATTGACTTCTGAATTATTGTTGATTTCCGATGTTTTTGGATGTGTTGGCAATGGCCCGGTTTATGTGGTTTTGATGGATTTTTGGATTATGTTACGTACTTGGATTGATTCATGATTTTAGGCGGAGGCCCTGTGTTTATGATTGCGGGCTAAGACCCGAAGGTTAAGAAAAGGAAAATGATTTTGATTTTCATACGCTGTTTTCTCATATTGGAAATGAAATGGATTGTGAAATGATTTTCGAATGCATGCATTGGTTTTACGTGGAGGGTAGAAACGTTTTCTGTAACTTTTTTATAAACTGTTTCATTTTTGTCCACTCACACCTTTTATGTTTTTATTGACCCTCCAGGTCGTGGCGCGTTGATCGAGGCTGATCGAGAGGCGGAGGCATGAGTGAGTACGTGTGTGGCTATCCCTTGTTTGGCAAGTACTGAGGGTAATTTGGGAAGTCCAGTCTACTTGCCAGACGGGAGCAGGACCGGGAACGGTTATCAATGTCCCTTCGGGGGCGGTCCTATCACTTGGAGCCCTATTTCTGAGATTTCGATAAATGAGTTTTCGGTTTTGAAACTGGATTTCGGATTTGGTTTTGAGACTTGGAAAGGAAGTTTGGATTTGGGTTCGGTATGATGGTTCCGGATGCTAGCTTACAGAATCATTGTTGCGAATTCGGAGAAGGATTTTCTATGGTTTTCACTATTGCTTGGAAAAATGGTTTTGGATTTAAAGACTCGGAAAAAGAGAAAAACCCACTAGATCTGGTTTTGAGTTTAAAGATTCGGATTGATTGACGGGGGGAGGGCCCTGGATTGAGATGTTTTGAGTTTAAAGACTCGGTATATGTTTTCAGTTTAAAGACTCTGTTATGATACCCCCCCGAGGCCTGTGATTGTGTTTTGAGTTTAAAGACTCGTTGATATCCCGGGAAGACCTGGTTATTTGCGCATGGTTTTGAGTTTAAAGACTCGGGCGCACTTGAGATCCAGTAAACTTGTATGATTGATATTTTCACTGGTCTTTAGAATGTTTTGGGCAATGGCCCGATTGGTTTGGATTTGATAAGTTTTGGGACTGAGTTCCTGGATTTGAGATTGATTTATGATTTGAGGCTGATGCCTAGATTTGAATAGCGGATTTGACTCGGGTTTCCAAATAATTTTTCAAAGATGGTTTTTGATATGAATGGTTTTTTTTTTACTTGGATAGGATATGCATGCATTTCTTTTTAAATGGAGGGTATAAATGTACTTATTTTATGAACTGTTTTTGAACTTATACTTTATTTTTGTCCACTCACAGTCTTTTCGTGTTTTCGACACCCTCCAGGTTGTTGCGGTACAGGCTGTTGGCCGAGCGAGACGGAGACATCACACCCATGATCCACAGTAGTTCGATGTACTCTGGAAAGTCCGGTTACTTTTAGGATGGTTGGATCGAGAATCCCTTGTCCGACTTACGTGTCACATGGAGGTTGGACGTCAGTTAGCCTTCGTGTCATGCGAAAGTTAGACGGGATCAGGATTTAGCCCTTAATCCCGGGGGATTAGGGGTGGGTCCTGACATTTTAAAACTGTAAAATTAACGGCCGACTTGGCTAGAATCCACTAGACAGAAGCCAGGTGTCCTCCAATCTGGGGTCCAGCCCTCACAAATATCCAATGAACTCAGCCCAGGTGTCCTTATCCGGTCATACACACATTCCAAGATGTTAAAAGACTAAATTGGCCCTAAATATCCAAATTACCATTTTACCCTTCACTTTCTAGACCCGTAACTTAACCGTCCGACGTCCGATGACAGCGTGCCGCTTGTCGTTGTACTCAGGACGTCGAGACCTACCTAACGGTCCTCGAATTGAGTGAAGAATGTTTTCCACGTAAAAAGTCAACAATTTCCCCCTTTTTAACCAAATTACGAAAATGACCTCGACCTTCCGAACACCATAACTTCTTCCTCGGAGGTTGGAATCGGACGTGCCACTTGTCTACGGACTCGTGACGTCCGGAACTACGTCACAGTCATCGGTCAAAGTCCATTTGATCGCCCGAACTAAAAGTCAAAATTTTGCCCATTCTAGGGGCAAAATTGTCATTCTGCACCGTCCGTCCAAAAGTATCCAACTAATCACCGATTATCTTCGCGAAACTGTCATTAACCACTAATCTAATCCCGACGTC
Source organism: Prinsepia uniflora (assembly GCA_032719365.1). NCBI lineage: Eukaryota > Viridiplantae > Streptophyta > Magnoliopsida > Rosales > Rosaceae > Prinsepia > Prinsepia uniflora. The sequence continues at coordinate 71,226,291 of CM064866.1, read as the reverse complement.
CGGGATGGGTCGTTACATATTGAATTTACAAATGGAAATTTAAAAGAATTACTAAATGTATGTTAAAAAAACAAATTACAACGAGGGCGCACAAAGCATGCCTTGAATAGATGGCTCCAGAGCTTTTAGGGCGTGCAATGTGCGCCTTCATAAGTTGTATGATACCCTTTTAAGGCGTGCATTGTGTGACAGGACTCATCCCAACTAGACTTTGATAACCGTGCTCGGTCCTGCTCCCGTCTCACAAGTAAACTGAAGTCCCGAAACTACCCTTCAGCACCTGTCAGACAAGGGATAACTGCACTGATTTCTGCTCATGCCTCTACCTCTCAATCAGCTCCGAACGTCGTGCCACGGCTTGGAGGGTCATCAAAATAGAAAAGGTGTGAGTGGACAAAAATAAGATCATTTGAAACACATTTCAAAATACATCATTTACCCTCCAGTTCATCAAACCATGCATGCATAGGGAAAACATATGTATAACAATCACCGGTTTTCCAGCCAAATCACATGAACAGTATCAAATCCCGGCTTTCAAGCCAAAACATATGACAACATAATCACCTGGCCACAAAGAACAAAACCCGTACTCAATACCAGTACACAATCACAATCAACATCAAACAACATTACTCACAAGTGCACAATCAATCAATCAATCAATCGATCCGCACTATTCACAAGTGCACAACAATCACACAGTCACATCTGCACTACGCGTAGGCCAACCTGGGGAATTGCACTCAGTCATCATCCGAGTCATATCAGTCATGTCTGGGAACGGCACACGCACCATCTAGACGTACCACATACTCGGGAACTGCACTCACGCAACATCTGAGTCACGTCTAGGAACTGCACTCGCATCATCCAGAACATGATCCAGTATCCGCAAACACAAACACAATCCATACCACAAACACATACCAATCATATGCATGACTTCAAACCAAGTCAAACGCATTCCCGACAGGGTCTCAAGCCCAAATGCCATTTACACGTAAATCCGTAAAATCTCATTTTAAAATAATAAAATAATCCAGAAATCATTATTGACTCATCAACTAAGTCACAATATCCTTTTAGAAACCTTTTTTACTCCGGACCTAGCCCAAAACATAATTCGCACATTTCTCGTAAAACGTGCCCTAAAGACCGATTAAAATAATCATTGAATCACAAATAATCATGCCAATTCATCATGACATCATTGCAACTCAAATCATGCAATCAATCATGTAAAACATTTAACTATGAATGCATAATGGTTTATAAAACAAACGTCCACTCACACACCGTCCAAACCGCTCGCTTTCCGAGCTGCACGCGTTTTCGTAATTTCCGGTACTTTCCAGGAATCTCGAATCCTATCCAAAATCATCATTACGGGTTACTAATATCTCAATTAACATCATATTAATTTCCCATAATTTTTCGGGAATTAAATATTAATTTAAAACATAACATAAATCTTCTGACCCTCGAAACAAAATCGAAACGGTGTCCGATCGACTCGAAACCAACACCAAAATGTTCGTTACATTGCATAGGACAAAAGTCATGTTGACCTCACCTCGGGAATCGTGCCCACGCGCCCTCACGCTCCACCGTGAGTGGCTGCGCGTGAAACTCACGTGTGTGCTACAGTGTCACCTCCTTCACCCGTTTAACTGTAAACGGATCCTACAACCCGCGAACAAACCCGATTCAATTCCCCTAAATTCTGCATCAATTTCAACAATTGAACCGTCCATTAGCATCGTTATAGATCCAATTAAAGTTCTGTAAACCCAATTACATAAAACCTTACCTCAATCCAATCGAATTGAACTCGACCTTTGAAAAGAACAACGAACACTGTTCATCGTCCAATCTCCACAAATTCTCATTGTTTTCCTTCAATTGATGCATCAGGGAGCTTCGTGGGATTCTATCAACCATATTTCTAACATCAATTGCGTCGTTCCATGTCTCCAATCCATTCGACTCAAGCTCGAAGATCCAAAGTTCTCACCCTTTTTGTTCTAAGGCAAAACGACCCCAATTCCCTTCAAGTCTCATTGGGTTCGACTTGGTTTGAGCTCAAGAACCTTAATCCGAGGTCAATTTCACTCATGAATGTCCACAATTTCAAATTCGATCCTAAGGTTTCTCAAAGTTTTTCTGGTTTTTGAGTCTGGGTACAACTGGGTTCGAAGCCCATCATTCATCCTTCAATATCCCTTCGTTTTTCTCTCTGGATATCAATTAATTTCTCACAAACCTAGCCCAAGAGTACAATTGTCACCTGAGAACATGTTTGGTTGTTGTTGGAGGGAAACACACACACACGATTTGGATAATTCAACACATATATATCCACATATTAGATAACACTTCAGGCCACTAATCTCTCTCACCAAGTGACAGATGTCACTCAAGGGGCTAACTGACTCACTGAATTGGCTGAGTAATCCAGCACTGTGTCAATTTACCATTCTGCCCTTCCTTTGAAAAATTACTAAATTGTCCTTCACTTTCTTAGGCCCATAACTTTTTCATCCGAATCCCGATTGACGCATATGCCGCTTGTCTACGGATTTAGTGTCAGGACCCGTCCCAATCCCCCTGGGATTAACGCGGGACGACCCTGATCCTGTTTGACACGAAGTGTCAGACAAGGGAAATTTCCAACCTTTGCCCTCTCGGGCTATCAGAGTACGCCAGGATCGGGAGGAGGTATGTGATATCTCGGTCTCTGCTACAGTCCGTACCGTATTCAACCTGAAGGGTATTGAAAACAGAAAGACTGTGAGTGGACAAAAAGTAATAAGTTTCGTAAAACACATTTATAAAAGACCTTTATACCCTTCACTAAAAAGCATGCACGCATAGTAAAACCATTTATCCAATCACATATGTTTAAATAACCATATTTAGGGTCTCAGCCCCAAGTTCCGTAAATACAAGTCACACGAGCTCCTGCCCAAAACCATTTACAGAAAACCATAACATAGTAAACATATGTGGGATCTCAGCCCAAATCCATTTATCATCATAAAACACAATTTCCCAAACCAATTGAAATAATGTTTATCCATTATATTTCATATCACCAAACCTGTCACAGTATATAGAGCTACACGCGTGCTAACTGGGGTTTCAAACCCAAGTCTCTCCAGGGTCCACCCAGGTCAAAGTCCGTAGATCAATGACCCTCCCTGGAGGTAATGAACCATGCCCTTCTTGAGAGTAAGGAACCCAACTAGGGGGCGACTCCACTCAGTCAGTGCTCCGTGACTACTCCGGGGTCCACCTAGGCCAACGACCCTCCCCGGAGGAGACAATCATATATAAAGGATGACATATGAAAAATCGTTTGAAATCATTCTTTAAACCTTTCAAGGATTCATGCCCGACCCCCCATAAGCCGTCATGAACCATAAAATCCTTTCAAGGGTTCATGCCGGTTCTCATAAACCGTCATAAACCATAAATCCATTTCAAGGGTTCATGTCGATTCCCATAAACCGTCATGAACCTTAAAAACCATTTGTAACACATAACTGGGCCCTAGACCCGAATCCACATACAAACTGGACCTCCGGTCCGAATCGTAAACCAACTGGGCCTCCGGCCCAATGCCTCGTTAAATTAAATAGACCTCAAGTCCGAGAGTTCGTAGATCAAGTGGGTTTCGAACCCGAGTTTACCTTTTCAAATCCAAAACCATTTCATGAAATCATATCCAAAACCATAAGTACGGAAAATCAATGTGAAACTGAAAAACCTCGATTTACGTGCAAGCATGTAAATCACCTCGAAATGCGTGAAATCTTATAATTCACCAATTTCAAAATCAACATCATAGAATCATATTCATAATCCATATAAAACATTTATGCATGCATCATAGTTTAGAAATCAAGGTCCACTCACAGACTGTAACGCCCCGAAAAATCCAAAACTTGTAAAATATTAAAATAATGTGAAAATGACATTTTTACCCTTGATGGAATATGGCTAAAAGTTGACTTTTTGTTTAAAATACTTTTTGCACATCTTTCGAGTACCATTGTGTAGGTCTCAGAACGCTGAATCCGTGGACAGGTGGGACGTCGAAAACGGAGCTCGTATGAAGAAGTTATGGGTATGAGAAGTTCAGGGGCAAAATGGTCATTTGTGACCATAAGGGTAAAATGGTAATTTTATGTGGGTTATGAGTAAACGGTGGAAGGATAATTATCATTTCACTTTAATTGCTGATTCAACCCTTAAGTGATTCATATGTTTTATCAAGTGACAAGTGTCACTTGTTGTTGATGATTAGTGGCATGGATTAATTAATTAATTGAGGTTAACAAACAATTGATAATCGATGAACAGTACACGACCAAAACACTCAAACACAGCACAGAGAACATCTTTCCTTCCTTGTGATCGATTAGCAACAAAACAAAGGAAACCAGTGCAATGAAGTGATCAATTAGTGTGAATTGGAGAGAAAAATCGAAAGAGGAACAAAAAAAACTCAGATAAACCTATACTGGGAATGCCCGAAAAACCACCCAAAAACCTTAATTCTCGATTTTAATTTTTGAGACAGCTTTGTGTGAAATTGAGGTGAGATTAAGCTTTCTGGGAGATGAACGACTCGAACCCAATCAACTGGAACAAAAATTGGAGCTGAATTGGGGATGAACAGACTCTGCAACTAGTTTGGAAAATCGAGCTTGAGTTCAGTGACTTAGAGGTAATAACTCATGAAATTGATCTCGAATTCGTGTTTATAATAGTCCTATGATGCTTCTGGTATGAACAATTGAAGGAAACAGGTGATTTTTGGGATAGGACCCGAATCCAAACCCGACGGGTGTTCATCTTGAGTCGAGACGTTCTAGGGCTTATTTGATTAAATTGAACCTATAGACTTGTAAATTAGATTGAACTGATATTAATGAATGAAAGAACGGAAGAAATTGAGTTGGTATTGAAGGAAATCGAGTCGGGTCTGATCGCGGGTTGCAGACCCGTTTATTAGAGAAACGGGTGAGAGTGGTGCACTGTAGTAGGCACTGTTCACGGCGCGTGGCTGTCACGCGCAGCTGCTTGCGGCGGCGCGTGAGGGCGCGTGGCCGGGAATCTGAGGAAGGGTCCAACAACAATTTTGATACTCTCGATGATACAGACCTATTAGCGTTGATTTCGGGTCAATTGGATATGAACTAAGAGTAGTTTTGTGTACCCGAAGCGTATAGGTTACGTTTAAAATAATATTATTTTATTCCGACGATTAGACAAGTCGTACAGGGGATTATGTGATAAGCTAGTAATATTATATTACTTGTTTGACAGACCCGAATACTTTCAGGACGTCGGAAGAATACGAACAGCTCGAAACGGAACAATCTGGACGGTGTGTGAGTGGACTTTTGTTTTCTACCCTGAATGCATGCATATATGTTTTAAATGCCTTATAATATGATTTGAAATGATTTGGTATGATTGATACTTCGATATGATGATTTCCGGATTTTTGGGAATATTATATTATTTTATATGCTTGGGAATATTATATTATTTTATATGCTTTTGGGCACGAGTTTCGAGAAAACTGTGAAACTGATATTTCGAGCTAAGGCTCGGGGTTTGAACTTGATTTTGACTCGGATTATGAGTCTGGTGTTGGATTTGATGGATTTATGTCATAAATAAGATTGTGATTGCGCAGGTTTGCGTGGATTGGTTTATGGATTTGAGAAAAGTGTTTTTGGGCTTAAAGCCCAGTTTAAAACTGGTTTTGATATTACATGCAACTATTTTCACTAGTTTTCGTGATAATGATATATGAGGGATTTCGGTGTGGAATATGTTTCCCCCCGAAATGGACCTTGGAGATAACGCTCGCCTCCAGGATGGAAGTGTTTACCCCGGAGAGGTCACGTAGCACGGTATGTGGTCGTGCAGCCAAATGGAGGCTCGACTCAGACCAGATGTGCTGGATTATATGGAGGTCAGTCAGTGATATGTTCATGACGACCTGGATTGCCGGCTGGTGATGTGTTCACAGCGGCGGATGCTCGGGATTTGAGCGGTCCTTGAGCCTATTGATTTGCACGCGTTGCAGGGATAACGTGACTCTATATTGGACCTGGATTCTGTGTTTTTATTGATGTTTGAGATTTATATTCATATCTTAATTATTTGATTTATGAGTTATGATATGCATGCATGTTTGTGAAAACTGGAGGGTAAGACTATATTTTGATAAATGTATTTCTAAACTTGATTTTTGTCCACTCGCACCTTTGATGTTTTATTTGCCCTCCAGGCCAGTGCACAGGTACTGAGGCTAATATCGAGGTTGAGGAATAAACGGACCATTGCGTACTCAGACACTTTGCAGCGTAGGATTTTGCTCCCTACATGTAAATATTTCCTATGCTCTGTAAACCTGTTAACTAGGTCAACAGTCTCGGAATACTGAATTATCCCTTGTCTGACAATGTTATCGTTTATATGTGTTATATGTATATATTTGAAACTACTTTTGGTACTTTCGAGTTATTGTCAGACGGGAGCAGGATCTGTCACGGTTATCGAGGGATAATCGGGATGGGTCTTGTCACAGACCGTCCTATGCTGCCGCCTCGGTTTGCGTGCCGTAAGCCTCACCGGGAAAATCGTCATCACCGGGACTCCCAAACCTCTCCAAATCGTAATAGAAGGTTAATAACTACTTAATTAACCTCCCACTAAAGCCTCGTAATTTTCTCGAATTTTTAACTATTTTAAATCCCGAATCTAAACCTTCCGATGCCCCGAACATGATCGAAACGGTGTCCGATCGACACGAAACCAGTCCCAAAATGTTCGTTACATCGAATAGAAGATGTCACGTGTTGAAAACATTCCCAAAAGGTTGGACACACGCCACCACGCGCCCTAGGAAGCCACCTGCGCGTGAGATCACGCGCCTACTATAACACCATCTTTAACCCGCAGTGAACCGGGTTCACCTGCAACTGAACAGGTCTGGACCGGCGTGGCCGGTCCGCTGGTTTTCCTCCTCCATTTTGGTCCGATTCCCTTCCTAATCAATCCTACAATCTTCCTTACATCCCTATGAATCTAAATATAGGAATTAAAACATCCAAAACCTATAAAAACCATTGAACCCGATTACCTCCTTTTCGGTCCAATATTCCAGTTTATCCCTCAGGCTTCCCCAGCCTCAAACCATTATCAAAGTTATCCTATTACCTTCCTAATAACTCATTACGATCATGAAAATCGATTAAAACCATCCCTAATGATTAAACCAAAAGAAAATGGAAGATGAGACAAAATCGATACCTATCGGGTTTCTTCCTCCTCCAGGCCACCGCGAACGGCGATCTTGCAGCCTCATCAGTCCTCAGTCATCCGCTGTCTCAGCCTCAAGTGGAACCAAGTGAAAGGGAAAATGGTTTGGGGTTGTTCAGAGATGGAGGGATGTGAGATTGGGTTGTGTTTGTGAACGTAAGGGAAATGGTCGATGCATGAATACAATTTCCTTGGGCAATGGATGGGTGACACTTGTCACTCATCCATTGGGCCTCCTTAAAATATCTGGGCCCACTAACTGCCAAATGACATACTTCTCGTAAAATGTGCAATAGTTCCCTTGAACTTTCGTGAACCGTAACTTCGCCGTCGAACGTCCGAATTTGACGTGCCGCCTGTCTACAGATTCGTATCGTCCCGATCTACTTAACCATCCTTGGCCCTCGGACCTCCCAATCCAAACGTCAACATTTTTCCCCTTTTAACCAAAATTACCAAAATGCCCTTAAACTTCCGAACGTCATAACTTCTTCCTCGTATGTCGGAATTGAACGTGCTACCTGTCTATGAACTCGTGACGTCACAAACTACGTCACAGTCATCGATCAAAGTCCATTTGACTACCGAAATGAAAAGTCAATGTTTTATCCATTATAGGGGCAAAACCGTCATTTTGCATCGTTCATCCGATTTCGCCCAACTAATCACGGATTAACCTCACTAATCAAGATTAGTCACTAATCTAATCCCGAAATTTGGGACGGGTCTTTACATTCAGCATCCCGAGACCTACCCAACAGTTATGGCCAAAAGTCCAGAAGGCATCCCGAACAAAAAGTCAACTTTCGGCTCTTATAACCAGGGGCAAAATCGTCATTTCTTTCCAATTTTTCCATTTTTTCCTTTTTCGAATTTCCGAGTCATCACATTGCGCTTAAAAGAATATTTAGGGCGTGTAGTGCGCGCCTTAAAAAAGTATTTGGGGTATGCACTGCGTGCCTTAAAAGAGTATTTAGGGTATGCACTGCGCGCCTTAAAAGAGTATTTAGAGCATGTAATGCGCGCTTTAAAAGAGTATTTAAAGCATGCACCGCGCGCCTTAAACTTCAACATTTATGGCGCAAAATGTTTGACTCAAATGATAAGCATATTTTACAACATGGCCTTTTAAGGCTCGCGTCCGCGCACCATAAAATCCCTTTTAGGGCGTGCAATACGTGCCCTAGAAGCCCTGTTTTGGTGTAGTGATGTGTGCTCCTACTCTTTGACATCAGCTTTGACTCCACAACCTCTCTCCACCATTGTTCTCCACCCCTTAATCCCATGGATGCCATGGTCCCTGTGCTTTAGAAGTCGTCCATGGTGGGACCTGGTGACTTTTAAAATACTTATTGCATTAAATAAATGGATTATGAGAACGTTCTAGGTACAGGTGGTTTGTCCATTCTCATTTTCACTTAGTTTTTTAGTTTGACTTGCAGATCTATCTTTCTTAGTGGCTGTGGTTTCATGGTGCTATGGAGGCTAATGCTATGGTGTCCGGAGGTAGAGACAACTGGAGATGTAAAAGATAATACAATATTAGTTCTAGAGTTGTCTTCATATTTTATTTGTTGTAATTCGGTATTTATTTACTTTTGAGCCTCGTTGATATTGCCCTTTGTATTTTGTTTGTATTTTCTAGGCTGATTTAGTTTTTAAGCTTTTATTATTTTGTATTAATTTACTCATAAAATAAAATTGATTTTTTTTAACCAAAAAACCAGTATGAGAATAGATGCCCGTGCGTAAAAGGGTCTGACTTCCGAGATTTTGAATCTGCTCAAATAATACAGTTGATAATGAATAGAGAAGTGAATGACAGTGGGGTCCTTGGGGCATGATGAGAAACAACAAAATACAGGGGCAGGAAAGGAAAATCCCCGTTTATAGAAATGGACTCCGGACTCGGGATGTGCCTTATCTAAGCGTGGTTATTAATAAAAGAACTCGACTGTAAAGTTGGGTACGAAGTAAGTATTTCCTCAAATTTCACTTACATTTGCACTTCATTTCGCGTTCTTGTTCGAAAGGTCCGACCCCGACCGTGAAGAGAGAGACAGACTCAGAGACTCGAACACAGTGACTCAACCATAAGAAAAAAACCCTTTCTTCTTCCTTCACAACCTTAAATCTCACCCTTATCGACTCCATGCGAGAGGTCTTACTGCCGTGAACGAAAGCTTTTGCTCCAAATGGCACAAAAGCTTGAACTGCAGCTCAAGGAGGTGGGATCGAAGCTCGAGACGCTTCCATCCTCCAAAGACGCTCTTGTCAAGCTCTTAAAGGTTTGCATTCCTCTAATTTTTTTAGTTTATGTACCCAATTTGTCTGCCCCTTACAGCTACTTCGAAATTAGTTTACAAACAATTTCTTGTTTTGCTGGAAATTCACGCTCAGTAACGTTCGTTCTTTTCTGTTTGTTGCTTTGAATGATTAAAAAAGAAAAGAAAGCAAAAGCCTTATTAATATTGAGTTCCATATACTATTTGTTTTTCGCAATTTATTTTTCAAGAACATCTTGCCTACAGCAATTAATTTAACTAGTTCAACTAGGGTTTTCCTCGGATTTAACAGAGCTCATCTTAAAATTTCAAAGTAAAATTTCTTTTTGGTTCTGGGATTAAACGAAGTGTGCTCTGAAATTTTCTGTTTAGACGATTCAAATTGCTTAAAGTTGAACTTGGGGCAATTTCCGTGATTTAGGTTGTAGATTCTTCTTCCTAGTCTAGGAAAAAGTACACAACTCAACATTAAAGTTCAGTAATTATCATAATTCGTTAAATTTAATCAGTGTGGTGAAATATATTACCTTTTATGGGGGGTCTTAGGATTCACTTGTTTTTCCCGAAGATGGCTCATTCCTGCTCGTTGTTTCCCATTGTACCATCGACCAGTCCCAACTTGGAATGTTTGTGACTTAAAACTAGTCAAAGGTGGAGTCATATTGGAAACTGGAGGATGGTATTGCACTTAAGACCGAAGATGATATTGATATTTCTGTCAATAAGGATTGCTCTGAAATCTCATAGTTGTAGTGGTGCACTGTTTCTTGGGTGGTAAACGCAGTCCTTTGCAAAAATGTTCACTTATGTCAGTCATTGGTAATTTAACACTGTCTTTGTCTACAGGTTTTTTACTTTACTCAAAATTCAATTTAAATTTTCTTATAACTAGCTGGCGATGGAAAAAACCTATGGGTTCTTTCTTCCTAATTGCCGATAACTGTTGGAATCATGGAAATTTCTCTGTTACTTTACTTTTATTTGTGATTATTAGAATAAATCCTTGTGCTTTCTATCTTTAATTTGCTTCACTAATAAAAGTTAGCTACTTGAATTTTTTTGTTTTCAACGACACTCTAAATATTCCTCTAATCACCGGTAGACTATAGAGGATAAGTATTTTGTAATGTGCATGCTTAGACGAGGGAGACATCTGCATTTTCCATGTGAAGTTAGGTTAATTAATGGATACCTGCTCTTATTTTGTAATTATTTCCATTTCCAACTTGCAGCAAGCTGCAACATGTCTTTCAGAGTTGGATCAATCACCTCCAGCATCGACATTGGAGTCAATGCAGCCTTTGCTTAATGCTATTGTCAAACCTGAACTGTTGAAGCATCAAGATAAAGATGTCAAGCTTCTAGTTGCAACAGCTATTTGTGAGATAACCCGAATTACTGCACCTGAAGCTCCGTATGACGATGAAGTGCTAAAGGTACATTTATTTTATGGAAGTCCACTGGTTAAAGGATAGTATATGCTCTCATTTTTCAATGCATTTTGGAATTTCATTCCCACAGTCTAACTCTGTGTTCTTGATATATTTGCAGGATATATTTCACTTAATTGTTGGCACATTTAGTGGATTGAAAGATACAAGTGGTCCATCATTTGCTAGAAGAGTTGTCATTTTGGAGACCCTTGCTAAATATAGGTCCTGTGTTGTAATGTTGGACCTCGAATGTGATGACCTGGTGAATGAAATGTTTAGTACATTTTTTGCTGTTGCCAGGTTAGTGTTATTTCTTTTAGTGTTTGTCTATGAGTTTGAGTAATATCTTATTTTCTTGTTTTGATAGTGTCATTCCCTCCTTGTTTCATAAGTCCGTATACTTGACATATGTTTTATGAATCCATATCTCTCTCATTTATATATGTCCAATTATATTCCCCATAAAATATCTGTAGATCTGATGGTGGGCATCAATGTCAGTATTAGTTTGTTAGTTTCAAAAATAGGTTAATATATGTTGACTTTACAAAGAAAGTCAACCTATGATACAGCTAATACCAAATTATGTTATCTGTTCTTAATGTCCTGCACACTGCAATGATAAACAGTATGGTGCTATTTCAGTGCTATTAGCATTTTTCTAAATGGTTATCCAATTTAATTACTAAGGTTTGAAATTTCTCACATGTGCAGAGATGATCACCAAGAAACTGTCCTGTCATCGATGCAAACAATTATGATTGTTCTCCTAGAAGAGAGCGAAGATTTGCATGAGGAGCTTTTGTTTGTTATATTGTCTATATTAGGTCGTAATAGAAATGTAAGAATCTCTCATCTATTTTTTGGCATCTGGAATTATTTTTTTTTTTGGTTATTTTTTTCAAGTTATACGATATTTTTCTGCTACAATTTATTTTCTGACCTTGTAAATTTAAATACTAGGATATTACCATGGCTGCTAGGAGGCTTGCTATGAATGTTATAGAACAATGTGCAGGAAACCTTGAACCTGGCATTAGACAGTTCCTTATATCATCAATGTCGGGAGACAACAAGTCAGTGAAACATCAGATTGATTACCATGAAGTCATCTATGATGTATATCGTTGTGCTCCTCAAATCTTGTCTGGAGTTGTCCCTCACCTAACTGGAGAACTACTGGTACATACTAATCCAATGTCCTATGCTATACATATATGGTATTGAATTGAGTTTTGCAAATGAGTTATCAGTTCCTAAAGGATACTTTCTAAGTGAGTGACTTGATGTCGTTTGCATCTTAACTCTTACTGCATCGATGCATGAGTCTCATCTTATTATCCGGAGACATAATTTTGCTTATTTTTTCTCAAAGTTTTTATTCTTTCATTCTGTTGGCATGAATATTTCTAAGTTTTATGAATAAATTCTTTGCAGACTGATCAGCTAGACACACGTCTAAAAGCGGTTAATTTAGTTGGAGACCTATTTTCTCTACCGGGCTCTACCATATCTGAAGCATTTCAGCCAATCTTTTCAGAGTTCTTGAAGAGGTTGACTGATAGGGTTGTGGAGGTTCGGATGCTTGTCCTCCAACATGTCAAGAGCTGTATGTTGTCAAATCCTTTCAGGGCTGAAGCTCCTGAGATAATCTGTAAGTGGATTGGATTATTTTTTTGGAAATTATATGTATCTTACAGCTGCTGATTCTGAGGTGGATTAACATTTTTTAGCTGCCCTCTGTGATCGGCTGTTGGACTTTGAGGAAAAAGTACGGAAGCAAGTTGTTGCTGTAACATATGATGTTGCGTGTTATGCCTTAAATTCCATTCCGCTAGAAACTATAAAACTTGTTGCAGAGCGCCTTCGAGACAAATCTGTATGTACACTTAATTCTCTTTATGTTTGTCTGTACTCGTTTTGGTCTTACTCTTCTCTTATTCATAATACTCCATTTTCCCTTCCAAATGTCAGGTACTTGTTAAAAAGTATACAATGGAGAGGCTAGCTGAGATATACAGGGTTTATTGCACTAAGTGCTCTGATGGTTCAATCTTTTCCAGTGAATTTGAGTGGATTCCTGGGAAGATTCTGAGATGTTTTTATGACAAAGATTTCAGGTATGCCCTTAAGGGTATTCATTTTTTTAAACCGATAAGTTTGCTCACACCATAATGTCATAGTTTATTGGCTTTTCTGTTTCCATTTTACTCGAACATCAAGAGAAAAAAGGATTAGTAGTTTTTGCCATTTGGTAACTTTTAGGAATGAAGTAATCATAGGTCATTCATGATCGTGATGGATATCACGTTCATTTCTCTCAATGTTCTTTATTAATAATTCTTGTTAAAAAAAAAAACTTATTCACCCTCTGACTACTTTTATCATATGGTTGAGAGGGTTTTGGTTTTCTTTTTAACTTAGGTTCTTGTATTGACGGTAGTATATCATGTGTATGTAAGAATGGGGTTTTGTCAACTGCAAGTGCAAACTGATGCTATTTACATTGATTGATCATGACTGTATGATGAGCCGCACATAGATGATTTATTTTCTAGTGGTAGCTTTGGAGGATCTATCCTATGAGTATTTTCCCAACTGCTGCTCTGCTGCCTATGTCTCGAGTCTGAATTTTGAGCATTTAACTTTGCAGATCAGATACAATTGAATATGTTCTCTGTGAGTCCCTGTTTCCACCCAATTTTTCAGTCAAAGATAAAGTTAAGCATTGGGTGAGGTTCTTCTCAGAATTTGATAAAGTTGAGGTGAAGGCTCTTGAGAAGATACTTGAACAGAAGCAAAGGTAGGTTTTTAATTCTCAGGTTTGATACCAGGGTTCTGAATCCTTTCAACATTTCGATCTTGGTACTTGATGAGCTGTGACTGATTTTGAAAGGGATTTCTTCTTGGATTACAGATTACAACAAGAGATGCAGAAGTATCTGGCACTTAGGCAGATGCAGCTGGTTAGTAAATGTTCAGAGTTAGTATCGGTGAAATGTCATATGATATCCCAAACAAAGTGATTGGTTTTCGTTCGTATGCAGGATGGTGATGCTCCTGAGATCCAAAAGAAAATTTTGTTTTGTTTCCGTATAATGTCACGCTTGTTTTCTGACCCTGCAAAAGCTGAAGAGAATTTTCAATTTCTTGATCAATTGAAAGATGTCAATATCTGGAAGATTTTAACGAATCTTGTTGATCCAAACACTACCTTCCAGCAGGCTTGTACTTTACAAGTAAGGAACAACTCACTGACTTTACAATAATTTTATAGTATGTTATCTAGAGTTCAAAAGTGATGAAAATGGTTTGGGCACTGGATTCAATGTTTCTTAATTCAACCATTTGCGTGGAGTTGTAGCAGCTTATTCATAAGAAGCTGATCTTTATATTGAAATTGAAACAGGGAAATCCCGTTGGATATATTATGTGCAAAATTTACATAAATGATTTTGGAGTAGGAATAATTAAATGTAAATTGAGTTAGCTGCCTTTGATATCACCATCACCTTCTGACAGTCAACCATCACTGCTGCCATTGTTCATGGTAGCACCACTCTAAATAGCATCACTGTTGTCAAACATTATCGTTCTTGTCTACACTTTTGCTATCGTCGATAGTACCAGAATTACTTCCATGACATAGCCAACCGGCTATTTCCATTATCTCCACGGGAGCCACTAGAATTAGTACCTCTACGATGTGCAACAATCACCACAAGTTCAGCAGCATTCCATGTTCAGTTGAACCTTTGACGTTCACCAAATTGTCAAAATTTGGAAACATGATTGCAACTGCGTCTACTGTTCCTCGTCACAATTATTTCCACTACCACTGTTGAACAAGCAAGGAAACCCCGTATTGGTATCCAAATTTAAAGACATCATACCTTACTCTCATTCTGCTATTGCATCAACATAATGGCTGCTAGTCACCATGTTCTAATCTTACTATGTTTGACCTCATAAATCGCTACCACTTTATGAACAAGTTTAAGACGGTTGATACTCCCACCTCCAACAGGGGAAACTTGCTATACTCTCTTTCTTCCCTCCCTCTCTCTCTCTCTCTCACTCTCACTCCCTTTCCCTCCCTCCCTCTCTCTCTCTAAAAAGTTTCTCTTTAAATTCCTGTAATATCCCACCTTAATCAGTCTGTCCATCCTCCGCTCGTTAAGCTCTATAATTGGATTCATTCCTAATTTTGGATAGTGGACAATCATGTTAACAATCATATGCTAATTCCACTCCTTTTAAGCTCAAACCCTAGTAGCCTAGTATAAAAGATATGATTTCTGAATCTAGCTGGTCTTACCTTTCTTGATTTTGTAGGAAGAGATGGAAATTGCATGTCAAGGTCGTAATTGATGTTGATATTAATACAGCCGTTCTTTATTTGCAGGATGACTTGCTTAGGATTCTGGGAGAAAAACATCGACTGTATGACTTCCTTAGCACTCTCTCTGTGAAATGCTCTTATCTACTTTTCAACAAGGAGCACGTGAAAGAAACTCTTCTGGAGGTTTCTGTACATAAATCTTCCGCAGATGTGAAATTCATGCTCTCTTGCATGAATATATTGGTGGTAATGTCACAATATTCCTACTCTCTCTTGGTTAGATGTTTAAGATGTTTATTTCTTACTATCTGCTTACGGTTACAGCACAATAACCATACTTTTCTCCTTACCTGTTGATCAACAACTATTTCCCATATTCATCTATTCTTTTTCTTTTTAGTACTTAGTTGCTATCTCTATTTGTCAAAAGACTGTCTTTTGAATAAGTAAGTTCTTACATTGTTATCATGTGTGTGTTGGCCTCATAATGACAAGTTAGCAAGAATTTGAAGTTTTCCCCCAAAATTTAGGCCAATGTTATTTTTGTCTGTGTTCCTGATTCTCAGATTCTTGCACGCTTTAGTCCATTACTATTCAGTGGGACAGAAGAAGAATTGGTGAATTTTCTTAAAGATGATGAAACTATAAAAGAAGGGGTTTTGAATATTTTAGCAAAGGCTGGTGGTACCATCCGGGAACATCTTGCAGTGTCATCAAGGTTTGATTTTTGGAATTTGTGAGCTACATGAGTATAAAGCTATTCCCCTTGTGTATATCATGGCTTATTGTTCTTATATTTTCTTGCAGTTCCATAGACCTTATATTGGAAAGGTTGTGTTTGGAGGGCAGTCGAAGACAGGCAAAATATGCTGTGCATGCCCTCGCAGCGATAACAAAGGATGATGGACTTAAATCACTATCTGTTTTATACAAGGTTTAAGATTATAATTAATTTGTGCATCACAACTAGTTCCTCTTAGTTTGTCCTGTATCTTATAGTGTTAGCAGGGCGGAGGTTGATTTTTCTCAATTTTCAGAGGCTTGTGGATATGCTGGAGGAGAAGACACAGTTGCCTGCTGTACTACAATCTTTGGGGTGCATAGCTCAGACAGCAATGCCAGTTTTTGAAACTAGAGAGAAGGAAATTGAAGAGTTTATAGTAGAAAAGATCCTAAAATGCAATAATGTACGACTTTCGAACTCATTGCGCCGAAATAATTAGTCAACTGAAACTTGCAATATAACTTTTGTTTTACGACATCATGATGATTTGTCTTCTTGCATATGGATGCTTACTTTTCAGAAACCAGGCGAGAATAAAAATGCATCTTGGGATGAAAAAAGTGATCTTTGTATGTTGAAGGTTAGTGAATTTTGGGAGAGTTTATGTTTGCTTACCATCCAGGTAGTTTCTTTCAGTTTTGAGTTGTTGAAAAGGAAATTAAACGATTCTTTAGGAAACTATTACTGGATATAATAGCGCAATCTAGTGATACTATTTCAATTTAATACCTAAAATTCCTTATACATTGGTTGGCACTTTCTTTTTCCATTTTTAAACTGTAGATTTATGGGATAAAGACATTAGTGAAAAGCTACTTGCCTGTCAAAGACGCACATGTTCGCCCTGGCATTGATGGTCTGCTGGAAATCTTAAGAAACACACTTTCTTGTGGAGAAATATCAAACAATGTTGAGTCAAGGTAATATCAAAACTGTATATTTTCTGGCTCTGGTTCATCAATCTACTCCAATTTGTTGCTTTGCAATATGAGGCCAAAAATTTCGTTCAACTTTTTGTGATGTGCAGCTCAGTTGACAAGGCACATGTAAGACTTGCTTCTGCAAAGGCGGTTCTACGTCTGTCAAAGCATTGGAATGATAAGATTCCTGTCGACGTCTTTCATCTAACCTTGAAGGCTTCAGAGGTAGAGCCCTTCCATTTAAAGATTTTCTGTATTAGATAGTTAATGCAATGTTTTAGTTTTGTTTTGTTTTCCCTAATATAATATTGTGATTGTCATTCATGTGACTACTAGGTCTGTTTTTGGGCCTCCTATTTATTTGATGTTGATTTGGTTTTGATTTTGTAGATTGGTTTCCCTCAAGCTAGGAAACTATTCCTGAACAAAGTTCATCAATACATAAAAGATCGGCTTTTAGATGCAAAATATGCTTGTGCATTCTTGTTCAGCATATTTGGATCCAAGTCAGTGGAGTTTCAAGAGGTATGCATACTAGGTTTGATTCATTAAAGTAATTATCTATGTTTTAGTGCTTTTTTTGGCCGAAGTTTGGATTTTGGATGCAATGGCAGGAGAAACAGAATCTACTCGACATTATTCAAATGTATCACCAAACAAAGGCGCGGCATCTCTCAATGCAATCTGATTCCAATTCCTTGACAACTTATCCGGAGTACATCCTCCCATACTTGGTTCACGTCCTTGCTCATCATTCTTGTCCTAATATTGATGACTGCAAGGATGTCAAAGCATTTGAACTGATATACCGGTATTATACTTTTTTCTTAGTTTGGGTTTCATATGATGGTTTTTTTTCTCTAATCTCTGCAAGAAAAACATTTCTACACTCCTTACCCCATGGTGGTTTAGTTTTTCCTTCTTAATCGGTGGCTTATATTTTGGAGCTTGGCGGATAGAAGAAAAACGAGGCTGTATTATTTATATCCCCAGAGTTTGTAGATTAATAATGTCTTGACGGTCATTTTATTGGTAATTATCATTCTCAGTGATCTTTTTTCATTTTCTGCATTCAGGCAATTGCACTTGATTCTGTCTATGTTGGTGCATAGAGATGAAGATGTCAAGTCAGAATCTAGTGGCAAGATTGAGAAGGAGGACATTTCTGCTATCATCTCTATCTTTCAGAGTATCAAGTGCTCTGAAGATGTATATGATGCAGCAAAGTCAAAGGTTGAGAATAAATTATCCCTCTCAAACTTCTGCTTTATAAGTTTTCCGGAACATATTCAATCATTGACCCTTCCTTTTCTGAAGCTTACATATGTGATTATTTGAAATTTCCAGAATTCACATGCTATTTGTGACCTCGGGCTGTCAATTACCAAGCGCTTATCCGTAAAGGTGGATGATTTACAAGGATTGCTGGCATCAGTTCCTCTGCCCTCTATGCTGTACAAACCATATGAGAAGAAAGAAGCAGATGAATCTGTGGTAAGAGATCTCTGTTTTGTTCTCTTGCTGGAGAAGGCATGTAATAATCAAGGGCAGCTGCCCTACTTATACAGATGAATCTGTGGTAAGAGATCTCTGTTTTGTTCTCTTGCTGGAGAAGGCATGTAATAATCAAGGGCAGCTGCCCTACTTATACAGATGAATCTGTGGTAAGAGATCTCTGTTTTGTTCTCTTGCTGGAGAAGGCATGTAATAATCAAGGGCAGCTGCCCTACTTATATGCTGGGCATAGGGTTATAGTTTCAGCAAAATTGAAAGATCAAATCTACATTTTAGACATAAAATGGAGTTTTGAAATTCCTTGCTACTGTACAGGAGTTGAGAGTTCAATACAATATCTCGGAAATAAATAACCTTCAATATAAGGAAAACTCAGACCCTATCATTTTTAGGAGTCACTTCCCATGATATGTGAACGACCCGGGCCAATTGGGTTAATCTAATGCCTGGTGGCTAAATTGCCTGGGTTAAGTAGCAGTATGTTACGTTTTTTCTTCTTACATATTTGAATATTTTGGGTCATGTTCTCAGTATTCTGTGATATTTACTAATGTAACTCTTGTTTGATAGGGCATCGAAGGGAAAACATGGTTGGCTGATGACAATGTGCTGGCGCACTTTGAATCTCTCAAGTTAGAGACTAGTGAAACGGTATAGAATATTGGTCAATATTTATGAAGGACAATTAGTCTTGAAATATGCTGTGACATTTGTTGCATCATGGACCTTTTAGTAACTTGTGCACTGTTTTTTCATGACAACAGGGAATTTCAGAAATTGCTGAGGATGAGCTTCTGAAAGATGTTGAAAGAGATGGAGCTGAAGTGCCTTTAGGGAAAATTTTAAAGCGCTTAAAATCTCATAATTCTAAGGCTAAAAAGGTGAAAAAAAACGCATCATCAGCCAATGCAGAGAATGCTGAAAATAGTGTTGATATCCTGAAAATGGTCAGGGATATAAATTTGGATAATTTGGAAAAACCTGCTAAGTTTGAATCAAGCAATGGTCATGAATGTTCCCCTATCAAGAAATCAAGAACGGATTTAAAGCTCCAAAAGGGCAACACACGGAAGGCTATTGATGCAACACCTGTCCCGATACCTAAACGAAGGAGATCGTTATCTGTTCATGCTCTCAGATCACCAAGAAGTGCATCAAAGTCCCCTTTAAGTGCTTCAGTGGATGATTCACAAAGCGTAAGAATATTATCATTTCGATCCATTGATATGAACATTGAGATTCACCTCGGTTCTAAAGATTAAATGTCTATGCAGAGAAAATTGGCTGAAAGCACCGAGTCAGATCTGTTAGTTTCATGCATCCGGAAAAATGCTACCTCCTTGTCACAACGTAAAGGCAGAGCCTCTGACCATGGTAATGAGGATGAAGCTAATGAAGTTGTTGAAGCCAGTGACCGTGAAGTGAGATTTTCTACTTTTTAAACCTCCTTTTTCTTTTTCAAAATGACCTACTTCCATGATTCTGTTAGCTCCTTGTCATTATAAAATACTTATGCAGAACCTGAATATGCTGTATGCTGACAAAGACGACCAAAATAGTGATTTCAAGTTTCCCACAGGACCCATTAAGAAGCGGAAAAGAAAGATCTCTGGTGGTTTGGCAAAGGTAAGCTGATTCACACCTTTTCCACAAACATCACACTAGTGATCTCATCATAACAGGCACTTCTTCCTTTATGGTGCATTTAGTATGTCGCTTCTGGACTGATGCATTTTACTTTCTTTTATCCCTAGTCCAAATTCAAGGAAGGTGGAAAGGATGTTGGAGACTTGATTGGTTGCAGAATAAAAGTTTGGTGGCCAATGGACAAGAAGTGAGTGTTCTGGTGGATAAATATGGAAACTATAAATACAGAAGGAAGCTTTTCTTTATGTTTATTATTTCCAAAAATCTTTTCCTTTCGGTTCTAAGCTCCCTATCACATAACCAGCTGCTACCATATGCTTATTATCTAGTACGTAAAGAGGCATTAGAATACTTATTTGGCTTATTTTATTGGCAAAATCTACAGATTCTATGAAGGCACAGTGAAGTCTTATGATACATTAAAGAAAAAACATGTGGTAAGCTGCAGCTTCATTCCATTATCATCTCTTGATCTATGTACTACTTTTTAATGTTCACGGAAAATAATTTTTAATCATTGATGTCATATGAAAGGTACTATATGAAGATGGAGATGTAGAAGTACTTCGCTTAGAAAATGAACGGTGGGAGCTCATCAAGCCCACAAAGGTGTGTAATTTTTTACCGGAGCTGATAGTGGTCTACTTTACCTTTCTAGTAAGCCAATGAATCATGACATAATCCTGATGCTTTACACATTTTCCTCATTTACAGAAGTTAACCTTGTCAAAGAAATCCCCTTCAAAAGAAGCGTAAGTATGGTCTTCCTGGAGCAAGTTTGTAGATTATTTATTCTTCAAAGAGATTGATACTCTGGTAAAAAAATGTGTGGTAAAAAAATGTATGGTTTTCCTGGAGTATGCTATCTTCACTTTCTTATTTCTGTCATTTACTACAGGATGTCTGGTAAAAAAGGTAAACTCATAGGTGATTCACGCCAGACCAAAAAATCAATCAAATCGTAAGAAAAATCTGCACTCCTGGTTCATTTGTATGATACTTGTACTTGAACGCGTAATGAAAATT
The DNA here is from genome assembly GCA_032719365.1 of Prinsepia uniflora. NCBI lineage: Eukaryota > Viridiplantae > Streptophyta > Magnoliopsida > Rosales > Rosaceae > Prinsepia > Prinsepia uniflora. The sequence goes on along the minus strand of CM064866.1, from coordinate 71,204,992 downwards.
GTAAATTTTATTGGTCTCATATTTTCTAGAGTTATAGGGAAAAGAACGCCGAATAAAAACTCGGATGGGAATAAGGGCGTATCAAGAAGAAAACATTGGGGAAGTAGGGACAAAGAAAGTTCTGATGTATCTAATGTTGAGCCCACCATTAAGTCCAAAGTTGATGAAACGAACTCAGGTAAGATATATTGTTAGTTCTCAATTTGATGTCGACGTTCCTTTGAAATAATGTCAATAGCATTTTTGAGTGGTTCGATTCAAATTCTTTTTTGGTTATTTTTTTTGGATGGCGGTGTATGTGTGCTTCCAGCCACGCCCAGACAGACACCTTGAAGCCAAGTGCTCTTGGCCTTTTCTAAAATCAATTTGTTGTTTTACAGGTAGTTCAGATGGAGAGGATACTGAAAAAGTGGATGAAAACATGGCAGATGAAGGGGAGTCTGACGAGGAAGTGAAGCCAGTTTCCAAACGAAAGCGGTTGGAAGATGCAGAAGAAAGTCCAAATGATGCTGAGGAATCTGATGAAGAGAATTCTGATTCTGGAGGGAGGCCTGTTGAAGAGACGGACAGTACCCTACAAGATGCTGAAAATGGAAATGAGGAGAAGCAGGATTCAGAAGAGAAACTAGTAGATGAACAAAGTGGAGGGTCAAGAGAGGCTAATGAGGAAGATGTGTCAGATTCTGAAAGGAATCAAGAAACGGATGATAGTGCTGGTAGTCCCATGAAAGAGGAGAAATCCCATGCAAAGCCTTCAAGCCCTTCGGATTCTGGGGATGACGAACTTTCTGATAATGAGCCTCTTGTAATCACCTCCAGGCCCTTGCTCTTTTCTAATTAAAATTTGAAGCTGCAATAATGGCATGCTAAGTTGAGTTTAATTTGTGTTGCTTAATCTGTGCCTGGATGCAGAGCCAATGGACGCAGCGGGTGGTGAAAAAAGGTTTAAGACCGGTAAGATAAGTGGTTGAAGGAGTTATACCATCTATCTTTTGGTTGGCTGAGTGCAGTGTTTTCGCATACAGTTTGGCGTCAGACAAGCAAAAGAAGGAGAAGCAGAATGAAGAATGCTCATGAGGTTTGATGTAGATTGTAAAAATTGACTGTGTAGGCAGGCAGGATGCATATCCGTATCCTACTTAGGTGAAAGGTGTTAGTGCTGGCATGTGACAGACACTCCTATATTTCCTTCCTAATACGTTTCTAGTGTTAGCTAGCTAGCTGATGATGGGATGTTAGTTTTGACATATGTATGTATGATTGAATTAATGGCTACTTCTACAGTCCTCTTTGAAGTTTTCTCCCCCGCAGCCACCATTTGTGCTTTGATGACCTTGGCCCCAACATATGTTTGTACAGTTATGATACGCTGGCGGACAGGATATAATTAACATTAATATCCAGCTATGGAAGTGATAAATTCGGTTTCTTAGTTGCGTTTGTCTATTATTTTTATTTACCTGTAATCTCCTCAATGTTAAGATTGAGTGATATGCCCATTGGAATTGAATTTGATCTCATTCTGGAACTCTGGATGTCTTGTTCTTTTTTTTCATTGATAAAGGAATGAAAATGGCTGACTGGAAATAATCCCTTTGTTCATCACCATGGCCTAAACCCTCTCATTATTGTTTCGAGTGTCTATGGCGAGGTTTGCTACTAAAATAACAAATGTGACTCAGACATAATCATCAAATGATGTGAAGAATTGCTGCGATTGCCTACTGGGTTGCACTTACCACTTCCACTCGGGTTCTGGGTCAAAGTCAAAGTATTGTATTTTAGCAGGCAGAGCAATAGAATTTTTAAATCGAGTTGCACATGCAATTTCTGGTCGTTCTCATGGAAATCTGTAGCCGTTGAATGTTGATGGCCATGGCATGAGATGAGACACTACAATTTACATGGGGCACTAAGTACGAACCCAAGTCCAACCCAACCCCATCCCCCACAAAATTTAATATACATCTACGAGTGTTCACATTCACCTACTACCTACCAGGTTACCACCAATTCATAACAATGGAGCCACTTAGGCCTTGTTTGTTATTAGGTTCTATCTTAAAAAATTACTTTATTTAAAAATAAAATAGTACAAAAATATTTGGTAAAAATGAAAAATAGTATAAACGTATTTGGTAAAAATGAAAAATGTTGATTAACTGAAATTTATTAAAAAAAATAAATTTTGATAACAATTTTTAGCAACAATTTTCATGTTACTTTTAAAAATTGCTTTTATATATAAAAAAATAAATTAGTATACAATTATTTATTATAAAAGAACAATAAAAACGACTTACGTAACAAAAATAATTTTTCAAAAAGCACATCAATAGCATATAGGAGGTCTTGAATTCTCGTCGGTTGAGCCCTAATGTTATAATGGAATTTCCCTCATCCTATATCCTTAGATCATGTCTAATCATGCCTTTCTAGTCGGAGCAAGACTTATTATAGCCTCTAGCATATGAATTTTCATTTCTAACTCACCAAAAATAAATCTGGCTTAGGCAAGCCCCGTGGCCATTCTTTCCCCTCTCTTAGATCGGGTTGGGCTCATGACCCACCTTGGATGAAAAGGTGCAGCACCATGAACTGAATACTTCCAACAACTGTTTTGAACTCCAACCAAATGATATGCTGCCACATGACAATCCGTTTCAATAACTAGGTTGTAGTTTTTTTTTTTGAATTTTTCTTCTTGCCCTCTCCTCATTAAAAAGACAAAATAGTCCTAATCAAAATGCATAAATAGTGTCACATGGAGATACTAAACTTTACCTCTAGTCCATTATCCTCTTTATCTCTACCACTCCACATATTCTTATAGTAAAAATTGTATATAACAATTGAAATAGAAACTAAAATGGAAATGCTTAAAAACATAATTTTACATAAAGTGACTGCATATAATTCTTCATACTACAAATCATGCTAGCATTTTAGAAAGAAAGCGACTTAATTTAGAACTGAAGATAAGAGAGAAAGAGGATAGACGATTCCGCAAATGGGGATCGAAATTTGAGGAGGCAATCAGTGTGCTGTGACCCCACGCTGTCTGAAAGGCCTGCTTTCCTCAGAAGGGATCAAGGGAAGGGAAGGCACGCACAAAACTATTCAGACCGACTGACTGACGCGTGCCCGCTCAATCCAATGCTGAACATGCCATCAGCCCATCAATGATCAACTCCTCAGGCTACCTTGAGTCCCCGGTAACTGGGCCCTACCGTCGAATTTGGCGGTGAATAAAGCCACAACCCGGCCAACAGCTTTAAAGGCTAAACCTCATATTCATTATTCATTATTCATTATTCATTATTCTACGATGCAAAATATTCATAAGACAATCTGAGCAAGCATATCCAATCCTTCAAACTCTGGTTGGTAGACTTTGGTTTTTCTTTTTCATGGTTCAAAATTCCCACTTGACTTGTTTAGTACTAAGAGAAAGAGAATGTAGGCAGATAGTAGGCTAGGGATTTACTTGATCGATTGATTTGCAAAATTTTCTGTTGTTTTTTGGGGGTTTTGCTTTGAGTTTCTTCATAATGATAACAGTCATAGAAAATGCGAGATAATCGGGTTTCTTAAACACCCTTTCTTTTTCTTTATCAACTTTTATGCAAAGCCCCCGTTTTTTTTTTCCCTTTTCACGCAGAATCATATGCTTTATGTTTATGGCTTCTATAAAGCCTCTGTCTTTTCTTTTCAAACAGAAGGATGCATATGCAATATGTTTATTGGCTTTTGATTTATGTGATCTAAGTTCTTGGTGCATAATCACACAGGTTTCTGTAGCCTGAAACCTCCATCCACAACTAGGCCGTCCTCAACAAGGTTCTCTCTCTTCTTCGTGTATTTACATATATAGTTATCTTTTATAACTGTATCTTTGGAATGTTGGTCATATGACGTAAAGTTTTTGGTGGCTGATTCATAATATTTTACCCTTTAATCTGAGTATCAAGTCTAATATTGATATAATTGGCTTGCGTTAATCCGTTTTCCCCGACTTTTTCTGTGCCTTAAAGTAGATGAACCATGTTATTTAGACTTCATTTTTTTTCTTTACTTTTAAAGTGTTATGGAATTGTTCGTGTGAAGTGAACTGTATTTCATAACAGGGATTTTGTCTATTGAGCTATTGTTCTGGTTCTCTCACTAGAAACCTCTATTCTGAGAAATGCAAATGTTTTTGCTTTTGTAAATGTATGGTTCAACAACTTACTGGATGATAATCGATTTTGCTTTAAGGTTGGTAGTAAAAAGATAGCATAATAAATAGTATTTTGTTGGTGCTTGAGAATATACTTCAGGCATTTTTCTTATTAAAGATGCCCTTTGTTGAATATGTTGAGTCATGCACAGTGGCTAGCCTATTTCATAATTTGGCGCATTTCTGGAAGGAACTATGGGAGATTCATTTGGTTTGCTAAAAGTTACAGTCGTGCAAGGGAAAAGATTGGCAATCCGGGATTTCAAGAGCAGTGATCCTTATGTTGTTGTCAAGTTGGGAAATCAGGTAATTTTGGTGTCCTTTTTTTTAACTGTTTATTACGAAGTTCATGGATATGCTTTTATTGCACACGCGCATGATGACACATTCTTGTTCTACACAATGAATGTTGGGAAAGCTTTGCAGCCTCTCTTTGGTGCTCATTGACGTTAGATTAAAGGATTCTAGGAAGATGATAATCAAAGGGATAGCTTTATTTCTTGTTCTTTAGGTCTTTCAACTTGGAAAGAAGTTACCCTTATTTTCACTAATTGAATGAGACCCTTTCATATTTCACTCAGTCTTGAAGTTAACTATGATAACCTGTGACTTGATGCATGATTCCTTTATGTCGTTTATGGAGAGCAGATTACTCAATTGACTGTATTATTGAGCTTATGCTTTAGATATAAGAACATTTATGTATACATATGTTCCTCTCCCCCGGCGGATCAAGCCCGGGAGCGCCAGAGGAAGCTCAAGGAGGCGCGGCTTAGGCAGTCTCCCCCGGCGGCCGGGGTGTCGGAGGGAGAGGGGTCCGACCGCCGACGCAAGAGGGAGGCGGCCCTCAAGGCTCCTGAGGTGCTGAAGGAGAGGGCCAAGGAGGCCAGGGTGGAGATGCCGCCGCCTGCCAAGGAAAGGGTGCCGATCAGCGTACCTGGCATTGCTTCCGTCTTCATGGATCCCGTGGAGACGGGGGAGGTGGTCCGGTCGGTGAGGCCCGGGGAGGCGTGGGTGCCGGTCACGCAGCAGATGCACAGGTCCTTGGCGCCGGTGGCCAATGCCTTTGTGCTCGGCTCCCAGGTGACACCTGCAGAGATTGAGCAGATCGGCACCGGCTCCCACCTGGGTCGGTTCGCGGCCCTGCTCGCCGAACAAGCCCATGTAAGTATTCTTGTGAGGGGATTTTTTGTTGTTTGTTTATTGGATATATTTTGCTGACAAGTGTGCACGGTTCGACAGTACTTTGGGCAGACCTACGTGGCTCTGCAGAAGGCTTCTCGGCATATGCAGAGGCTGGAGGCCGAGCAGGGGGCCGCGCGGCAGAGGGAGGAGAGGCTGCGTGCCCGGGAGAAGGAGGGTCATGCCGCTCGGCGCCGGGTGGCGGAGCTGGAGGCGGAGCTCCAACGGGAGAAGGCCCGAGTGGAGGTGGCCGAGCGGGGCATCGCCGAACGGGAGGAGACGACGCATGCATTCTCCCTGCAGCTGAATGAGCAAGAAAAGGTCCTGGGGGAGCTGCAGGGAGAAGTGGAGAGGTTGAGAGGCCTGCTCGCTGCCGACTGGAAGAAGACCCTGGAGGATTTTATGGCCGACCCGGTGTATGCCAATCATCTCGACTTGGCCTTGGCTGAAGTGGAAGTTGATTGCGTGCAGCGGGTGCTGTACTTTAATCCAGGCATCACCCTTAACTTTCCATGGCTGGACGAGCCCCCGGCGCTGACCAAGACCTTCACCCTGGAGGGGCAGGACCCTGATGTCGTTCCGGCGGTGGGTGAAGTGGAGGTGCCGAGCGCCGGTGGGGAGGATGCCGTTGCGTCGTCTTCGGGGAAGGACCGAGCGGGGGAGGAGGAGGTGGAGGTGGTGGTCGTTTGAGGGATGGAGGTGCCGTTTAGCGAACCGTGCCCTTGTACTCTTGTTTTGTAGTATTATGTTGTTTTTTGTAATCCTGGGAATGCCCCGTGTAATTTGTAGTTCGGCAAGGAAATCAATGAATTTGGGACTATATGTACTACTCTGTATCGTGCGAAGGCACTTCGTTTTTCTTTTTTTTGCTTCTCTTTTTTTGTTTTGAATGAGAACTGCCGATGGGCGAGTACTTCGTGGATTTGTCCATATGAGTAGGCATGCCGTTCCACGGGGCGTTAGACTAGTAAGGACCGATCGGTCATAGGCATAAACCCAACCAGAATGTACATGATCACCAATAATCAAATCACAATAGTGAAAGTTAATTGAACTTGACTGAGTGTGGACCAAGTAAACTTGCGTCGGTAGGTAAAGTAGGTGCCGTTTGGGCCACCGGGAGTGCCGATCGGCAATGGTGAATAGGCTACTTTGTGGTTGAGGACTAGGCTAACACTTAGATAATTGAAAGAACACTAGGTCGGAGAGGCAAGTTCGACTGGAGATAGCCAAGTCGAATTACAATAAAACGTAAAGCAGTTTACATGGGGAAGTATATTTAAGCATAAAATAGCTTGAGATGATCCGCATGCCACGAGTGTGTAAGCGAACGTCCCTCCGTAGTTTGGAGCTCATAAGTGCCTGGACGACAAATTCGAGTAACCAGATAGGGGCCCTCCCACGCGGGCCCGAGTGTCCCATCAGCCCGTTCTTTAGTGGCCAGGCTAACCTTGCGAAGGACCCAGTCACCGACCTGAAGCTGCGTCTGTGAACGCGAGAGTTGTAGTAGTGAGCGATTCGCTGTTTGTGTGCCATGTTGCGGAGATTGGCTTGTTCACGGTTTTCCTCGATGAAGTTGAGATTTTGTGTGAGGAGTTCCGCATTCTCTTGCGGATCATAGGAGAGTACTCGATATGAGGTCTCCCCCATTTCCACGGGAACGACAGCTTCAGTCCCGAAAGTCAAGGCAAAGGGTGTCTCCTGTGTCGATGTCCGGTAGGATGTCCGGTAGGACCAGAGAACATCGGATAGGAGGTCGGACCATTGGCCTTTCGGGGTGTCGTGTAGTCGAGCTTTGAGATTGTGTTTGATGAGCTTATTTACGGCTTCGACCTGTCCGTTAGCCTGTGGATGTGCCACCGAGGCGAAGTAGAGCTGGATGTCATAGATGTCGCAAAAGTGTCGGAAACGGACAGAATCGAACTGAGTGCCATTGTCCGTAACGATCGTGTGGGGGATACCAAAGCGACAGATGATGTTCTGGTAGACAAAGCTCTCAACCTGGGCGGCCGTGATTTTTTTGAGGGGCTTTGCTTCGGCCCACTTAGTGAAATAGTCCACTGCAACGACTGCGTGTTCGACGCCGCCCTTTCCTCATGGCATGGGGCCGATGAGGTCCAGACCCCATTGAGAGAAGGGTCAGGGGCTGAGCATGGGAGTAAGGCGCTCAGCAGGAAAATGAGGTACGGGGGCGCACCGTTGGCTTGGGACGCACCGTTGAGTGATGGTCATAGAGTCGGCGCGCATTGTGGGCCAATAGTATCCTTGCCGAAAGGCTTTATGCGCTAGGGACCTGGGTCCGGAGTGGTTACCGCAGATTCCCTGGTGGATTTCTCGGAGCACCGCAATGCCTCGGTCCGTAGGGAGGCACTTGAGGAGGGGGGTGTCGAATCCCCGTCGGTATAAGTGGCCATGTGCCATGGTGTACCGTGTGGACTGGCGCTGGATGCGTCGGGCCTCGTTGCGGTCGGACGGGAGTTCGGCCGTGGTGAGGTACCGTATGATGGGATCCATCCAAGAGGCTTCCTGTGTCGTGAGCATGACTGGTTGCTCGGTTGTGCTCGGGGATGCCAAAAATTCGACGGGAACACGGCGGCCTATCTTGTCGTCGATGGAAGAGGCCAGGCGGGCCAGGGCATCGGCGTGGCTGTTTTCCGACCGTGGTATTTGAATGACCTCGTAGCCGCGGAAGTGGCGGAGTAGGGACCGCACTTTTGCCAAGTATCGTGTCATGGAGGTGTCCTTGGCATCATAGAGGCTGTTGATCTGGCGGACGATGAGCTGGGAGTCGCTGTAAACCTGCAGCTGTTGCGCTTGGAGGTCGGTGGTCAACCGGAGGCCAGCAAGGAGGGCTTCGTACTCGGCTTCGTTGTTGGAAGCTTGGAACCCAAAACGCAACGCGTACTCCAGCCGTTCCTGGGTAGGTGTGCTGAGTACGAGGCCGGCGCCAGAGCCAGTATGGCAGGAGGATCCGTCCACGTAAAGAGTCCAAATTGGTTGGGCGGGGTCCAAGGTGGACGGGGTTGACGTTTTGCAGATAGGAGCGGCGGGTGCCGCAATGTTGGGATCCAGAGTGTCGGGCATGTGTTGCGTTGTGTTGTAAGTGAATTCGGAAAGGAAGTCGGCGATGACCTGTTCTTTGACCGCTGGTCTTGGGGCGAATGTGATATCGAACTCACTAAGCTCCACTGCCCACTTGATGAGCCGCCCCGAAGTGTCTGGCTTTTGGAGCACCTGGCGAAGGGGTTTGTTAGTGAGGACTAACATGGGGTGTGCCTGAAAGTATGGGCGGAGGCGCCGGGCCGTCACAATGAGGGCAAAGGCCAACTTCTCCAGGTTGTTGTACCGGGTCTCCGCGTCCTGGAACGCCTTGCTGACATAGTACACTGGGAACTCCGCGCCGTCCCGACTGGTGACGAGGACGGAGCTGACAGCAGATGTGGAGACAGAAAGATAGACGGTGAGTCGTTCCCCAGTGGTAGGTCGGGTAAGTAGGGGCGCGGTGCTCATGTAAGTTTTGAGAGCTTCAAAGGCAGCGTCGCACGTCGCGTCCCAGTTGATGTGCCTGCCCTGGGTCTTCATGACCTTGAAGAATGGTAAACACTTGTCTGTCGCCCGGGAGATGAACCGGGTGAGGGCGGCGATCCGGCCAGTAAGGGTTTGGACTTCCTTGAGTGTGCGCGGGGGCTTCATGTCTAGGATGGCCTTGATTTTTTCGGGGTTAGCCTCGATTCCCCGTTGGCTGATCATGTAACCGAGGAATTTGCCAGAACGGACACCGAAAACGCATTTGGCGGGGTTGAGCCGCATCTTGTATTGCTTCAGGACCTGGAACATCCTGTGGAGGTTAGGCATGTGCTTGTCGGCCGTCCGGCTCTTGACAAGCATATCATCTACGTACACCTCCATGGTCTTGCCAATCTGATCCGCGAACATGAAGTTGACAAGCTGTTGGTAGGTGGCACCGGCGTTCTTGAGCCCGAAGGGCATAACATTGTAGCAGTAGACTCCCAAATTAGTGCGGAAACTGGTGTGGATCTGGTCATCGGGGTGCATCCTGATTTGGTTGTAGCCAGAGTACACATCCATGAAGCTGAGGAGTTCATGGCCAGTTGTGGCGTCGACCAAGAGATCGATCTTAGGAAGCGGGAAATGGTGCTGAGCCAGGATCCGGAGGGTTTCTTGACGAGTACGACGTTTGCGACCCACGTGGCGTAAATGGCCTTGCGTACGAAGTGGATGGTGCTGAGCCGAATAATCTCTTCCTGCATGGCTAGCTATCGCTCTGCGTCATAAGTCCGCTGCTTCTGGGTGACTGGTTTGAAGGAGGGGCTGATGTTAAGCCTGTGGCAGATGACATCCGTGGATATGCCAGGCATGTCGGCGTAGGACCAAGCAAAGACCTCGTTGTTGTCCCGGAGGAATTGGATGAGTTGTGTCCTGATTTCGGGGGCGAGTGTGCTCCCAATTTTCACTTGCCGCTCGAGGTTACGCGGGCAAAGGGTGATCAGCTCCGTATCCTCCACGGGTTGCGGCTGCGAGACGGCGGAGAGGTCGCGTGGGTCCTCTGGGGGACCCGCCCGTATTTGCTCAAGGAGCTCGGAGTCGACGGGGTCGACCTCGTAAGCAGCCTCGGCGACGGTCATGGTTTCTCGCTTGTCGCATGGGTTGAGCTTTGTCAAGGCGGTCTGATAGCAGGAGCGGGCGGATTTTTGATTACCGCAGACTTGACCAGTGCCCATGATGGTCGGAAACTTCATGAGAATGGCCCGATTGGAGATGACGGCGCTGAGCTGGTTGAGGAGTCCCCTCCCCAAAATGACGTTATAAGCGGTGGGGCAATCGACCACCAGGAAGGTGGTGATGGCTGTTGCGATCTTGGGCGCGCTCCCCAGGGAGATAGGCAGGGAGATGGTGCCAAGGGGCATGACAGAATCGCCTGAGAAGCTGAGTAGCGGAGAACCAGCGTGGGTGAGGTTTGTGGAGTTGATGCCCAACTGGTTGAAAGTGTCCATGAAGAGGACGTTCACAGAGCTACCAGTGTCCACCAGGATCCGCCCAACATCGAAATTGGCTATCTGAGCGCGGATGATTAGTGGATCATCGTGGGGAAAGATAACTCCCCGCTCTTCTTCCTCGGAGAAAGTGATGGGCGTCCATCTCGCCCGTGCGAACTTGGCAGCGCGTCCATCCTTGATGTTGAATATTTGGTGGTTGGATGTCGTGGCGCGCAAGAAGTTCTTCTTAGCCCGATTGGAGGTGCAGGAGGAAGAGATGGTAGGGCCCCTGATCGTGTTGATCTGTGGCAGTCCCTGTCCGGGGCGTGCGTGTTGGAGGAACTGGTTGATCTTCCCCTCCCTTACGAGTGCTTCCACGATGTCGTGGAAGGCCACGCACTCGTCGATGGTATGGCCATTGAATTTGTGGTACTGGCAGTACAGGTTGGATTGGATGCCCGGGCGGGGGCCGGGCGGTCGTGCCCGTGGCTTGGGGATTGTATCCTCGATGCTCATCAAGACATTCTCGAGGGAGGTGTTCAGGATGGAATAGGTTTCGTACTTTGAGGTGGGCCCCGTATGGGGTTTGCCTGCTTGGTGGTGGCCTGATCCCTGCCCCTTGTTGTGGTACTTGTCCCTCCCGCGATGATCATTGTTGTACGTCCCCTTCCGCTTACCAGAGTGTGAGTCAGATCGGTGATCCGTATGCGCGTTATTGGTTGGCGGAGGTGACCGTGCCTGCCGGTTGCTGGGAGGCGGAGGGCGCGCGCCATTCACGTCAGGTCGGGATGCGACCTGGGGAGAGTTGAAGTGCTCCGCCTTGGCGTGTATTGCCGCTTGCCGCATGAGCTCATTGTAATCGTCCCAACCCTGGGTGAAGGCATGGTACTTGAAGGTGGACTCCCGCAGCCCGTTGCGGAAAGCTCGGTAGGCGGCCTTGTCATCCGTCATCCCGTTCAGCAGACATTGTTCGTCGGCAGAGGGTTGAGCAACGGTATGTGAGTTAGTGGGTGTTTACACAACGTTCCCACAGACGGCGCCAATTGTTTGATCCGGAAATGACCAACTCGATGAGACCCGCTGGGGGTTCTAGGACCAGCCGCGTGATGTCTCGGGCCCGCTGGGGGCGTTGTGGTTCGGCAGGGATCCTGCAAAGACTAGACACCGGTGTGGTGCCGGCCAAAAGGGCTCCGATGCCTAAGTTAGTATCTGAATGCCGAGGGGCAAGTAAGCACAGTGCTCTGGATCGGTTCTGAGTGTCTTACCTTTGTGAAAGGTTTCGGGGTATTTATAGTAGCCATAACTGCGGTAGGTGGGCTACTGTTACGGGAGCAGGTGGTGCTTTGTGGCTGAGAGCCGTCTGACAAGCCCTGGACATCCGGAGGAGGCGCCAGCTGGAGTCCCAACCTGCCTCCGTCAGGGAGTTGGTATGGCAGAGTTGGTTAGGTGACTGTCGCAGCCAGCTGTCGTCTGTTCATTGTCAGATGCCGAATGGCGGGTCTGCAGTTTGGTGCCGATCGGCGGACCGTAGGCCGTGAGGGTGCCGATCAGGCGATCGGTCGGCGGCCTTCCTATCCTGGCGGGTCCTGTGCTAGGGTGGTCGGTCGATATGGTATCAACAACATACTTGCAGGTTGGGATTATGTCTTCCTGCTAGATTATATTTATTTTGCAATTGTGCACATTTTAGTCTATGAGCAATTGGATTAACCTTTCTTCTATGCTTCAAATTTCAGGTATCAGGTTTTATACCTGGCATAAGTATATATTAGGCTTTAAAGTATCATTGAGCTTATCCTTTAGGCACATATAAAGCTCTTGTGTATCTGACATTTTAATGGGGTGTGAATAAAGGCTTTTAAAAAAAACAAACTATAAATTTAGTTTGAAGTGACCAACTAATATTATCTGTACCAGGTCGCCAAAACCAAGGTTATCAACAGTTGCCTTAATCCTGTTTGGAATGAGGAACTAAGTTTCTTCCTCGAGGAACCCATTGGAATTCTGAATTTGGTAAGTTGAGAATTTTTTATGTAGCCAATTCTCCCGATGAGCATATAAATTATGTTGTCCTCTTTGGTAGAAGTCTTTGCTATGTCATGACTAAACCTACTTTTCTTTAGTACGTACGAGCTTTGTCTTCCAATTATGATTTTGGAAAGTTGCAAACTGAAGACATTACCCTAACAGGGAATCAGATATCCCAGTTAGTTTAAACAAATGTAGTCTAATATATTTGTAAAGTTTTATTTTTCTTTAGACTTCTTTTGTTTTGAGATGAACATTTCTGAGTAATTTTCTATGATTGATTAGGTGGTTGGTAAAATATAAAACTAAGAAATAGTTGAAATAAATGCCATTGACAGTATACCTCTATTAGGGCAATGAGAAAAGTTGTGTTTTTTTCTTCCATAGGAAGTGTTTGATAAAGACTTTCTGAAGACAGATGATAAGATGGGACATGCTCACCTCAGCCTTCAGCCAATAATCTCTGCTGCTAGATTGAGACAGATTTTACAAGTTTCTTCTGGCGAGACAACATTAAGGAAGGTTGTTCCGGATGGTGAGAACTGCCTAGTTAGGGAAAGCTCTATTACATGTGTAGATGGTGAGGTGGTTCAGAGTGTTTGGTTGAGACTTTGCGACGTGGAGTCGGGGGAAATAGAATTGAAGATCAAGTTAACAGATGCAGCTGTTGCTCCCCAAGGGTAGCGCAGAATTTACCACCGGCTTAGATTAAACCGCTAACAACGGGGAGAAGAATAGAATCTCTCTATAGTTTGGTCAGTGTCTAGTGTAAGTGTAACAATGTACTCTTTTAGCTCTAGGAATGCTAAGGACATTGCTTATGTGTTGTAGTTTGCGAGGCGTCAGTTTGATCCTTTCAGTTTGGGGTATGGCTATGGATTATGAATAGAGGCCTTGTTTGAATGGATGGAAGTCAAGTCTAATGAAATTGAAACCTTGTGCTCTTCTGTGCATGTTTAAATCAGATGTTGGTGTTGATAGTGTTGGTGTGGTTTCTTATGTTTTACTGCCTCCGGTCCTCTGTCTGGTGTGTGTGCCTTCAGTTCAGTTCATCTTTACTGTTGCAGACTGTCTAGGCCTTGCTTACTGCAGGAATGATTGGATTTTTACTTTGTCAACTTAAACGGATGAGCTATGGAGGCAAAAAGTTGTATGTGTGTAAGTTAAGTTGTCGGTCGGTTCTGACTTATAAGACTACTCTTCAAGATAAGAAACTACAAGTATTTGTAAAACTCACAGTATTTGTAAAAAAAAAAAATTGACTAGTGAGATTTCAAAAGTATTTTAATCCTTGGGAGACATGTCTTGCCATTTATTTAGTCTCTTTTTTTTTTTCCTTTCCGAATATTATGCGTTAACAAAATATCAACACACAAAACAATCTGGTGTTGTCTGGACTTGACTTTAAGATTAGAAAGGAACGAGTTTTGTTTAAATATTTTATTGAAATTCGAAAAATAACTAAAAATGGGAGTATATATTCATATTTTGTTTTTGAAAAAATGCGACTGTTAAGTTTTTGAAAAATATTTTACGTGGACCTTAAGTTGCCTTGTAATTTATTGAGTCCAATAAGTCCTTCGTTTCGAATTTTATGCGATTTAAACTATTAATTTATGATAATAAAATAATGGTGATGTAAGGAATTGATTTAACAATAAAAAAAATAAGGAATTTCATGAATATTCTTGAAGAAGATTACAAGTATACGAGAATGGCGGTCAAACGAATTTTTTTGGAAAAGTATTTTAACTCCATGTTTTAGATTGGCGCGTATTTTGAGTGACTAGATGAGTTTGAGGAAGTTGATGGTGGCGAAAAGACAGACGACGGTGCTTCTGGGCAACGGGAGCGAAGTTGTGTTCATATCGAGGTTCATAAGCTTCGATCAGGCTTGGAAATGTTTCGATTACCTCGACACCCATATCCCTTGGACCTGACCCGCTTCGGCCGCTCCCGCCTCCAGGTCTCTTTTATCTTTCTTTCTCATGCATTTATCTTTAAAGTCTGCACTTTTGTCTATCAATTTGCAGTATGGTCTTGCGGATTCAATTCATCCTGTTTGCAAACTGAGTAGGGGATCAATCACCTTATGATTTGAATTGTATTGGGAACTAATTGGGGAGGAGATGAATGAGTAATTAGGGTTCAGTACTTTTTCTTATTTTATCGTATTTGAACTTGACTCGCAACCAAAACAAAATGGACAAGAAAATATGAATTTGAACTTAACACTGGGTTAACTACATTTGTTAATCTACAGCCTAGAGATCCATGTTATATAGCAAGGCCAGGACTGCCCCAATTGGTTTCCCTTACAAACTAATGGATGTAAACAAATAGCATGTCCTACTAAAATGGGTTGGAACGCCTGTATGCCTAATCTATGCAGAGTAGGCACCCTATTCGATCCATTAGGTTCTTCGATTTGTTCGGAAAAGAAACGAGAGACAAGAAAACATCTTTGATTACGATTAAAAGGAACAATCTCAAATAGACATCCAATTTCGGGTCATTTCTTGGTGAACATATAGTGCAGGTCCCACTTGTATATCGTATTTGGCCGAAGAAGCATTGGACAGGTTGGAGTTCTTACCTTCTTGGGACTCCATGGACCAAGATCTGCTTTCATTATATGGGCAAAACCGATCTACTTTTTTAGATGATATGGATGTAGAACAGCGGGTACCAGCCTCGAGCTTACTCATGGGATGATCATCCTCCACTGGACCAAATATTGGAAGCAGTAATAATAATAATAAAACTGATTTATGCGCACAGCCTCACATTACAGTCATTATTCCTATAGGGTCCTGTGGCTTGCTCATATCTTCATTTTTATCATGTTTCTCAGGTCCATAAAGCTCTTCCTAGCAGCAATTTTAATAGCTTGCTCTTAAATAGGTATAAAGGTGGTAATGACCATGTTGGTTGGCATTCTGATGATGAGAAGCTTTATGGATCGACTCCCGAAATCGCGTCCCTATCCCTTTTTTTACCGTCAATTCTTCTTGAAGAAGAAACCCAGTAAAACATTGCAAGGTATGATAGTCAGTCATTACTTAACTGAACAAATGCTTAGTTTTCTATTATCTTTGTTATTATTCATTTTTGCTCACACATATGTTGCTGACAGTTAATATTACAATTTGCAGCTGCTTCTTAATTTCCATATGCACAAGTACCTAGAAGCATAGGACCTATTTGAATGTTGGTCACCATTAGATTTTTATGTCATAAGTTGATAGCATAAACATAAAACAAGAATTGAAATTGCATCAATTGGGTGGGTTAGTCAATCCTCTTCATGGGGTGTGAACGGCAGAAAGAAGAGGCGATGAAGAACCTATAAGTAAGAGATTAAAGAGGACTGATGGCGACCCGCACTCTTTCACACTCAAGCATGGATCGCTCCTGGTGATGAGAGGTTACATTCAAAGGGATTGGTTGCACTCTCTGCCTAAGAGGTCAAAAGCAGAGGCAACTCGGATCAACCTCACATTCAGGTGTGTTGTCTCATGGTTTCTATGGCTTCTAGGCGGGTATGATTGAAGAGAAGCATCTTGTTCATTTGTGTATTTTGTGCAGATATGTTGTTGAAGAATGAAGAACCCGGTGCAACAAAGGGAACTCGACATTGGTATTTTGTCCGAGAGGAGGGTTGTATGTGCCACGGTCTTGTTTGTTAAGAAGATTGTGGATGTGTCTGTATCACTTGGTATCTGCTATGTCATAAACTTATATGTGGCTTTTAAGTCTGTAAAAGTTGGTATCTTGTTTTAATTGTTGATTGGGAAATGGCTAGTAGTAATAGGTCCTTTGGCCCTTATAGTGAAGGGAGGGACCTTAATGACGTTGTTCTGCTATGATGGATGTGAATGTTAAGAGTTTTGTTGTATGTCTCCAATTCTCCATAGCCCATAAAAATCCATGTTCAACCGCTGTTAAAAGTTAAAATCTAAACAAACAAAAAAAATGGTTTTAGTCAAACTTATTCAAATTCTTGTGGCGTATTTTACATTTGGAATTGAGAAAAGGGCAGCATTTAGATAATAGGGGCGATATATATGATCGGATGTGGGTGTGTCGATATATAATCACAATACGATATAAGTAATTATTATTTTAATTGCAATCGGAACATCTAAAAGAATGAGACTAGAAATTACAAATGAGACTTGTTTAAAAGAAAAAAAAAAAGGATAATGAAAGCACAGCGACGTGCAACTAGGAAGCGATGACATGATCGGACATGGGATGGGTCATGGGAGAGTTGTTATTGCTGTTCCCCGTGTAAATGATAAAACGAATGATTCATTGATTTAGCAAATCAAAGCCAAGCAGGTGATGATGGCGCCAACATATCCAAAAGAAAATGAAAAAGAAAAGACCTGTCTAGGCTCAAGCCTCTACCGACCCCAATAAGGGGAAAACAACACGTCTTTCTCCATTAATCAATTAAAAATAGTTACTTTGATCTCATCCTATTCCTATCCTATCTCTTCTTCTTCCTTGAGCTTCCTCCTCTGAGCTGCTGGGCAATTTGGAACCTTGTCCCTACGTCACGGCGCTCTCTGTTTGCCGCCAATAAACACAGAGCACCACGGTCACAATCACCGTCACGGCGTCACCGATCCATACTTTCTGATGGCTCCATCTTCTTCTGATTCTATTCAACCCCGAGGTTAACTTCCTCCTTAATCGCTAATTATCTAAAGCTACCTAATTTATTTAATCTCCTTTCGTCTCAGATGTTTGTATAGTGGGAGTCGCGCGTACCCCCATGGGCGGATTCCTTGGTTCCCTCTCATCTTTCTCAGCGACCCACCTTGGTTCTATTGCTATCCAATGTATGTAATTGTAAACTCTAATGCAATCATTATCTTTCCTTTCTTCTAAAATATAATTGGTTATGGTGTGTGTGAGTGTGACTGACTATTCCAAGTGATAATGATTGTCTAAAATGTTTGTTAGGTGCTCTCAAGAGAGCAAAGGTGGATCCATCACTCGTGCAAGAGGTCTTCTTTGGGAATGTTCTAAGCGCCAACTTAGGCCAAGCTCCTACCAGACAGGCTGCGCTGGCTGCAGGCATACCCAACTCTGTCATTTGCACTACTATTAACAAAGTTTGTTCTTCTGGGATGAAAGGTCCACCCTTTCTCTCCCCAATCAACTCAAATCAGCTCAAATTTCTGTGATCCCTCATGATTGCTGATATATTCTTTGTCTTCTTTCTTCAGCCACAATGCTAGCAGCACAAACCATCCAGCTGGGTCACAACGGTATTGTTGTGGCTGGTGGTATGGAAAGCATGTCCAATGCGCCTAAGTATCTACCAAATTCCAGGTTAGCTTTTGCGCCATTTCTTTACGTTTTCTTTCTAATCATGGATTTCGAACCACGATTCTGCTACCAAAATATGAAGATATCTCTAAGTCTCTTGATTAGGGGATTTTTCCGCTGGGTGAAGTATGTAATAATTCATGAATATGCTTGTTTTGTTGCTATACTTCATACACATATTTGTTCTATCTTGGTTTGTTCAAAGATGTATCTAATCTAGGCCCCTTACACTAATTGTAAACAGCCAGGGATCTCGGTTAGGACATGATACTATTGTTGATGGCATGCTTAAAGATGGTCTCTGGGATGTCTATAATGACTTTGGAATGGGAGTTTGTGCAGAAATATGTGCTGATCAACATTACATATCAAGGGAAGAACAGGTAGTGTTTTTCTTGATCTTTTTCTGCTCTAAAATATATTGATGCCTTTCAATGATTTCTACTAGCCTTCATTGCTTTGTCTAAGCTGTATTTTCCCCCAATTTTACATCCTTTTGAACTTGTGAGGACATCATATCCATAGATCTAGATATTTGGTAAGATTAGATATCCGTCTTGAAAATATTATTTTAGTACAAAAATACACTACTTAGTAATTTAGCAATATAGGCACTTGTGCAGCACTGATTGTGTTTGTTGTCATTCATTGTATTACTTTGACACATACACTTTCTTTTAATATTATGTTTAAGCTACTGTTGTCACTAGTGACCCGAAATTTGGCTGTATCAATGTTTCCTTGTAGGATTCTTATGCTGTCCGAAGTTTTGAGCGTGGGATCTCTGCGCAAGATGCTGGTCTCTTTGCGTGGGAAATAGTTCCGGTGTGATTTAATTATATGCAGAACAGAATCAATTATTTTGTTTATAAATGTCTTCTAATTCTCAATCTTCTGCTGCAGGTTGAAGTTCCTGGGGGACGAGGAAAGCCTTCTTCAACAGTTGACAAGGATGATGGTTTACAAAAGGTGAAGTAGACTGGAGATAAACCTGATGGAATATATTTCTTTTAAAGTTATAAATCTGAAGTTGTTTAATTCCAAATCAGAATTCCAAAATTTGAGTTCAAGTGATCAAAGTATATTACCTATATCTGGATATCAACAAAGTGTCATACAATTTCTTGACTAAGAAAGCAGGGTTTTTATTGGTTCTACTTCCAATTTCTGCTTATAGGAAGTCAAAACTTTACTTCTTCCCTCTGCTTTGTTCTTCCCTTCTTTAAATAACTTTTGAACTTTAATGTCATGATTTTTGAGGTCTTTAATGGTATGTTTGGATGAGCAGCTTCAAATTCCAAGAATTTAGGCAAAATTAGTTAAAAATCAGGTACTTCAAAATACCAAGGGATTTGCAAATGATTAGATGCAAGACATTTAAAATGGGATTTGTAAGTACTTTGAAAATCCCTTGTTTAGTGGTTTTCCTATGCTCATGTGGTTCATGATTTCATGTGCCCCCTTGTTTGTAATGCATTTATTTCTAATATACCTGAATCCCTTGGTACTTTGAATTTCCTCATCTAAACATACCATAAAGAACTTCATTGCTCTACTTCATTTCTCCTTCAGCATCAATATCAAACTTACTTTTATTAATCTTGACTTTGATGTTTTCACATCTGTCCTTTCTAGTTTGATGCGGCAAAATTAAAAAATCTTCGGCCGAGTTTTAAGAAGAGTGGTGGCTCTGTTACTGCTGGAAATGCTTCTAGCATAAGGATGTCTATCTGTCTTTCCAACTCTCTCGTATTGGTGCAATTATAATTTTAATCAAGGCATTATGGGTTGCGCTTTTCTCTTGGGCAGTGATGGTGCAGCTGCATTAGTGCTAGTGAGTGGGGAGAAGGCGCTTCAACTTGGGTTACAAGTAATTGCTAAGATTAAGGGATTTTCTGATGCAGCTCAGGTAGTGATATTTCATTATCACTTTTCTTGGCTTGGTGGACTTTTGATACTTTAATGCAGAAATCCTGAAACAAGATTCTGTACAGGCACCTGAATTATTTACAACTGCTCCTGCGCTTGCACTACCAAAAGCTATTTCAAGTGCTGGATTAAAGGCTTCACAGATTGATTACTATGAAATAAATGAAGCTTTCTCTGTAAGAATTCATTGTTTTTCATTCTTCGATATAATGTTTCTCTGATTTAATAACCATTTATGGAAAATGAATACATTTTGATCACTGTAGGTGGTGGCTCTTGCCAACCAAAAGCTGCTTGGCCTTAGTCCTGTGAGTTTTCATGCAAGTTTATTTGAATTGATATTGATGCAGTGCACTGTGATTCCTGAATGAGTCATTTTAGCTGGTCCTCCTTCTGACCTGGTATCATTAGCTACACTTTCTCTTCACAATTAGTCTTGCTTATAAATGTAGGAGAAACTTAATGCCCATGGTGGAGCTGTATCACTGGGGCACCCATTAGGATGCAGTGGTGCTCGGATATTGGTCACTTTATTAGGGGTAATTCACGGCCTGACCCATGTTTTTTTTTCTGTGCTCGAATTTTTGTGCCTCTTGATAAAATGCTCCCGGAGGACCATGCTTCTGTGATATGGTATTGGGATGTGGGGCACTTTTCTAAGAAAGCAAAGATGCATCTCGAGCATTTGTTTCTTTCACATAAATGTTGATTTTAGGTCTCTTAAATGTTAATCAATGAGTAATGTGTTTGCAGGTACTGAGGCGTAAAAATGGGAGGTATGGGGTTGCTGGCATTTGTAATGGTGGAGGAGGCGCATCTGCTCTTGTTCTTGAGTTCATGTAAGACTTTTACATTTGGTAAGGTGAATGATTCAGTATAGTTCCCAATTTTGTACTACTGTTATGTTACTCCTGGCTACTGCCGACTAGAGTACTAGGGTAGGGCTTTATACCCGAGGTTTTCTCGTATTGTAATTAATCTATGCTATCATCTAGATCTTGTAGTATATGATTCACTAGTCAAATGACGATGAGGTTGTTGAAAATGGTGGAGCATCACTTGGCTCAATTGTGATATCTCCACTCCCTCCTGGTCCTACTTAACAATTGCAGATGATCCCATACCAATTACCAGTGTTTTTCTAGATTTGAGAAAATGAAAACTGATTTTGTTCTTTGCCTCTGAATTGGGAACTTGAACAAAGTCACTCACCAACTTTGCATCTTGCAGGAGGCCAGTTACAAGGGTGGGACGTTCTAGGTTATGAATTTATGAACAGAATGTGGTAGAGATTTTGGGTTTTACTGTCTCTAAACTTTGCTGATCTAAAATTTTGTATCAGATCAGATGCTAATAAGAAAATATATGCTGCTCTATTTTTTATGTAGTTCATCTGATCATGCTTTGCTTTGTGTTCTCTCCCGACCACCCACTTGTTTTTCTGCAAGATTGGAATGTTTTTTTTTCACTTGGCTTACCAACTGATTTTACTTTCTTGATGTCGAAAGATTTGAGTTAAAAATATGGTGAATAGTGAAGACTGAGGATCGAGGATTGTCACGAACCCATCAAACTAGTAGTAGAGGAGAGGGATTACAATATAATATATATAAATGGAAACCTTATACGCCCTCGTCCTTTGCATTTTATTTGACAGAGAAACCCTATACCCTTAACCAGTTTTGTTTTCATATCCTTTTCTGACAAGGGTATTGTCCTTGTTATTTACGAAAATTGAATTTAAGATTTTCCGGGGAGATAAATACTACTTTGTCTTATCATTAAGTGCTCCAGTTAGAAGTGGGCATAAATTAATTAAAACTGTTAATCGATCTGTTTCATATCGTTATTTATCTATTGATTTAAGTTTGATCGAATAAAAATTAAATAGTTTGATAATCCAAACCGCTCCGTTAGTAACGATTTAGATTTGAATTTTCATTTTGAAAATCTGTTAAATTCAAACCGGGCCATTAATGAATATATTAATTTTTATTAGTTTTAAAAATCTATTATTAATACAAAATAAAAATAAAAAGATAACCAAATATATCCAGATAAATATATGTATACTTAGATAAAAGTATAATAAAATATTATTAAGTAGTAATGTTTGTTTGCTAAATCTTAATATAGTGGTAATATTTGCAATTCAATTTTCTGCAAAATTATTATACAAAATTTTGAGTATTAATAATTCTTTTTGTATCCTTCCTTTTAAAAAAAGTATTTTTACTGTTTTTTAATATACTTGCTATTTTATAATATACTTGCTGTTTTTTTAATATCCTTACTGTTTTTTTTAATATAATTGCTGTTTTTTATATATTTGCTGTTTTTTTAATATACTTACTGTTTTTTAATATATTTGTTGTTTTTTTAATATCTAAACGGTTTCATTTCTAATTTTAGAAAATTCAAACCGTATTGAACTGTTAAAATTTTAGCAGTTTGAATTTAGATATTACCAATATCCATATCACCCTCGCTTTATAATAATGAATAAATACAATGCTAATTCATTGATATTGAGAGATTTTATATTTAACTTTTATAAATAACAAGAATACTATATATTTATGAAAATTTTGATATTTAGTTGATTAGTTCATTATGTAACTTAACTCAGACATACTGTCCTCTTCCCTTGGTGTGAACTGTGAAGGGTGGGGGCTGGTGTAATATATTTTTTTATCAGAAAAATTAATTTATTTCAAAAGCAAATTAATACAAATATTGAAAACTCAAGATAAAACAGTCCATAACGACAAAATAAAATGCAAAGGCTAAAACCACATGGCTCAAAAGCAAATAACAACTTAACAAAATACTAAAAGGAAAGATTACAACAAACTCTTGATCACTTGGAGTAGCCTCCACAGCTTCGGCCTCCACACCGAAACACCAACGAAGCCATAAAGCCATTCGTCTACAACCACCAAAGAAGAAAAGGCTACAAGTCAAGCCAAAAAACTTATCGAAAAATAGGGGTGAGCAAGCCACCTATGCATAAAGCACTCTCATAATCCATACAAATAGTGCAATATGCACTTTAAAATCCGCCCAAACAATCACGGACTACCGATCTTCATCGGTGATAAAGACACTCGTTGGGTTGAGAGATGGAACATGGTCGTGAAGAGAACATGACGAGTCACTACTGATATCTAGGTATAAGAGCATACGGAGAATAGAAGAGGTGAAATTGGGGGAAGAATGGAGGAGTTGTGAGATGGATATGGAGGTGGAAGATAAGATCCATGAAGCAACACAAAAACATCACCATTAAAAGTGAGGTAAACCACCACAGATGATGGAGCAAAATAACCATCACAAAAAATGGAGAGGAAAAACCACAAGTGGTGGAGGAGCAGCCGCAAGGGGGTTTTCCGTCTCAAACGACGGCAGGAAATATGAAGAGGCGGACAAAACAAGAGAAGGGGGAAGAGAGTTAGCGGATGCAATATTGCTGGTGTAACCATGGATTGAAATATCGACCGATATGGCCGATATATCGTCAAAATTGGCCGACGGCAGGTAAGGGGAAAGGGGGGGGGGGGGGGGGGGGGGGAGAAGAAATTGAGAGAAATATTGAACTTTTTCCTTGATTTAAGCCCATCGATCTTTTTATTTCATTAAAATGATCGAAATAGAAACAAATTTCATGAAAATCGGACGTAAAACGACGGAGTTACAGTTAAGGATTGAAATATCGGTATCGACGGATATATCGCTAGTCAAATTTACGGATATCTCGCCCCAAATATCGATATCGATATCGATATCGTTTACGGTCAACAAAAATGACGGAAATTTGATCTAAAAGTTGGAAATTTGGAATGGAACTTTGAAAAAAAACTTGATCTAAAAGTTGGAAATTTGGAATGAAACTTTGAAAAAAACTTAAGTACCCAATGATGGTTATATAGGACTAATAAAAAATATAAAATGACTTTGATATAATAAATATATGGTGAATAATATGATACAATAGGGTTCTGTGGATGACTAGTAATATAAAAATATAAACATAAATATAAATTGAAATGAATTACTATAATTGAATGTTAATATAATTAAAAACATAACAATAAGCATAAAAAAAACTGAATGGAAGAAAAATTATGAAATGAGTAAATATATTTAAAATTGGAAAAAAGAATAAAAAAATAGAGTTAATCTTTGTTCAAAAATTGGAAAGAATTGATATATTTAAAATTGGAAAGGATTGATATATTTAAAATTGGAAAAAAATGAAAAATATAGTTCAAAATAAGGAAAAAATGAAAAATATAGTTAAAATAAAGAAAAAATGAAAGAAAAGGAAGCAGCATGTACGCAGGGGGGGTTGAACCCTGGTGGCTGTGCAGCTGCTTTAATGAACCAAACCAACTCAACTAGTAAGTTCAGTTGTGAATTTAAGTACGTAAATAATATATAAAGCATACGTACGAACTGAAAACCAGTCTTCTTCCTCCTCGCGCGGGTCTACAATTCGGGTTTTTTGACCCAAGCGGCATGACCCCACTGTAACTGTCAGGACCCAACCCTCCTCGGTCAGATTCTGACTCATCTAGCACGATATTGTCCGCTTTGGGCCTCCTTGTCCTCACGGTTTAGTTTTTGGGAGCTCATAGTGCAACTTCCCAGGGGTCACCCATCATGAAATTGCACCAGAATCAACTCGCGTAACTTTGGGGTTTCAATCCCCCCCAAAGCCACTGGAGCTCCCAAAAGGCCTCGTGCTAGATAGGTGTGTGCCTACACCTTTAAGGCACACCACCATTCCCCTCCCAAACCATTCCCCCTAGTAGGAATATGGGATTATTCACCGTTCCCTCCAGAACACGGGTCTTACAATCCACCCCCCTTAGGGCCCAGCGTCCTCGCTGGCACACTTCCTTGTCGGGGTCTGGCTCTGATACCATTCTGTCAGGACCCAACCCTCCTCGGTCATATCCTGACTCATCTAGCACGATATTGTCCGCTTTGGGCCTCCTTGCCCTCACGGTTTTGTTTTCGGGAGCTCATAGTGCAAGTTCCCAGGGGATCACCCATCATGGAATTGCACCAGCCTCAACTCGCTTAACTTTGGGGTTCCAATCCCCCCCAATGTCAGGACCCACCCCTAATCTCCCGGGATTAAGGGCTAAATCCTGATCCCGTCCAAGTTACGCATGACACGAAAGCTAAACGGACGTCCAACCTCCATGTGACACGTAAGTCAGACAAGGGATTTCCGATTTAGACCGTCCAGAAATTCCGGACATCCCAGAGTGCACAACGTCTACTGTGGATCGTACATATGATGTCTCCGTCTCTCTCGACTAACAGCCAGCACTGCAACAACCTGGAGGGTATCGAAAACACGAAAAGACTGTGAGTGGACAAAAATAAAGTTCAAGTTCAAAAACATTTCATAAAACAATAACATTTATACCCTCCGTTTAAAAACCAATGCATGCATATCAATTTCATATCATAAAACCATGTAAGAACACCAAACACATTTTTCTTTTCTCAAATCCCGGGCCTCCGCCCAAAACCACCCAAAAACCGTTTTATCCGGGCCACTGCCCAAACCTCAGAAAACCATTATCATCACTTCTCAGTGAAATCCAAAACATTTTAAAACCATATTCTCATCCATCGAACCTGCTGGATCTATCCGAGTCTTTAAACTCCCGAGTCTTTAAACTCAATCCAGGCCTCAATAATATCCGAGTCTTTAAACTCCCGAGTCTTTAAACTCAACAGGCCTACGGGGGAAAATATCAATATATCCGAGTCTTTAAACTCTCGAGTCTTTAAACTCAATCCGGGTCTTTAAACCCAATAACCAGATCCAGCAAATCCAATCCAAAACCATTCGAAAACCATTTCTAAATCCACATCCAAACCCGAATTTGAAATCACCGGTCCGATGCCCTTCCGGCATCCTGAACCGTCATTCCGAACCCAAATCCAGAATCATATCCACTTCCTTTCCAGATCCGAGTCTGCAACCATCATTCTGTAAGCTGGCATCCAGAATAACCATTCTGAACCCAAACCCAAAATCCATTTCAAGTCCCGAATCGAATCCTGAATCGTTACCTGGAATTCCGATTCCAAAACCCGAAATCACATTTCCGAAAACCACTTTTGAACTGGGCTTCAAGCCCGAAAACACTTTCCAAAATTCTTTTACTTTCTTTGAAATCAAATCGTATTTCAATCCCAAAATCAAATCATTAACCAGGTTCAAATCACGATATTTCTCAAAACCTCGAAAAACGTGAAATACCGTACTTTCCTCGAAAAATGTGCAAAACCGTAAACCATCACAATCATAAATCAAATCATAGAATCACGTATGAATACATATTAAAACATATATGCATGCACTAAGAGTTAGAAAGCAAAGTCCACTCACAGACCATTCGACGTCGCCTCGATACGCGGGCACTTACGGCGTTCCCGGCCAGTTTGCTATTCTCGGCTTTCCCGAACCTGTCCAAATTCCATCACGAGGTTACTAACTACTTCACAAAAGTCCTACTCAAATCCCAAAACTTTCCCGAACTTCTAAGCGTACTTTAAACGGGACCCTAGACCTTCGCTCCCGCAAAACTAACCCGAAACAACGTCCGATAGGCCCGAAACCTAGTCCAATAGATTCGTTACAACGAGTAGACCAACAACCTAGTTGACTACTTCCCCGGAAACCACCGTACGCGCCCCCACGCGCCGACCAAAGCAGCTTCGCGTGGGCCTCACGCACCTGCACTAGTGCACTGTTCATTGTCGTCTTCAATGGGTGAACCGGTCTGAACCGACGTACCCAGTTCTCTGCCATTCCTCCATCATTTTCAACCATTCCAATCCCAAAAGTTTCGTCCAATTCCCAGCAATCATTTCCAGTCCTAAAATCTAGAAATCCTAGCCTCTAACCCGTCGTCCTCAACCTCGAAACAAAACAGCCCGAAACCTCTGTTTCGGTTCCCGGCCACCCAGACACTCCCCCGTCACGGCAACCACCTTAGAAGACTCCTAAGAACCTCCTGAGTCTCACACCACGACTTTTGAAATGAGCAAAACGGGGAAAACAGGGGATTTTGAGCTTACCGTTGATTTTTCCTCCGCCGCTCGCACCGCGTTGCACCTTGGTGTCCACTGGGTTTCCCTCAGCCGTCCTAGCTCCCTCTCAGCCTGGATTGGATCGACACACGGCACAACCACCACCAATTTCCACGGTCCTCTCTGTTTCCCTGAAAAATAGAACCTCACAACCACCGTGATTTTGTGCACGATTCCACTTCCAAACACTCACCAGTCTCTCCTTCTTCTCTCTGTCACTCTCACAAAGCACAAAAACCTCACACACTCACTGACTCGATCAGAACCTTCACCGCCTCACCTCTCTGTTTCTCTCTTGTTAGAACACGGTTGCACACACACACACACACACACACACACACACACACACACACACACACACACACACACACACACACACACACACACACACACACACACACACACACACACACACACACACACACACACACACACACACACACACACACACACACACACACACACACACACACACACACACACACACACACACACACACACACACACCTGCACAACCCGTTTAATTGAACAGTGAAAAATCCTAGAACCCACTAAAGCTCTCCCACGTGTCACCATCCCCTCATCTCTCTCACAAAATATCCCAATCTCCCCCGTACACTTGTCCCAATTCGATTGCACAATTCCCAATGTGCAAAAGACCAAACTGCCCCTCTTTTGAATCAAAATTTACGATTATGCCACTATCATTTTAGACCCGTAACTTGCCCGTCTTATGTCCGATAAATACGTGCCGCCTGTCGTTGAACTCAGGACGACGAGAGCTACCTAATGGTCCTAGGACCACGTGAAAAAACCCGATCGTACGAAAAGTCAACTTTTCCTCCTATTTTAACCAAATTACGGTAATGCCCTCAACCTTCCGAACATCATAACTTCCTCCTCGGATGTCGGAATCGGGCGTGCCACCTGTCTACGGATTCGTGACATCCCGAACTACGTCACGGTCATCGGTCAATACCCAATTGACCACCCAAACTCAAAGTCAACTTTTTACCCAAACCACGGGCAAAATCGTCATTCTACACGTACGGCCCTATCGTAACCAACTAATCACCGATTAACTCACTAATCTGCTAATAATCACTGTCTTAACTCTAATTCCCGAGACCGATCCTTACAACCTACCCTCCTTAAAAGAATTTCGTCCTCGAAATTCCACAGTTCGTTCCCAACACCTGGGTCTCCTACCCGTTGATCAACACTACCTCAGCAACAACTACTCCTGGGTTTCCCGTCTATCATCTCCAACTTGGGTATTTCACACCATCCCCAACTACCAGTTCACCACTCCTACAGGTCGAACGTACTTCCGTCCGGTACTACCAGCTCACACTTCATGGTGTACGCAAGGGAAACTCTAGGAACGTAAAGCAACAAAGGTATTTTAAAATACTTCAGCAAAGTTCAGAGAGTATGTCCTCACGTACCACCACCTACACCTTCCGAAACCAACTCAAATCCTAACCCAGAACAATCTTGTAACGACCCGTCCCGAATTCCAGGATTTGATTAGTGACTAATCACGATTAGTGAGGTTAATCTGTGATTAGTTGGGTGAAATCGGACGAACGGTGTAAAATGACAGTTTTGCCCCTAGCATGGGTAAAACGTTGACTATTCATTCGGGCGGTCAAATGGACTTTTACCGATGACCGTGACGTAGTTTAGGACGTCACGAGTTTGTAGACAGGTGGCACGTTCAATTCCGACATTCGAGGAAGAACTTATGACGTTCGGAAGTTTAGGGGCATTCTGATAATTTTGGTTAAAAAGGGGCAAATGTTGACTTTTTGACCAAGAGGACCGATGGCCGAGGGCCAAAGACCGTTACGTAGATAACCCACAGTCTCGGCGTGTCTCGTCGTTGACTAATCTGTTTAGATGTGGGAATTGGTTTAGGACTTTGGGTATCGTTATGGATCTGGATCGTGATCTTGATGATCTAGATAGGTGGAGAGTTTATCACTCTTACTTGGATAGTTTGAGTTGAGGATGTTGGGACTGAACTTCTTTTCGAAGTAAATCCCATATGGTATATTACTCAGGTGAGTAGTTTTCCGACGTGGTCGGATATGGTCAGCCTTAGAGACGTGTTGATATGGGGATTGGATTCCCTATGAAGTCAATCGATTTTATTGTGGTAATCAGTTGAGCAGGTATACGATAGGTTCGGATATAGTATGTCTCGGTAGACGAGAACAAGATTTCGAGTTTTGGAATCAGATTTCCTGATGACGATTCAGGATTTTATTTTGGAACTTGAAAGAGGATTTCTGGATTTGGGTTTGGAATGGTTATTCCAAATGCTAGCTTACGGAATGATGATTTCGGATTCGAATTTGGACATGATTATGGATATGATTTCTGAATTTGGATTCGGGATTTCTTACGAAATTGCGGATTCGGATTCGGAATTGGAAATGGATGTTGGGTTGGAGTTTCGATTTGTCTAATGCGGGATTGGACAGATGAACTCCATTATAGAAACGTGTTTTGGCTATGCCCTAGGTGGTTGTAGTCTGGTTGGTAGATGTATGTACCTTGTACGTTGTTCGAGGTACGATACCGGGTAGACTTACCGTGCCTGGTGACGGTATATAGGTTATACCCTTAGTAGGTTGGTGAGCGTGTTGGTAGTCGGATTGGTTCTGATACCATCGGATTAGTCGGGGTCGTGGACTGGACGTTGGATACTGTGCATTGGGTCATAGTATTTCTGGATGGGTCAAGTTACACACATGTCGGGTGAATTGTTGGTTAGTGTATTGACAGGACCCATCCCAATCCCACTGGGACCACCCGGGGACGAGCCCCGCTCCCGTCTGACAATGACTCTAAATATGCCAACATTACCCTTAAATAAAAACCGAATATTCAAATAGATATATATATATATATATATATATACAACGTGCAACAATAGTGTTTAAAGCGATACTGTCAGACAAGGGAAAGTAAAATAACAACACTTGAGCACAATAGTCAGAGTACATTATTCGGTGCTCAACCTACCCACAAGTGGGTGTACAGGTGCACAGCTAAGCAAACTAAGCCTCTTCCTCTTCCTCCTCCGTGTCCTCCTCTATTTTCGTGTCACGGTCTGGAGGGGTCAGTAAAACAAAGAGTGAGTGGGCCATAGATAACAGTTTATAAACCAATTTAATAATAAAATAAATCATAAGGTTTTACCCCTCCGTTTTCCAAATCTTGCATGCAGTGAAAACATAATTTTATAATGAAATCGTAACAATAAAACCACAATAATACTCGAAAGGAGAAACTAACATATCAGTGCACTGTAAAACCCAACCCAAATAATGTCACGGTTCTAAGGCTACGCGTTGCCACTCAGGGTCTCACACCCAAGACTCTCTAGGTACATCAGCTCCCGGTATCCCGGTCACTGCCCGAGGTATATGAACATGCCTTCCTGAGAGTAAGCAGCCCAACGGGGGTCAACTCCACTCAGTCAGGGCCCCGTGACTACTCCAGGGTCCACCCAGGCCAACGACCCTCCCTGGAGGAGACAATATAGACAGGTAGGAAAGTACAGCACAATAACAGTATAGTTTACCCTATGTCCCCCCTCGGACATCCCAGACAAAATCCACATATAATCCAGACGAGTCTCATGCCCAAAACATTGTAATAACATATATAGACAGTTCATATAAGACTCATCGAAATCATAAGTGGAAATAGTAAAACAGTTTATGCATGCAAGCCTTTTATAAATCAAACAGCCCACTCACACTCGGTCCTTGCTGCTCAACGATCTCTAAAACCTGTATTAACATACCTGAGAGTTACTTAGGGACCCTGTAATTCCAATACCAAGACCCTAGAACAGATCCGCCTAAAAAACACATCCCGGGCATTATTCCTGAGGCTTCAAACCCCATTTTGACTAACCTAATGATCTCCGATCGACACGAAACCACCTCCATTGGATCCGTATCGTCGAAACCTTAAAAATTGTATCGGCCCACCAAAATCACTACTCACACGCGCCCCCATGCGCCTGGTCAACGCGCGGGTCAACGCTGCTACAGTACCGCTGATGTCAGTAGTGACGTCAGCATGACGTCATCACTGACACTTGTCAGGTGACACGTTGTCAGGACCCACCCCGGTTTCACCCCGAACCCGAGGTAAATCCCGCTCCCGTCTGACTCCTCGACACAAAACTCAAGTAAAACTCACTCAAATCCAGTCAAACGCAGGAGTAATTAGACACAATGTCCCGAAGGTAGCATTTACAGGACATAGTACGAACATACAAAGAAAATAAAACCGATAACTACACGCACACGGAAGCCTTTACTCTACCCTGGGAACTCTCACGTCACTTCTATGCCTCAGACTCTGCCTCGACGTCAAGACCCCGCGCTAGCTCCACAACCTGGAGGGCAATTTAAAACAGAAAATGTGAGTGGACCATGATAACAGAAAAGTTCTAAAACCATTTATCAGAAAACCGAGTTTAACCCTCCGTTTTGAAACCACATGCATAACCAACAGTTATGAACACAGTTATAAAATAATCATTCTAAAACATCATAAGAAACAGAAACACTATAAAATATCATAAGAAACCATAACATGAGTATCAGAAAACTGTATCATAAATCATGAACATTAACTCATAAATGCCCCGATCAAACCTGCTGGATCTATCCGAGTCTTTAAACTCCCGAGTCTTTAAACTCAATCCAGGCCTTAATAATATCCGAGTCTTTAAACTCCCGAGTCTTTAAACTCAAGGCCTACGGGGGAAAATCAATATATATCCGAGTCTTTAAACTCCCGAGTCTTTAAACTCAATCCGGGTCTTTAAACCCAATCCGGCCGGTCCCCCGTCACATATATCCGGGTCTTTAAACCCAATATCCAGATCCAGCAAATCCAATCCCAAAACCATTTGAAAACCACTTTAAAATCCACATCCAAACTTGAATCCGAAACCCCCGGTCCGAAGCCCTTCCGGCGTTCAGAACCGTCATTCCGAACCCAAATCCGGAATTCCACTTTTCATCCTTTAAAACCAATTCCAATTGTCACTTTCGATTTCAAAACCAAAACCTTGATTCTCAAAATCATGTTCCAAAATCCCTTTATACTCAATGAAATCCTTTATCCTTTGAAATTCCGAAAACCATATCTTTATTTTCCAAAACCACCTTTTTCTCGTAAAACGTGCTAAAAACCGTCTTTTCTCGAAAAACGTGCAAACACAGAAAACCATCATAACATATTCAATAAACATAGAACCATGAAATACGTATATAAAAACAGTTATGCATGATCGAGTTTAAGGAAAGGGTCCACTCACAGTACTGAGCCCTACTCACGTCCCGAACGTCCAGCCCGTTCCTCGGCTTCCTCGGGAAATCCCGACCCTGTCAATCACCGTCAAATTACGTCACTAACACGTCTACGAACACTCACCTAAAAGCCCTCAAAAATCCCCGGACCAAAGACTTAAAACCCCGGGACCCTACACAAGCACCCTCGCGGAACTACACTCAAACGACTTCCGATTAACCCGAAACCAACTCCATTGAACTCACAACAACTCCTAGACCAAAAACTATGTTGACCGTTTCTCCCAGAACCGCCGCACGCGCCTCCACGCGCCGCCCAAAGTGGCTGCGCGTGGCCCTCACGCGCCAGCTACAGTGCACCGTCAACCTTGGGCAGACCCGGTTCGCACCAGTGGTCTGGACCCTGAACCGGCGAGAGCGGTTCTCCTCATTCCGTCCACCAAAACGACTCCTCTCTTCACCAGCAGCATCGTCCCGTCCTAGGCTACACCTTCCCGTGTGTCACTCACCTCGATTCACCCTAAAACTCGTCGACTCAACCTTGAACAAAAACCCGTACACTGCCCTGTTTCTTACTCCGGCCACCCACGACTTCCCCCTTCACGGAGGCTACACCAACCTCTTCCTAGGACTCTACCAAACCTCAACCAACCTTCCTGGACTGTCGACTCAGCCCCAAGCTCGACGACTCGTCGTTTGAAACCCACGGCCAAAACAGAGGACACAAACACCTCCGTCGTGCCTGCCGCCACCGTGCACCACTCCTCACGGCAGCACCACTAAACGACTCCCAGGACTCAATTAAAGCCCTTAGATCACTCTAGACTCATCAATTCAACCTCCCAAACCACGACTTCCACGTTGAAACTCAACGGGAAAACAGAGTATCGATTTGGGGATGAGAGAATTACCTGCCTCCAGTCGCCGTCGTGAGCTCCGCTGGTAGTGGTTGACTCCTCGCAACCCGCACGACACCACCACGGACTCAATTGCCCCGTACACGGCTACCACCGCCACAATTCTCACAATTCCTTCCTGTTTCCTCCCTGATTTTCCCGCAGCTCTCGACACCTTCACACACGGCCACCACACCGTCAACCTCTCTCACTGCTTCCCTCTCACTCTCTGATCATCCTCAGACACTCCCAATTCATCAACACACACACCACCGTCCTCAATTTCCTTCACGACCTCCCTCTGTTTTCTGAACCAGCCTCACACACAACACGGGTGCACCCCAATTATTTGGGCCGTGCACACACTCGAACTCACCAGAAGCCACTCCACCTTTAGCACGTGTCACCAATCCTCCTCACTCTCTCACCAAATGGCTCCATCCCAGCCGTCCCTTTCCTTCTTTCTGCACAAATCCCAATGTGCAGAAAGACCAAATTACCCTTCTTTTTAGCTTATATTTACGTTTTAACCAAAACTTCCTAGACCCGTAACTCTCGCCTCGTAAGTCCGATGAATACGTGCCGCCTGTCATCGAACTCAGGACGACGGAATCTATCTAACCATCCTAGGTCAACCTACCAAAACTCGATTATTCAAAAAGTCAACTTTTCCCCCTATTGTTCCAAAATTACGGTTATGCCCTCAACCTTCCGAACATCACAACTTCCTCCTCGGATGTCGGAATCGGGCGTGCCACCTGCCTAAGGATTCGTAACGTCCTCAACTACGTCCTGGTCACTGGTCAACTCCCATTTGACCACCCGAAATAAAAGTCAACATTTCTGCCCGACCCAGGGGCAAAATCGTCATTCTAAGTTCCCGGACCCCTCGGGACCACCTAACCCTTGATTAACCTTACTAATCACACCTTAATCACTCTACTAATCCCAATTCTCGGAACGGGTTGTTACACACGTGGCATGTTCTGATTGGTCCCTGGTCTGACAATTTCTGACAGGATGACGTCAGAAGTGACGTCAGCATGATGACGTCATCATTGCTACAGTACCGGGTCAACCCGTTTTACTGGAATTGGGTCGCCGTTGACCCACGGCTTGACCCGATTCCACCGTACGTTTCTGGCCACCATTTTCGACGGGGTTCATTCCTATAGGGTCGTCTAGGTCTGTTCTATGGTTCTGTAACCTCAAAACTGGAAGAAAACTAGAAGAAACTCACCAGAGCTTCGATGAACTTCACGGCCAAAATCCGGTCGTCGTCTCCAGCTATCCTCGCCGCCTCAGTCGTCCAAATTGGTCCCTATCAGCTCGTCTCTGACCCTAGAGCATGTCCATAATCAAATAATCGATTCCTAGGCGTTAAAATGGGTTGGTTCGAAATAGGGATCAGAAACGGGGCTCTCGGATTTTGGCCCTTACCGCCGCCGTGTCGCCGCTGTGGCTGTCGTTGTCCGTTCAGACGTGCTCTTGAGGTCCTCAAAGTGTCAACTGGAGCTCCACTTGAGTCGAGGTGGTGAGAATGTGGGGTTTTGCTTCTTGGACCCGATTCCTCTGTGTTTCGGGTCTGAGTTTTCACGGGTTTGTTTAGGGCAGGGGAAGGGGTGGTGGTCGCTGGTGGTGCACAGTGGTGATCAGGAGGTGATGGTGGTGCTGTGGGTGGTCGCCTGGTGGTGTGAAGGTTGCTGGTTAGGGTGTTTAGGTCGAGAGAAAATCGAAGGGGAGATGGGTGCACGGGTTAGGGAGTATGGCTGTGTGTTTGTGTTTTCCCCAGAGAAAATGATCGTGCAAGGATAGAGAAAAAGCAGAAGAAAATGGAGGGTTAGGATTAGTTTGGGCAGAGAGATCAATGGTTAGGGTTTGTTGAGAGAAAATAAAGTATTAAATATGGACCTATAGGAGTCGACCCAACTTTATGGGAATAGTAGTCACTTGGATGAGTGACACTTGTCACTCATCCGCTGGTTTGATTTAAATCTGAGTTTGGCACGGATTCCCATAATTAATTAATATTTTATTCAGTTGTTCTCGGTTCGTAAATTCCGCTAAAACGCTTCCGTGACCATAACTTCTTCATACGAACTCCGATTTCGGTGTGCCACCTGTCTACAGATTCGTGACGTCCCGATCTACGTCATAGTCATGGGTCAAAGTCCAAATTATTTTCCGGGTCAAAAGTCAAAGTTTTCCCCCCTCAGGGGAAAAATAGTCTTTTACATTAAAATATTATTATACTTGGTTCGGGTCGTTACATGTATACTCAGGTTGAGTAAGTTGGAGGTTAGTGTAACCACAAGTGGTATAGTGTAAGTTTTCGACTGACGACTGTCAAGTGGTGATAGTTTGTCGAAGGTGTCAATGTGGATCGGTTAGTGAGATTTGGTGACTCCTAGTGGGGGCAGACGTCAGGATTGTTAGTGATTGAGAAAGGAACCGTCTAGTTGGTTTTGTCAGCGAATCGGTAGATTTGACAAGTGCTGTCAATTCGGAACGTACGATTACTGTCATTCGACGTGGTCGAATGTAGTCGATGCGACGTGAGTGTTAATGGTACGTCTAGTTGCAGACGAGTAAGTGTTGTTCTAGTTAGTGGGTGTACGAGTGTACATGTGTCGTGAGATCGAATTATTTCCACGAGGTGGATGTGGAATCAGGATAGTTGGAGTTTTGAGAACGAAACTAAATTAAGGAGGGAAGAACGGTTAGATTAGGTCGGTTGGAATTTCGAGGACGAAATTAATTAAGGAGAGAAGGTTGTAACAACCCGTCCCGAATTCCAGAATTTGATTAGTGACTAATCATGATTAGTGAGGTTAATCCGTGATTAGTTAGGTGAAATCGGATGAACGATGCAAAATGACCATTTTGCCCCTAGCATGGGTAAAACGTTGAATTTTCATTCGGGTAGTCAAATGGACTTTGACCGATGACCATGACGTAGTTTAGGATGTCAAGAGTTCGTAGACAGGTGACACGTTCAATTCCGACATTCGAGGAAGAAGTTATGACGTTCGGAAGTTTAGGGACATTTTGGTAATTTTGGTTAAAAAGGGGCAAATGTTGACTTTTTGACCAATAGGTCCGATGTCCGAGGGCCAAAGACCGTTACGTAGATAAGGACGATACGAATCCATAGACAGGCGGCACGTCGAATTTGGACGTTCGACGACGAAGTTACGGTTCACGGAAGTTCGAGTGCACTATTGCATGAATTACGAGACGAGTTCACTTTTGGACTCTAGTGGGCCCAGATATTTGTCCTGATGCCCAATGGATGAGTGACAAGTGTCACCCATCCAATGGACACCCAAATTGATTCATGCACCGTGCAAACCATTCCATTTTCATTTCAAACCCAAACACCCGCCCGATCTCACCATTTCTCTCATTCCCGTGCAACCCAAACCCATTCAAATTCCACCCAAGACCAGGACAGAGGACCAGGAGGCTGAGGGAGCTGTGGTGGCCGGCCTGGATGGCCAGGGCCGCCGTGAACGGCGGCTGGAAGGGACGAACCCGTGCGGGTACCCGGTAAAGCCCAAAACTCTTTTAATTTGATTTTTGATGTTATGGCTGCTTATGGACGATTAGGATGAGTTTAAGGGGTTAATAGGAAGCGATTGAGATGGTATTGGTGGGTGGTAGACGGATGTGATGCCGTGGGACGGTTTTGGAAACTTTGAACCGTATGGTTCAAAATGGAACCATGGGTTTCAATCGGTTTTGGGGGGTTTAATTGATTGGGTTAGATAGGAAATGAAGAAATAAGAATTTAGGGATTAAAATGGGAGCAAACGGACCGAAAATGAGGAAGGGAGAACACTGAATCGGTCACGCCGGTTCAGCACAGTAACCGGACCGGAAAACCAGGAAAAAACCGGTTTTCCAAGGTTGATGATGATGAATAGTAACTTTGCCCTTCTAGGAGCGCATGAGGGCGCGTGGGCCTTAATTTGGGAAAGTGTTCAACACGTGAAATCTTCTATTCGATGTAACAAACATTTTGGGACTGGTTTCGTGTCGATCGGACACCGTCTCGATATGTTTCGGGGCATTGGAAAGTTTAGGGTCGGTTTTAAAATAGTTAAAAATACCGGAAAATTATGGGGCTTTAGTGGGAGGTTAATTAAGTAGTTAGTAACCTTCTATTACGATTTGGACAGGTTTGGGAGTCCCGGTGATGGCGATTGGCTCGGGAGAGCCTATGACACGCAAATTGAGGCGGCAACTCGGACGGTCTGTTAGTGGACCTTGATTTCTAAAATGTGATGCATGCATAAATGTTTTATATGGATTATGAATATGATTTCATGATGTTGAATTTGATGGTTGTGATTTATATGGTTTCACGTATTTCGAGGCGATTTACGTGTTA
Source organism: Prinsepia uniflora (assembly GCA_032719365.1). NCBI lineage: Eukaryota > Viridiplantae > Streptophyta > Magnoliopsida > Rosales > Rosaceae > Prinsepia > Prinsepia uniflora. The sequence continues at coordinate 71,167,541 of CM064866.1, read as the reverse complement.
GCACGTAAATCAAGGTTTTCCGGTTTTACTCTGATTTTCCATTCTTGTGGTTTTGGAAATGATTTCATGAAATGATTTTGGATTTGAAAAGGTAAACTCGGGTTCGAGACCATTTGATTTACGGAATCGGGCCGGAGGCCCAGTTGGTTTACGATTCGGACCGGAGGTCCAGTTTCTATGTGGATTCGGGCCTAGCGCCCAGCTATGTGTTACAAATGGTTTTTATCGGTCATGACGGTTTATGGGAATCGACATGAACCCCAGAAATGGTTTTTACGAGTCATAACAGTTTATGGGAACCGACATGAACCCTTGGAAAGGATTTTATGGATTATGACGGCTTATGGGGGCCGGGCACGAATCCTGGAAAGGTTTAAAGAATAATTTCAAAGGTTTTTCATATGCCATCCTTTATATATGACTGTCTCCTCCGGGGAGGGTCGTTGGCCTGGGTGGACCCCGGAGTAGTCACGGAGCACTGACTGAGTGGAGTCGCCTCCCAGTTGGGTTCCTTACTCTCAGGATGGGCATGGTTCGTTACATCCAGGGAGGGTCATTGATCTACGAACATTGACCTGGGTGGACCCTGGAGAGACTTGGGTTTGAGACCCCGGTTAGCACACGTGTAGCTTTATTTTCCGTGAAAGGTTTTTGGATATGAAATATAATGGATAATAAACATGATTTCAATTGGTTTGGGAAATTGTGTTTTATGATGATAAATGGATTTGGGCTGAGATCCCACGTATTTTTACTATGTTATGGTTTTCTGTAAGTGGTTTTGGGCAGGAGCCCGTGTGACTTGTATTTACGGAACTTGGGGCTGTGACCCTAATTATGGTTGTTTAAACATACGTGTTTGAATAAATGGTTTTACTATGCAAGCATGCTTTTTAGTGAAGGGTATAAAGGTCTTTTATGAAATATGTTTTATAAACTCTTTATTTTTGTCCACTCACAGTCTTTCTGTTTTTAATACCCTTAAGGTTGACATCGGATATGGACTGTAGCAGAGATCGAGATATCATATGCCTCCTTCGGATCCTGGCGTACTCTGATAGCCCGGGAGGGTAAAGGTCGGAAATATCCCTTGTCTGACACTCCGTGTCAAACGGGAGCAGGGTCATCCCGCGTTAATCCCGGGGGGATTGGGATGGGTCCTGTCAAATCTAGTCCAAAAGGGAATCCTACCTACCGGCTCACTCCCTCGCGGTCACGTCCCTCGGCTGCTACTTCGACCACCTTGTCGGAATAAATCGACAAAGTCCTAAAGGCAAATCCTAGATTGTGGGTTCTCTTCTCCTCATCTACAGATCACAACCACGCACATCCTGACCGTTCGTCCTGGTTCATGGCCTACCCATGGTCATTCTTACCTTACTCGGTATACGAACCCTCAGCCCAAGTCATCCACCGGGCAACCACTGCCTCGGCTGCGCCTAGCAGCACCGTCTCCAATCCGGCCGTAAGTCGGCCCTAACCACCGGACCACGATACCGTAAATCCCAACTCATGGTTCCCCTCAGGTACTTCTCTCTACAATCCAGTAATCCCACGGGGCATCCCCGTCGTCCGGGTTATCCACACCCTCAAACGCTGCTATCTAACGTACTATCACTATCGTATCCAGATTGCTATCGGGCTGTTCCGCATCGAGACATCAAATCCACAGTAGCATCACACCGCCCAAGTCAACGAACCTACGATTCTGGGAACCAAACCTCGTGCAGAACCTACAGAACTTCGCTCTTATGCCAATTGTCAGGACCTACCCTTAATCACGTGGGATTAAGGGTTAAATCCCGATCCCGTCCAAGTTACGCATGACACGAAAGCTAAACGGACGTCCAACCTCCATGTGACACGTAAGTCAAACAAGGGATTTCCGATTTAGACCGTCCAGAAATTCCGAACATCCCAGAGTGCACAACGTCTACTACGGATCGTACATATGATGTCTCCGTCTCTCTCGACTAACAGCCCTCACTGCAACAACCTGGAGGGTATCGAAAACACGAAAAGACTGTGAGTGGACAAAAATAAAGTTCAAGTTCAAAAACATTTCATAAAACAATAACATTTATACCCTCTGTTTCAAAACCAATGCATGCATATCAATTTCATATCATAAAACCATGTAAGAACACCAAACACATTTTTCTTTTCTCAAATCCAGGGTCTTCGCCCAATACCACCGAAAAACCGTTTTATCCGGGCCACTGCCCAAACCTCAGAAAACCATTATCATCACTTCTCAGTGAAATCCAAAACATTTTAAAACCACATTCTCATCCATCGAACCTGCTGGATCTATCCGAGTCTTTAAACTCCCGAGTCTTTAAATTCAATCCAGACCTCAATAATATCCGAGTCTTTAAACTCTCGAGTCTTTAAACTCCCGAGTCTTTAAACTCAACAAGCCTACGGGGGAAAATATCAATATATCAGAGTCTTTAAAATCCCGAGTCTTTAAACTCAATTCGGGTCTTTAAACCCAATCCGGGCCCATCCCCCGTCAATCATAATATACGGGTCTTTAAACCCAATAACCAGATCCAGCAAATCCAATCCAAAACCATTCGAAAACCATTTCTAAATCCACATCCAAATCCGAATCCGAAATCACCGGTCTGATGCCCTTCCGGTATCCAGAACCGTCATTCCGAACCCAAATCCAGAATCATATCCACTTCCTTACCAGATTCGAGTCCGCAACCATCATTCCGTAAGCTGGCATCCGGAATAACCATTCCAACCCCAAACCCGGAATCCATTTCAAGTCCCGAATCGAATCCCGAATCGTCACCGGAATTCCGATTCCAAAACCCGAAATCACATTTTCGAAAACCACTTTTGAACTGGGCTTCAAGCACGAAAACACTTTCCAAAATCCTTTTACTTTCTTTGAAATCAAATCGTATTTCAATCCCAAAATCAAATCATTAACCAGGTTCAAATCACGATATTTCTCAAAACCTCGAAAAACGTGAAATACCGTACTTTCCTCGAAAAACGTGCAAAACCGTAAACCATCACAATCATAAATCAAATCATAGAATCACGTATGAATACATATTAAAACATATATGCATGCACTAAGAGTTAGAAAGCAAAGTCCACTCACAGACCATTCGATGTCGCCTCGATACGCGTGCACTTACGCCGTTCCCAACCAGTTTGCTATTCTCGGCTTCCCCGAACCTGTCCAAATTCCATCACGAGGTTACTAACTACTTCACAAAAGTCCTAATTAAATCCCAAAACTTTCCCGAACTTCTAAGCGTACTTTAAACGGGACCCTAGACCTTCGCTCCCGCAAAACTAACCCGAAACAACGTCCGATAGGCCCGAAACCTAGTCCAATAGATTCGTTACAATGAGTAGACCAACAACCTAGTTGACTACTTCCCCGGAAATCACCGCACGCGCCCCCACGTGCCGTCCAAAGTGGCTGCGCGTGGGCCTCACGCGCCTGCACCAGTGCACTGTTCATCGTCGTCTTCAATGGGTGATCCGGTCTGAACCGACGTACCCAGTTCTCTGCCATTCCTCCATCATTTTCAACCATTCCAATCCCAAAAGTTTCGTCCAATTCCCAGTAATAATTTCCAGTCCTAAAATCTAGAAATCCTAGCCTCTAACCCGTCGTCCTCAACCTCGAAACAAAACAGCCTGAAACCCCTGTTTCAGTTCCCGGCCACCCAGACACTCCCCCGTCACGGCAACCACCTTAGACGACTCCTAGGAACCTCCTAAGTCTCGCACCACTCACCAAATCCCTCGACTCAGTCCCAAAAGCCACGACTTTTGAAATGAGCAAAACGGGGAAAACCGGGGATTTTGAGCTTACCGTCGATTTTTCCTCCGCCGCTCGCACCGCCATGCACCTCGCTGTCCACTGGGTTTCCCTCAGCCGTCCTAGCACCCTCTCAGCCTGGATTGGATCGACACACGGCACAACCACCACCAATTTCCACGGCCCTCTCTGTTTCCCTGAAAAATCGAACCTCACAACCACCGTGATTTCATGCACGATTCCACTTCCAAACACTCACCAGTTTCTCCTTCTTCTCTCTGTCACTCTCACAAAGCACAAAAACCTCACACACTCACTAACTCGATGAAGAACCTTCACCGCCTCACCTCTCTGTTTCTCTCTTGTTCGAACACGGTTGCACACACACACACACACACATGCACAACCTGTTTAATTGAACCGTGAAAAATCCTAGAACCCACTAGAGCTCTCCCACGTGTCACCATCCCCTCATCTCTCTCACAAAATATCCCAATCTCCCCTGTACACTTGTCCCAATCCGGTTGCACAATTCCCAATGTGCAAAAGACCAAACTGCCCCTCTTTTGAATCAAAATTTACGATTATGCCACTACCATTTTAGACCCGTAACTTGCCCGTCTTATGTCCGATAAATACGTGCCGCCTGTCGTTGAACTCAGGACGACGAGAGCTACCTAACGGTCCTAGGTCCACGTGAAAAAAACCCGATCGTACGAAAAGTCAACTTTTCCTCATATTTTAACCAAATTACGGTAATGCCCTCAACCTTCCGAACATCATAACTTCCTCCTCGGATGTCGGAATCGGGCGTGCCACCTGTCTACGGATTCGTGACGTCCCGAACTACGTCACGGTCATCGGTCAATACCCAATTGACCACCCGAACTCAAAGTCAACTTTTTGCCCAAACTAGGGGAAAAATCGTCATTCTACACGTACGGCCCTATCGTAACCAACTAATCACCGATTAACTCACTAATCCGCTACTAATCACAGTCTTAACCCTAATTCCCGAGACGGGTCCTTACACCCAAAGCCACTGGAGCTCCCAAAAGGTCTCGTGCTAGATAGGTGTGTGCCTACACCTTTAAGGCACACCACCATTCCCCTCCCAGACCATTCCCCCTAGTAGGAATGTGGGATTGTTCACCGTTCCCTCCAGGACACGGGTCTTACAGTAACTCCATCGTTTTACGTCCGATTTTCATGAAATTTGTTCCTATTTCGATCGTTTTAATGAAATAAAGAGATTGATGGGCTTAAATCAAGGAAAAAGTTCGATATTTTTGTAACGACTCGTCCCGAATTTCCGGGATTAGATTATTGACTAATCTTGATTAGTGAGGTTGAACGGTGGTTAGTAGGGCGGAATCGGAAAAATGTGCAAAATGACCGTTTTGCTTCTGGTCGTGGGTAAAATATTGACTTTTTGATCGGGCGGTCAAACGGACTTTGACCGATGACCGTGACGTAGTTCGGGACGTCACGAGTTCATAGACAGGTGGCACGTTCGATTCCGACATTCGTAGAGAAAGTTTTGATGTTCGGAAGTTGAGGGGTATTTTCGTAATTTGGCATACTAGGGGCCAAATGTTGACTTTTTGACCGGGAGGTCCGATGGACGAGGGCCAAGGACCGTTACGTAGGTATCATCGATACGAATCCAATGACAGGCGGCATGCCGAAATCGAAGATTCGACGACGAAGTTATGGTCAAGGAAACGAACTAACGAACCGAGGCCCCGATTAAAATAATAATATAATATTGAACAGTACCCCGGTGACTGAACACACCTGGATGAGTGACAAGTGTCACTCATCCCTTAAATTGGGGCTTAAGACCAGAATCCATGTTTTTGGGGGAGACCTAATTATTATGTTTATTAATTAATTATTCTTTTAATTTCCATTAATTCCTCTTTGTCTTCAAACCGTGCACAAATTTGGGGAATCAGATTGGGGAGATTTGGCTGTCTTCTCTAACTGGTTTTGAAGGGAAAATCGTGTGCTTGATGAGGCTAACACAGCTGAGTAAACACGAGGGACAGAGAGGGGCTGGAGAGTGAGAATTTAATTTGTGGATTTTGGGAGGGAAAATTTGAAATGAAATAATTAGGCCGTGAGGATCGCAATTGAGCTCACATTCAGCTTCCTGGGATCACAACGATCAGAATCGTCGAAAGAACGAAGGAAATTGGCAACGTTTTGGCTCTGAACCCACTTGGTGACAGAGGAGGAATTTCGGGGTTGAGTCGTGATCGTGGAGTGTTCGAACGGAGTAATTGATGTGGGGATTGTGTTCCTGAGGATCCCACGATGCTTCTGGAAGGATCAATTGAAGGAAACCGGCTGAGATCGATGAAGCTCCATGGATGCACAGTGGACGGTGTTCGAGCTTGAGTCGCGACCATTTAGTGATCCAACGACGAAATTGATGTGGGGGAATTGTTCCTCATGGTCTACTGATGCTTCTAGTTGATTCAATTTAAGGAAATCAATTGGAATTGAAGGAATTCCATGAACGAACAGTAACCGGAGTGTTCTTGGTGTTCATCATCGAATCGTGGAATTGTAGGTAAGGATTTGTGTAATTGAGTTTACAGACCTGTAATTGAACTAAGAACAAAACTAACTGAATGATCAATTGAAGGAATTAGGATCGAATTGATGGACATTGAACCGGGTCGTGTCGCGGACAATTTGGACCCGTTTACCAGAGATACGGGTTAAGCTGGTGACACTGTTCACGGCGCGTGGATTTCACGTGCAGCCACTCACGGCGGCGCGTGACGGCGCATGGGCACGAATCTCGAGGTGAGGTCAACATGACTTTTAATCTATTCGATGTAACGGACATTTTGGGATTGGTTTCGTGTCGATCGGACACCGTCTCGATATTGTTCGGGATGTCCGAAGGTTTTAAATTAAGTTTAAAAATAAGTAAAATTCGAGAAAATTACGGGACTTTGATAGGATGTTAATGTTGAGGTTAGTGACCCTCTAATGTGATTTGGACAGGATTGGGAGTCCCGGTGATAGTGGTGTGGCCCGGGAGGGCCGATGACACGCGTATCGAGGCATACCGTTAAAACGGTATGTGAGTGGACTTTGGTTTTATAAATCCTATGCATGCTTAAATGTGTTATATGGTTTATATACATGATTTCTATGATGGTATTTGTGAGTATTGATTTCGGGTATATTGCACGTATTTCGAGGTGTTTTTCGTATTTCACGTATATCGGGATTAACGGTTTATTTGTGGTTTTGCGTGCTTGTGGTTAATTAAATAATATGATAAAACGGTTTTTATATTGGAAAGATGAATTCGGGCTTGAGGCCCACTTGTTTTGGAAATCTCGGACTTGGAGTCCATTTGAGTACGTAATCGGGCCGCGGGCCCAATTGGTTTATAAATCGGGTCATGGGCCCAGTGGTTCATAAAGTCGGGCATGAGGCCCAGTTGGATTAAAATTGTGATTTCGGGTCAGGGGCCCTATATTTAATAAATGTGGTTTCGGGTCAGGGACCCTAAATGGAAATGTGTTGTTTTATGGAAAATTCGGGCAGGGCCCATTGTGATGTTGTGAAATGAATTAATAAAAATTGTTTTCCATATACCATCTTGATACAAGGATATATGATGGTCTCCTCCAGAGACACTGGGGAAGTCACGGTGCATTGCCTGCGAAGGGTCACCATACGGAGCAGCCGGACTGTATGATGACTCAGGAGCAGGATTGCTATGATTGACGTCAGGGACGTCAGACATCAGGGATGTCAGATACATGGACCCGGAGAGGCCCCGGGCAGCACGCGTAGCTTATGAAACCGTGAGATATGACGTCAGGGACGTCAAGCGTCTGGGACGCTGAGCATCTGGGATGCTGGAGATGGTAATGGTAAAATACGAATTAATGAAATGGCTTTCCGGGTGGATTTATGATTGTGTGATTTTAATGAATTGATGTTCATTTATGGTCGTGGGTGGTGACCCACATGGTTATTTATGTATAGTTGCGGTATTCCATAGTTTTGGGCTGAGTTCCCACACTTGGTTTTTGGTTAACGGTTTTTGGGCTAAGGCCCTAATGGCTCGGTTGAGCAAACGTTTTGGTCACTGGTTTTCGTGGCATGCATACGTTTTTATTGGAGGGCATAAATGTCTTATAAATGTATTTGATGACTTATTGGTTTTTGTCCACTCACAGCTTTTGGTTTTAATGCCCTTCAGGTTGATTACGGATGCGATTGCAGCAGAGACTGGGACATTGCACACCTCCTCCATCGGTCCTTGCGCACTCTGGATGGCCCGTTTGGGCAGTAGCTCTTGGTTATCCCTTGTCTGACACCTCTTGTTGGACGGGAGCAGGGCACATTCCATGGTAATCCCGGGGGGATTGGGATGGGTCCTGTCAATTTTGCTCAATTTCTTTCCCTCCCTTACATGCCGCCGGCCAATTTTGACGATATATCGTCGATATATCGGTCATATCGATCGATATTTCAATCCATGGTTACAGTCTGGTCATGTCGCGCGGGTCAAAAAACCCGAATTGCAGACCCGCGCGAGGAGGAAGAAGATTGGTTTTCAGTTCGTACGTATGCTTTATATATTATTTGCATACTTAAATTCACAGCTGGACTTACTAGTTGAGTTGGTTTGGTACTTCCTTTTTTTTCATTTATTCTCTCTATTTTGAATTATATTTTTCATTTTTTCTTTATTTTACCTATATTTTTCATTTTTTCCAATTTTAAATATATCAATCCTTTCCAATTTTAAATATATCAATCTTTTCTAATTTTGGAACAAAGATTGACTCTGTTTTTTTATTCTTTTTTCCAATTTTAAATATATTTACTCATTTTATAATTTTTCTTCCATTCAATTTTTTTATGCTTATTGTTATGTTTTTAATTATATTAACATTCAATTATAGTAATTCATTTCAATTTATGTTTATGTTTATATTTTTATATTACTAGTCATCGGTAGAACCCTATTGTATCATATTATTCACCATATATTTATTATATCAAAATCATTTTATATTTTTTATTAGTCCTATATAACCATCATTGCATACTTAAATTTTTTCCAAAATTTCATTCCAAATTTTTCAATTTTTAGATCGAATTTCCGTTATTTTTGTTGACTGTAAACGATATCGATATTTAGGGCGAGATATCCGTAAATTTGACTAGCGATATATCTATCGATACCGATATTTAAATCCTTGAGTATAAGAAGATAAAATCTCCCTCCCGATTCCCCCGTGATTTGATTTTGGTTTTGGAGGAAAGAGGGTAGAGCCGTAGAGGGTAGTGGGCCTAGAGGCGGTCAATGTCAATTCTGTATTTTCCAAATTCTTAGCGGTTACCAATTACTAATGTTAACCACCGCAAACTTGTGATTTGTTCCCGCTAAAATAGCACGAGGCTCAAAATTGTACAAGCCAAAATCTCGAATCACCCTCCTCCGCTTGTGGCCTTCTCCATCTCCATACCCGGATCCATCCCTCCTTACCTTCTTGAACTAATTATTTTCTTTCTTCTTCTTCTTCTTCTTCGAGTTGAGATCTTTGAGAGACAATTTAAAGATGAAATTTATAATTTGTGGGTTTTGATTGATTGCCCTTTGTGACCATCTAAAGCTAAACAAGCCATTTATTTTTCCTTCAGTTTTTCGTGAATTTGGTGGGTTTCTCATAGACATAAGTCGTCTTTGACAATAACTCATCATCACATCTTAATTCATTTTCTTTATTCTTTGCGGTACGTGCTTTCACGTTTTCATCATCATCAATATTTTCCATTTGCATCGCTCAATCCTTGTCACGTAAAGTGCTTTCACGTTGAATTTCATATTCACATATGGCTCAGCTATGCGATTGATGTTAAATATGGGTTGTTGTGACATTTGAAAAATGCTAATCGTTGCAGCCACAGAAGAAATCAGAAGGCAGAAATCAGGAAATGGCCAATGTACGTTTAAAGGATCAGCAGAAGGGTTCTCCAAGGGCGGCAGAGGTGGGCGAGGTTGACACCAGAGCACCTTTCCAATCTGTGAAAGCGGCCGTTAGCTTATTTGGTGCTGTGGTTTCTAGAGGACGAAACAAATCTTCCAATGCCAATCCCAATGCTAACGCAACCCCAAATACAGACGCCAACACCAACAACCACCCCAACACTCCTAAGAAAAAGCTTTCTGAGGTACATAACAATATCCAATTCATGCTGTTCCTTCCTCGATGGTAAGAATAATGAATGTCAATGATTTTTTTGGTTGTCAGAGTAATGCTCTGGATAGGGAGACACAGCTTCTGTTGGCTCAGAAAGAAATCAACAAAATTAAGCATCAACTAGAGAGTGCCCAAACTACAAAAGCTCGAGCCCTGTCTGCGCTTGACAAGGCTAAAAGAACGCTCGACGATCTCAACGCCAGGCTCAAATCTGTAAGTGACTCCAAAAAATCTGCAATCAATGACGCCGAAGAGATCAAGAGTCGGGCTAAGAAACTAGAAGAGGTCAAATCCAAAGAAACCATTCAAGGTGGTGCTTGGAAGCAGGAATTGGACCACGACCGAAAGGAATACTCAGCCACCGTCACCCAACTAGATGCTGCAAAGCAAGAGCTCACCAAAGTCCGACAGGACTTTGATGCCGCCTTGGAAGCCAAACTGGCTGCATTCCAACAGGCCGCGGAAGCTCAACGTTCCGCCAATGTCAACTCCGACAGGGTCACTGGGCTGTCAAAGGAAGTTGCAGCCATGCAGGGATCCATTGAACAGCTCAAAGTTGCCTCCCAACAAGCCCAACAACAGCAGCTCAATGCTCTGGCTGAAAAAGAAGCCTACCTAAAATCTTACAAAACTGCCAAGCAAGAAGCAGAAGAGAAGTTGCTATTTTTGAAGAGCGAAGTTGATCCTGAGCTGGCCAACGAGTTAGAGGCAAACCTTGAGGAAACAAGCTCGGAGATTGAAGTTATGCAAAAAAAGATGAGAAAAGCCCACGCCTCCGAAATGGATTCTGTCAGAGTGGTCACTATGGAGCTCAATGAAGCCACAAAGACGCTGCAGGAAGTTGCCGACGAAGAGAGCTCCCTTAGAGGTGTAGTGAGTTCCATGAGGCTGGAATTGGAGGATCTGAGGAGAGAACAAACTGAACTCAAAGACAAGGAAATGGAAATCGAAGCTCTTGCCACTAAACTAACTGATCAAATACAGAAAGAAAAGGAAGAGGCAGAGGCAAAGCTCAAGTCGCCTCCTAGTACTAGTCATCAGGAACTTGATCACATTTCAACTGTCCAGAAGCTATCATCAGAAACTGAAAGCGCGAGGCTGGAAGCACAAGAGATGATACAAAACGCTAAGCAACAGAAGATAGAAGCTCAAGATACTCGAGTTGCTGTGGAGGAAGCTGAGAAGAAGCTGAAAATCGCACTGGAAGAAGCTAAAGAAGAAAAAGAGGCAGAAAAAATAGCCCTTGATGAGCTCAAGCTGGTTTCCTCTTCCTCCGGAGGAGGGGCACGCGAGGAAGATGGTAGCTCAAATTCAGAAAGCAGCGTAAGTGGCGAGAAGAAGATCAAAGTATCACCGGAGGACTACGAATCTATGAAAAGGAAAGTGGAGGAATGTGAAAAGTTGGCTGAGAGGAAAGTAGCAGAGATTATGGCCCAAGTAGAAGTGATCAATGCAAGAAAAAATGAAGCGGATAAAAAGTTGGAGGCCAATTTAAAAGCCATAGAGGAAATCAAGACCGCAACAGATATGGCAATGAACAAGGCAGAGATGGCAGAGTCAGCAAAATTAGCGGTTGAGGGTGAACTTCGCAAGCGGCGTCAAGAAGAAGAAGCAGTCACGGGTGAGTCATCAGGCTCCTTCCCCGTTCAGTTCTAGCCTTATATTAGGAGGAATCTCTTAGTTGATAATGATATTCATATCTCCTCTCCCCATCTGTCTCATTTTTTCTGTATTCAGGAAAACTTACATGTAAATGGCTTGGTTATTTTTTTCATCTCAATTCTCAATCAACGCCACTGAAAACGACACTTCCCGCTTTTATTGGGTTTGGCTATTGAGTATCGAGTATTAAGAGAAAAACTTTCCAATTCATACGAGTGTGAATGTTGGTAGTGTACTTACGAGGGCTCAGAGAGAAATGGCATAAAAATCTGGCTAAAAGGCGAAAACAGGTTAACCTCTGCAACTACTATCTAATTGTAATTTGGAAATGGGTGCAACCGAAGGCACATTAGACTACATACATACAGCTACAGGTCTGATGGAGCTGATATCCAGCCATACATACGTATTGTACAATACAGATAATAATATTGTACTGTATTAGGCTATTAGCTTACCCTTGTGAATTTCAGGTAGATAATAATATCAGCATTCAGCAATTACCATTGCAACGTAAGTCCGCAAGTCTGCAAGGCATCCAGCTCTGCGGGTTCAGTCACCGTTCATTTTTAGGCCACCTAGAGAGTCAGATAGTTGATTCCCATTACCAAACTTATTAAACTCCGATTCTATCGTTTTAGCAATCCGTGTTCCATCTGCAGCTGGCTCAGGCACATCCACGTGAAAAGAACCCTGCTTGATTGGCTTAACGGGTTCCTTCATCAAAGACTGCTGCTTCGTGTAATTGTATAGCTGTTGATGAAAGTGGTGATCCAAGGAGAAACAATTGTCAGCTCCATCCTGTGAATGTCGAGATGATCCCGAGCCTTCTTTTTTACAGAAATGTGGAAGGGATGCATAATCCATTATCTACACAAACATCAAATCCAATTATGTTAGTCCAATTGTTTTAAGAGAAACTTTGCTCTTTAACCTACTTCATAATGTGTTTTTGCCTTCCCATCCAGTTCCAACTACTACTTAGACTCTTAAAGAAGGGAAAAAGTGTTTATGCCCAATGAAAATATTAGAGATGTCAAAATCAAGTATTAGAAAGATAATTTTGAGTTATAATATGACAAAAACTCATAAACATTTTACTGAACACATCTTACCTTCAACAGCTCATCCCTACCACAACCAGACAATACCTGCACTTTTTTCCTTGTTCTCTCCTGCAACAGGGGCTTAACAACCTGTCAACAGTCCAAGAGTTATTCCACTTCTATTCCAAAAGGGGATCGTTGCAAATATATTAATTTTTTTGGAAGACCATTAGCATCATACTCCATATGGCTTAAAGATCAGTTACACAGGGACAAAAGATTACATGATCTCACAAAGATCAACAATGTGAAGACTAACCTTCCAACAAGCTGAGAATATATATGGTGCATTTACAATGTAGTATGCATTTGTCTTCTCCGGGTAGTTCAAATCATCAATGGTTGATATGATTGTCAACAACTGCACGTGCATAAAACAGTGGTAGAAATGAATTTCTCACTAAGGAGTAGGGAACATTGGCCAACCTAAATAAAACTCAGATCTGTACTTATGATAGATAGAACAAGATCACTTAAACAGTAACGAAAACAAAAACATCCAAAAAGATCCTTCTTATCAAGATTCTACCTTTATTTGGCTTAGTGCTGAGAGCTTCAAACCAGTCATATCTAAAACCTTCACGCAAGTGGTTATAGGCTTACCATACTTCTTTGATGCAGAAGGCTACAATCATATATATAGGTCAGAAAGATGCCCCGAGAAACTTTAGAGATTCAAGTTCTAGTACTCACTAAAATTCCGGACCAAAAGAAAAATACTAACCAAAATTACTCGATCTCGGTATTCATTAATTTGAATGTGTGACTGCACATAGTAGTGAACCTGCAACCAAAAATAAAAAAATATATATTTTTCAAGGATTGTAAAGACACAAGGACCCCCCGGCACCAAGAAAAGTCACAGAAGTAGGTGATTCAAGTTCAAGAACTTTTGTCCGTTGTAGGACAAGATGGTTTCACTTTAATCTAATACTCACAGATGCTTTGTCAAAGGTACTTAGGCCAACACTGATGGCAAAGACTGGCAAGCCCTGAAGAGATATGAAGAATGCGTTAGAACATGGTGCAACATAATTCACAGGTAGAGTATATACATTTTTTTATCATGGTTCAAGTCCAGATAGAAATGATCATGTAAACATCACAAACCAAATAACTAGGGCCTAGAAATGACGATGTAAAGACCACAAATTGAATAAGTTTAAGACAGAATGAGCACCTCTCTTGTGTAACCTGAAAGACCTATGAGCTGTGAATCTCGCACTCCTCTGTATAGTTCGGTTGGAACTATGGGTTTCTGCATGGAGGAATAAAATTTCGAAAATGTCAGCATCTAGACCACCACTGATATAAATTAGATTGGTAATTTGGAAATCAGTAGAAAATGCTAGACAAGTAGGATATATGATAAACTTACGGATAATATATTATCAATCTCATTTTGTACCCTCCAGTTTAAACAATCTACCAACTGCAATTTGACAATCACATAATTTCATAAAAAACCAGTAAATAAAGAAATGAGTGGACAATGGATAGGACATCATTAGGAGAATTTGAGGTGAAAGAGCTGCACATTACCATTTTATGGGCTTTAGTAACATTCCACTCTCTTGCTTTGAGGAATCGGGCGAAAGTCTCAACTATATATCCTTGATGAACATTCTATAAACCAAGAAACAGCTTTATTGAATATCCACACAACTCAAAATTTCAAAAAGACAGGTAATTTTATAGAAAGGAAAGCAAGAGATTATCCCATAAGATCCAGTGAAGCTCAAATTCAAATCAGGCATTTTTTTTTGGGCAAAACAAGCTACATTCAATTGTCATGATATTAACAGAAGTAGAAGAAATAAAAAAGACAATGTCCATGATCTGGAAACAAAAAGCAGCCATCTAGTTGATCATGATCTGGAAGCAAAAAGCAGCCGCGTAGTTGATGTTATCAAACTAAAACCAAGGAAGTAAATTTGATATTTTGGGGCTTTTTATTGGAATCTTGGAAGTTGCTAAGGAAAAAAAGGGTCTACTTAAACTGCAGAAAATGATTAAGCAATGGATCTACTTGTTAATTAGATTACGATCAGGCAGTGGCCTGGCAGGGCTACTTTGATTCCTGTTCACATAACATTGCAGGAACCTGATGATAGTATACTATATATTACTGAGAAGTGAGAATTCAGAAGAGCATAGCACCCCCAAACTTAGCAAACAAACACAAGTAAGTTTGAATAGTTCAGAAAGATAAGTCACTTAAAACAATAATAAATTAGAGAAGGTAGGTAGAAGAAGAATCGGGAGCTAAGAAAAAGAAGAGATCGGAGACGGGAAAGTAGCAAAGCAAGAGAAAATGCCAACCTGAAATGTTCTCCTGAGTGGCTCATCGACTGCCATTGCTCAAAATCCCACCGGCCAAAAGAAGAAGAAGAAAATGAGAAATCTAGTAAAGGGGAACCGCAAGGAACAAACAGGAAAATAGAAAGAAAGCTGACCTTCATCCATCAAAGCTTGGAACTGCTTGATCGCTTCCTGAGAAACGATCCCCATTTCTGTTAATTGTTCCTCAGCCGCAGCCGCTGCCGGTATGTGTCAGTGAGTCTCTGTTTTGGGTTGCCAGGCAAAAGAATGAGAATGAGAAATGGGAGGTCCTCTCCTCACTACTCTGCTCTCCCTAAATTAATACTGGGGCCTAAAATATTAAAGGAGGCAATCAAAAAATTAAAAGCAGAAGAAAGAGAAGGAAGAAGGGGATTTAATTATGGGGGATCAGCTTCCCTTTTTTTACTTTTTTTTTTTTTTTAATTCAAGGACGAACGAGGAAGTTTTGAAAATTATGAATACAATATATTATTAAAGTATAAATTTAAAATTAATTATTGTCAAGTATTTATTTATTTTTATTTTTATTTTTTATAAATGGATAGATTTATTAGGGAAAGACAAAATCAGCAACAAACACTGAGCCTCAGGCTAGGGTCATCTCATCGTACGCATTGGTGATTGGGCAATGGCAATAGGCATTTGTGAGAAAGAGAGCGGACGCTTTCATTTTTATTTTCTCCTTTTTTGCCATTTTTCTTTTTGGGTCAACAATGTCACCAGAGACTTCATGTACAAAAAGAGATCCCTATATGGAAGTCAAGCCTCAAGATTCAACGAAGGCGGGCCTACAAGCCAGTCATCCCTCATAAATTTTTAAACGCGTCGGTATGATTTCGTCATCAATATAATTAATTTTACAAAAATTTAATTAAATTAAAAATATTACATTAAAAATAAAATATAAACAACACATAATAATCTTGATAATGCTTTTAATCACTTAATCAGGCATATATCTCAATGATTAAGATTAAACAGTTGCATGAATTATGAATCATTTCATTATCAGTCTGCCGGTCACAAGACTTCTGAATATATGGGGCCACTCCTCACAGTCCTATATGTATTTGTTGCCGTTGGATATGTACGATGGCTTAAGAATTTTATAGACATGGGCTAATATTTTTCAGATTTAATTTTATTATAAAAAGATGTTTAATGGTCTATTATATAGATATATATATATATGTATATTCGTTAAAAATATAATACTAAATACTATAGAAAAATAACAATAAATATGTAAACATCATTAAAAAAATTATTTTTTATTTAATTTTAAATACAACGAATGTTATATGAGAAATATGAAAGTTTTTATATTCACAAACACATAGAAATTAGAAACCAAAAAGTAATTTTACATCATTGGGCGATTTCTTTTTTTTTTTTAAAAATTGCACAAATAAAATAACAAATTTTTGTTCCTGCCCAAATCTGCACTGTGCTACAGCACAATGCAGCTCTAATAAAGCTCCACCCTTGAATATGTATGACTTGTTTTATCAATGGGGTGGAGGTGGAGGATACCAATGGATATGATATATTTATCATATATATTATATGTAATATACTAGTTTTATTGAGAAGTATAATGTATTAGTTTGTTATTATATTTGTAGTATAATGGGGTGGAGGTGGGAGAGTAAATTGTGAAGGCGGTGGTTGGTAGAGCGGCGTCATTTGAGTGGAAGGTAAAGACCTGCTAGGCTGCTAGAGAGTGAGGGAGGAATGGAAGCGGAGAGTTACGGCGAAGGGGGTTGAATGTGAGGAAGTGGAGAGGGCAAATAGGGCGTGATGGAAAACGCCCTGGAGACGGTGGAAGTGGGAGAAAGCAGAGGAATTAAGGAGGCCAGCCCACCTATTACAGACTTGGGAGAGAATGGGAATGTTGGAGGGTGGGACTTGGGAGAGGCATTCCAACACGATGTCATTTGGGAGAGAAGAGAAATAGATGGATTGCTCTAGATCTGACAGTGAGGATTTGTTGTTGAAATTCGTATTGATTATTGGAGTGGTGGTATGTGAATGTGAATGTGGGCTGGGAAAACAGGATCTCATGAGCCATGAGAATTGATGGGAGTTGCAGCTTTTTACTCCCCTATTGGAGTATAGACAGCAGAGTCTAGGGAATGGGGAGTGAAGAGATAAACATAGGGATGATTGATTCCATGCTGACCATAAAAATACCAAATTTAACTGTCTGAAAATTATTTGGAAGATGAAACTCATTGGTGATTCCTCTCTTGTTGCTACTTGTTGGTTTCTGACGCCTGCAATCAGGACAACCCAAGCCCATCACTTTGTTTTGCTCAATTTTTCAATTTTCTTTCATGGGTTGCTCTTGGTCTTGCTTATTATGTCTTGTGGCGGAGTCGTGATTGGCGACCATGAGGTTAATGAAGGGATTGCCAGTAGCGGCGGGTTGCGATTGACACTGACTTTTTGAAGGGATGTTGTTTCTGAGCTCTGGTGGACCAAGAAAACTTGGAGGAGCTGTTTTTGTACATACTTGATTTAAAGATTGGGGATTTGAGGATTCATAGTTTTGGTTGCAGTGGTTTTGAAATGATCGATGGATCGAGTTGATTGTAAGGGAAGTTGAATACCATGGGATCGAGTTGATTTTGGGGGTATTCAGCGGTGGGCAGGGGAATGAGTTGAGTTCTCAACCCAGATGGTGTTGAATGTTCTTCATTTTTTTTTTAATATTTAGATTTAATATTCTGTTACAAAATAAATAAAACATCAAATTATATGTTGACATGTAAGCATCTTAAATGGAGGGGTAATGATTTGGAGCAACAGAACTAACATAAGGTGGGTTTTGGCAACACTTTGACACAGTTTAGGATTTGGGGAGTAAAATGGCATTTGATATCTGGTTCAAAGAGCAAAGTGAAGAATAAGCCTAATTTAAATTTTATGGAGCGTTTAAAAATGGAAGGAAACGGATTGGACACTGCGGTGTAGGTTCCAAACGAATATTAGTAATATCAAAATTCAAAGTCGTTAAAATTTTAACAATTTGATATGATTTGAATTTTCTAAGATTATAAATAAAATCATTTCAAACTAGCAATTTAGTTTGGATCGATAGAGATGGTTTATGCATAGTACACAATTTATAGTATCTGGATTATATGGATTCACATTCACAACCAAAACAATATTAACTCACAATTTGTACTTATGGACTTACATTCACAACCAAAATATCTTAAGGTTATTTTATACATTCACAATATGTAGCATAAAAAAAATTCAAATATTCCAATTAAAATAGAAAAAATAAATATTTTAAAAAAAAATTGGTTTTGACATATATGTAAGGGTACATAGTAAGAATCTTTTTTTTATTATTATTATATATTTAAAGTTAATAAAACTAAAATATTTTTTAATTATCTGGTTTGGATTCCAATAAATCTTCAAATTAAACCGCTCAAAGCGATTTAAATTCTCAAATATTTAAATTTCATCAGTTTAAAACTAAATTGTTGACTAATAACAGTTTGGATCGCATGTTTAATAATTTTTCAAAATATTATGCTCGGACAATGCAATATGGGGGTGGCGGCCATTATTAATTTTCTGAATTCTGCCGAACATCTCCAACAAAGTAGAAAGATTCCCAATCCGATCGTCATGCGGTGGTCCTTTCCTCCCTTCCTTGTCCTCATCGTAGGACCCTCCATCCATCACCGCACAATTCTGCCACGTTATCAATTCTTCTTCTTAATTACTCCATAATAATTATGATCTCAAATTTTTCATAAAATATATAGACACGGAGAAATATGATAGTATGAATAAAATCTCTTCGTTTTTTTTTTAATTTTCATTAATTAATGCATTTCTACTACTTAATATTACGTCTTAGTCCAAAAAAAAAAAAAATTACGTCTTAGACTTATTATTTAAAATTACTTTATTTCAATTAAATATTAGTTATTTCATCTTTTATCAAAAAAATTATACACAAAAATGTTATGGATTTATATTAACATCAATTTTTTTAAGAACTTAAATAATTCATTTTAAATGATTTAACAAAAATCAAAGTAAACTATAAAAAATTTAAGATTTCACAACCATGAAATAATTTAAAGGGAGTTTTATAAATTCTTAAAAAATTGTTTATAATAAAATTTTTAATGAGTTTTTTTTTCTTCAAGTTTTGAATTCCATTTCAACATTTACTACTCATTCTTCATTTAATTGGAAAGTTTTCGGAGTCAAATTCTCAAATAACTCATTCACTAGTCTTGGTCAACTCGACAAATTTTGATAATTACGGATAGAAGGGTAAATTGGTCATTTACTAATTCTCACTTTAAATTTCAAGATGAATTGTAATAGAAACTCTGCTAGAAATTGAGAGGATTTGGAAAAAATGAAAAGCAAAAAAAAAAAACGAAATTGGAAGGAAAAAATATTAGAAGTTAAAAATAAAAAGTTGAAGACAAATGAAAGTAAAAAAATTAAAAACAAAAGTAAAAGAAAAATGAAAAGTAAAAAGAAAATTGAAAAGCAAAATAAATTGAAAGGTATAAAAAAATTAGAAGTTAAAACAAAATGAAACACAAGAAAAAAAAATTGAAAGGAGAAAATAAATGTAAAATGTCATGGGTACCCATTACCCAATGGGTAGAGTTTGAGTAAACCCTCAAAAATTGAGGATTGGTCTAAATGGGTATAAAACCCATTTGTACCCATATAGGGCAAGGGTTTACCCACACCCTCAAAAAAATCCATTTGACCATCCCTAATTGTTCTATAGTTAATATTTCTAAATTTTCTAGTCTAAAAATTAAGTAATTCATTTTTCTTTTGTAACTTTTTAAGGTTTTTTTTTTGTCCAAGTAACTTTTTATGGTTTCAATTCTCTATTTTGTCATTTTGTATGGGACTTTTTATAATGAGATATGAGTTTCACAAGAGTAAATCTCAATTTTCTATTTTATTATTGCAAAGTGCATGTAAATATATATATATACATATATATATATATATATATATATATATATCTCGAGATTTGGATGGAGACTGATAAAAAGAGGAGTATCACGGCAGCTAGCCAGGAAGCTTCCTTCCACTCGTAATGTGGAAGTCTAATGCTTGGGATTTGGGAATGAACCGTCCCTGTTTTTTCATGGAAAAAGCTTAATATGTAAGGTAATATTATTTAAATATATTAAATAGATTATATTTAATAATTAATCCAACGAGATTTATGAAAGGTAATATTATTTGAATATATTAAATGAATTATATTTAATAATTAATCGAACGAGATTTATTAATTGATATATCAAATATTTTTTATAGATTCAAATTACGGGAAGCACTTATATTTGTGCTCTAACTTTGTTCATGCTTAGTCATCATGGGTTACTGTTTGTAAGGATGCGATTCAACGATTCAACCTGCAACAGTCAACACGAGGCTAAAACAATATTCATCACAAGGATGCGAAAACAATTCATTACTCTCTTTTGTTTTTTTTTTCTTTTGGCAAGAACATTTCATTACTCTTATGTACAATATTAAATAGCAAGTTAAAACTGTATGGTGTTTTAACCAAACCATGGACCGTCCCTTCGAGGACCGTGGATGATCTGCCACCGTCACTGAACTTATCTATCAGACTACATTCCGGTATGTGGAGTCGGAATTAACCAAACCAACCCAGGTTGGTGTCGCTATCGGTTTGAGTTTTTTAGATCCTCGTGAATTGTGATCAATCTCGACCAGCCGCCAACAGCCGCTCCACACTTTCTTCCTCCGTGTTTGGGACCATTTTGTCAAGGTTGGGCCGACTTTCAAAACAAATAGCATTGGGGCCCAAGAAGAGACATTTTGGGTCGAAAGTTTGGGCTCCTTTAAACAAATATTGGCCCATGGATCAATGCGTTAAGAAATCCTTGCGAACGGCGCATGGTTTCAGGAGGCATACTTCCATGTATCAGAAAGCCACGTAGCTGTATATATTTTTTTTTCACTTACCATATAAGATATGGATATTTGAGGGATTTTTCTTGACGTAGAATAAAAGAAAAGCTTGTGGCGGTAAAACAAGGTTTGACAAGGCCGTATAAATATGAATAATGTTATTTGAATATATTAAATTAGTCATATTTAGTGGCACGTTTGATGTGATAATTAATAAATGATGTTATTTTCATAAATTAAATAACTTTTTTTGTTGGATAGGTAAAAATTTTACACTAAAGAAAACAGAAGCAGCAGCCTCAAGCCCATAAAGGGGATTACAAAGAACGGATGTTCCAAAGCGAAGCCACCGGGGTGTTCAAATTAGAGTCCCTAAAAGACATTGTACATAACCGGTTTATAATCAAGTTGACAATATTATTGAAAACAACTAGGTGAAAATATTAAGAGGAACCAAATCTACGGTAGTTACGCTCCACTCGGATGTAGTAAACATAAGAAGTCAAAGCAAGCTTGAATGAGGTGATGACCATTGAAGAGCCCTTCCAACTAGAAGCAAAGGAGAGAAAACCCGACCAAGAAGGGTGTGTAACCATAAATTAATATTATGGAGCTGTCATATGGTCCATAATTATCATAAAGTCGATATTATCTATAGTATAGACAGTTTGGCGTCATCTCACAGTCTTTGTATAAATTTAATATATTTATCAATTTAATACATTAATTAATCAAATCAATGCTGATAATAAATAACCTCCCAGTGTGATATTTATTACTATTTATATAGTTAATAATACGTGATTTCTCTAAGTACAATCACCTATTTAACACTATCTATTTCAACCAATCAAATGCTTTGATGACCCTTAAGTCTTCACTATAAATACATGAACTCACTCACCTCTAAAGGTAATTTAAAACTCATACCAATACTTTACCGATTTATTACTGACTTAAGTGCACTACGCCATTTATTTAATTCACATACCATTCGAAATGCCAGAATGATCGCAAGCTTAAGAACCTTCCTCATACCTACTGCTCTAGAAAACAGATGGGCTATTAGTAGGAGAAACATCTCAAAGAGTCCCAAATCAACTGCCCGTTGGCACAGACCTAAAAAGTTACATGGACGACCTGCGTGTCATATGAAAAAAATTCTCAGGTGCGTGGGGGACGAGGCTCATCACATCAATCCGAAGGCATACGACGCGTACCCCGCTATGAATAGATGTCTCAGAACTCACCTCCCCTTCCTCGATTAGGCTTGACACAACAAGTTGAGTAGCTGAGCAACCAAGTCCAAGTCCAATCAGAGTTCCCTCAACAAATTTTGGGAGACCTCGGAACATCCAAAGCTACTGCGAGAAGTAGTATACCTAGCGAAATACCTAGGAACTTTCCAAGGCACAAGGAGCACGTTTGATGCTGCACCCAAGACCTTCAGCCCATGAATGACTTGGAGGGCAAGTCGAAGCACTTTCACGCATTGAATATCCACGCAAGAGCCAGCAACAACATGCAACCTCCTAGATTGAGCACGCCCACTTAGATGGACAAGTCAACAATGGCTCAAGGCATTGTGGCTATTACTGTCAGGACCCACCCCGGTTTCACCCCAAAACCCGAGGTAAATCCTGCTCCCGTCTGACACCCCGACACAAAAACAGTCAGACGCAGGAGAAAGCACTCAATAAAAACCGAAGTTAAAGTTTACAGAGCATAGTACATAGTACAACAAATAAAAACCGATTATTTTTACATGCACGCGGAAGAAATGTAAACACTCCGGGAACCCTCACGAAATGTCTATGCCTCAGACGTTGCCTCGACGTCAAGACCCCGCGCTATCTCCACAACCTGGAGGGTTTAAAACAGAAGATGTGAGTGGACCATAATAAAAGAAAAGTTCTAAACCATTTATCAGAAAAACTGAGTTTAACCCTCCGTTTTAAAAACCACATGCATAACCCAGTTATCAGAACAGTTATAATCAATCACCAGAAAACATCATAAGAAACAGAAACACTATAAAACAGTTATATAAATCATAGCACATGTACCATAAGACCATATCATGAACCATGAACATCAAATCATCATTTCTGATCAAACCTGCTGGACCTATCCGAGTCTTTAAACTCCCGAGTCTTTAAACTCAATCCAGGCCTTAATCATATCCGAGTCTTTAAACTCCCGAGTCTTTAAACTCAAAGGCCTACGGGGGGAAATATCAATATATCCGAGTCTTTAAACTCCCGAGTCTTTAAACTCACTCCGGGCCCGTCCCCCGTCAATCAATATCCGGGTCTTTAAACCCAATAACCAGATCCAGCAAATCCAATCCAAAACCATCTGAAAACCATTTCTAAATTCACATCCAAACTCGAATCCGAAATCACCGGTCCGAAGCCCTTCTGGCCTCCAGAACCGTTATTCCGAACCCAAATCCGGAAATCCACTTTTCAACTTTAAAACCAAATTCTGTTTTCCGAAATCCAATTCTAAAACCGAAAACCTTGATCATCGAAATCATGTTCCAAAATCCCTTTATAATTATTGAAAACCATTTATTGTTTGAACCATGGCATCATAATCAGAAATCAAGTCTTTCTCGTAAAACGTGTCAAATATGTTATTTCTCGAAAAACGTGCAATTAAGTAAAACAGTTATAGCATATTCAAATGACCATGAAATCACATATAAAACCATAAAACAAGTAATTAAAAGCAGTTATGCATGCTCAGTTATAGAGAAGGGGTCCACTCACAGTACTGAGCCTTACTCGCGTCCCGAACGTCCTGCACGTTCCTCGGCTTCCTCGAGAAATCCCGATCCTGTTAACAACCACCAAATTACGTCACTAACACGTCCACAAGTATCCACCTAAATTCCCTCAAAAATCCCCGGGTCCTAAACGTAACGAACCGGAACCCTAAACTTTCACCCTCGCGGAACTACTTCGATTCGACGTCCGATTAACCCGAAACCAATGCTAATGGACTCGTCACAACTCCTAGACCAAAAACCATGTTGACCACTTTCCCCAGAACCACCGCACGCGCCCCCACGCGCCGCCCAAAGTGGCTGCGCGTGGCCCTCACGCGCCTGCTGCAGTGCCCTTCAACCTCGAGCAGACCCGGTTCCGCACAGTAGTCTGCAACCTGAACCGGCGTCAGCGGTTCACCGCCGTGCCTACACGATTCTCTCCCTTTCTTCACCATTCCCATCGTCCAGTCCTACCCTATCCATTCCCGTCCTCCAAACACCTCGACACAGCCTCTATACCGTCGACTGAACTCGAAACCAGACGGCTCAATAGCCCCTATTTTCCTTCCCGGCCACCCAACTCTCCTCCCTTCATGGTGGCTGTCCCAGACTCTTCCTAGGGCCTCACTGAATCTAAACCAACCCTCCTAGACCTTCGACTCAGCCTCTACCTTCACGACTCGCCGTTTGAACCCACGGCCAAAACAGAGCACCAGAACACCCCTGCCGTGCCATCCTCCGCCGTGTACCTCCTCGTCACGGCAACATACTCAATAGAATCCCAGACCTCCACTGAGTCCCCTAGACCTGCTTATGAACCTCGATTTGACCCCTAGACTCACGACTCTCGACTTAAAACTCAACGGCTAAACAGAGCAAATAGAAGAGGATGAGAAATTACCTGTCCTCCGATCGCCGTCGCGGCCCCAGCCGTGAGACAGTAGCTCCTCCCGTCCTCTAAACGCTTCTACTGGCCTCGATTGGTCGATCACGGCCGCGACACCACCCACAACCACTCACTTCTTCCCTGTTTCCTCTGGTTTTTCCCGTGGCCCTCACTCCCCTCACACACACGACCAACAAGTCCACACCTCCTCCCTGCTTCCCTCTCACTCTCTGAACACCCACACACAGTCACAAACTCACCAGAGCTCTCGATCAACCTTCAAGCCTCTCAATTCTCTCCCTCTGTTTTTCTCTGTGTCGAAGAACACGAGCACGGTTCCACCCCAATTATTTGGGCCGTGTATGTACAGGATTCAACCAGAACCCTCTACACAATTGCCACATGTCACCATCCAATCCATGCACTCCCACATGGTCCAATCCCAGACGTCCGTTTCCCTTCTATGTTGCACAAATCCCAATGTGCAGAAAGACCAAACTGCCCCTCCTTTTATCCCAATTTTACGATTTTACCACTAACTTTCTAGACCCGTAACTCACACCTCGTAAGTCCGATGAATACGTGCCGCCTGTCATTGGACTCAGGACGACAAGATCTACGTAATCCTCCTAGGTCAATGTACCAAAACCCGATTACACAAAAAGTCAACTCTTCCCCCCTAATTTACCCAAATTACGATTATGCCCTCAACCTTCTGAACATCATAACTTCCTCCTCGGATGTCGGAATCGGGCGTGCCACCTGCCTACGGATTCGTGACATCCTAACCTACGTCATGGTCACTGGTCAAAGTCCATCCGACCACCCGAACTAAAGTCAACATGTTGCCCAAACTAGGGGCAAAATCGTCATTCTATGCTAATGACCTTATCGATACCGACTAACCACCGTTTAGCCTCGCTAAGCCCACCTTAATCACCCTACTAATTCCGGTTCTCGGGACGGGTTGTTACAATTACAACAAGGAATATGAGACTTAATCACCAACACGCTCACGCAACATAGAAGCAATAACCTAGAGGAGCCAACACCACTTGACCCGATGTAATCCTCCATATCGTCAAGGCTCACTACATTCTGAAGACACCTAAATGATGATGGACCGACGCCTCCAAGGAGTCCAGTGCGATGGAGATCTAGAAGATGACCTTCGATGCCAGGTTTGAACATCATCAACTTCACCATTTGTTAAAGATGTCCAGGAAGAACCATTCTCGCAACGGTTTGCAACTCCAAACCTTAATTAGTTCAAAGGGACCTCAGACCCAGTAAAGCATATCGATTACTATCATGGAATCATGGAGCCTCATAGGTATAACAACACACTTATGTGTAAAGTTTTTCAACCCTCCTTGTGAGGTCAAGCAACGAAGTGGTTTAACTATCTCCCTCGGAGATCAATCACCTCATTCGAAGAACTAGCCCTGACATTCGTGAAAGAGTATTCGCAGCTTCACACCGTCGAAATTAGGGATGACCACCTTTTCACCATCCAAAAAAATTCCAAGGAAACCTTGCGACAATACATACGAAGGTATTGTGAAAAAAAATCCTGCATTGTGAGGTGCAGCGATCTTATTGTAGCTATGGAATTCAAGAAAGTTCTACCTCGAGAGAGCCAGCTTTATGGGGATATCATCATGAGCAATGCGCAAAGTCTCACCAAGATGTCTTCCTTAGAAAAATGACACACATGTTGGGGGATGAAAAGAACATCATGCATGCCAAAGACCACATTGGAACGAACGAACATCCCCCAAAGGTGTTTTCACAGCTCAAGGATGATGCCAATAGTATGGACTCAACTGGCAGGACCAACAAGCGCAAAGGGATCCCATTATAAAATGCGCTTGGGGTGTAAAGCACACGTCTTTCAATGCATGTCCTCCAAATCTACAATCAAGTAAAGGGAAAACCATGGTTCAAAAGACTAGCACCCGTTAAAGTTGACCATGAGAAGGCCGCAAAGACAAATTGGTGCGCCTACCACAATTACTATGGGCATGACATTAGTTCCTACAAGACCTTCGAAAGGTATCTTCAAATGGACATGACATTAGTTCCTGCAAGACCTTCGAAAAGTATCTTCAAAATCTCGTGAAGGAAGGACATTGTACGAAGTACGTCACGAAGAAGGGAATGGAACATCTTGGAAAAAAAAAGACCCCAAGAACCAGCGCCAAAGATGATTCATATAGACACAATAATTGATGAGTCAGAGTTACAGGGAGTTACTATCAAGCAATGGAAAAGGAAGGTCTGCGATGCCCCAACCATGGCCCAAGTCTCGCATGTCACTGCTACCCAGGTGGCTGATGACCTTGTCATCGATTTCTATATGAAGGACAATGCAGGACTTAACTGGCCACATGACATGCCCCTGTCATTTCAGTCGAGATCGCCTATTCGACCAGATTCACATAGATGTAGGAAGTGATTCCAACATCCTCAACTTGGATGTAGTCCAGAAAATGGGATTAAAGTATTTCACGATAGGGAGAAAGGTTCTGCTACGGGGCTTCAATGGATCAACAAGAATGTCTATCAACACAATTTAGCTCGATGTCCGCTCTCCTCCCACTATAAAAAAGCAAAGCTTCTTTTTTCTTGATGAGTACTTGTCGTACAATGGCATATTAGGAAGACCATGGATGCATAAGATACTAGCAAGCACCTCGAGTCTGTACTAAAAATCTGCTTTTCGATCCCCAGAAGAGGAGTCAGAGAAATGAAAGAAGATCAGACCATGGCTTGGCAATGTCTTACCAAAGGGTTAAAAGAAATCAAGGTAATGAAGTTCGTTCCAGAAAAAACATGGTTGTTGGGGTAAATCCACTCCTTCATCTTCCAAGTAGCAACCAATAGTGGGTTAAGATCCAGACATGTACGAAGAGCCCTCTGTACCTGAAATATGGTAAACAGAAGAATGTCTCCTTCATACGACTTGACTCGCAGTTCCCTGAAAGACATGCATGCACTTGAAAATGCTTAAACCATAAAGAAAAAGAAGAACCCATCACATTCCTATGTAAGGGAATATGTAAGCATGAAGATGTATTTTCTTGGTCACCATTGGACATGCCCGGGATTGATCCCACATTTTCTTGCCATAGGCTACACGTCAATCCAAGTCATAGGTTAATCAAGCAAAAGATGCATAACTTTTCCCCTGAGAAAGTTGCCATCATCAAAGCTGAAATTGACAAGCTACTCGAAGCTGGTTCCATTTAAGAAGTTATGTACTCAAATAGGCTAACAAATGTCGTACTCATCAAGAAGAAAGAAGATGGGCGATAGAGAGTATGTGTTGACTACACAGACCTCAATCTCGTATACCTAAAAGATAGTAAACATCTGCCAAGGATCGATCACCTAGTGGACTCCATAGCAGGCAACAAAATCGTTAGCTTTTTAGATGCATACTTAGGTTACAACTAGATCTTCGTGCATGAGAAAGACCAAGATAAGAAGACCTTTGTCTTTGAGAAAGGAGTTTACTGTTATTAGGGCTGGCAATGGGTCGTGTTGTGTCGGGATCGTGTCTTACCATGAACTCTGTTTTACTCCTATATGTCTAACCCGAACCTAATCCGTTTAATAATTGTGTCAAGGATGTCCAACCCGAACTCGACTTGTTAATGACCCGCGTAACCCGTGTAACCCATTTAATAAACAAGTCGTACTCAAAACACAATTAACCTATAACCCGTTTAACCTATTTAACATGTTTAACTTATTTAAATTATAAGATTTAATAGGTATTTGGGTAGGTAAATGGGTAGATATATGAGTTATAATGACACATTTATTAAATGGGTCAATATATAAGTTAATCTACGGGTTAACATGTTAACCCGAAATCTACCCATTTATTAAACGGGTTAACAGGTCATTATACAGGTTAACAGGTTGACCCGAAACCCACCCGTTTATTAAAACGTGTCATAACAGGTTGACCCAAAAATGACCCAAAATTTTAATCGTACGGGTTGACATGGATAAATCTCGTGCGGGTTTCGAGCCGTGTAAAAAATTACCACTCTTAACGGTTGAAACCACATGCATAACCCAGTTATGAAAACAGTTATCAATCAATCGCCATAAAACATTTACAGAAGCATTAAAAAAAAACAGTATAATTCACATAACCTCACCATAAGAACAGAAACACTATAAAACAGTTATAGAAACCATATCATAAGCATCATAAAACCATATCAAATCATCATTTTACGATCAAACCTGCTGGACCTATTCGAGTCTTTAAACTCAATCCAGGCCTCAATAATATCCGAGTCTTTAAACTCCCGAGTCTTTAAACTCAACAGGCCTACGGGGGAAATATCAATATATCCGAGTCTTTAAACTCAATCCGGGTCTTTAAACCCAATCCGGGCCCATCCCCCGTCAATCAATATCCTGGTCTTTAAACCCAATATTCAGATCCAGCAAATCCAATCAAAACCGTTTGAAAACCATTTCCGAATTCACATCCAAACCCGAATCCGGAATTCCACTTTCCAACTTTAAAACCAAATTCCGTTTCCAAAGTCCGATTCTAAAACCGAAAATCCTTGGTCATCGAAATCGTGTTCCAAAATCCATTTATAATCATTAAAAACCATTTATTGTTTGAAATCCCAAGACCATAGCATCAATCTCGTAAAACGTGCTGAAAATCGAACTTCCTCGAAAAACGTGCAATTAAGTAAAACAGTTATAGCATATTCAACCATCATGAGATCACATGTAAAATCTAAAATAAGTAGTTAAAAGCAGTTATGCATGCTCGAGTTTAGAGAAGGGGTCCACTCACAATACCAAGCCCTCAATCGCGTCCCGTACGTCTCGTACGTTCCTCAGCTTCTTCAGGAACTCCCGATCCTGTCAACAACCACCAAAGTATGTCACTAACACGTCTACGAAGATCCACCTAAAGTCCCTCAAAAATCCCCGGGTCCTAAACGTAACGAATTGGAACCCTAATCCTTCACCCTCGCGAAACTACTTCGATCCGACGTCCGATTAACCCGAAACCAACGCCAAAAGACTCGTCACAACACCTAGACCAAAAACTATGTTGACAACTTCCCCAACCGCCGCCGCACGCACCCCCACGGGCCTCCCAAAGTGGCTGCGCGTGGCCCTCACGCGCCAGCTACAGTGCATCGTCTACCTCTGGTCGACCCGGTTCGACACAATTGCTGCAATTCGAACCGGCGTGACCGGTTCTCCGCCTTCCATCCACCAACTCGACTCCTTTCTTCACCAACAGCATCGTCCAGACCTAATCAATCCATCCCCCTCACTCAAACTCCTCGACTCAGCCTCTCACCCGTCGACTCAAGCTCAACCAGAAACCCGAACACCTGCCCTGTTTCACGATCCATCCAACCCGGTCACCCCCTATCACGGTAACCACCGTAGATGATTCCTAGAACCTTCCTGAACCTCACTTCACTCACCAAAACCGTTGACTCACACCCAAAACCTACAACTCTAAGTTTGAAACAAAACAGAAAAACAGAGCACACAGGGTACTCTCCGTCGTACTAGCCTCCACCGTGCACTCCCCGTCACGACAGCACAACCAGCAGTTACCCAAGCCCCTACTGAGTCCCCTAGACTTCACTAGATCCCTCGATTCAGCCCCTAAAGCTACGACTTAGCTCCTGAAACTAGACGGCAAAACAGAGCAAAGAAACGAGGATGAGGAATTACCTACCTCCTGTCGCCGTCGTGAGCTCAGCCGTGAGGACACGGCTCCTCCCGTCCACCTCCAGCCTCTGGACACCTCCACGGGTCCAATTGCACCAACACACGGTCGCACCACCACCACAAACACTCACTTCCTCCCTGTTTTTCTCTGAAAACCGACTGCCCCGACCACCGTGTTCTTGCACGATCTCTCTTCCCCAAACACTCACCGGTTCACTCTTCCACCCTCTGATCACTCCTCACTTACCAAAACACACCAACACTCACCATCGTCTCTCAATTTCTCTCAACTCTCTCCCTTTGTTTCTGTCTGGTTCGAAGAACGAACACACACGGGCACCCCAAATAATTGGGACCGTGCACACGCCTAGAAGCCACTAGGCCCTTGCCACACGTCACAATCCTCTCACACTCTCTCACAAGTGGCTTAATCTCAGCCCTCAATTTCCCTCTCTGTTGCACAAATCCCAAGGTGCAAAAAGACCAAACTGCCCTTCCTTTAAGGCCAAAATTACGACTTTGCCACTAACTTCCTAGACCCGCAACTCCCACATCGTAAGTCCGATGAATACGTGCCGCCTGTCATCGAACTTAGGATGACAAGATCTATCTAACAGTCCTAGGTCAACATACCAAAACCCGTTCGTACGAAAAGTCAAAATTTCCCCCTATTTTAACCAAATTACGATTATGCCCTCAACTTTCCGAACATCATAACTTCCTCCTCGGATGTTGGAATCGGGCGTGCCACCTGTCTACGGATTCGTGACGTCCTAAACTACGTCCTGGTCATCGATCAAAATCCAATTGACTGCCCGAACGAAAAGTCAACATTTTTTCCCGAACTAGGGGCAAAATCGTCATTCTAGGTTAACGACCTTATCGGGACCAACTAACCCCCGATTAAGCTCACTAATCCCATCTTAATCATTGTCTTAACCTTAATTTCTGGGACGGGTCGTTACATTTTAGCCTCAAGAACGTAGGCGCGACCTATCAAAGATTTGTTAATCATATCTACAAAGACCTTATTAGGAAAACTATGGAGGTCTATGTAGAAGAGATCATGATCAAGGGAGAGAAGCGTGGCGATCACATTGCCAACGAATGTAAGACTTTTGATTTTCTAAGGAAGTACAAGATGAAGCTCAATCCCCTCAAGTGTACCTTCAGAGTGGCTGCTGGAAAATTCCCGAGCTACCTTGTGACCGAATTGAAGCCAACCCAAAACAGGTCAAAGCAATCATCGACATGAAGTTACCATCAAGATTGAAGGAAATACAGAGTCTTACTAGACATGCATCCGCCCTTAATTGATTTTTGTCCAAGCCAAGGGATTGATGCCAACATTTCTTCCAAGTAGTGATGAAAGCTTCCAAAGAGAAGTGGAATGAAAAGTAGGAGAAAGCTTTCCACGACCTCAAAAACTCTCTGATGTCGCTACCACTATTGTCGAAGCCAAGAGACGACAAGGACTTATTCCTCTACTTGGGGGTTTCTAATGTGGGAGTAAGCTCTGTGCTAGTAAAGGAAGAAAATGGAGCTCAGCTTCCCATGTTCTACACATTAAAGGCTCTTCTCGATGTCGGGACACAATATCCAAAGCTTGAAAAATTAATCTTAGCACTATTGGTCACCACAAAAAAACTAAGACCTTATTTCCAAGCACATTGGGTAGTCGTCATGATGGAGTATCCGCTGCAGTCACTTCTTCAGCCTCTCGACGCCTCAACAAGAGTAATGAAGTGGGTAATAGAGTTAAGCCAGTACAACATGCTTTACTACCCTAGGTGACAGGACCCGCTCCTAAAACACTTTGATAATCGTGCCTAGTAATACTCTCGTATGAAAAACGATCCAAATTCCAAAACTAACCTCATGAAATACAAATAAACAACTCATGTCCCACATTTATCTGAAATACCATCGATGAAGTCACATAGATGCAACACATCCGTAGATCAAACCAAGACCAATCCAAAACCCATAACTCAAAACAACATGAGAACATCAGGATCCAAGCATCATAACTAGCCCTCATCATTTGGCCCAGAAGCCCACGTGCTTATGGGTACCCGATAGGCCCGATGACAAAAAGCCCGACCCGGCCCGCATGTTGATGGGCTGGACTTGGGCTTAGTGTCAGGACCCACCCCGGTTTCACCCCGAAACCCGAGGTAAATCCCGCTCCCGTCAGACTCCCCGACACAACACCCAAGAAAGACTCACTCAAACCCAGTCAGACGCAGGAGTAATTAAACTCAATATCCCGAAGTTATCGGTTACAGAACGTAGTACGAAACACAAGGAAAAATAAAACTGATAAAGTACACGCACACGGAAAACTCTAAACTATTCTGAGATCCCTCACGTCCCTTCTATGCCTCGGACTCTGCCTCAACGTCAAGACCCCGCGCTCGCTCCACAACCTGGAGGGCAATTTAAAACAGAAGGTGTGAGTGGGCCAAAAAGAATAAAAGTTTCTAAAACCATTTGATAACAAAACAGGGTTTGGCCCTCCGTTTTGAAAACCACATGCATAACCAACAGTTATTAACACAGTTATGAATCAATTTACCATAAACCGCATCATAAGAAACAGAAACACTATAAACCAGTTAGAAAAACCACAACATGTGAATCATAAAACCATATCAGAAATCATAACATCACATCAACATTTTCCCGATCAAACCTGCTGGACCTATCCGAGTCTTTAAACTCAACCAGGCCTCACGTATAAATCCGAGTCTTTAAACTCCCGAGTCTTTAAACTCAATCCGGGTCTTTAAACCCAATCCGGCCGGTCCCCCGTCACATATATCCGGGTCTTTAAACCCAATATCCAGATCCAGCAAATCCAATCCCAAAATCATTTGAAAACCATGTACCAGTCCATATCCAAACCCGAATCCGAAATCACTGGTCCGATGCCCTTCCGGCATCTAAAACAGTCATTCCGAACCCAAATCCGGAATATCACTTTTCAAGCCTTTGACCCAAAATCAGAACCTTGATTCTCAAAATCATGTCCCAAAACCCCTTAAAATCATTGAAATCATTTATCTTTCCAAAATCACCCTTTTCTCGTAAAACGTGCTAAAACTGTACTTTCTCGTAAAACGTGCAAACATGTAAAACCAACAAAACATATTCGAGAAACATAAAACCATAAACAAAACCATAAAACAATTATAGAAAACAATTATGCATTTTCGAGTTGAAGGAAAGGGTCCACTCACAGTACTGAGCCCTAGTCGCGTCCCGAACGTCCAGCACGTTCCTCGGCTTCCTCGGGAAATCCCGATCCTGTCAATCACCATCAAATTACGTTACTATTACGTCTACAAACACTCACCTACATTTCCTCAAAAATCCCCGAATCGAAAACCTAAAACCCAGGACCCTAAACTTTCACCCTCGCGGACCTAACCTCAAACGACGTCCGATTGCCCCGAAACCAACTCCATTGAATTCACCAGAACTCCTGGACCAAAAACCATGTTGACCGTTTTCCCCATCGCTGCCGCACGCGCCCCCACGCGTCGCCCAAAGTGGCTGCGCGTGGCCCTCACGCGCCAGCTACAGTGTCACCCCCAACCTCGAGTGCACTGTGCTGAACCGGCCGCTGCAACTGGACCGGCGAGAACCGTTCTCCGCCGTCCGGTCACCATCTCACCTCCTTCCTTTACCATTTTCTTCGTCCAAACCTGCCCTAATCAGTCCCCAACTCCACTCACCTCGATTCATCTCCTACATCGTCGACTCAAGCTCGAACCAGACGGCCCCAAACTCCTCTGCTTCACGATCCAGCCACCCAGCTCACCTCCCTTCACGGTGGCTTCACCAAACTATTCCCTGAACCTCACGGAACCTAAACCAACCTTCCTAGACCTTCGACTCAGCCCCTACCTTCACGACTCGCCGTTTGAACCCACGGCCAAAACAGAGTACTGAAGGTCCTTCCGTCGTGCTCTCCACCACCGTGCACCACCCATCACGGCAGCACACTCAAACGATTCCTAGGACTCTCAGGAGTCTCACCCTAACCTCCAGATCCCTCGACTCTAGCCCTAGGTCCACGACTTTCCAAATGAAATCCACGGGAAAAACAGAGCAAAGATCTCACCTGTCGATTGCAACTCCGCCGTGCACACCGCCGCGTACTACGGCGTTCGTTGGCCTCCCTGCAGTCTCCTCAGCCTCCCCTTGCCTTGGTTGGAGCCACTCCACGGCGTAGCCACCACCTCGAACTCACGGTCTCCCTGTTTCCCCAAAACCATTGCCGCACCACCGCCGTGCCGCCGTGCACGATTGCACCACCAAAACACGACCAGCAGCTTCCTCTTACCTCCCTGTTCCTCTCTCACTCACCAGGACTCGTCAATTACCACGATCAATCCTCACCTTCTCCTCACAAGCTCTCTCTGTTTCTCTGTGTTTCGAAGAACACACTACACGGGTAAGCACGAGTGCACCCCAAATAATTGGGCTGTAACACACAGGATTCTCCCAGAATCCTCTAGCCCCTTGCCACATGTCACCAATCCTCCTTACTCTCTCACCACTCTCACCAAATGGCTCCATCCCAGCCGTCCATTTCCTTCTTTCTGCACAAATCCCAATGCGCAGAAAGACCACAATACCCTCCAGTTTTACACATTTTTACGGTTTTACCAAAACTTCCTAGACCCGTCACTCTCGCCTCGTAAGTCCGATGAATACGTGCCGCCTGTCATCGAACTCAGGACGTCGAAAGCTACCTAACCATCCTAGGTCAACCTACCAAAACTCGATTATTCAAAAAGTCAACTATTCCCCCTAATTTACCCAAATCACGGTTATGCCCTCGACCTTCCGAACATCACAATTTCCTCCTCGGATGTCGGAATCAAGTGTGCCACCTGCCTATAGATTCGTGACGTCCTAAACTACGTTCTGGTCACTGGTCAACCCCCATTTGACCACCCGAACTAAAAGTCAACTATTTTGCCCAAACCAGGGGCAAAATCGTCATTCTACGCCAACGACCTTATCGGGACCAACGAACCACGGATTAACCTTGCTAATCACACCTTAATTAGTCGACTAATCCCGGCTCTCGGGACGGGTTGTTACAATCTACCCACCTAAAAAGAATTTCGTCCCCGAAATTCCACAACTAGTTCCCGACACTTAGGGTTTCCTACCCGGTAAAGAACAACCTTTCCTGGGTTCCCTGTCTATCATCTCCACCTTGGGTATTTCACACCAGCTCCAACTACGGTTACTACGGCCAACCCTAGCTATGTAACAACTGCATGGTGTACGCAAGGGAAACTCTATGAACAAAAAAAACAAAGGTATTATAAAATACCTTATTTCACAGTCCCCGACAAAAATCATAGAGTACATCCTCGTATACAACCTCCCTACCTTTCCGAACCAACTCGACTACTAACCCAACAATCGTCCACCCATCGCCCTCGACTGCTACTGCGGCCACTATCGGACGAAATCTACAAAGTCCTAAAGGCAAACTCTAGCTTGTGGGTTCTCTCCTTCAATAACCTCATATCGATCAGTTATAGTCACTCCTCTCCTGTACCTTCCGTCAACCTGCTACGGAACTTACTGTAACACTCCAAGTCCTCTAGGCGAACTCCTAGACTCTACCCTGGGATCCAATAACCAAGCCGACAGCACAACCAAAAGTAAAACAAGTACCTGTCTCCACATCTGGTGTCGACTGATCCTCCTGCTGAGTCATCGAGAACATCCGGGCCTGAGATCCCGATGCTCTACCACGTCCCCTCGAACTACTAGTAGCAGTGCCACCACCTCTTCTCGGGCTTGCTGTCCCTGATGCTGTACTCTGTCCGGGCTCCGCTACTCCTCTGCCTACACCACCTTCCTGTGGCAACAGTGGACACTCACGTCGGAAATGACCTCGCTCCCCGCAGTAGAAACACACATTCCAACCTGGTCCACTGCTCGGTCTCCCTGTAGACGCTACAGAGGTCGCACTCGCTTGCGGAGTCGGCAATACTCGGTACCCCTGAAATCCTGCACTCTGAAATCCGGTAAGCCCAGCCCGACCCGCCCAGGTAAACCCGACCCATAAACCCGAAAATATAAAATAATTATAAATTAAGAATTGATACCCAGTCCAATCTTGTTACTACTATCATAGCCAAAATCCAAAACTCCAACAAAATCTCAACCTAGTGTCATTTAAAAGCCCAATGCCCAAACTAAACTGTCAGGACCCACCGCGGTTTCACCCCGAAACCCGAGGTAAATCCCGCTCCCGTCTGACTTCCCGACACAAGACCCAAGTAAAACTCACTCAAACCCAGACAGACGCAGGAGTAATTACAAAATATCCCAACCTTATCGTTTACAGAGCATAGCACTAAATTACAAGGAAAATAAAAACTGATAATTACACGCACACAGAAGCCTTTAAACTTTTCTCGGATCCCTCACGTCACTTCTATGCCTCGGACACTGCCTCGACGTCAAGACCCCGCGTTAGCTCCACAACCTGGAGGGCAATTTAAAACCAAAAGTGTGAGTAGACCATGATAAAAGAAAGTTTCTAAAACCATTTTATAAGAAAGCCAAGTTTCACCCTCCGTTTTGAAAACCACATGCATAACCAATAATAACGAACACAATTATAAATCAATTTACCATATACCGCATCATAAGAAACAGAAACACTATAAACAGTTAGAAATAAAACCACAACATGTGAATCATAAAATCATATCAGAAATCATAACATCACATCATCATTTTCCCGATCAAACCTGCTGGACCTATCCGAGTCTTTAAACTCCCGAGTCTTTAAACTCAATCCAGGCCTTAATCATATCCGAGTCTTTAAACTCCCGAGTCTTTAAACTCAAGGGCTACGGGGGAAATCAATATATATCCGAGTCTTTAAACTCCCGAGTCTTTAAACTCAATCCGGGTCTTTAAACCCAATCCGGCCGGTCCCCCGTCACATATATCCGGGTCTTTAAACCCAATATCCAGATCCAGCAAATCCAATCCCAAAACCATTTGAAAATCATTTACCAAATCCTCATCCAAACCCGAATCCGAAATCACTGGTCTGATGCCCTTCCGGCATCCAGAACCATCATTCCGAACCCAAATCCGGAAATTCACTTACCGAAAATCATTTAATCACCAAATCATGTTGCAAAATCCCTTTGTAAACAATCAAACTAGTTATCCTTTAAAAATCCCAAAACCATGGCATTTACCTCAGAAATCGACATTTCTCGAAAAACGTGCAACAACGTAAAACCAACCAAAACATATTTAATAAACATAGAGTCATAGTCAAAATCATAAAACAATTATAGAAAACAGTTATGCATGCTCGAGTTTAGAGAAGGGGTCCACTCACAGTACCAAGCCCTACTCGCGTCCCGAACGTCCAGCCCGTTCCTCGGCTTCCTCGGTTTTCTCGGGAAATCCCGACCCTGTTCACAATCACCAAATTATGTCACTAACACGTCTACAAACACTCACCTAAATTCCCTCAAAAATCCCCGAACCGGAAGACCTAGAACCCGGGACCCTAAACATTCACCCTCACGGAACTACACTCAAACGGCTTCCGATTGACTCGAAACCAACTCCATTGAACTCACCCTAACTTCTAGACCAAACTCCATGTTGATCGTTTTCCCAACCGCCGCCGCACGCGCCCCCACGCGCCGCCCAAAGTGGCTGCGCGTGGCCCTCACGCGCCAGCTACAGTACCATCGTCAACCTCCCGTACTGTGTTGAACCGGCCGCCGTGGCTTGGACCGGCGAGAAGCATTCTCCACCGTCCGGCCACCATTTCAGTCCCTTCTTTCACCAGCAGCTTCGTCCAGACACCACGAATCCATTCCCCAACTCCGTTCACCTCGACACCGTCCCTAGCCCGTCGACTGAACTCGAAACCAGACAGCCCCAAACTCCCCTGCTTCGCGATCCAGCCACCCAGCTCACCTCCATTCACGGTGGCTACACCAAACACATCCTAGGACTTCACTGAACCTAGACCACACCTCCGTTACCCTCGACTCACTCCTAAACTCGTCGACTCACCGTTTGAAGTTTACGGCCAAACAGAGGAACAGAGACTCCACTTCAACCGAGCTCCGCCGTGAACACCCCCCGTCACGGCGACCATCCCAGTCGACACCTAGGACCTCCATGAACTTAACCCTGACCTTCAATCCCATCGACACTAAGCCTAGACTCACGACTTTCCAACTGAAATTTCACGGGAAAACAGAGTAAGAAATCTCACCTTCCGATTGCAGCTCCGCCGTGCGCACCGCCGCGTGCCACGGTGTTCGTTGGGTCCCCTGCAACCTCCTACAGCTCCCCCTACCTTGGATTGAGCCACCTCACGGCGTAGCCACCCCCACAGTCTCACGGCCTCCCTGTTTCCCCAGAATTTTGCCGCACCACCACCGTGCCGCCGTGCACGAGTCCTCCACCAATTCACAACCACCAGCCTCCCTTCAGTCTCTTGTTCCTCTCACAAAGCACTCCTCACTCCCCCTAGCACAGAATCGATCATTCTCTCCCAATACTTCACCCTCTGTTTCTGTCTGTGTCGAAGAACAAACACACGGGCACACACAGGTGCACCCCAAATAATTAGAACCGCGCACGTACAGGATTCCACCAGAATCCTCTACACACCTGCCATGTGTCACCATCCCCCATCCAAGCACTCCCTCATGGCCCAATCTCAACCGTCCATTTCTTTCTTTCTGCACAAATCCCAATGTGCAGAAAGACCAAATTACCCTTCGTTTTAACTCATTTTTACGGTTTCGCCACTAGCGTTCTAGACCCGTATCTCACTCACCGTAAGTCCGATGAATACGTGCCGCCTGTCATCGAACTCAGGACGACGAGATCTATCTAACCATCCTAGGTCAACGTACCAAAACTCGTCCGTACAAAAAGTCAACTATTCCCCCTAATTTACCCAATTTACGGTCATGCCCTCAACCTTCCGAACATCACAATTTCCTCCTCGGATGTCGGAATCAGGCGTGCCACCTGCCTATGGATTCGTGACGTCCTAAACTACGTCCTGGTCACTGGTCAACCCCCATTTGACCACCCAAACTAAAAGTCAACTATTTTCCCCGGACCAGGGGCAAAATCGTCATTTTTATCGGGACCTTCTCACCACGGATTAATCTCATTAATCACACCTTAATCACTATCTTAATTCTGGCTCTCGGGACGGGTTGTTACAATCTACCCACCTAAATAGAATTTCGTCCCCGAAATTCCACAGCTAGTTCCCAACACCTAGGGTCTCCTACCCGGTAAATAACAACCTCTCCTGGGTTTCTTGTCTATCATCTCCACCTTGGGATTTCACTCCGTCCCCCAACTACTGTTACTATGGCCAACCCTTAGCTATGTAACAGCTACATGGTGTACACAAGGGAAACTCTATGAACAGAAATATCGGAAGAAATCTACAAAATCCTAAAGGCAAACTCTAGCTTGTGGGTTCTCTCCTTCAATAATCTCATATCGATCAGTTATAGTCACTCCTCTCTTATACCTTCCGTCACCCTCCTACGGAACTCACTGTACCACGCCAAGTCCTCTAGGCGAACTCCTAGACTCTACCCTGGGATCCAACAACCAAACCAACAAAATAACCAAAAGTAAAGCAAGTACCTGTCCCCACATCGGGTGTCGACTGATCCTCCTGCTGAGTCATCGAGAACACCCGGGCCTGAGATCCCGGCGCTCTACCACGTCCCCTCGAACTACTCGTGGCTGTGCCACCACCTCTTCTCGGGCTTGCTGTCCCTGACGCTGTACTCTGCCCGGACTCCGCTACTCCCCTGCCTACACCACCTTCCTGTGGCAATAGTGGACACTCACGTCGAAAATGACCTCGCTCCCCGCAGTAGAAACACACATTCCAACCTGGTCCACTGCTCGGTCTCCCCGTAGACGCTACCGACGTCGCACTCGCTTGCGGAGTCGTCGGTGCTCGGTAACCCCAAAATCCTGAACTCTGGGCACTGCCAGGCCTACCAAAACGATCATCGCCCGACGAGGACGATCCACCGAAGTTACCCCTTTTCGGTGTCCGCTGACTCGAAGCTCCAGGAATAGATGGTTCCCGGCGTCGCACCGGCAAACTAGCCTCAACTCGCACCGCAGCATCCGACAAGTCTCGGAGTGTAGCAAAAGATCCAGCCGTCACTATGGCTCGAATCTCACCTCGCAAGCCCAACTCAAACCTACGGCATTTCTCGGCTTCAGTGGCGACAAAAGCAGGAGCAAACCGAGACAACATCTGGAACTTCCGTTCATACTCTGCCACTGTCATATTCCCCTGCTGGAGCTGCAGAAACTCCGCCTCCCTGGCATCCCGGAAAAAACGAGGATAATATTGCTCCAGAAACCGTTCCCTGAACGTCTCCCAGGTTACACTATGGACATCCCAACCGGACAACTCGAGGGTATACCACCACTCATACGCCGCACCATCTAGTAAAAAGGTAGCCAACACTACTCGCTCCTCCGGCGGACAATGCATCACCGCAAAAATCCGCTCAAGTCTGGTAATCCACCTCTGGGCTTCCTCAGGATCAGCCCCACCACTAAAAGTAGTAGCTCCGAGCCGCTGGGCTCGCTCAATCGTGGCACTCTCTGTCTCTCTTGCTACTTCTTCAGGTTGTGGAGAGGGTCTACGTCTCGGAGGCATCGTCAACCGCACGCTGAAAGAGGCATAGAAGTAGTTAAGCAACTGGAACACAACCTCACAAACCAACAAACCCCACAAACTCGACAAACCTATGCTCTGATACCAATTGTCAGGACCCACCCCAGTTTCACCCCGAAACCCGAGGTAAATCCCGCTCCCGTCTGACTTCCCGGCACAAGACCCAAGTAAAACTCACTCAAACCCAGACAGACGCAGGAGTAATTACAAAATATCCCAACCTTATCGTTTACAGAGCATAGCACTAAATTACAAGGAAAATAAAAACTGATAATTACACGCACACAGAAGCCTTTAAACTTTTCTCGGATCCCTCACGTCACTTCTATGCCTCGGACACTGCCTCGACGTCAAGACCCCGCGTTAGCTCCACAACCTGGAGGGCAATTTAAAACCAAAAGTGTGAGTGGACCATGATAAAAGAAAGTTTCTAAAACCATTTTATAAGAAAGCCAAGTTTCACCCTCCGTTTTGAAAACCACATGCATAACCAATAATAACGAACACAATTATAAATCAATTTACCATATACCGCATCATAAGAAACAGAAACACTATAAACAGTTAGAAATAAAACCACAACATGTGAATCATAAAATCATATCAGAAATCATAACATCACATCATCATTTTCCCGATCAAACCTGCTGGACCTATCCAAGTCTTTAAACTCCCGAGTCTTTAAACTCAATCCAGGCCTTAATCATATCCGAGTCTTTAAACTCCCGAGTCTTTAAACTCAAGGCCTACGGGGGAAATCAATATATATCCGAGTCTTTAAACTCCCGAGTCTTTAAACTCAATCCGGGTCTTTAAACCCAATCCGGCCGGTCCCCCGTCACATATATCCGGGTCTTTAAACCCAATATCCAGATCCAGCAAATCCAATCCCAAAACCATTTGAAAACCATTTACCAAATCCTCATCCAAACCCGAATCCGAAATCACTGGTCTGATGCCCTTCTGGCATCCAGAACCGTCATTCCGAACCCAAATCCGGAAATTCACTTACCGAAAATCAATTAATCACCAAATCATGTTGCAAAATCCCTTTGTAAACAATCAAACTAGTTATCCTTTAAAAATCCCAAAACCATGGCATTTACCTCAGAAATCGACATTTCTCGAAAAACGTGCAACAATGTAAAACCAACCAAAACATATTTAATAAACATAGAGTCATAGTCAAAATCATAAAACAATTATAGAAAACAGTTATGCATGCTCGAGTTTAGAGAAGGGGTCCACTCACAGTACCAAGCCCTACTCGCGTCCCGAACGTCCAGCCCGTTCCTCGGCTTCCTCGGTTTTCTCGGGAAATCCCGACCCTGTTCACAATCACCAAATTATGTCACTAACACGTCTACAAACACTCACCTAAATTCCCTCAAAAATCCCCGAACCGGAAGACCTAGAACCCGGGACCCTAAACATTCACCCTCACGGAACTACACTCAAACGGCTTCCGATTGACTCGAAACCAACTCCATCGAACTCATCCTAACTTCTAGACCAAACTCCATGTTGATCGTTTTCCCAACCGCCGCCGCACGCGCCCCCACGCGCCGCCCAAAGTGGCTGCGCGTGGCCCTCACGCGCCAGCTACAGTACCATCGTCAACCTCCCGTACTGTGCTGAACCGGCCGCCGTGGCTTGGACCGGCGAGAAGCATTCTCCACCGTCCGGCCACCATTTCAGTCCCTTCTTTCACCAGCAGCTTCGTCCAGACACCACGAATCCATTCCCCAACTCCGTTCACCTCGACACCGTCCCTAGCCCGTCGACTGAACTCGAAACCAGACAGCCCCAAACTCCCCTGCTTCGCGATCCAGCCACCCAGCTCACCTCCATTCACGGTGGCTACACCAAACACATCCTAGGACTTCATTGAACCTAGACCACACCTCCGTTACCCTCGACTCACTCCTAAACTCGTCGACTCACCGTTTGAAGTTTACGGCCAAACAGAGGAACAGAGACTCCACTTCAACCGAGCTCCGCCGTGAACACCCCCCGTCACGGCGACCATCCCAGTCGACACCTAGGACCTCCCTGAACTTAACCCTGACCTTCAATCCCATCGACACTAAGCCTAGACTCACGACTTTCCAACTGAAATTTCACGGGAAAACAGAGTAAGAAATCTCACCTTCCGATTGCAGCTCCGCCGTGCGCACCGCCGCGTGCCACGGTGTTCGTTGGGTCCCCTGCAACCTCCTACAGCTCCCCCTACCTTGGATTGAGCCACCTCACGGCGTAGCCA
The DNA here is from genome assembly GCA_032719365.1 of Prinsepia uniflora. Taxonomy (NCBI): domain Eukaryota; kingdom Viridiplantae; phylum Streptophyta; class Magnoliopsida; order Rosales; family Rosaceae; genus Prinsepia; species Prinsepia uniflora. Next base: position 71,124,002 of record CM064866.1, on the reverse strand, counting down.
CCCCCACAGTCTCACGGCCTCCCTGTTTCCCCAGAATTTTGCCGCACCACCACCGTGCCGCCGTGCACGAGTCCTCCACCAATTCACAACCACCAGCCTCCCTTCAGTCTCTTGTTCCTCTCACAAAGCACTCCTCACTCCCCCTAGCACAGAATCGATCATTCTCTCCCAATACTTCACCCTCTGTTTCTGTCTGTGTCGAAGAACAAACACACGGGCACACACAGGTGCACCCCAAATAATTAGAACCGCGCACGTACAGGATTCCACCAGAATCCTCTACACACCTGCCATGTGTCACCATCCCCCATCCAAGCACTCCCTCATGGCCCAATCTCAACCGTCCATTTATTTCTTTCTGCACAAATCCCAATGTGCAGAAAGACCAAATTACCCTTCGTTTTAACTCATTTTTACGGTTTCGCCACTAGCGTTCTAGACCCGTATCTCACTCACCGTAAGTCCGATGAATACGTGCCGCCTGTCATTGAACTCAGGACGACGAGATCTATCTAACCATCCTAGGTCAACGTACCAAAACTCGTCCGTACAAAAAGTCAACTATTCCCCCTAATTTACCCAATTTACGGTCATGCCCTCAACCTTCCGAACATCACAATTTCCTCCTCGGATGTCGGAATCAGGCGTGCCACCTGCCTATGGATTCGTGACGTCCTAAACTACGTCTTGGTCACTGGTCAACCCCCATTTGACCACCCAAACTAAAAGTCAACTATTTTCCCCGGACCAGGGGCAAAATCGTCATTTTTATCGGGACCTTCTCACCACGGATTAATCTCATTAATCACACCTTAATCACTATCTTAATTCTGGCTCTCGGGACGGGTTGTTACATAAACCCTAACCCTAAATTCAAAAAAACTCACTAGGTCTCTGACTCTCTTATCGACCTCCTTATCCTATCTCGACTTTATGGTCGAAGAGTTAAGTCAATTCTCCAAATCCAATAGTACCCTTCCTTAGCTTATTTCAATATTCGATAATAATATTTAAGATCAACTCACTTTTTTTTTTTTACAATTAAGTAGGTACAAATGGGCTTAGTAGGCCCGACCCGTAAAGCCTGATAAAAGCCCGGCCCAAACCCGACCCGACAAAGGGCATGGGCTTCATATTTATGATCAAGCCCGCCCGACCCAGCCCGGTATTTTTTAAATTATGAAATAGGCCCGGCCCAAACCCAAAAATTTTGGGCCGGGCTTGCCCGACCCGGCCCAATGACGAGGCCTAATCATAATCATACATAACCTCACACGACCCATCCCAAATCCCCCCAGGATTAATGCGGGATGTGCCATGCTCTCGTCTAACACGAAGTGTCAGACAAGGGATAACTCAAACTTTAGCCCAAACGGGGCTTCTAGAGTGGGCCAGGATCAGTGGAGGAGTGTGATGTCTCGGTCTCTACTACAGTCCGCATCCGGGATCAATCTGAAGGGTATTAAAATCATTAAAAGCTGTGAGTGGACGAAATAAATAATTTTTAAAACACATTTCACAAAAAGACGTTTATGCCCTTCATTAAAAAGTATGCATACATTTGAAAACCAGTAATCAAACCATTTACCTTAATTAAATCATTACGGCCTTAGCCCAACATCACAAATCCAACCATGTGGGAGCTCAGCCCAAAACCAAGTATATGGGAACTCAGCCCCAAAACTAATCATGTGGGAACTCAGCCCAAAACCAATCAACATTGAATAACTAGTTTATCCAAATATAATGTAACCAATCCTCGGCATCCTTGATTCCTAATCAATACCATTGTCACAGTCTCTAAGCTACGCATGCTACTCATGGTCCTAATCCCGAGTCTTCCCAGGGTCCACCCCGGTCAATGACCCGTAGGTCAATGGCCCTCCCTAGGGATATTATCCATAATTGCACTCCTGATCATGAGCTACGTCTCGGGGAACCCTCTCAGTTAGTGCGTTGTGACTACTCCAAGATACTACGAGACGTCCGGAGGAGACAATCCATACATCAAGATGGTATATGGAAAACATGTTATAAATCATCTCAAAACCTTTCAAAGGCTATGCCCGGGTTTTCCATAAAACCATCGTAAATCTACAAATGAGTCTCATGCCCGAAGTATAACTTTCATAAATCATTTCCACAATTCCAATTTCCAAATTCAAGGGACTTAGCCCAAAATTCCATTTCATAACCCAACTGGGCCTCAAGCCCGATATCATAACCAATTGGGCCTTAAGCCTGATAGTATAAATTAAATGGGCCTTCAGCCCGATACCTCATTAAATGAAATGGACATCAAGTCCGATAATTCATAAATCAAATGGGTCTCAAGCCCAGTTCCATATTTCCAAATATGAAATCATACCATTGAACCATTATTAAAACCACAATCACGGAGAAACACAATATAAAATCATAAACCTCGAAATACATGCAAATACGTGAATACCAAATACCATAATCAAATCCATCATAAATCACATATTTAAAACATATAAAAATAGTTATGCATGCATCATATTTAGAAACCAATGTCCACTCACAGACCGTCCTAACTACCGTCTTGATACGCCTGTCATAAGCATTTCAGGGTTAAATCACCATCACCGGAACATCCAGACTGGTCTAAATCACACCAATGGTCACTAACGAACTCAATACGGTCATAACTAAGACCTATGAATAGTATCAGCCCGAGAACGCATCCTGAACACGCTTCCTGAGGCTAAAAATCTCGATTTGACCAACCTAACGATCTCTGATTAACAAGAAACCACCATCATTGGATCCGGATAGTCAAAATATTTAAAATTACACTGGTCCCACCTTGAAAAGTCAACGCTGACATCATCGCTAAAAAGTCAATGCTAATGTCAGCACTGACAACTCTAACAACTATCAGATCTAACACCTGTTATATCTGACAGTGCCACGTGTTAAGATCCCATTGGTCCATCTCTGACATGACCGTCTGACATGATGATGTCATTATCCCTAATCTTCAGTTGGATCCTTTGAACTGGGTCGCGCAGATCTGTGACCTAAACCAGCCCTAAAACCATCCATTCTCAACCGATTTTATCCCAATTTTTTCACTCGTCTAGTCATTCCTAAGAGATCTATGTGAACAAAATTATGAAAAACAGACGAGAACCATACCTTCGATCGATGAACAGTCCGGCCACCTACAACCCAGTTCTGCCGTCGACTCCGGCCACCGCAATTTTCCCCGTTTGTCCCTTCGTGTTCGTCTGGTCCTTAGGAACACGACATGATCAATAGAAACATCCAAATATCCCTAAAATCCAACTTCGAAATCCAAACTTGAAAACGCACCTTCACGGTTTTCCGGTCACCATGCACGACAGTCCTTGCTGCTGCCACCATTCAGCTTGTCTCAGTCCACTCTCTCACTTCCCTTCACACACCAGCTCCAATGGATGAAGTTTGAAGGATTGATGATGTGGGTTGGGTTATGGTGTATCAGTGAGTTTAGTTTAAGGAGAAAGTGAAGATGATAATCGAATGGGAAGGAGAGAGAAAGATGAGTGAATAAAATAATATCCCAACCAATAGACATAGATCCACCATTTAAGGAAGCCACCCAATGGGATGAGTGACACTTGTCACTCATCCAAGGACCTATATTCATTATTCAACAAATCAGATTTAAGTATTATTTAATTCGAATCCCGAGGTGTTAATTAAATCGATTTTGATCCCGTGACCATAACTTCCCCGTTTGAAGTTCGATTTCGATGTGTCGCCTGTCTATGGACTCGTGACGTCTTGATCTCCGTCACGGTCATCGGTCCTCGTGCATTTGACCATCTGGGTCAAAAGTCAACATTTGGCCAAATTCCAAGGGAAAAATGGTCATTTTACATCGTCCGTTCGTATTCTCTCAACTAATTCCCGATTAGTCACGTTAATTTATAATTAATTAATATTTAATCCTGATATTCGGGACGGGTTGTTACATAACCAATCATCAACTCAAGTACACGTCACGATGAACAACAACACTACGTGTAGGCTAACACCCTGAGCATCAGCCATTTAGGAACATCCCTACCTCCGACTACCTAGGAACCATCACAGCCACAAAAATAATCCCCGAGCATCAATCGTATGGGAATACCCCTAGCTTTGGCTGCTCGGAAAACAAACACAAAACATTCACCCCGAGCTACGGACGTCTAGGAAAACACCCATAGCTTCGACCGTCTGGGAAACTCGTCACACAATAATGGAAATAATCCATGGATTAAATAACACACTTTACTTCCAACACAACCCTAGACTCACATTCCAAGTCAAATACTATTCCAAACCGGGATTGAACCCCAAAGACAATTTTCATAAAATTCTGTAAAATCACCATGTCCAGAATTAGTCAATAAATCCATAAAATTTTCAAATAATAATTTCAAAATCATTATTCAAACCATTACAACATAAATCATACAATAAAGTAATTAAAATATTTAATTATGCATGCATCATAATTTATGAAAATAAAGTCCACTCACACACGGTCCACGTAGCTAAACCTCGATTCGCATGCTCCTCCATAGATTCGGGAATTATATCGCCTTGTAAACACCACACGATGCTCCAAGATTTCGACCAAAGTTCAAGATTGTTTTCCAAGCTTTCTCACGTCCAAACCTTCAGTTTTTCTAACCCAAAACAATCCCAGGAACTCAACTAGGATGTTTGTGAGTGTAGTTGCAAGCTATGAAGATTCAACAAATCGAATGATTGATTTTACAGTTTTCAGTTTTCGGTATACACACACAAACACACATTAAAGTCGGTGCACAAGGAGATAAGGGGGAGAATGTGATAAGGATGGACACTTGTCACTTTTACAAAATATCTCCACTTGTGAATTTACCAATGTAATAGCCCGAAAATTTGAGAAAAGCAAAATTGGAATAATTAAAATGGAAATGACGATTTCCCTTATAAGATTAAAGGTTGACTTTTTGACCTGCACACTTTTTAGATATTCTGCAATGATCGTTACGAAGGTTTTGGACTCTTGAGTCCGTAGACAAGTGACATGCTAAAATCGGAAGTCGAATGAATTCGATAGGGTCAAAATTGCCTAGGGGTATTTTGGTAATTTTAACGTAAAGGTATTTTAGTAATTTTCAAGAGTGATCTAGGGAAATCTAGAACATTTTTTTTATTTTCCCTCCCTTATTCCCTTCCCTTCACTGACATTCCCTTCTCTCCCTCTATATATATATATATATATATATATATATATATATGTTTGTTGTGCTTGATTATGGGTGTTCCGTGAGTAAGAGCTGAAAAGGGAAACAAAGCATGGAAGGAAAGGAAAAATAGAGAAGAATGAAAGAAGAAAAAATGAAAAAAAAAAAAAGAAAAAGGAAAAAAAGATAGGAAGAAGAAGAGATGAAAGGAAAAGCAATAGAGAATGAGTGGAGAAAAGTTCCAAACCGGAAGCCTGTGAAAACCCCACTTATGGCCAGTGATTTTCAAAATGGTTTTGGAGCCGTTCAGCTTGATGTTGAGGATTCTAAGATGTTGTGTAAGTCTCTATGATCGATTACGACATAAAGGAGACATTCGGGACACAGGGAAGCCTGGGAAAAACAAGCTGGAAGGTTTGCCATGTTTAATGGAATTAGACTATGGTTTTTGAGGTCTGTTATATTGGTTTAGACGTTAAGGATCTCTTCCCATGATCATTTAGATCAATATGGATAATCGAAACATGAAAAAAATGGAAAAATGGGGAAGTTTGAGTCGGGTCACCATCACGGGTCAGACGACCTGAGTTGCAGAAAAATCAGGTCATCAGGAGGTTGAAGACGACCCTCTATTCATGACGCGTTAGGCCCATGCAGAGGACCCTTGACATGATTCATCCTAATCCCCCCGGGATTAACACGGGATGTACCATGCTCCCGTCTGACATGAAGTGTCAGACAAGGGATAATTCAAAACCTTCAGCCCGACCGGCTTCTAGAGCGCGCTAGGATCCAATGGAGGAGTGTGATGTCTTGGTTTCTGCTACAGTCCGCATCTGTGATCAACCTGAAGGGCTTTAAAATCATTAAAAACTGTGAGTGGACGAAAAGCAATAAGTTCATAAAAACACATTTCATAAAGAGATTTATGCTCTTCACTAAAATGCATGCATGCATTTGAAAACCAATTCATTTCCCATGTAATAAAAACCATTTAGGAAAACTAGAAACCATTTCCCTTTTCTCGAATCCTGGACCTTAGCCCGAAACCGTAAATTCAAACATATGGGGAAACTCAACCCAAAACCATAGGATACGAAAATCCGCAAATCAAGATCCACGTGGGTGACTGCCTAAATCTATAAAACATAGAAATATCATTTCTGAAATCCAATTACCATGTCATAAATCCAATAAAACATGTTTACCAAATATCATATAACCAATCCTGTCACGGTTTCCAAAGCTACGTGCGTGCTACCCGGGGTCTCAAATCCCAAGTCTCCCAAGGGTCCACCCAAGTCAATGTCGCAGATCATTGACCCTCTCTGGGGGTTATAATCCGTATATGCCTTCCTGAGAGTAAGGTACCCCACGGGGGCGACCCTACTCAGTTAGTGCTCCATGTGTAACGACCCGTTCCGAATTTCAAAATTAGATTAGTGACTAATCATGATTAGTGAGGTTAATCCGTGATTAGTTGAGCGAAATCGGACGAACGATGCAAAATGACCGTTTTATCCCTAGTCGTGGGTAAAATGTTGACTTTTTGTTCAGGCGGTCAAATGGACTTTGACCAATGACTGTGACATAGTTTATGAGGTCATGAGTTCATAGACAGGTGGCACGTTCGATTCCGACATTCGAGGAACAAGTTATGACGTTCGGAAGTTCAAGGGTATTTTGGTAATTTGGTTAAAATGAGGCAAATAGTTAACTTTTGACCTAGGAGGTCCGATGGCTAAGGGCCGAGGTCCGTTACGTAGATCGAGGCGATACAAATCCGTAGACAGGTGGCACGCTGAAATCAAACTTCGAAAGGAAAGTTATGGGTCACGGAAGTTCGATTTCACTATTGCACGCATTACGAGGTAAAGACACTTGGCACATTTGATTGGGCAGATATTTTGGTGGGACCCATGGATGAGTGAAAGTGTCACTCATCCCATTAGTCAATTTCCCTAAATTGTGGATCTACCATAATTAAATATTATTATTTTAATTATTTTATAATTAAACCCACCCATCTCTCAATCCTCACCATCCATCTCATCTAGTCTCTAAATCCCAACCGTCCATTCTTTTCCCTCTTTCATCTGATCAAACACCACACCATTTCACCATTTCTCCATTTCTCTCTAAAACAAACACTACACCATACCTCACCACCACCATCACCTTGCATCAACATGATTGTGTGAGGAGTGATGAAGGACTGAGGAAGAAAGGGACAGTGGTCCACGACGACTCATGGCGGGGGAGAAACCTGAAAAGGTAGGTCTTGGTTTTGAAATTTGAAACTTGGTTCTTGTGAGTTTTTGGGCGAACCTAACGTTTGGGTTATGTTTCTGGGGGTTTGGCGAGGCAAATGGAATGGTTTTCGTGTGCTTAGACGGCCAGGAACGTCGGTGAACGGCGGAGGAACTCGCCACCTCCATGGTCGATCAAGACCGGTGTCCATAATAGTATTTTAGAGTTTTGATCGTGAGACTGGTCTAGATCGGTTCGCTCGGTTCAAACCAGTCAAACCTAGTTCAGTCGATTGGAGAAGAAGATGAACAGTGGCGCGTGGCTCTCACGCGCAGCCACTTCAGGCGGCGCATGTGGGCGTGTGGCCCACTTTTTGGGGATGTCTTCAACACGTGAAATCTTCTATTCGATGTAACGAACATTTTGGGACTAATTTCGTGTCGATCGAACACCGTCTCGATAATGTTCGGGACATCGGAAAGTTTAGGTTTGAGATTTAAAATAGTTAAAAATTTGGGAAAACTATGGGGCTTTAATGAGAGGTTAATAAGGTAATTAGTAACCCTCTAGATTTATTTGGACAGATTTGGGAGTTCCGGTGACGACGATTAGCTCGGTGAGGCTTACGGCACGCAAACCGAGGTGGCAGCTTAGGATGGTCTGTGAGTGGACCTTGATTTCTAAACTATGATGCATGCATAAATGTTTTATATGATTTATAGATATGATTCTATGATGTTGATTTGGATGATTGTGATTTATATGGTTTCACGCATTTTGAGGCGATTTATGTGCTTGCACGTAAATCGAGGTTTTCAGTTTTACACTGGTTTTTCGTACTTATAGTTTTGAAAATGATTTCATGAAATGGTTTTGGATTTGAAAAAGTAAACTCAGGTTCGAGACCCATTTGTTTTGGAAACCCTCGGACTCGAAGTCTCTTTTAGCTACGTTCTCGGGCCAGAGGCCCAATTGGTTCTTGAATCGATTTCGGATTTAGAAATATGGACCGGGCACGAGAATCATTTGATTTACAAACTCTCGGACCTGAGGTCCATTTGATTTCATAGGGCATCGGGCCGAAGGCCCAATTGGTTTACGTATCGGGCCGGAGACCCAGTTGGTTTACAAATCGGGCTCAGAGCCTAGTTGACTTACGTACCGGGCATGAGGCCCATTTGGTTTACGATATCGAGCACGAGGCCCATTGAGCTTACGAATCGGGCACGAGGCCCAGTTGAATTACGATTCGGGCCTGAGGCCCAGTTTGTATGTGGATTCAGGCTTAGGGCCCAATTACGTTTTACGATTGTGATTTCGGGTCAGGGTCCCACAAATAGTTTTTATGGTTCATGACGGTTTATGGGAATCGGCATGAACCCTTGGAAGGTATTTTAGGGGTCATGACGGTTTATGAGAACCGGCATGAACCCTTGAAAGGTTTTTATGGTTCATGACGGCTTATGGTGGTCGGGCATGAATCCTTGAAAGGTTTTGATAATTATTTCAAAAGGTTTTTCGTATGCCATCCTTTATATATGTATTGTCTCCTCCGGGGAGGGTCGTTGGCTTGGGTGGACCCCGAAATAGTCACGGAGCACTGACTGAGTGGAGTCGCCCCCTAGTTGGGTTCCTTGCTCTCAGAAAGGCTATGGTTACTA